>JALAZF010000339.1:0-1200000 GCA_022829125.1 Lathyrus tuberosus | reverse complement strand
TTGTTAGAGCTATGATTGGGGTTTGTGAGTCAGATGATGATTCGTGTGATGATGAGGTTATTTATGAAGAGCTTGCTGCCTCGTATAAAGAACTGTGCATGAGAAGTGAACAAGTGTGTCTTGAAGGAGAGAAACTGAAGAAAACCATAGTGCAGTTAGAGGCTGAAAAGACTGAACTTGAAAATGAAGTCAGTATGCTTAACTCTAAATTGGATTCTATGACCAAAACTGTCAGAATGTTGAATAATGGTACTGATGCTCTAGACAACATTCTTAGTATTGGGAAAATTGCTGGAGACAAAAGTGGTTTGGGATTCAACAATGTTGCAGCTTCTAATGATGTTATTACCAGTTCCAAACCAGTGATGTTAAAACAGATGTTTAAACATCTTGACAGGATTCCTTCAAGGAAGGAATTCAGGCGCTAGAGATGTCATCACTGTGGGAGTTTTGTACATATAAAGGCCTACTGTTATAAACTACATGGGTATCCTCAGAAGGCACATCAATATACTCCCACAAAGAAGTTTCCCATAGGTAATCAGGCCTTAAATTCTAAGAAGCAATGGGTTCCAAAAGGTAAAGTTACCAGCTTAATAGCTCACACTTCTCTTAGGGTTTCTACCAAAGAAGACTGGTACTTTGATAGTGGGTGTTCAAGACACATAACAGGAGTTAAAAATTTGTTGGTAGATGTTAAGCTTCAGTCTTCAGGTCATGTTACATTTGGTGATGGCGTCAAAGGAGAAATCAAGGGGATGGGAAAGCTAAATTGTGCTGGTGCTACTAGACTGGATGATGTTCTACTTGTGAAAGGGTTGACAGCAAATTTGATCAGTATTAGTCAACTTTGTGATCAAGGATTCAAAGTAGACTTTACAAAATCTGAGTGTAAAGTCACAAATGAGAAAGGAGAAGTCATCATGAAGGGTGTTAGATCTAAGGACAACTGTTATCTATGGGTGCAACAAGACTCAAGTACCTCAACATGTGTGTTTGCTAGAGATGATGAAGTCAAAATGTGGCATCAAAAGTTGGGACATCTTCATCTGAAGGGAATGAAGAGAATAATATCCTCAGAAGTTGTCAGAGGAATTCCTAAACTCAATATTGAAGAGGGAAGAGTTTGTGGAGATTGTCAAATAGGGAAGCAGACCAAGATGTCACATCAGAAGCTTCAACATAACACCACCTCCAAAGTTTTGGAACTTCTTCATATGGGCTTGATGGGACCTATGCAGGTAGAAAGTCTAGGAGGGAAGAAGTATGCTTATGTTGTTGTAGATGACTATTCTAGGTACACCTGGGTGAGCTTCATTAAAGACAAATCAGAGGTGTTTGATGTTTTTAAAGATCTGTGTCAAAGACTCCAAAGGGAAAAGGAGAGTAATGTTATTAGAATAAGGAGTGATCATGGAAGAGAGTTTGAAAATAGCAAGTTTGCTGAATATTGTTTTGCTGAAGGCATAAGTCATGAGTTCTCTTCTCCAATCACTCCTCAGCAAAATGGAGTTGTTGAAAGGAAGAATAGAACTATTCAAGAGTCTGCTAGGGAAATGATTCATGCCAAAAAGCTTCCTTACCATTTCTGGGCTGAAGCTATGAACACTGCTTGCTATATTCAGAACAGAGTTACTTTGAGAAGGGGCACTTCAGCTACTCTGTATGAACTATGGAAAGGAAGAAAGCCAAATGTGAAGTACTTTCATGTTTTTGGAAGTAAATGTTACATTTTGTCAGATCATGAACAGAGGAGAAAATTGGATCCTAAAAGTGATGAGGGAATCTTTCTAGGATACTCTACAAATAGCAGATCTTACAGGGTTTTCAACTCCAGAACAAAGGTTATGATGGAGTCTATAAATGTGGTGATTGATGACATTGATAAGCAGGAAGATGCTGATGTCCTGGATGATGTTGAAACATCAGTTGAAGAAGTCACAGAAGAAACTGAAGACAGAAGTGGGTCTCCCAGTCATGTTGATGCTGAGCATGAACCTGAACAATCTAATAAAGAACCATCTATTAGAGTGCTAAAGGACCATCCAAAGGAGCTTATCATAGGTGATCCTAAATTAGGGGTTAGCACTAGATCAAGAGAGGTTGTATCAAATTCTTGTTTTGTATCTAAGATTGAGCCCAAGAATGTCAAAGAAGCCTTGACTGATGAGTTTTGGATCAATGCCATGCATGAAGAGCTGGAACAATTCAAAAGGAATGAAGTGTGGGATCTTCTACCAAGGCCTGATGGAGTTAATGTGATTGGCACCAAGTGGATTTACAAGAATAAATCTGATGAACAAGGAGTGGTCACCAGAAACAAGGCCAGATTAGTTGCTCAGGGTTACGCTCAGGTTGAAGGAATTGATTATGATGAAACCCTTGCTCCTGTGACAAGATTGGAATCTATCAGATTACTCTTAGGGGTGGCTTGTAATTTCAAATTCAAGCTTTTTCAGATGGATGTTAAGAGTGCCTTCTTGAATGGTTACTTAAATGAAGAGGTGTATGTTGATCAACCAAAAGGATTTATTGATCCAACATTTCCTGACCATGTTTACAAATTAAGGAAAGCTCTCTATGGTTTGAAGCAAGCACCAAGAGCTTGGTATGAAAGGCTTACTGAATTCCTGGCTGTGAATGGCTACAGAAAAGGAGGGATTGACAAGACTTTGTTTGTTAAAGAGGAAGGAGGAAAACTGATGATAGCTCAAATATATGTTGACGACATAGTATTTGGTGGGATGTCAGATGCAATGGTGAAACATTTTGTGGAACAGATGCAGTCTGAGTTTGAAATGAGTCTTATTGGAGAGCTCAACTATTTTCTTGGTCTACAAGTTAGACAAATGGAGGACTCCATATTCATTTCTCAGAGCAAGTATGCAAAGAACATAGTGAAGAAGTTTGGTCTAGAGAATGCTAATCACAAGAGGACACCTGCTCCTACTCATTTAAAGTTGTCCAAGGATGAACATGATGTTAGTGTGGATCAAAGTTTATACAGAAGCATGATTGGAAGTCTATTGTATCTCACAGCTAGCAGACCTGATATTTATTTTGCTGTTGGAGTTTGTGCCAGATATCAAGCTGAGCCTAAAGTTAGTCACTTGAATCAAGTGAAGAGGATTCTGAAATATGTGAATGGGACTAGTGACTATGGAATGCTTTACAGTCATGGATCAGGCACTGAGTTATGTGGTTTTTGTGATGCTGATTGGGCAAGGAGTGCTGATGATAGAAAAAGTACTTTAGGAGGTTGCTTCTTCTTAGGGAATAATCTGATATCTTAGTTTAGTAAAAAGCAGAATTGTGTGTCTCTTTCTACTGCTGAAGCTGAGTACATAGCAGCAGGGAGTAGTTGTTCTCAACTTGTTTGGATGAAGCAGATGTTAACAGAATACAATGTCAAGCAAGATGTCATGACATTGTACTGTGATAATTTGAGTGCTATCAATATCTCTAAAAATCCTATTCAACATAGCATAACTAAGCATATTGATATAAGACATCATTTTATAAGAGATTTGGTTGAGGATAAAGTAGTTTCTTTGGAACATGTTGCTACAGATAAATAATTAGCAGACATTTTTACTAAAGCCTTAGATGCAAATCAATTTGAAAGTTTAAGAAGCAAACTGGGAATTTTCATTTGTGAGGATTAGGTGTGCTGGAAGGAGTATTTGTGCAGTTGTGATTTTGCATATGTTTAATGGAAACAACATTTTATTCAACTGCTGAAAGCATACAAGATTGGATTTTAGTACATCAAAAGCTATAAGGTCTAAAGATTATCCCAACCCCCTGCATCAAGAAAAGTTTTCCAATCTTCATCCCATTCATCATCAGAAGCATGGAGTTGCACTGGAGGTTTTTTGATGGTTTTCGTCTCTGATGGTTTTCTTGTTCTTGTTGCTCCTGAAGAAGTTCCAGAGACTTTCCTTGTTGTGTTCTTGTTCTTCAGTGGATCTGGTTTTTTGTCCCCATGCATGTGTTGCTTTCCTGCATCCTTGTTTGACTGGCTCATTCTTGTGTGGTGGCTGGTGCTGTTAGAAGAAAGAAGGCTTGGATTTTATAGTACTATAAGAATCCATTGGTTGTATCGCCTGACCAGTCAAAGTTTTTGGATATTGTGTTCCTTGGGAAGCTTGCTTTTGACCATATCTTAATGGATGTCAGATCTTTGTGTTTGGTGTAGATGTTGTCAAATTGTGGCTAAAAAGGGGGAGAGGTTAGCCTATGTGTTGCCTAGTTGGCTGATGTGGCTCTAGGCTTGAGGGGGAGTATGAAGTTTGAACAACTGGTATGCTGTTTCTTGTTTTCAGAGGGAGTTTTGCTGTGTGCAGTTTGGAATTTTGGTAAAACAAAGTTGAACAATGTTGATGTTATATGTCTGATGTCATAACATTGGTTCCTAACATTAGCTGTTGCAGGGTTGAAGTTTTATATACTGATGTTATATGTGATGTCTTGACATCACTATATCAGAACATCAGAACATCAGATTGTGATGTTTTAGGGCTGCGCATGTTAGTGAGTTTGGAGGAGATCTTTTAGAGTGATTGGATGCGAATATCTTGGAGAAGAGATTTCCAATCAGATAATTTTGTAGATCATGCAGTAAATCATGTAACTAACATTAGGGCTGATTTGAAGAGATTTAAAAAGATTTGAAGATCAAATCTGTTCTGGTTTAAAACAAATCAAATCAGATATTTTTGGTGGAGATCCAAGCCCAAGTCAGAATTATATAAAAGCAGCCTCAACCTTTGTTAGAGAAGGACGTAGAAAAGAGAGTTAAAGACTGAGTGTCATTTGTGTCTTCGTGTGTGTTTTGTAAACCATTCGTGTGTGAATTGGTGTTACTATATTTGAGTTGTTAGTTGTTCTTGATCAAAGCTGTTAAGCATAATCAAGGTGGGTTTTAATTTGTAATCATTGGATTGTATCACTGTGGTGATTTAGGGAGTGAGTGGTTTCTCATACCTAAGTGGGTTCTTAGGTAGAATTGTCATTGGGTAGTGATTAAATTAGGTAGATGTCAACTGGGATTGTTGAGTCTGTAATTTGATACTACTAATAGCGAATTTCCTCCCTGGCTTGGTAACCCCCAGACGTAGGTAGTTAGACCGAACTGGGTGAACAATTCATTGTGTTATTTACTGTTGTTATTACCTTGTTCATATAGCAGATTGTGTTGTTGTGACATCACACTTAACATCACACATCTGATACCTGAATTTCAGGGATGAACTCGATGATGTAGAAAAAGTTGACGAAAATGAATAGGAAGTCAATCTAGCTTTGATGGCCTTAAGAATCTCAGACTCAGGATCAGAAGCTTACTTTGACTCAGATTTAGAGGATACAGACGAGGTATTCCATAAACTCTCTAGATCTGATTTAATTACTTTATGTCAAGATCTTTTGGACATATGTCAGGAGGAAGCCATACATGTGAAAATTATAAAGAAACAATATAGTCTTATGAGAGATGAATTAAATCTCTCTATAAAAGATTGAAAACTTGAAAGAGACCAGATTGATTTAATAAAGGATATGTCTTATAAAAACTCTTAATGAGTATGAGCTGGCTCTTCAAGAGTTTTTCCTAACTCGCTTTAACAAAACCAAAATGCATCCATAATCTATGGTGTAAGTAGGAGAAAAGGATAAGGTCTTGGTTATCATAGAAAACCTTTTAATCCAAGGACTGAAATCTTTATGAAACTATCATATCCCTCTTCTTCAAGTTGTTCTAAAAAAGGGTTGTACTATCATTTTATGCTTGCTAAAAATGGTAAGGTTTCAAACCAATCAGAACCTATAACTGTAGAGTCATAGGTTCTGAAGAAATCAGAACCTGAGATCTCAAGATTAAAGGTTGTGAAGAAATTAGAACCAATGATTCTTAAGTCAAGGGTTCTAAAAGAATTAGAACTTGAAACCTCAAAGTCAAATGTTCTAAAGATTCTATAACCTAAGACCTCAAGTTACAAGGTCCAGAAAGGTCCAGAACCTAATATAATGAATCATTTAAGACAACAGACTTTTAAATCCAAAGTCTTGAATGATTCAAAGCCTTATTACAATGCTAAGACCTAAAATAAGAGAAAGACTATCAGAACTAACACTAAAGGACCCATAAAAATATGGGTACCAAAGAATGAGATTATCCTTGCTACAAATATGATGAAAGGGAAAGATAAGGAAACCGTCTTTGTTCTAGGACAGTGGATAACTATAACATTCAACAAAAAAAAGCATGTGTTCCAAGTCCTAACAAAAAAGGAGTAAGAAAATGTGGAATCTGGAAGAAACCAGTAAGAAAAGTTTATCAGTACTGGGAAGACTAAAGTTGATTTATCAGAAGCTGGTGCTTCAGATACTTAACCATTCTTTAGAGCTCATCCATTTGATACGACCACTGAATAGGCTCATGATGGTTATCATAAGAGCATTGTTGGAACAAAACTGTTCCTTAAAGAACAATCTTATTTGCAGATCAGAAGATGCACAAAATGCTAGTTCTTATATCAGAAGAATCTTCATATGCTAGATGTTCAGAAGCTGGTGATGCAAAACCTATCCCAGCCTCTGAAACACAACCAGGGTAATCAAATTATGAAGAATCTTCTTATAATTCTCAAGCAGTTGTGCATCCAAGAAGGACCTTCATGTATAAGTCATCTCATCAAGAAAAGTTGATCATTGGAAATAAAGATAGTCCTTTGAAAACAAGATCTGCATTCAGAGAGGAGCCCTCTATGCTAAGACTTATCTCCATGATAAAACCAACTTCTATTGATAAATCTATATCACATGATTGATGGATTTTAGCAATGCAAGAAGAACTGAACCAATTTCAAAGGAATGATGTATAAGATCTGGTTCTCAGACCTTATCAAAAAAACATCATTGGAACAAAATGGGTGTTCAGAAACAAGCTAAATGAGCAAGTATAGGTGTTAAGAAACAAATCTAGTCTAGTAGCTCAAGGCTACAGTCACCAATAAGGTATAGATTTCTCTGAAACCATTGCAATAGTTGCAAGGTTAAAAGCAATCAAACTTCTTCTCTATTATGATATTAATCATGATATTGTTTTATATCAAATGGATGTCAAGCGTGCCTTCTTATATGAATTTATTTCTGAAGGAGTGTATGTCAAACAACCTCCTGGGTTTGAGGACTCAGTCCACCTAGATTTTGTTTTTAAACTCAAGAAATCACTTTATGGACTCAAACAAGCTCCAAGATCTTAGTATGAAAGACTAAGTAATTTCTTGTTAGAAAATGGCTTTCAAAAAGGCCAAGTTGACAAAACACTATCCAGAAAGACTATCAATAAGGAAATCTTGACTGTCTAAGTTTATGTTGATAACTTAACTTTTGGTTCTGCTAATGCATTTCTTTGTAAATAATTTTCTAAGACTATACAAGCAAAATTTTAGATGAACATGATGGGGGAATTGAAGTTTTTCCTTGGAATTTTGATCAACCAAAGCAAAGATGAAGTCTATGTTCATCAGACTAAATATACTAAAGAACTTCTGAAGAAGTTCAAGCTTGAAGACTTCAAAGTTATGAACACTCATATGCATCCAACATGAAATATCTTAAGAAGGAAGAAGAAAGCTCCATGGTTTGTCAGATGTAGTATAAAGGTATGATTGGTTCCTTACTCTACTTAACAACTTCTAGGCCAGATATTTTGTTCAGTGTGTGTATGTGTGCAAAATTCTAGTAAGATCCTAGAGAGACTCACTTTAACTACTGTTAAGAGAATCTTTAGGAATCTGAAAGGAACAACAAATTTATGGTTGCTTTATTAAAAATCTCTAGATTACAAGCTAGTTGGATTTTGTGATAATGACTATGATGGGGATAGAATTGAAAGGAAATCCACTAGTGGAAACTATCAATTCATAGGTGAAAACCTAATATCCTAGGCTAGTAAAAGACATACAACTATTATCTTGTCCACAACAGAAGCAAAATACATCTCAGAAGCAAAATACAACTATTGAAATTTCGTTAGGGCCATTTGTGTGTCACAAATCTGAAAATTATTTTAACTTGGTCTTTTTTTTTTTTAGGTTTTCAGTTTATGTTTATATTGCTCATATTTGAGCTATATTAATTGGAAAATCGTAGTTTAAATTTTGTAAAACTAAATCATGTCATGATTCTCCCTAGTTAAGTTTATTTTTCATTTATGGCTGAAATGGTTTAAAACTGCTATAAAATTCCATATCAATGTTAAATTAAAGGTTGTTAATCGCTATCAAATTTATAATATGGAGCCATGAGAAAAAGGACATGCTTTATTGATCAAAGTAAATGAGTACAAGTTTCATAATCAATTTTTGAAGACAACAGTTGTTTGATGAAAGGTTACATTTTTCAGACTTGGTCATCACCCTTATCATAAGTCGCAAAGAAGTCAATATAATCTTGCTCTTCATCTGAGTTGCATTCAATGTATTCAATAGGCTCCTTCTTCATTGAGGTATTCTTCTATGTTCTCTCCATTGTTCTCACTATTTTGGAGACCCCAATAGATGTGCTTGAACCTCCGGCTTCTATGGCCTCCTGAGCTTTTGCAGCCTCAGCAGATCTGAGTTTCTCTTCTCTCTTTTGATTCTTCATGAGCTTTCTAATCTCCTTAGAAAAATCTCTCCTCAAATTTTTATATTACTTTAGCTTACTGATTATGCTTAAGAAAAGGAGTTTGGAAGAAGAGGAATGTGATCTAATTGATAATGCAAATCTGCTCTTTATAGACTGTCAGGAATTATGCATAGTCAATTTTGATCTCTGTGCCCTAATGGACGTATGAAAGAGAATATGGTCTTGGTCTTCAGGAACGTCTTCCCAACTCTGTTATCTACTTTTCTGTGCTCAGTTGTCATAACCAAGATTTGACCATCATGAAAATTGAAGATTCTTTTATCAACCATAATAGCCGAGTCTTTTTTAAAAAACATTTTGACTAGTGGAAAGTAAAGAGTGATTTTAACTCATTTTTATTCAAAACTATTTTCCCATACATTATTGTTTCTTCAGTATCTTTTCTTATCTTTTCGTTGATAACAAAAGAGGGAGAGATAAAAAGTATTTAAGCATCTGAATTTAAAGATTATTACTGTGGTTAATTTCGAAAGATGAATGTTATTGTGCTATTAAAGGAAGTTAATTAACCTGGATAGGACTTAGGGGGAGCTTAAAAACCTCACCTTTTGGACTATTAGACTTTGAGGGAGCCTAAAAACCTCAGACCATGAAGTCAACATGTTAATTAAATTGATAACCATTCTTCTTAAATCTTATGTTTGTCATCATCAAAAGGGGGAGATTGTTGGAAAAAAATGGTTAATACCATATCCCTTGGGTTTTGATGATAACAATGTATTTAAAGAACAACAGGGCTTTCTAACATCTGTTCACGTTTGCAGGAATATAATCATCAAGAACAGATGAAGAGATGCTTGAGGAATCTGCATCTAAAGATCAGACGTCTAGCTCTGAAGACCACTTCTGAAGACTCTGGCTTTGATGGAAGATCCAGACTCTAAAGAAGTAAACTCTGTAGAAGTTCGGCCTCTAGTGACGCAGACTCTGAAGTGATCAACCTCTGAAGAGTAAAGTCTAAAGAAAGTCAACCTCTGAAGTAGAAGCTTTTCAACCAAGGCAACTAAGATAGACTCAGAACTTTTTGATCACGCAAATACTTTAGGATAAATCTCTTCCTTGCTGCCTGAGCTTCAACAGATAATTCCTCTTGTAGAAAGTTAATTTGTTGACATGTCTAATCAAGTACAAAGCTAGCCCAACCTATTTGGTGAAAGTTTTCAACGTCTTTTTTTTCTCCTCTCTATAAAAGGAGTTGCACACTTGCAAATCAAGACTACCAAACGCTAATAAAACTCTGCTACAGACTCTGAACATTGACATTCAAAGAGAAGCTACCCTGTTCTATTTCTTAGATTTAGAACATCTTAAGACTTGTATATTTTAGAAGTTCTTAAGCCTTATAGTATTTATAAGTTATATTCTGTCTACATATCTGATTGCATATCAAGTGTAGTTGTTACCCAAATATATTAAGAAATTGTTTAGAGTTAGAAGTCTCTTGCTTTAGTGCTTGAGAATTTGAAGTATCTTGCCTGTGTGCTTGAGCATATAAGTCTCTTACTTGTGTGTTTGAGCAAACGAATTCTTTAGCTTGTGTGCTAGAGCAAGGAAGTCTTGAGCTTGTGTGCTTGAGCAAGGAAGTCTTAGACTTGTGTATTTGAGCAAGGAAGTCTTATACTTGTGTGTATAAGTAAAGAAAGTATCTTGCTTGTGTGCTTGAGCATTTTTAATCTGTTTGGTTATAGTGGAAATCCCTTGGAAGTACAAGGGAATCTGACTACTCTTAGGTTGTAAGAGGAATCAGGATAACTGCTTGTGTCTCTTGTGCTTTTACTTTACTTGCTTCTGAACAATATTCCGCTGATATCTATTGTATACCTCAGAGTTAGATTCTGTTGAAGAATATGATAAAGATATTCAAGAGTTCATACTCTGAGTGATTTTGATTAAAATTCTAAACTGAAGGTTCAGACTCTGATTAAGATCAGTCAGAAGCAGAAGTTGATAAAGCTTGAGAAAATCCACCATAATTCAACTCCCTTATTGTGTTTTTCTCACCTTTATACCCTACCTCCCACCCCCTCCCCTGCTCCCCAATGGGGAGCCAAACCCTTGGAAGTTGTACCTAGTTAAAAAATTAAGAAGAATCCTCTATCCCCATTTGCTTAGCAAAGTGAGATTCATAAGCCTATGATCATTTACCCTTAAGCAACCTTCCTTTTTGGCCTTACACACATCCGCCCACTTAATCCAAGAAATCTTATATCCCCTTTGGAGCCCTCGAGAGAATATGCCTCTGCATACTATCTAATTTCTGCCAAACTAAGACTATCATCTTCATGAAAGACATAAAAGCCACCGGGATATAGTTCAAAATCGAATTCAGCAGGATCATTCTCCCTTTGAGAGTCACAAATATATTCCTCTAAAAAGCTAATATATTAGAGAAAATCTTAAATAGCGTATCCCCAATATATTTCTTCCTTGGGTTTGCACCCACTAGAAGCCCTAAATACTTGAAGGGAACAATACCTATCTTGTAATGCTATTACTCCTCAGCACGATACAAAAAAGGCCTACCCATATTTTCTCCAAACAGACAAATCTTAACAAAGTTCACTTTCAAGCTCGAGGCAAGCTAAAACTTCTAAGAACATCTTTAATATCCAAAAGATTGTCAACCGACAGAATCCATACAAGCACCATATCATTATCATACTGGAGGTGACACACCTAAAGCCTTATGTTCCCAACCTTAAAACCTTCATAAACACCAACAAAATTTCTCTTTTAAAATAAGCACAAAGACCTTAAACAACCAAAAGAAAGAGGAATGAAGCTAGGGAGTATCTTTGCTTCAGACCCTTTTGGGTAGTAATTTCCTTCGTTGGACATTCTTTCACTAACACAAATAAATTCCCCAAAAAGATACAAGTTATAATCCAATCCCTCCAACTATCATTAATTCCAAATATCACCATCAAATAGTCTAAGAAAGACCAATTAATAGATTTAGGGCTAGTTTGTTTTAGCTTTAAAAAAATAGATTTTTTCTTTGTATTTTTGAAAATAGATTCTACAAAAATGTTTTTCAAAATATTACAAGTTTTTTTTAAAATTTGTTTTTTATAAATTAAAAGACTAATTTCTATATTCTATAACATTAATATACATTATTGAAATTCAAAACATAATCAAAATCACAATTTTTTTCAAAAAGTCATGTTTCAAAAATGATTTTTATGAAAAACTATTTGAAATAGCTTCAAAATTAAGTGATTTTTTGAAATTTTGATATCCAAAAAAAGTTTCGATAAAATGATGAAATACCTAAAATAACATTTTAAGAATAACTATTCAAACCAAATTTTCATTTGAAGCTTTTATCAAAAGTTTCTTTGTAAAATTTTTTTTCACAAAATTATGTTACATTATAAAAATCATTTAAAAAAAAAGGTAAAACAAACGGGCCCTTATAAGCTTTCTCAAAATCCATTTTGAACACAAAATACTCCCTATTAGACATTCTAACAAGATCTAAAACCTCATTAAGAGAAACCACACCATCACCAACTGCCCGTCCTTAATGAAAGTTTATTTCTCATGGGAGATAATATTCCCCATCACTCTTGCCAATCACCCTTGCCAACCTCGTAACTAACACCTTTGCTACTAGGTTAAGAAGAGAACCAAGAAGAGAAATGAGTATAATATATCCCAAACCCAACAGAGAACCAACCTTTGGGATAAAGGCAATGAAGAAAGAAGTCGGAATCCTCAACAAAAGAGTATTATTAAAAATTTTTTGAAACATCTCAAACACCTAATACATAATAAGCCTCCAAAACATTTTGTAGAAGGAAAAATTGAAACCATCAGAGCTCAGACTTTTAGACCCATCAATATTGGATAGTAATGAGTCTAAATGCGTAGGTGAAACGTTAGGAGAGAGGGAACTATTCGCGCACCCGGACTGTATGATTCCACATCACCCTTTTTTTCGTCAATGAACACTTAGCATATCATAGACATTAAAAAAACACAAACAAAGATTTATCCCCCACTTAAGACACGCCTTAAGGTAATCAGGCCCAGAAAATGATAGTAATGTATTCCCTTTCACACTACACTAGATATAAAGCAACCCCCACTAGAGCCTTCTATCGGAGAATAATTACACTGGCATAAAGGATTACCCCATACAGAACTACAAAAGACTCATTCACTTTTTAATCTTAACCTCTTGAATTGAAACAAAATCTAAATTAATATCCTTGAAAAAATATCTCACCTTCCTCTTCTTAAAACTACCCCCACTTAGCCAAAGTATCATTTTCTTCTAACTGAACACACTTCCCAATCTTAAAAGCGCAGAGATCTTCATAACTCTCCCCCATTTGAGCTGCATGTGTTGATGTTGCCATGACCTTTGTCACGGTGGAGATGGATATGTTGGTGGTATTCTAGAGGTGGTGGAGTAAGAAACTAGTTTTGTGTCACGTTTTGCACTTAACTTCCACTGGTGGAAGTTATACTTAAAAACACTCCAATTTTACTGAATTCACTACACACTCTTTTTTCTGTTTTTCTTTTCATATATTCAACTTAGCATTACAATGTCTTTATATAGACTTGAAGATGAAACTGATAAAGAATACAATAAGTTGGGAATCAAGATGAGGACTCCTTGGTTCTCTCAATCTTAATGATACAACTCTACCATAAATCTAAATAAAGACAATTATTATAATATGGTAATTAGAATTCTCTCATAATGCTTACTAATAATAGTGGTGGTTACAACACATTAATTTTAACACTCCCCCTTAATGTGTTGTTCTTTAACTCCCATTGCTTCCCTAAGTTGCTGAAATCTTCCTGTTGGTAGTGCTTTCGTAAATATGTCTGCTAGCTGGTCTTGAGAACTGCAGAACATTAACTGCACATCACCATCCTCGATCACACTTCGAATAAAGTGGTTCTTTATATTAATATGTCTTGTTCGATTGTGGAAAACAGGATTCTTCGCCATGGCTATTGCTGATTTATTGTCACAGTGGAGCAACAAATTTTCTTCTTGTTTTTCTCCGATATCTTCAAGTATTCTTCTCAACCAAAGTGATTGTTGTGTAGCCAAACCAGCTGCTAAATACTCAGCTTCAGCTGAAGATTGCGCCACAGTATCTTGCTTCTTTGTGCACCAAGAGATCACACTTGAACCAAGGTTGAATACATAACCTGAAGTGCTCTTCATATCATCAACACTTCCGGCCCAATCACTATCACAATAGCCTTTAGCTTCAAGTTTAGAATTCTTCTCAAATCTGAATCCATGCTCCATGGTTCCCATGACATACCTTAGAACTCTTTTTGATGCCTCAAGATGTAAATGACTTGGTTTACTCATGAATCTTGAGAGTAAACTAGCAGCAAACATTAAATCGGGCCTTGAAGCTGTAAGATAAAACAAGCTTCCAACCAAACTTCTATACATGCTTGCATCTACTAATCTTCCGACATCTTCCTTCTTTAATTTTTCATTCACCACTAAAGGAATATCAACAGGTTTGCAGCCATACATGCCAAACTTTTTCAAAATATTTTCAGCATATCTCTTTTGACAAATAAAAACTCCATATTCATCTTGGTAAACCTCAACACCAAGAAAATGATGCAGCAAGCCAAGATCACTCATCTCATATTTTTTCATCATTTCTATTTTAAAATTTTCAATCATTTTCTTGTTGTTACCCGTATACACCAAATCATCAACATAAAGGGCAACAAGAAGGATATCATCTTTACCTTGATGCTTCACATACAAGTGTAGCGAGCGATTTTGGACGCGGTTCTTAAGCGCTGGTCGCTCTCTGCGGTTGAGCTTAAAACTACAGGTCGATTCATTTTTTATCCTATTGTGAGCTGAATAAGGAAGGGAAATAGATGTCTCCAATTAACCCTGCTTGCATACTGAGTTTAAACAGCGGTCTGTTAGGTTACGAATGCTATCAATGTGGGGGGGCCTTTGTACTGGTTATTCGTATTTCGCCAATACGGTTCTTTCTTTCTTTTTTCTAGGCAAAGGGTTTCTGGCGGGGAATAAGGATTAGGATGTTAGGACTGATGCTTTTGAATTACTGCTTTTAATTGATGGAGATATGGGATTTGGGTTTTTTGTTGATTGCGCTCGCTAAGATCTTTTCTTTCGATCTTATGCCTACGTATTCCCGTTTACCGAAACAGGGAAATCAGAGCGTTCGTAGTTCCTCCTATTCTATGGGAGGAAATTGGTTTTTGGTGTCTTGTTCAAAGCCCAAGACGTGAAGCGAAAGGTGATTTGTATCTTGTTCAAAGCCCAAGATGTGAAGCTAAAAGACCTCGACTTTAGAGAGAATTTGTCATCTCTAAAGAGGGGAGAAGGAGAATTACTTTAACTGGGATACGCGGATCCGAGCAATGCCATAATTTCCGAAGAAAGGGTTTTAACCTGAAGGAGAAGACTTTAACTCAGTGTAGAGCAATGCCATCTTTCCTTAGGAATTTCTCATTCTAAAAGAGGGACAGTGGCATGGATATAGATGATCCAGAGGCTTGCCGCTTACAGCGATTAGATGAAAGGAAAGGAGTTGTTGATGTTTGTGTACTGTGAACGAGGCACAGCTTTGATGCTAAAAGGTCGATTGGATCAACCAGTGGTTTTCTTATACAAAGCCTAAGAGGAGGCTAATTTCCTCTTGGAAAATCATTATACAAAGCCTAAGAGGAGGCTATTTTGTGTCTCGTACAAAGCCCGAGAGAGAGGCTAAAAGGTTTTTGACCCAGTGGGGCATATCGTTATACAAAGCCTAAGAGGAGGCTAGCAAAGAGTTCGACTCTTGCTTAAGGGATTTATATCTCGTACGAGGCCCGAGATGGAGGCGAAAAAAAGGGTGATTGACTCAACGAGGGAATCTTTTGTGTCTCATACAAAGCCTGAGAGAGAGGCTAAAAGGTTGTTTTGACTCCACTGGGGAGAATTTTGGTATCTCGTACGAAGCCCGAGATGGAGGCTATTGTAACTGTTTCAGTTGAGTGACAGATCCAATATACTGATTTAAAAGAGAAAATCAGTTCTTATATGAGTAACACTGTACACAGGGATTTAATTTGAGGATCAGGGATATTTCCTTTTCTTTGAGGAAACGGGAAATCCAAAGGGTATTGAGACTATCCGAGTCTGCGGGTTTCCTTCCTATTTAACGAAGGGTGCTTGAGAATGTCTTTGAGACTCAAGGAAGTTAGACTGTCCAAGTCTAGAGTTTTATCTTTTGTACTATGCTTCGAGAAACAGTAGTAGACTCTATGAAAGGACTGTTCTATGAGGATGACTAGGTTCTGTTCCTATACCTCTAGGAGGTCGTCGGGACAATTTGTACGAAGCCCAAGAGGAGGCTGGAATCTTTTAAGAAGCCGACGGGTCCTTGTACGAAGCCCAAGAGGAGGCTATCATTCCCGGAGGAAGAGATCATTATACGAAGCCTAAGAGGAGGCTCTGAATACTTCTAAGAAGCCGTAGGGTCCTTGAATAATACCCAAGAGGAGGCCGGGTTGCTTATAGGAAGCCTGTGGGTCCTTGTACGATGCCCAAGAGAAGGCCGATGCTTTTAAGAAGCCCGTGGGTCCCAAACCAAATAAAAGTTCAAGAAAACTCTTTTAAAGATAAAACCACTGGTAAACGTGCGAGGTTTACTATCCAGCAACTTTTATCTTTTCAAGAGAGTTTGAACAGTTCGGAGGTTTGAAGAAATTCAAGAGAAGTTTCACCGAGAATAATTCATCTCTGGGGAATAGAATTTCTTGACGATTCCTAAGGAGGACAACCGAAGAGAAGACTGTATCTGGTGCTCCTATTGGGGATCTAGGCGTCTATTTCTACGAATAAGTGAAACGGCGTCACCTAGTTCTAGACGTAGTAGCCGGGGAAACTCGAAATATCTATACTATTATTACACAGTAGATATGAGTTTTTGAAAGGAGACTTACAATGAGCAGCCCCACAATACAGTTTATAATATGAAAACAGTAAATGAAAGCGATAACCACTTACTCGGTTGTAGTGCTTCCATGCTGTTTGGTTAGTTGTTCAACAAAGAAAGATAAAAACAACAGTATATTCAAAATCAAAGGAGAAAGTGCTTTGAAAAAGAAAGATTTGGGGCTTACAGCTCAAGGAGAGGCCCAAGGTTTTATCAGTGAGCGCACTGTTTGACTTTGTACAGCGGGACTTATACAAGTGACTGGGGCCCAAAAAGGTTTTCTGTACAAAGGGATGGGTCTTACACTCTCTCAAGAGGCCCAAAAAGGTTTAAATAAAAGAGTGGGGCTTATAACACGAGGGTAGGCCCAGATGGTTTTTAATTTTAAACGGGCGACGATCGCGCCGTTTACTTGTACAGAGGGACTTATACAATGAGTGAGGCCCAAAAAGTTTTTTGTACAAGGGGGGATGGGTCTTACACTCTCTCAAGAGGCCCAAAAAGGTTTAAAGAAAAATAAATGGGTCTTACTACTCGAGGGTAGGCCCAGATGATTTTTGAAAAGGCGACGATCGCGCCGTTTGTTTTTTTTTTTTACGGTATCGGGACTTATACAATAAGTGAGGCCCAAAAATGATTTGGTAAAAAAAAAAGGATTGGGTCTTACACTCTAATAGAGGCCCAAAGTGTTTTGAAAATGATTTATGAGGGTTGAATTAATCCAAAACCCTAATTTGTTTTCAAAAATGTATTTAATTGAATAAAAATTCAATTAAAATGATCAAAAATTGTTTAACACATGGAAAACAAATTGTGATCTTGGATTAATGCTTCAAAAATTAAGTATTGACCTAAAAAATAATTAGAAAGCATTAAAAGTTGCAAAATCAATGTAGAAAAAATATTTAAAATGCCAAAAACAATCAAAATATTAATTATTTACAAAAATATCAATTATATGAAATAAATAATATTTTTGGGATTTTTTGTGAAAATAAAATATTTTAACATTTTTGTGAATTATTAAAAAAAGAACCAACTCAAAATCATTAAAACTCAGAGAGAAATTAATTTTTGAATCAATTAAACAAAATCACAAAATTCAAATATTCAAATATATGAAAATGGCGCCAAGAACAACACCAAGAACACGAGCGTTTTTCAGTTTGCCCAGATTTGTATTTTCTATCCAATCTCCATGAATACGTAACCATATCATGCAATCCACATATCATTATGCTCGCCTCAACCTCACGATCATGTCTATGTACTTTAATTTCATTTAAATTAAACATACAACAAGAAATCACGAAGAGACCTCAAGAACCCTAATTTCTGCATGAAGGCTAGGATTTTTGATACACGATTCAAACAATGCAATTAATTGAGGGAAAACATTCCATGCATGATTATGAACATATGGCCAAATTATTGTGCGAGGAAATATGCATAGATTGAGAGATGACCAAGTTTAGGCTTACCTCCAAGTCGTGACAGCAAGAGCAAATCAAATTCTGGGTTGGAGGTGTTACAGATGAGTTGTGATGATCTGAACAGCTTCCCTACACCATATGGAGTGTGTTTGAACACTTGGATTGAATTGAAATGGACTGGATCAGTTTATGGCATCTCAGCTGCAACTTCACTTCAAACTTGTGTGGATGGCAAGTGATTTTGAGATTTTGATGTTCCAGATGTTATGTGAGTGTTTGATCAGCTCATATGTGATGTATGTGAGGTGTGTGAGTGATTGGTTTGTGCAGAATTGCTCTCAAACTCAAAACCCGATAGCTACCTTGCTAAGAAAGGCATTTTTGCCAAGAGAAAGAGATTTTGAGGAAAGCATCTGTTAGATGGCTTTGGTGTACTTAAACTGACCACAATTGAGCTCTATTTATAGTAGAGCAAGTTTGTTTTGCAAGGAATAGTGCATGGCAGCTGGTAAGTAGGTTTCCTCAATGTTGGCCAATGGAAATGAAAGTCTCCTCTAGCCATTGACTAGAGGTTAGGGCACAGAGCTTTGGTCCCCTTGGTCTTGGATAAGTCTTGACTGATTTCAGATGAGAATGGCTCAGTCCATGCCACCTTGATGGTTCCATTGAATGCCTCATTCCAAATTTGAAGTCTTGTCCCTACTTTGGCAACTCTAGGTTCAACATACTATTCCTTGTTCCTTGGACCTTGGAGGCTTGGCTCAGTGATTGTCCCCTTTGGATTCAATCCTCTGAGGTGTCCAAGTGGATTGGCGCAATTGCAATTGGCTGATTTTGGCAAATCGAGCCAAAATGCAAATTCTGCCTTGCCTTGACAGATTTCAGCAAGGCAACTTGCCAATGTTGTATCTCATGATGTAGGTTGAATTTGGCAATGTTCTTGGCCATTTTGGAAAGCCCTAACATGATACAACAACTTTTTGAACAAGTTTGGTTTTAACCTCTTTTGATTCCAAGTGAAAAACCCCCCTACATTTGGCAAAAAGTGAAGCAGAATTCTGACTTAGTGAAAATTTCACTAAGTGTTGGAAAAAGTGACTTTTTCACTTTTCAGCCACTTTGATCACTCCATAACTCAAAATCCTTAATGAATTGGAATGACTTGTAGTTGAAGTTTTTGTAGGTGATAGTGAGGGCTATAAATCCATCTTTGGATGAGAAAAAATGGCCTTGTGGTTTAGGAGTTATGGTCCTCCAAAGTTGGTACCTTTGCCACTTTATTTTTAACTTAGAAAAATTTCTAAGTTTTATGGTTACCCCTTTTACAAGTTATCTCACTTTTCTTCATTTTTCTTGATGAATGATGATTCAAATCATACATTAACATCATTTTAGGGTTAAAAATCCATTTTGGTGAAAAATCTCAAAAAGTCAAAGTTGACTTTGGTGCACAGTTGACTTTTTATCAGATGAATTCCAAACTGTGCAATTCTTCAGGAAATCATGTCCTTGACCTAAATCAAACTTGATGGACATGTTCCATGGGTGTAATAGGGTATATTCAATCATGTATTAGGGTTTGGGAGCATGCCTTGGTCAAAAGTCAAAGTTACAGTTGACTTTTCCCTTAAAACCCTAATTGTGGTGCAGATGAAAATGAGACTTGTTGCTCAAGCTTCTTGGATCAATCCATTGTTCCAAATGGATCAACATGGTGTATTAGAGACCCTCAAATCATCTCTTGAGGTCTTGGCTCATGGTTTGTCCCAAAAGTCAACTTAGGGGTGAATTAGGTCAAGAAACCCTAATTCCTGATTTTTGATGAATGCATCCCCTGAGGTAAAATTGACTTGATGCATGGGTTCATGAGGTTCCATGAAGTATATTAGGTTATGTTTTGGATCAATGGCTTGTGCCCAGATGAAAATTTCCATCTGGAGGCCCTGGTCGACCAAAACCCTAATTTGGTGACACTGTCGATCTTGAGACTTGATCCACCTAGAAGGGAGCAGCCTTGTGCTTAATCCTTGAAGTGGGAGTCCTTTTTGATCCATTGTGGATGTTTAAGAGATTAGACAAGTTGAAGATCATGTCATTTCTTGATTGATCCTTTGTCTAAGCACTCAGAGAGGGCTTGAAACCCTAATTTTGCTTGTAGTGGATGCTCACCCATCTTTGGGGAGACTGATGAAGCATGATGGTTCATCCATATTGTGATGATGATTTTCACAATGATGGGAAATCTTAGTGGTCAAAATTTGGGGTATTACAGATGCCCCTATTTAATCTTCTTGGACCCGAAGGTGTGAATGACGAAGGGATTCGAGCATTCGGGGTGCAAGAGGATTAAATATCGGAATATCCAAAATTTTGATGGTGGTTATGAATGGCAGCTTACGCATTCATCTTCTTTAGCTAAGCAATGATGCTTAGAAAAGGTAAACTTCCCCTCGATCCTGGTTTCCTACCAAGGAACTGGTCTCAGTTTTCTTTTGAAATAAACTTCCCCTCGTTCTTAGTCTCCTACCAAGGAACTGGTCTTAGTTTCTGATTTAAACTTCCCCTCGATCCTGGTTTCTTACCAAGGAACTGGTCTTAGTTTCTGATTTAAACTCCCCCTCGATCCTGGTTTCTTACCAAGGAACTGGTCTAAGTTTCTTTTGTTAATAAACTTTATTGACAAGGGACACTATGTGTAGCGGTTTTCCTTCAAACTTCTCGCCGAATTTTCCTGGGGAGATGCCATTTGAGTGGAAAAAGTTTGGATGTCAGACTTGCTGGGGAACCCATTCGTCTGAGTTGTAGAGTTGTACAAACTTCTCTATTGGAGACGCCATTTATTTCTACTGGGGAAAGCGAGTCTCTTGAGAGACTGCTTTCGTTTGGGATCTTTCATCATACTTTTCTCGGGATCTTCCCAGAGAAACGCCATATGATGGGGTCCAATTTTGAGGTGTCGATGACCTTTTCATCAATGAATTTTCGGAGAAATACTGATGTACTGCCGAATCTCTGATCACGAGGCTTTCTCTGTGGATTTTCCTTAATTCGGGAAAGCAAGGATATCATCTTCAATGGCGAAGAGTGATGCTCATTGAGAGTTTTCTCTGGCTTTTCAGAGGTTCAAGTTATCAAAGTGGCCAAGTGCCGACTCTGATCTAAAGATACACTGGTGGCGAGATTGTGCAGACGCAACACTTCCTGACGAGGAAAGAACTAACAAACTCGATTGAGAAAACTGTTTATCACTAGGGGACAAGACCGACTCAAGTGATAGTGATGCAATATGAAATGTGAATGCAAATCAAAAATGCATGAAGTATGTATACAGACTAATGGATGAACATAATTGGATACTCGGCCATCGCGGGGCGAAGAAGTACCGTTGATTCAAAATAGCAATTCCACCTTGCTTAGGAGAGATAGTCCACGCGGGGAGCTATGTTGATCGGGCTTAGGAGATGAGAACTCGGCCGAGGCGTGTCAGACGAAACAAGGTCTCTGACACAGTTGATCCCTTCATTCAGGCATACTGGCTTAGAAGGAGTACTTTGATTCTGCACTTTGAGGTTCGATTACTTCTGGAGAAGCGATCGATGTTCTTCTGATGTTCAACAGTCAAAAGAAATGCCATCTTTAATTTAAAAGCAGAAAAAGTTTTTAACAAGTAAATTCATTTTTGTTTTATTTCAAGAATCGCTGATTAAGTTTAAACAACGTCGTTCTGTAAAGCTAAAGCAAGTTAAGAATTACAAACAAAAGCACAAAGGCTCAAATTTTATTGATAAGATGGAGATCAGCCAAACGCGTGATTCCAAAGAGTATATACAAAGTTAGAAAATGGTAATTTACAGGGAAAAGGGCTACGTTGAAACATAACGACCAATATCCTTCTACCAACTTTGAGTTTGGGACATCCTGAGCTTCCGTCGAAGATGACCTTTGACTGGAGTTTTCTGACAGATGATTCAACTGCTGCTGAGGGACTTGCCTCTGTTGAACATAGTTACTTGCCATTATCCCTAATTTTTGCATGGATTGTACTATGATGTTTCCAATCCATCGGGATGATTTTTTTTTTTATGTCTCTAACTTTTGCCTGGACCGCCCTTTCGGGTGTTCAATCCACCGAGACGTTTTTTTTAGTTTAGGCGAAGTATTTCTTGACTACATCAACATTCGTGGGGTAGGCAAATTCCTCTCCATCCATGGTTGCAAGTCTCAAGGTGCCGCCTGAGAAAGCTTTCGTGACCACATAGGGGCCATCATAATTCGGGGTCCATTTGCCCCGGGAATCAGTGAGAAATGATTGTATCTTCTTGAGCACGAGGTCTCCTTTCATGAAGACACGAGGTCAGACCTTTTTGTCAAACGCCCTCTTCATTCTTTGCTGATACAACTGACCGTGGCATAGTGCCGTGATTCGCTTCTCTTCGATCAGGTTCAGTTCGTCGTGTCGACTTTGACACCATTCAGCTTCGGTGAGCTGAGCTTCCATCAATACTCGGATTGATGGGATCTCTACTTCTATGGGGAGAACTGCCTCCATGCCATATACTAGAGAGAAAGGGGTTGCCCCTGTTGAAGTGTGGACAGATGTTCGATAACCGTGAAGAGCAAAGGGTAACATTTCGTGCCAATCTTTATAGGTTACAACCATCTTTTGAACGATCTTCTTGATGTTCTTATTAGCCGCTTCTACCGCTCCGTTCATCTTGGGTCGGTAGGGAGATGAGTTATGGTGTTCGATCTTGAACTCTGCACACAACTCTTTCATCATCTTATTGTTCAAGTTAGATCCATTATCAGTAATGATCTCGCTTGGAACACCATAACGGCAGATGATATTGTTTTTGATAAATCGGACCACCACTTGTCGGGTTACATTGGCGAATGACGCTGCTTCGACCCACTTGGTGAAATAATCAATGGCTACCAGGATGAACCGATGTCCGTTTGAAGCCTTGGGCTCAATCATACCAATCATGTCGATTCCCCATATGGAAAAAGGCCACGGGGAAGAAAGAACTTTGAGATGTGATGGCGGTACATGAATTTTGTCCGAGTATATCTGACACTTGTGACACCTCCTCATGTACTTGTAGCAGTCGGATTCCATTGTCAACCAATAGTACCCGGTCCTGAGAATTTTTCTCGCCATTGTGTGTCCGTTGGCATGAGTGCCAAAGGATCCTTCATGAATTTCTTTCATGAGCATGTCTGCTTCTGGTCTGTCGACGCATCGGAGCAAGACCATGTCAAAATTTCTCTTATAAAGAGTGTCACCGCTCAGGAAGAAGTTTCCAGCCAATCTTCTGAGGGTTTTCCTGTCTTTTCTGAGTGCCCCAGATGGGTACTCTTGTTTCTGAAGGAAGCATTTGATATCGTGATACGAAGATCTGTCGTCTATGACTGCTTCAATCGTGAAGATGTAAGCGGGCTGTTCAAGGCGCATGATATCGATCTTAGGTATGTCATTCCATCGACCTACACTAATCATGGAAGAGAGAGTGGCTAATGCATCAGCCATGTGATTCTCATCACGAGGGATGTGATGAAAGTCGACTCTGTTGAAGAAGGGTAACAACCTTCTTGCATAGTCTTTGTAAGGAATCAATCCTGATTGGTATGTGTTCCAATCTCCTTTGATCTGATTAATAACCAGGGCTGAGTCGCTGTATACGTCCAAGTTTTTTATCCTTAAATCAATCGCTTCTTCGAGACCCATAATACATGCTTCGTATTCGGCCTCGTTGTTCGTACATTTGAACGTAAGTCTGGCAGTGAAAGGAATGTGGGAACCCTGAGGGGTAACAATGATTGCCCCAATTCCGTTTCCATAATGATTAACTACTCCGTCAAAGATGAGTCCCCACTGGGAACCTGGTTCTGGCCCTTCACTGGGTAGCGGTTCATCGCATCTTTCATTTTTAGATACATGACATCTTCGTCTGGGAAGTCAAACCCGATTGATTCTTGATCGTCAATCGGTTGATGAGCCAAATGATCGGCTAAAATACTTCCTTTAACGGCTTTCTGAGCATGGTACTCTATGTCATATTCTGATAGTAACATCTGCCAACGGGCAATCCTTCCCGTGAGAGCAGGTTTTTCGAAAACGTACTTGATTGGATCCATTTCGGAGACCAGCCAAGTAGTATGACGAATCATGTACTGGCGAAGACGTTTGGATGCCCAAGCCAAAGCGCAACAAGTTTTCTCAAGCATTGTGTACCGAGTCTCGCAGTCGGTGAATTTCTTGCTTAGATAGTAAATGGCAGACTCTTTCCGTTTAGTTTCGTCTTGTTGGCCAAGTACACATCCCATTGAGTCCTCTAGGACTGTGAGGTAAATGATCAGTGGTCTTCCTTCCACTGGAGGTGATAGAATCGGAGGATTCAACAGATATTCCTTGATACTGTCGAAGGCGGTTTGGCAATCTTCTGACCAAACGCAATCCTGGTTCTTTTTGAGTAATTTGAAAATCGGCGCACATGTCGCGGTCATAAGGAATATGAATCTGGAGATGTAGTTCAAACGTCCCAGGAATCCTCTGACTTGTTTTTCAGTTTTCGGAGAAGGCATTTCTTGAATGGCCTTGACCTTGTCAGGATCAACTTCAATCCCTTTCTGGCTGACGATGAACCCTAGTAGTTTCCCTGAACGGACACCGAAGGTGCACTTGTTAGGATTCAAGCGGAGCTTGAATTTTCTTAGACGTTCGAACAATTTTGACAGATGTTCAACGTGCTCATCCTCTGTTCTTGATTTTGCAATCAAATCATCGACATATACCTCGATTTCCTTATGTATCATGTCATGAAATAGAGTAGCCATGGCCCTTTGATAGGTTGCCCCGGCATTCTTCAAACCGAACGGCATTACCTTGTAACAAAAGGTACCCCATGGGGTAATGAACGAAGTTTTCTCCATGTCTTTCGGCGCCATTTTGATCTGGTTATAGCCCGAGAATCCATCCATGAAGGAGAATACTTTGAACTTTGCTGTGCTGTCAACCAGCATGTCAATGTGTGGTAAAGGAAAGTCGTCCTTTGGACTTGCCTTGTTTTGATCTCTGTAATCAACACACATTCTGACCTTTCCATCCTTTTTGGGAACGAGTACGATGTTGGCTAACCATTGAGGATATTCAGATGTAGCGAGGAAACCCGCGTCGATCTGTTTCTGTACCTCCTCCTTGATTTTGATGGCCATGTCCGGGTGAGTGCGTCTCAACCTTTGCTTTACTGGCGGACATTCCGATCTTAACGGTAAATGATGTTCCACGATGCTGGTATCCAACCCTAGCATATCCTGATAAGACCAAGCGAATACATCGGGAAATTCTTTGAGAAGCTTTATCAAACCCTCTCTGGTAGTTGGACTGAGCAGTGCTCCGATCCTGATTTCTTTTCTCTCTTTTTCTGAACCCAAGTTTACCGTTTCCAACGGCTCTTTGTGAGGTTCAATGGACCTTTCCTCTTGTCTGAGTAGTCGGGAGATCTCTTTTGGAATTTCGTTGTCATTTTCTTCTTTAGCCTCGAATACCGGGAACTCAAAGTTGGGAGAAGGCATCGGATCGTATGTTTCAACGGGGTATAAAACAAGCAATCTGCATGACGTGAAGATTCGTGTTTAGAAGAGATAGAGAAAATGAAAGTGTGTGCAGTGTTTTTATTTTACTGCTTGTTTTTATTTGGAATGTTTTTTAGGATTACCATTTTCTGAAAAAGCAAAAAGAGAAAACAACAATTAATGCGGAAATTACAGAACGACGTTATTTTATTAATGAACAAGTCGAATCTTGAAACTAAAACCCTATAAAACAAAACTCTGTCGCTTTGGGCCAAGCGAAGAGGGAAATTTAAAGAAAGCGAGCCCTATCAAAACATCTGTTTCACCTGGGCAGGGTGAAAGATTAAAAGATGGCAATTACTTTGACTGACGAACGACCTTCGGAACCTCGATGGCAACCCATTGGCGGCGAACTCCTCGGTGAATCACAAAGTCTGGCACCTTCTTCGATTTGTCTTCAGAAATGACGCTGATTTCTGGTGGCGCAGGATCGTTGGAATCTGTCTCCCAGGCAGAATTGTCGTAGGAGGATTCCTCTGTTGCATTTTGCATAGCATTTGTGCTCTCAGCCGTATCTCCCTATCCAGTTGACTGGATATCTTCGAGCCTGATACGAGAGCTTTCGGGAGCAGTGTACTTGACCATAAAGTCGTATTTTCCACTTGGTTGTCCCAAAGTGTCCCAAACTTCTTTGGAACTGGAGAAGTCATCCCTCTCGATGACGTTGACCTCAGGAAAAGCATAGTTGATGAATTCTAGTCATGCAAACGTTGCGAATTCATCTTCATGTTGAGTAGTTTCCGAATGACCTGAATGTTGATCCCATGACATGGTGGGGACACAGGTATTCTGTTTAATGACGCTCAGCTGAGTTTCATTACTCGGCTGACTTTCTTGCCCCCAAGTTTCCTGGGTAAGGCTGCCACATTGGCAGGCCATCCATCGGGCCATAGTAATTGCGGTCAAAGTTTTCTTTCATCAGAGTGTCTTCCTCTAATGAATTTGGCGGAGCACGGCATCCTTCCGGATCACGATCTCCGTAGATCATTTCGACATCTGATCTTGGTATAAATCTCCGACTTTCTGTAGGAAAGCAAAAAGGCATAGGCACCTCTTCCTGAGACATATAGCCGTCCTTGTTAAGGTAGGACTTCCATTCTTCATCTGTGTCAGAGGGATCTTCCTCATTGATAGCATGAACTGTCTGAGACACTGGGTGAAGAAAACCTCCACTGTGGAAGAAGTTTTGAAGGGGATGAAGACTTTCATCGTTGGCGGCTGTCTGGGTACAGGTTGCAGAAAAACCAAGACCCTTCTTTGTTTTATTGTCAATAGGAATGACAAGCCGTCCCCATCCTATCGTATCGGTACTCTCGACCGCTTTGATAGCATCTTTGTATGAAGAAATTGAAGTTCCTTCTTCGGATTGATCGTTCTTGCTCACCGATAGTGCTTGGAACTGAGTTCCAATAACCTCCTCGGGTTCCACACAAGTAGATGATGATAAGTTACTCACGAGCAAGGCTCGTTCCCCACAAACTGTGACAAGTTGATCGTTCTTGACGAACTTTAGCTTTTGGTGGAGGGTTGAAGTAACCGCTCCAGCCTGATGTATCCAAGGTCTTCCTAATAAACAACTGTATGTTGCCCGGATGTCCATGACCTGGAAAGTGATTTGGAAAGTGTGAGGACCAATAGTTATGGGAAGATCAACTTCGCCGATAACTATTTTTCTGGATCCGTCGAACGCTTTGACGACGACCTCGCTGACTCTCATCGGAGGGCCCTTAAATGATAATTGCGTCAAAGTGGACTTCGGCATAACATTCAGGGCTGACCCTGTGTCTACCAGTACGTTGGCTAAAGCATCGTCCTGGCAGTTAATTGTAATGTTGAGCGCCATGTTATGACGACGACCTTCTTCAGGTAATTCCTCATCACTAAATCCCAAATTATTGCAGGAAGTGATGCTAGAGACAATGCTATCGAATTGTCTGATTGTTACATCCTGTTCCACAAAGGCTTGCTCCAAGACTTTCTGTAGAGCCTCTCTGTGGGCTTCTGAACTGAGTAACAGTGATAATACTGAGATCTTTGAAGGAGTCTGTAACAGTTGATCAACAATGTTATATTCACTCCTTTGGATGAGCTTTAGCATCTCATCTTTGTCTTTTGAAAATTCGGGATTACCAGATTGACTGACTGGTGGATCAGGAATTTCCGCCTGAAGTTCCTTTTCTTTGTTGGATTCTCCAACCCCTCGGTTGAAGATTCGAACGCTCCGTGTTACACGACTGATGTCTGCAATATTCACGACGGAGGGTAATGGAATTTCCTTTCCATTCTCGATTATTGTTGCACCGTATTTGTAAGGGATCGCCTTAGCTGATTCATATGGTAGTGGCCCCGGTAGATAGATGACTATGGGAACCTTATGATTTTTCTGACCGTCATAAGTAACCTCGATCCGTTCCTGGTTGGGAACTCTAGATTCGTCAAGTAGAGGGACGATGGCAAAAACATCCCTGATCTGGGGATGACCAGAGATCGTGACAACATCCTCAACTTGATCGGCAAGGTAGTTCGGCGACCAAATGATGGGTCCTGAACCTGGATATGGATGAATTTCTCCATGATCGATCTGACCCTGAAGAGCTGCTCTCACAAGGTAACACCCTTGGTTACTTTCCGAACAGACGCGACAACTGTCATAGTTGTGTGGTGGCACCTGGCCACGCCCACTTTGAATACAATGTAACCTCACTAGGTTACCTTCCATTGATCGGACATCCTGACTTTGACGACGAGTAGGATTCCTGTTATTGATACTAATCTGCTGAGTATCTTCGTCCATATAGATTGGCATCCACCAGTGATTTAACAAGTGCTGAAGTGCCTCCTGGACAAGGGTACAACCTCGATTGTTTTCGCAACCCGCTTTACAGCTTTGATAGTCATGTGATATTAAGAATCTGAGTCGGACCTGCTCAGCATGTAACTCTACCAGATTAGTATTCATCACGCGGATGTCAAAGATCTGAACCATGTTGATTTGATAGGAGTTCCTATCATGGTAGTCTTGGATCCATCCAAGATCCATCTGACGCTGGAGGGCCTCTTGTATGAAAGAGCATCCCTGTTTGTTTACCGAGAAAATCAGACAGGAACCATAATCGTGCCGCGGCAGATTATGATACTGGCTTTGCCTTGAGTGCATCGCCACCAAGTTGACATTCATCGCACAGATGTTGTGGTTTTGAATGACGTTGGAATTCGTGTAAACCATGTTAACTCCACGAACTCGGTGCTCTTGGATCCATCCGAGATCCATTTGTTCCTGTAGAGCTGATTGCACTACAGAACACCCCTGGTTGTCTTTAGAGCAAATATCACACTGGTGATAGTTATGAGGTGGCACATGGCCATATCCACTCTGTCTACAATGCATCTTGACCAGATTGGTCCCCAATAAGAGTACATCGTGAATTTGATAGACATTGTTAGTCTCTTTCTCAATCAGATTGACTGCAGCTTTCTCGTGTTGAGGCAGCGGGTTCGTAAGAACATTAGGATTCGTATCTTTGAAAGACAAGAGCCCGCTCCTAACAAGCTTTTGCACGTCGGATTTGAAATTGAGGCAAGTCTCAATGTTATGCCCTGAACCTCCTTGATGATAAGGGCATGTTTGACCCGCTTTAAACCAAAAAGGCGGATTTTCTGGAACTGAAAGGGGAGACTTAGTCTGAATGTGCCCCTTGGCTAGCAGTAACGGAAACAGCTCTGCGTACAACATGGGTATAGGATCAAACCCTGGTGGCCGTGTTGTACGGTTGTTGTTATATGGAGGACGAGCCTGCTGAAGAGGCTGTTGTGTCCTTTGTTGGCCAGGTTGGCTCTGCGCAACCTGAGGTTGATACATAGGAACAGGCGCGGGGCCGATAGCAGGAGTAACAGCTGCTACTGGCTGATAACGTCGCCTTTGCTTTCCGAGAGAGATATTCCCAATATCTTGCTCTTTTTTCTTAGGGAGAGCACTACCGTATTTTTTAGTACCGCTCGTTGATCTAGTGTCTTTTACCAAACGTCCTTCTCGGACGGCTTCCTCAAGACGTACACCCATGCCGACCATTTTGGTGAAATCACTGGGTGCACTGGAAACCATTCGGTCATAGTAAAACGAGCTTAAGGTCTTTAAGAGGATTTTTGTCATCTCTTTTTCCTCAAGAGGTGGACAAATTTGAGCGGCAATTTCACGCCACCTTTGAGCATACTCCTTAAAGGTTTCCTTTTCCTTTTGCGACATTGATCTGAGTTGATCTCTGTCGGGTGCCATGTCCAAATTGTACTTGTATTGTTGGACGAAGGCAGTACCAAGATCTCTGAATGTACTGATCGTAGTACGGTTTAAACCCATGTACCATTTGAGTGCAGCACCGGTTAAACTATCCTGGAAGTAGTGAATCAGCAGGTCCTGATTCTCCGTCTGAGCTGACATCCGCCGAGCGTACATCACCAGATGGCTTTGAGGGCAAGAGTTACCCTTGTATTTTTCGAAGTCGGGCACTTGGAACTTGTGCGGGACTTTCACATTTGGGACTAAGCAGAGGTCTGCGGCGTCCTTTCCAAATAGATCCTGACCGCGAATGGCTTGCAGCTCTTTCTGCATTTCCAAGAACTGTTCCTGGAATTCCTCCATTCTGTCAAACATAGTTTCCTTCTTACCAGAAGGTGTTGGTGGAATCTGTCCTTCCGGGACAGTGTGCACCACAGGGGGTGGTACCGTGACTACGGCAGTGAGTCTTGGCGCCTCCCGAAGTTTGTAACCTTCAGGAGTCTTGAGTATGCCCCTGGCATCTTCGCTTTCCCGAAGTTTGTAACCTTCAGGCCCAGCGGCTTCTGTTGCGATTCCCTGATCTTTAGTGATCAGCGGAACATATCCTTCCGGGATATAGTTAACAGGCATGCCCCAAGGAAGATCTTTTGGCATCTGATACCTAGGATCATACTTTTCTATGATAGGCGTTGAGGTGATCTCTGAGATCACAGTTCTTTGTAGCTGAGCTTCTACCATGGCTTGCATGTCGTTACGAAGCTTTCTCATATCCTCTCTCAGAGCGTCGATCTCTTCTTTCAACTCCCTGTTTTCTTCCTCAAGATCATCCATCTTTTTCTGACGATTGGCCCGAGTATTATATGAATGAGACAGTTTGACTCTAGAATCGAGACACAAACGTGAGATTCGTAGGTAAGGAGAATACGCGATGTGAGAATGATGAATGCAATAATTATATTAATTGTTGTTTTTTGGTTTAATCAAAATAAACTTCGACAATTAGATTGTAAATATCAAACAGTGGGGAAACCCCTTTTTATTGAAATTCCAAAGGATTACAGAAATGGAAATACAGTAGATTACAAAGTGCAGAAACAGAAACCTAAACTAATGGGTCCCGAGTCCTCTCTGAGGAGAAATCGGGTGCTGATTCTGATATCTTCCTTTTCTTTGACCGGGGCGCTTGGGCCGTTGTCGGGTTGTCATTCCTTTGCCAAGTGAAAGGAGTGAGCAAATTCCTTTGGTCATCTTGATTCTCTACAGCATGCTGCTCCAAAATTTCAATCAGAGCATCTTTCTCTTTTAGTAGTTGCTGTATTTGGATACACTCTACGTCGAGGGTGCGGTACTTGTTCTTCCAAGACCTTCTTTCCTTTTGAACTTTGTTGAGAGTAACCTGAAGCCTTTCAGTTTCCGTCATGAAGTACATGACAGTTTCCCTAGGTGGAAGAATTCCGTAACGAGGATAAGGCACCTTTAGCTTGAGAGCTCTGGTTTGTATCCAATGGAGATAAGGCTTCACCGAGACACAGTCCGGTTTTCCCAGAGACTCTCGTCCTTTCTTATGAACATGTTTCCAAGCATGCACTATTTCCATCTTTAGTGCTCTGTCGTTTTCTCCTTCTTTGAAGAAAAGACCTTCCAGATGAACACCCAGTGGGATGTGTCTCACCGGGTATCCAAATTGACGAAGAACTAATATCGGATGATAGTTGATTCCTCCTTTAGTTCCCATGAGGGGTGCGCTGGGGAAGTTTCCATAACGGTCAATGATTCTGATTCCCTCATAAATCCTATTACACCAATCTATATCAGAGTTGGTGAGAGACATGATCTTCTGTGACCAACGTAAGACACTCTTGCAATCCCAAAAAGCGGCAGACTTGGGCAAGTGAGAGATAAACCACTTGTAAAGCAAAGGTACACAACATGTGATCTCCCCTCCGTTGTACAAATTTCCTAAGTGTACAGAATGATACGCATCTGCGAGCAAAGTCGGAACAGGGTTTCCAATGAGAAAAACCTTAATAGCGTTGATATCGACGAAGTTATTGATGTTGGGAAACAAAAATAACCCGTAGGTGAGCAAGACAAAGATGCTTTCAAAAGCAGTCCCGTTCCCTATACTAGCAAAGTACAGAGCGTTTTTTGTCAAGAACTGGGCTGGTAAACCTTGGATGCCACCCTTAGTGGTCAGGTGAGTCCTGACCTCAGACTCGTCCAAATGAATTGCTCTTGCAATAGTCTGATTCTTTGGAATTTCTTCTAGTCCAGAAAATGGAGCTCGATCAGTGATATGTAAATCAGTCAGATGAGAATACTCCTCCAGCGTTGGTGCCAGCTGGTAATCCGGGAATGTGAAATAGTGATAAACTGGATCGTAGAACTGAATGAGCGCATCCATGACCCCCTTAATCACATGGACTCATAACAGTGGTAGCAGACCACCGTGCTTGGCTCTGAAAGCCTCTGGGTTAACGATCATCCTCGCTAACTTTCTTAAATCCCCTAGTTTTGGAACCTTGAAGGTATACTGGTGAGTTCTCCTTCTACCGAAATCCATTAGCGTAATCTTTTTCTCTGATATTTGCAATCACAGTCTTAGTTTAATTTGAAAAACAGAGAGACTAGGAGAGAAAGTTTTTTGAATGTTTTAATGTTTTATTAAATGAATGCATGAATGCAGCACACAAAAACATAGAAAAAACATGGGGTCAGAGGGTCGTTGTCATGAAGTCAAGGCTCTACCCATCCCCAAAGGTTTATACTAGGGTGATTTTTGTACCTGAACTCATTATCATCAGCTCCTCCCAGGAAAGCAAAACAACAAGCGATCGCCAGCGAGTTGTGTGCAATCTTAGAGTAAGTGCTATTCACCGAGAATAGATCACCAGCCTCAAATGAGGGTAGTATCGCGTAACAGCTATTTCCGATAGCTTCCGCACTACGAAAAAGGTTGGCTTTTCTTAAGTGTATACTCAATCTCACCACATGCGGCATCACACGCATTCCCAGTAGCAGAAAAATAAACACGTATAGCAATTAGGAAAAGCAGTATATATATATTTGTCCTAATCATCCTAGACTTATAAAGCTATGAATCTTAAGTTCCTGACAGAAATGGGTTCCCCGGCGGAAGCCCTAATCTGTGGTTCCCTGCCTAAGAGATGGACCAGCATAGGTCAATCTTTCTCTTCGGTAGAGTTCCCATTTTCCGTAGAAAACGGGGATGATGCCCTAAGGCAGAAAAGGAGACTCCCCAGCAGAGTCGCCATTTGTGTAATTTTTCACACAAGAGAAGTAGAAAGAAAGGAAGAGGCCCCACGGTGGGCGCCACTTTTCAGTAGCGAGCGATTTTGGACGCGGTTCTTAAGCGCTGGTCGCTCTCTGCGGTTGAGCTTAAAACTACAGGTCGATTCATTTTTTATCCTATTGTGAGCTGAATAAGGAAGGGAAATAGATGTCTCCAATTAACCCTGCTTGCATACTGAGTTTAAACAACGATCTGTTAGGTTACGAATGCTATCAATGTGGGGGGGCCTTTGTACTGGTTATTCGTATTTCGCCAATACGGTTCTTTCTTTCTTTTTTCTAGGTAAAGGGTTTCTGGCGGGGAATAAGGATTAGGATGTTAGGACTGATGCTTTTGAATTACTGCTTTTAATTGATGGAGATATGGGATTTGGGTTTTTTGTTGATTGCGCTCGCTAAGATATTTTCTTTCGATCTTATGCCTACGTATTCCCGTTTACCGAAACAGGGAAATCAGAGCGTTCGTAGTTCCTCCTATTCTATGGGAGGAAATTGGTTTTTGGTGTCTTGTTCAAAGCCCAAGACGTTAAGCGAAAGGTGATTTGTATCTTGTTCAAAGCCCAAGATGTGAAGCTAAAAGACCTCGACTTTAGAGAGAATTTGTCATCTCTAAAGAGGGGAGAAGGAGAATTACTTTAACTGGGATACGCGGATCCGAGCAATGCCATAATTTCCGAAGAAAGGGTTTTAACCTGAAGGAGAAGACTTTAACTCAGTGTAGAGCAATGCCATCTTTCCTTAGGAATTTCTCATTCTAAAAGAGGGACAGTGGCATGGATATAGATGATCCAGAGGCTTGCCGCTTACAGCGATTAGATGAAAGGAAAGGAGTTGTTGATGTTTGTGTACTGTGAACGAGGCACAGCTTTGATGCTAAAAGGTCGATTGGATCAACCAGTGGTTTTCTTATACAAAGCCTAAGAGGAGGCTAATTTTCGCTAGGAAAATCATTATACAAAGCCTAAGAGGAGGCTATTTTGTGTCTCGTACAAAGCCCGAGAGAGAGGCTAAAAGGTTTTTGACCCAGTGGGGCATATCGTTATACAAAGCCTAAGAGGAGGCTAGCAAAGAGTTCGACTCTTGCTTAAGGGATTTATATCTCGTACGAGGCCCGAGATGGAGGCGAAAAAAAGGGTGATTGACTCAACGAGGGAATCTTTTGTGTCTCATACAAAGCCTGAGAGAGAGGCTAAAAGGTTGTTTTGACTCCACTGGGGAGAATTTTGGTATCTCGTACGAAGCCCGAGATGGAGGCTATTGTAACTGTTTCAGTTGAGTGACAGATCCAATATACTGATTTAAAAGAGAAAATCAGTTCTTATATGAGTAACACTGTACACAGGGATTTAATTTGAGGATCAGGGATATTTCCTTTTCTTTGAGGAAATGGGAAATCCAAAGGGTATTGAGACTATCCGAGTCTGCGGGTTTCCTTCCTATTTAACGAAGGGTGCTTGAGAATGTCTTTGAGACTCAAGGAAGTTAGACTGTCCAAGTCTAGAGTTTTATCTTTTGTACTATACTTCGAGAAACAGTAGTAGACTCTATGAAAGGACTGTTCTATGAGGATGACTAGGTTCTGTTCCTATACCTCTAGGAGGTCGTCGAGACAATTTGTACGAAGCCCAAGAGGAGGCTGGAATCTTTTAAGAAGCCGACGGGTCCTTGTACGAAGCCCAAGAGGAGGCTATCATTCCCAGAGGAAGAGATCATTATACGAAGCCTAAGAGGAGGCTCTGAATACTTCTAAGAAGCCGTAAGGTCCTTGAATAATGCCCAAGAGGAGGCCGGGTTGCTTATAGGAAGCCTGTGGGTCCTTGTACGATGCCCAAGAGAAGGCCGATGCTTTTAAGAAGCCGTGGGTCCCAAACCAAAGAAAAGTTCAAGAAAACTCTTTTAAAGATAAAACCACTGGTAAACGTGCGAGGTTTACTATCCAGCAACTTTTATCTTTTCAAGAGAGTTTGAACAGTTCGGAGGTTTGAAGAAATTCAAGAGAAGTTTCACCGAGAATAATTCATCTCTGGGGAATAGAATTTCTTGACGATTCCTAAGGAGGACAGCCGAAGAGAAGACTGTATCTGGTGCTCCTATTGGGGATCTAGGCGTCTATTTCTACGAATAAGTGAAACGGCGTCACCTAGTTCTAGACGTAGTAGCCGGGGAAACTCGAAATATCTATACTATTATTACACAGTATATATGAGTTTATGAAAGGAGACTTACAGTGAGCAGCCCCACAATACAGTTTATAATATGAAAGCAGTAAATGAAAGCGATAACCACTTACTCGGTTGTAGTGCTTCCATGCTGTTTGGTTAGTTGTTCAACAAAGAAAGATAAAAACAACAATATATTCAAAATCAAAGGAGAAAGTGCTTTGAAAAAGAAAGATTTGGGGTTTACAGCTCAAGGAGAGGCCCAAGGTTTTATCAGTGAGCGCACTGTTTGACTTTGTACAGCGGGACTTATACAAGTGACTGGGGCCCAAAAAGGTTTTCTGTACAAAGGGATGAGTCTTACACTCTCTCAAGAGGCCCAAAAAGGTTTAAAGAAAAGAGTGGGGCTTATAACACGAGGGTAGGCCCAGATGGTTTTTAATTTTAAACGGGCGACGATCGCGCCGTTTACTTGTACAGAGGGACTTATACAATGAGTGAGGCCCAAAATGTTTTTTGTACAAGGGGGGATGGGTCTTACACTCTCTCAAGAGGCCCAAAAAGGTTTAAAGAAAAATAAATGGGTCTTACTACTCGAGGGTAGGCCCAGATGATTTTTGAAAAGGCGACGATCGCGCCGTTTGTTTTTTTTTTTTTTACGGTATCGGGACTTATACAATAAGTGAGACCCAAAAATGATTTGGTAAAAAAAAAGGATTGGGTCTTACACTCTAATAGAGGCCCAAAGTGTTTTGAAAATGATTTATGAGGGTTGAATTAATCCAAAACCCTAATTTGTTTTCAAAAATGTATTTAATTGAATAAAAATTCAATTAAAATGATCAAAAATTGTTTAACACATGGAAAACAAATTGTGATCTTGGATTAATGCTTCAAAAATTAAGTATTGACCTACAAAATAATTAGAAAGCATTAAAAGTTGCAAAATCAATGTAGAAAAAATATTTAAAATGCCAAAAACAATCAAAATATTAATTCTTTACAAAAATATCAATTATATGAAATAAATAATATTTTTGGGATTTTTTGTGAAAATAAAATATTTTAACATTTTTGTGAATTATTAAAAAAAGAACCAACTCAAAATCATTAAAACTCAGAGAGAAATTAATTTTTGAATCAATTAAACAAAATCACAAAATTCAAATATTCAAATATATGAAAATGGCGCCAAGAACAACACCAAGAACACGCGCGTTTTTCAGTTTGCCCAGATTTGCATTTTCTCTCCAATCTCCATGAATACGTAACCATATCATGCAATCCACATATCATTATGCTTGCCTCAACCTCACGATCATGTCTATGTACTTTAATTTCATTTAAATTAAACATACAACAAGAAATCACGAAGAGACCTCAAGAACCCTAATTTCTGCATGAAGGCTAGGATTTTTGATGCACGATTCAAATAATGCAATTAATTGAGGGAAAACATTCCATGCATGATTATGAACATATGGCCAAATTATTGTGCGAGGAAATATGCATAGATTGAGAGATGACCAAGTTTAGGCTTACCTCCAAGTCGTGACAGCAAGAGCAAATCAAATTCTGGGTTGGAGGTGTTACATATGAGTTGTGATGATCATAACAGCTTCCCTACACCATATGGAGTGTGTTTGAACACTTGGATTGAATTGAAATGGACTGGATCAGTTTATGGCATCTCAGCTGCAACTTCACTTCAAACTTGTGTGGATGGCAAGTGATTTTGAGATTTTGATGTTCCAGATGTTATGTGAGTGTTTGATCAGCTCATATGTGATGTATGTGAGGTGTGTGAGTGATTGGTTTGTGCAGAATTGCTCCCAAACTCAAAACCCGATAGCTACCTTGCTAAGAAAGGCATTTTTGCCAAGAGAAAGAGATTTTGAGGAAAGCATCTGTTAGATGGCTTTGGTGTACTTAAACTGACCACAATTGAGCTCTATTTATAGTAGAGCAAGTTTGTTTTGCAAGGAATAGTGCATGGCAGCTGGTAAGTAGGTTTCCTCAATGTTGGCCAATGGAAATGAAAGTCTCCTCTAGCCATTGACTAGAGGTTAGGGCATAGAGCTTTGGTCCCATTGGTCTTGGATAAGTCTTGACTGATTTCAGATGAGAATGGCTCAGTCCATACCACCTTGATGGTTCCATTGAATGCCTCATTCCAAATTTGAAGTCTTGTACCTACTTTGGCAACTCTAGGTTCAACATGCTATTCCTTGTTCCTTGGACCTTGGAGGCCTGGCTCAGTGATTGCCCCCTTTGGATTCAATCCTATGAGGTGTCCAAGTGGATTGGAGCAATTGAAATTAGCTGATTTTGACAAATCGAGCCAAAATGCAAATTCTACCTTGCCTTGACAGATTTCAGCAAGGCAACTTGCCAATGTTGTATCTCATGATGTAGGTTGAATTTGGCAATGTTCTTGGCCATTTTGGAAAGCCCTAACATGATACAACAACTGTTTGAACAAGTTTGGTTTTGATCTCTTTTGATTCCAAGTGAAAAATCCCCCTACATTTGGCAAAAAGTGAAGCAGAATTCTGACTTAGTGAAAATTTCACTAAGTGTTGGAAAAAGTGACTTTTTCACTTTTCAGCCACTTTGATCACTCCATAACTCAAAATCCTTAATGAATTGGAATGACTTGTAGTTGAAGTTTTTGTAGGTGATAGTGAGGGCTACAAATCCATATTTGGATGAGAAAAAATGGCCTTGTGGTTTAGGAGTTATGGTCCTCCAAAGTTGGTACCTTTGCCACTTTATTTTTAACTTAGAAAAATTTCTAAGTTTTATGGTTACCCCTTTTACAAGTTATCTCACTTTTCTTCATTTTTCTTGATGAATGATGATTCAAATCATACATTAACATCATTTTAGGGTTAAAAATCCATTTTGGTGAAAAATCTCAAAAAGTCAAAGTTGACTTTAGTGCACAGTTGACTTTTTATCAGATGAATTCCAAACTGTGCAATTCTTCAGGAAATCATGTCCTTGACCTAAATCAAACTTGATGGACATGTTACATGGGTGTCATAGGGTATATTCAATCATGTATTAGGGTTTGGGAGCATGCCTTGGTCAAAAGTCAAAGTTACAGTTGACTTTACCCTTAAAACCCTAATTGTGGTGCAGATGAAAATGAGACTTGTTGCTCAAGCTTCTTGGATCAATCCATTGTTCCAAATGGATCAACATGGTGTATTAGAGACCCTCAAATCATCTCTTGAGGTCTTGGCTCATGGTTTGTCCCAAAAGTCAACTTAGGGGTGAATTAGGTCAAGAAACCCTAATTCCTGATTTTTGATGAATGCATCCCCTGAGGCAAAATTGACTTGATGCATGGGTTCATGAGGTTCCATGAAGTATATTAGGTTATGTTTTGGATCAATGGCTTGTGCCCAGATGAAAATTTCCATCTGGAGGCCCTGGTCGACCAAAACCCTAATTTGGTGACACTGTCGATCTTGAGACTTGATCCACCTAGAAGGGAGCAGCCTTGTGCTTAATCCTTGAAGTGGGAGTCCTTTTTGATCCATTGTGGATGTTTAAGAGATTAGACAAGTTGAAGATCATGTCATTTCTTGATTGATCCTTTGTTTAAGCACTCAGAGAGGGCTTGAAACCCTAATTTTGCTTGTAGTGGATGCTCATCCATCTTTGGGGAGACTGATGAAGCATGATGGTTCATCCATATTGTGATGATGATTTTCACAATGATGGGAAATCTTAGTGGTCAAAATTTGGGGTATTACAACAAGGTAGGCTCACTTTGACTTCTTTGAAATCCTTGTTGAATGAAGTAGCCGTCAATTTCACTATATCATGCTCTAGGGGCTTGTTTCAACCCATAGAGAGTTTTCTTCAACTTGTAAACTTTCTCCTCTTGGCCTTTTGTCACAAAGCCTTGAGGGTGCTGCACATAGACTTCTTCTTTTAATTCTCCATTTAGGAAGGCTGATTTCACGTCAAGCTGGTACAGGTTCCACCCTTTCTGAGCTGCTACTGCAATAAATATTCGTACAATATCCAATCTTGCAACTGGGGTAAAAGTTTCACTATAGTCAATTCCAGGTTGTTGGGCATAGCCTTTCACTACCAATCTAGACTTGGCTCTATGAATTGACCCATCTGGATTATGCTTCAGCTTGTAAACCCATTTTACACCAATGGCCTCTTTGTCATTTGGTTTTTCTACAAGCTGCTATGTGTTGTTTTTTTCAATTGCAGCTATTTCTTCCTGCATAGCATTCTTCCAAACACTTTCTTTTATTGCTTCTTTGAAATTTTCCGGTTCGACAACACAGAAATTTCATCTTGCATAAACATCACTTAAATCTTTCATTTTTACAGGAGTTGAACTAGGAGATGCTGAACTTGAAATCGATACACTTGAGGGACTTGGTGAATTTGAGAAACTCGGTGAACACGAGGCTGGTTGCTCACTTCCAACTACTGGATTCTGTTGTAACAACACTGCAGGGACTGTTTTTTCTTTGTTTTCTCCATTTTCTTCCCAATTCATGGAGGTTTTCTCGTCGAATACGGCGTCCCGGCTGATGATGACTTTTCCCGTTTTCAAATTGTACAATCTGTAGCCTTTCAACATGGAACTGTAGCCAATGAAAATACATTTTTCACTCGTTTCCTCCAGGTTTTTTCTCTTTTGTTTAGGAATTTGAGCATAGCAAACACACCCAAAAACTTTAAGGTGGTTAACTGAAGGTGTTCTTCCACTCCAAGCTTCAAATGGAGTCTTATTCCATACAGCCTTTGTTGGACATCTATTCAGCAAATACACAGCAGTATTAACAGCCTCGGGCCAAAAGGTTTTAGGAAAACCTTTCTCAAGTAGCATAGACTTCGCCATCTCCATCACGACTTGGTTCTTTCTTTCAGATACACCATTTTGCTGAGGTGTATAGCCAACAGTGAGTTGTCTTTCAACACCTTCATCTTCACAAAATTTCTGAAATTCATTTGAGGTGTACTCCTTCCCTCTGTCACTTCTCAATATTTTTATAAACCTACCACTTTGTTTCTCAACAAAAGCTTTAAACTTCTTAAAAATTACAAAAACTTCAGATTTTTGTCTCATGAAATATACCCAAGTCATGCGGGTAAAATCATCAATAAACAAGATAAAGCACATGTTTTTGCCATGAGATTGTCATACCCTAAATTTTGACCACCAAGATTTACCATCATTGTGTAAATCATCATCACAATATGGATGTACCTTTGTCCCTCATTAATCTCCTCAAGGAATTGTTGATCATTTACTACAATCAAGCTTAGGGTTTCAAGTCCTCTCAGAGCCTTTAGACAAATGATCAATCAAGGAATGACATGATCTTCAACTTGTCTAACCTCTTAAACACCCACAAAGGATCAAGAGGACTCCCACATCAAGAATTAAGCACAAGAGTGCAACATTTCAAGTGGATCAAGCCTCAAGTTCATCTAATACAAAGTCAACTGACGCAGAATGTCAAAGTTTGACTTTTGGTCAACTTTGAGCTTCACAAGCCATTACTCAAGAAAATATGATGGATGATTTAACTTGATTAAATTTAAATCAAGAAATCATGCAAAATTGCAAAATTGATCAAATTGAAAGAAACTTAGAAATTATTTCTAAGTTAAAATCTTGTTCAAGTGCACAACTTTTCAAGGTTGTAACTATTGACCCAAGCATCCATTGCTTTTGCGTAAGGGCTAATTTTAAAGAGGGTATTTGATACTTCAACATTGTAGAAGGAATCAACTCAAAATATCATAAGGATTGAAATATATAAGTGATCAAAGTTGGGAATTCTCAATGTCCAATGTTCTGACATTGCATAGGACATCATTAATATTTTTCCCGCAAGAATGTCCCAACTTCAAGGATGTTTTTCTCCATGATCCAAGTTGATTCAGGAAAAACCTTGAACATCAAAGTTGAAGTACGTCATCTCACCTTTCCAGGAAGTCCTAGAAAGCTCATTTATCATTCTCGAGCAGAAAGTTATGGTCTCTGCAAAAGGCATTGATAAAACAGAATTTTCATGACAGCTTTTAGGACATATTTGATCACACAAGTTCAAGGTCATTTTTGACAACTTTACAAGTCTTATCTTCACAAACCTTGAACATCAAAGTTGAAGTACGTTATCTCAGCTTTCCAGAAAGTTGTAAAACGTCCATTTATCACACTCGAGCAGGAAGTTATGGACTTTACAAGAAGGCTTGCTGCAGCTATTTTTTAGGACAGATTTTGTGCACTTTTTCTTGTGCCACGCAATTTTCAAGCCTTGTCACAATGCAAGACAAGCATCAAAGATGCAATTCACTTCAACTCAAAATACCATAGTGGATTAAAAGATACAAGTGATTAAAGTTTGGAATTATTAATGTTCAAAGTTGTCAGATGTTCCAACATTTCATAGGACATCATTAATATTTTTCCAGCAAGAATGTCCCAACTTCAAGGATTTTTTTCTCCATGATCCAAGTTGAACCAAGTCTAGGGTCAAACATCAAAGTTGAAGTATGTCATCTCAGCTTTCCATAGAGTCCTAGAACAGCCATATATCATTCTTGAGCAAGAAGTTATGGATTTTACAACAAGGCTTGCTGCAGCTGATTTTTAAGACATGTTTTAGGATAAATTTGCACATTTCTTGTGCCACACGAATTTCCAAGCCTTGTCATCATCTTGGACACATATGAGGATCAAATCCAAAGGGGACAATCACTGAGCCAAGCCTCCAAAGTCCTTGGAACAAGAAGTAGCATGCCAAACCTAGAAATCCCTAAAAGAGGGACAAGACTCCAATTTTGGATTGGAGCATTCAATAGATGCTTAGAGGTGGCATGGACTGATACATTTGCAACTGAATTCAGTCAAGATTCCTCCAACAAGTAGGGATCTAAAGCTCTATGCTCTAACCTCTAGTTAATGGCTAGAGGAGACTTGGATTTTCATTGGCCAACATTGAACAAACCTCTGCTGCAGCCACCATTCACTATTGCTGCCAAAACAAACTTGCTCTACTATAAATAGAGCTCATTTGTGCTCAGTTTGAGTACACCAAAGGCATCAAACAGACACTTTCCTCAAAATCACTTCTTTCACTCCAAAATGCTTTCTTTAGTAAGGTAATTTTGAGTTTTTGAGTTAGAGAGCATTTCCATCACATCTCATGATCCTAACACCTCATAAACATCATATGTAGGTGATCCAAACTATCACAAGTGACCTGTAACACCAAAATCACAAAGTCACCTCTCAAAACCTCAAAATTGGACTTTTTTGCATTTTTCAAGCCATGTCTTGATTCTGTCACATTCCAAACCAGATAAAACCTCAAACACACTCCAAATATCATCCTTGAACTATCCCAAATGGTTCCCAACATCTGGAACACCATTTGAGAGAGTTGTCACTTTGGCCATTTTAACCCCTTTTGCAAGAAAGGGCCAGTTTTTGTTTTTGCAGGTTCCAGCTGATTCCAACCATCCTAAAAGCTTCTAAGAGGTCATTTGAGGGTGTCCAAAGCATCAAATCATTTCTGGAACAAAGCACTTGGTAGGTTGCACAAAATCTCCAAAAAAGAAGTAAAATTCACAACTTGAATTCTTTGAATCATGCTTTCCTTTGTTGTCCACATACATGCATCATATTGATCAATTCTTGAAGCAAAAATGTAGTCCTTAATGTGTATGATATGATCCTCCTACTGTTTGCACTTTAACATGTTTATATGTGGAGTTTATGTTGTTTTAAACTTAAGGTGCAGATCTGGTTTTTTGCCTTGTGTGTGCTGTACATTAAGTTTCAGTATGTATGAGTGATACCATTGGATTCCTTGTGAAAAATTGGTCAAGATAGGTTCTTACGGATTTTAATTTCGTTAAAAATTGAGAGAGTTATGAGTGTTGAAAGTTTGATAAGCAAAGATGTTTAAAATCAACACGCAGTTCTGATTTTTTTGCTTTGTGTGTTCTGTACATTAAGTTCCAGTGTGCATGAGTAATACCATTGGATTCCTTGCGAAAAATCGGTCAAGATAGTTTCTTACAGATTTCAATTTCATTAAAAATTGAGAGAGTTATGAATGTTTGAAGTTTGATAGCAAAGATGTTGAAAACCAAGGTGCAGTTCTGGTTTTTTAAGATGTCGAATGTGATGTTGTGACATCTTCCCATTTTCTCTTATCTTCAAAACTCATGAAAGATGTCGAATGTGATGTTGTGACATCTTTCCTCTTTTTCTTAGTTCATCTTCAAAACTCAACCAATTCTTTTACATAGTAAAAATCATCATTTTCCAATTCTGTTTTACACACTTCTTATTCATACTCCATAATATTTTAATCCACCAAAAAATCATAAAAAATATTATTATTTGATATATTTTTAATATATTCAAAAATATTGTTTTAAATTATTTTAAATGCTTTGAAAATGATTTATTTTTCTTGATTTTTAAAACCAAAATGATTTTAAATATTCATGTGGATAAAATACTTTTTTATAAACCTTAATCATTGTTTATAACATGATTAATGATTTTATTTGATATTTTTATCATTTTTTACTTGATTTTTCTTTGAAAAATGCCTTTAAAAAAATGAAATTGGGGTTTCTTTGATTTTCACCCTAAGATATCTTTTTTCAAAAAAACACTTGGGCCTCTAATAGAGTGTAAGACCCAACCCTTTTTGTACAAAAATATTTTGGCCTCAGTTATTGTATAAGTCCCGATACATTGAAAATCTCGGCGCGATCACCATTTTCAAACTGAAAATCATCTGGGCCTCCCCTCGTGTTGTAAGCTCCATTTCTTTTCCTAAAATACACTTGGGCCTCTAATAGAGTGTAAGTCCCACTCATTTTGTAAATAAAATATTTTGGTCCTCAAATATTGTATAAGTCCCTTTGTACATTTACAAAGTTCGGCGCGATCGTCGCCTTTTAAAAAAGACCATTGGGCTTTTCCTTGAGCTATAAGTCCCATTTATTTTCATTTTAAAACCTTTGGGTCTCTAATAGAGTGTAAGACCCAATCCCTTTGTAAATACCAAAATTTTGGGCCTCAATCACTTGTATATGTCCCACGGTGTTTCCAAAACCTCGGCGCGATCGTCGCCCTTTTCAAAATTAACCATTGGGCCTACCCTCGAGTAGTAAGACCCATTTCTTTTCTTAAAACTCACATGGGCCTCTTGAGAGAGTGTAAGACCCATCCCTTTGTATAGAAAACCTTTTTGGGCCTCAGTCACTTGTATAAGTCCCTCTGTACAAAATGATAGTGCAATCACTGATAAAACCCTGGGCCTCTCCTTGAGCTGTAAGCCCCAATTTTTCCTTTCAAAGCACTTTCTCCTTTGATTTTGAAATATACTGTTGTTTTCAATCTTTTTTTGTTGAACAACTAACCAAACAACATGGAAGCTCTACAACCGAGTAAGTGTTTATATGCTTTCATTTACCGCTTTCATATACATATAACTGTATTATGGGGCTGTTTCGCTGTAAGTCTTCTTTCATAAACTCATATCGACTGTGTAATAATAGTATAGATATTTAGAGTTTCCCCGGAAACTACGTCTAGCACTAGGTAAAGCCGTTTCGATCATTCTTAGAAATAGACAATACTAGATCCCCCATAGGAGCACCAGATACAGTCTTCTCTTCGGCTGTCCTCCTTAGGAATTGTCAAGAAATTCTACTCCCTAAAGATGATCTCTTCTCCGTTAATTGCATCCCTTGAGTTTCTTCCAAATTCTCGAACTTTCCTGGCTTGATCTATTCTTTGTGAATAGCCTGTCTTGAACTTCTCGGGGTTTGGGGACCCACAGGCTTTTTAAAAGCATCCCCGCCTCCTCTTGGGCATTGTACAAGGACCCGTTGGCTTCTTAGAAGTATTCACAGCCTCCTCTTAGGCTTCGTATAAACGATTTCTTCCTCTGGGAATGATAGCCTCCTCTTGGGCTTCGTACAAATTGTCCCTCGGCTTCTTAAAAGTTTCCAGCCTCCTCTTGGGTTTCGTACAAATTGTCCCGACGACCTCCTAGAGGTATAGGAACAGAAATTAGTCATCTTAATAGAACAGTCTTTCAAAGAGTCTAGATCTTTCAACCGTGAACGTACTACTACTATTTCTTTAAGCATAGTACAAAAGATAATACTCTAGACTTGGACAGTCTAATTTCCTTGAGTCTCAGAGACATTCTAAAGTAAGGAAACGCCCGCGGACTTGGACAGTCTCAAATACCCTTTGGATTCCCCATTTCCTTAGAGAACAGGAAATAATCCCGATCCTCAGATCAAATCCATGAGTACAGTGTTACTCATATAAGAACTGATTTTCTCGTTGAACCAACATACTGGACCTGTCACTCAACTGAAACAGTAACCTTTTAGCCTCCATCTCGGGCTTTGTACGAGATACAAAGACTCTCTTGTTGAGTCAAACCTTTCAACCTCCATCTCAGGCTTTGTACGAGATACAAAAACACTCTCTTGTTGAGTATAAAAGACTCTCTTGTTGAGTTAATCACCTTTTAGCCTCCATCTCGGGCATCGTACGAGATACAAAATCACTCTCTTGTTGAGTATAAAAGATTCTCTTGGTGAGTCACCATCTTTAGCCTCCATCTCGGGCTTCGTACGAGATACAAACACATTCTCTTGTTGAGTATAAAAGATTCTCCTGTTGAGTCAACCCTTTTAGCCTCTCTCTCTCTCGGGCTTCGTACGAGACACATAAAAACTCCTTCTTGCTGGGCCAATAGCCTCCTCTTAGGCTTTGTATAAGAAAATCCAGGTTGAGCCAATCAACCTTTTAGCATCAAAGCAGTGTCTCGTTCACAGTATACAAACATCAACAACTCATTCCCCTTCATCTAATCGCTGTAAGCGGCAAGCCTCTGGATTATTTACATCCATGCCACTGTCCCTCTTTTAGCATGAAAAAATCCTAAGGAAAGATAACATTGCTCTACACTGAGTTAAAGTTTTCTCCTTCAGGTTGGAACCCCCCTATAAAGAAAATTATGGCATTGCTGGATTCACATATCCCGGTTAAAATAATTCTCCTTTATAAACAGTTGTGACAAACAGACCCTCTTTAGAGATGACAAATTCTCTCTAAAGACAACACCTTTTAGCTTCACATCTTGGGCTTCGAACAAGATACAAATAGACCCTTCAGCTTCACATCTTGGGCTTTGAACAAGATACAAACCACCTTCAGCTTCACATCTTGGGCTTTGAACAAGATATAAGTCACCTTTCGCTTCACGTCTTGGGCTTTGAACAAGACACCAAAACACCCATTTCCTATAATAGAATAGGAGGAACTACGAACGCTCTGGTTTCCCTGTTTTGGTAAACGGGAATACGTAGGCATAAGATTGAAAGAAAAATCTTAGCGAGCACACTAATCAAAAAACCTAAAGTCCCCTATCTCCACCCAATCTGACAAATTCCCCATGAATAGTCCCAGTTTTCCACCTTAATAAAGTAAGAAGAAAGAAAGGCCCCATTACCATATAGCATCTGTAACCTAACAGACCGCTGTTTAAACTCAGTATGCAAGCAGGGTTAATTGGAGACATCTATTTCCCTTCCTTAGTCAGCTCACAATAGGATAAAAAATGAATCGACCTGTAGTAAACCCCAAAGAGCGACAACGCTTAAGAACCTCGTCCAAAATCGCTCGCTACAAAAAAGTGGCGCCCACCGTGGGGCTTCTCATTCTTTCTTAACGTTTAAGGTGAAAACCTTGGACAAATCTTTTTCATGGCGGTGGCCACCACAGAAAAGTGGAGCCTACCGTGGGGCCCTTCACGTTATTTCTTACAATTACCTTGGACAAGTCATGGTGACTTCACTGGGAATTTCACTGGGAATAGGACTTTTTGTTGACTTCACTAGGATCTTAGGTCAAAACCTTTAAGTTGGGAAGGAACCACAGAATGTCGACTCTACTGGGGAGCCATTTTCTGTCAGGAACATAGGATTCATAGCTCTTAAAAGTCTAGGACATTAGGACAAATATATATACTGCTTTTCCTAATCGATATATGTGTTTATTTTTCTGCTAATGGGAATGCATGTGATGCCGCATGTGGAAAGATTGAGTATACACCTAGGAAAAACCTCTTTTAGTGGTGCGGAAACTATCAAAAATGGTTGTCACGCGATACCACCCTCTTCTGAAGGTTCTTCGAAATAACATCACCTAGAACGATTCCCCGCCCGCTGGTGTTTTCTCGACAAGAACTGATGATTTTGAGAGACAGGTACAAAAATCACTAGTATAAACCTTTGGGGGATGGGTAGAGCCTTGACTTCATGACAACGACCCTTTGACCCCATGTTTTTTCTATGTTTTTGTGTGCTGCATTCATGCATTCATCTAAAAAACATTAAAACAAAGAAAAATTTTCTCTTCTAGTCTCTCTTTTTCAAATTAAACTGAGACAATGATTGCAAATGTCAGAGAAAAAGATTGCGCTCATGGCTTTCGGTAGAAGGAGAACTCATAAGTACACCTTCAAGGTTCCAAAACTTGAGGATTTGAGAAGGTTAGCGAGGATGATCACTAACCATGAGGCTTTCAGAGCCAAGTACGGAGGTCTGCTACCTCTGTTAAGAATCCATGTGATTGAAGGAATCATGGATGCACTCGTTCAATTTTACGATCCGGTCTATCACTGTTTCACATTCCTGGATTACCAACTCGCACCAATGCTGGAGGAGTACTCTCACCTGACTGATCTACACATTACTGATCAAGCTCCATTTTCTGGATTGGAAGAAATTCTAAAGGATCAAATTATTGCAAGAGCAATTTATTTGGACAAGTCAGAGGTCAGGACTCACATGACCACTAATGGTGGCATACAAGGTTTGCCGGTTTAATACCCCATAATTTTGTGAACGTTTTGGATAATGTTATTATGATCAACTGGGTTCCGGTGTACTCTGAGCAATTATTGGATAAAATAATTAGAGTAAACTGACGAACTCGGAATTGATTAGATTAATATTATTTAACTTGGAGTTTTATTAATTGGTGCATTTGAGATAATTTGGACAATTAGTAGTATTACCAATTAATGTTTTTTTCTATATCTTTTCCTTTCCACTATTTGCCAAAGATAGTAACTTTGGAGAGAGAAATTGAAGAGAAGGAAAAGGAAAGAAAAGGAGAGGAAAAATTCTCAAGAGCTCTAGGACTTGAATCATCAACCCATCTTCATCTTTTCATCTTAGCATCATCATCCCCATCTTGTAATCCATGTGGGTTCTAGTTAGATGCTTTAGGGTAGAGTTTTATTGAGTTTAGAGATAGTTTTGATATTGTGAGAAATGAGAAATTTTGCACTAAAATCATGTTTTAATGTTCCTTATGATTGATACATGTTAGATATGTGTTGTTGTGTATCCAATTGGTATTTTTCTGGTGTTTAGAAGTGATTTGGAGGGGAAAACGAATCAATTTCGCAGAAAATTTTATGCAGGAAAAATTCTGGTTACCCACTGCCCATACGCGTATCACTCAAGTCAATACGCGTATTCGTTAAGGCAATACGCGTATGGCCATGAAGAAATGTGGGCAATACGCGTATGGAGTTCCATTTTCTCGGCCATCTGCCCATTTGCGTATTGGTACGCGTAAGGTTTTGGGCAATACGCGTATGAGGTAGGGTAGTACGCGTATTGGAGTTTAAAATGGAATTTTTAAGGGAAAACAGCCTCTGCCCATACGCGTATCACTTTGGGCAATACGCGTATGGCTGGGCGAGCCAGCTGGGCAATACGCGTATGGCACAAGGCAATACGCGTACGGCCAGTGTGAGTGCAGAATTGTGTTTTTCGCGATACCTTTCCTCGTTATTTTCCATAACTCGTGTTTCGATTATCCGTTTTTAACATTCTTGATATCGTTGGAAAGCTAATAGACTGTACTTTCTTATTAAAATGGTTTTGAGATTGTTGGCCGATTTAATTATGTCTGGAATTTGGAATAGTGTCATTTTGTCGACTTTTATCGTTTAATGATGTGTAATTGCTGTTGAATATGCATGTTAAAATATGAAACAGGTAGAGTGAGGAAACCTTAGTGCAATAGAATGACTTAGAGAATCGTGCGGCAATGCTTACATCGATACTAGAAGAGTATCTTTGTTAAGTAGTTGTTAGTAGAGGATCGTCTTCCTCCGGTTTGTTGTGTGTGTGTGTTAGTAAATACCATGACCCGTGCTGAAGTGCTCCTGGTGTGGGCTGGGCGGGGAGAAGTATTTACTAAGTAAGTAACCGTGACCCGTGCTGAAGTGCTCCTTGTGTGGGCTGGGCGGGGAGAATTTACTTAGTGGTTGGTACCGTGACCCGTGCTGAAGTGCTCCTTGTGTGGGCTGGGCGGGGAGAACTACCAACTGTAGATAACCGTGACCCGCGTTGTATTTGCCTTGTATGGCTGGCCGGGGAGAAGTTATCTACGTTAAGAATCCGTGACCCGCGTTGTATTTGCCTTGTATGGCTGGCCGGGGAGAAGATTCTTAACTTGTATGTCGTTTTGTGTTTTGCACGATTGTTTCTCTAGTCAGCGGGGAGAAGATTCTTAACTTGTATGTCGTTTTGTGTTTTGCACGATTGTTTCTCTAGTCAGAATGTTTGAACTCAAAGTCTAGTTCCTTTTCCCCCGACTTGAGTTAGGTTTTGGTTAGAACCTTGTAAACCCGAGAGAATCCATAAGATAGAGAACTCACTGAGATTTGATGTATCTCACCCCACTGTTGTTGTTTACATCACAGGTTCTGCAGGTTCGGCGAAGGGTAAGGACAAGGTTGTTTAACTTTCCTTACGGATCGTAACTTTTGTGTGGCAAGGCTTCCGTTGTGAAGATTTTTGAGATAATTATTTGATCTAGTTCTTAGTATTTGTCTTTGGAATATCTTATAGATATACTATGCCGTAGTTTTTTTGTATTTAGGCTTTTTGGGCATGTATATGTATAATATGTTTACTAGGAACTTATTGTATATTTCAGTACCAAAAGTGGAATTCATGTATAATATATGCTTTGATGTATGTATTTATATATGGGCATTACAGTTGGTATCAGAGCAGGTCGTATCCTCGACCTAGCCATGAAATAGAATAAGTTTTCTTTTCCGTTTCATATGCGTGGTGTCGCCTTTGGTCTTATGTGTTATATTTATGGTATTTGTAACACCCTTCTACCCCACAAACAATTTTAGGAAAATAATTCATATTATCAGAGTAACCTCAATGAGAAAGGTGCCACATAATTCAGAACATCATTTAGTAATCATTATCCTGTCCCGTAACACGGGTTATTCATTCATCATAATAAAATCATCAATTACGCAGCGGAAATCAACTTTTTTTTTGTCAATTCAATAAAATATTTCATATTAAATGTATCCAAATCAAATCATCACCAACAATGTAAAAATTCAACATAAAACAAAAGAACACGAGGTTCACAACAAATCCCAACCTGATGTTACATGACACAGAGCAGGACACCTCTAAACTAAACAGCGATAACGACACACTTCAAGGCTACATCCTCCATCGTCGCGAATCTACTATTGGCTATCTGCAAGTTACCCACATAAGAGGCAACATTTCCAAGCAGGTAGGGTGAGAAAACATAATTCATTATAGTAACATAAAGACTTGGAAAATAAACAGAATAAGTAACAACAACATCGTATCATCATCAATTCCTCCGCAACACAATCACAAATACCTCATAAAATGCAATGTCAAATATAATGAAATGCAAGGGATGCATGTGGTACCGATTTCTCCATTTGATGGACACTGGCCATCAACCCTCCACCAGGGAGCACAACATAACAACATATCACTTCAATCCGCACAATGGGATTGAAGCTACCAATAGGCCGAAGCCCCAACATAATAAAATGCCATGAAATGCAATTATGCTAATTCTCCTCATTTCATCCAAATATCAACATGTGCATCATTCATTTCATTTTTCAGCAACATTCATCATAAATTCATGTTTTATCATCCATATATCAACAACAACTCGACCACAAGGAATCAATACGAGAAAACTTCAAGAAACCTCAAGAAACGGCAAAAACAAAGCAAACAGTAATCTGACACGGCCGCCCGTGTCCTGTGACACGGCCCGTGTCAGAAAACCTGAGACACAATTCTAAAACAACAAAAGTGAAGCAGGACAGCAACCTAACACGGTCACCCGTGTCCTGTGACACGGCCCGTGTCAAAAAGTCTGGGACAAAATTCCCAAAAACCAAAAATTTATACAAGAACAGTAGTCTGACACGGCCACCCGTGTTCTGTGACACGGCCCGTGTCAGGCAACATGTTAATAAAATTTTTCACCCGCCCAACCAGAAAGCTGACACGGGTGCCCGTGTTGTGTGACACGGCCCGTGTCAGGGTGCGACAAAACCCAACTTTTCCCGAAAAGTGATTTTCTGTGTTTTTGACTTCGATTACCCCAAAAATTAGTTTTCCCCCACGAAAATTTGATCAAAAGGCTCACATAACACACATATATCAACACATACCACTCAATTTCATCATATTCTCATCAAATCATTCATTCTACATCAACATTCAACACAATTATACACAATTCATGAATACCTAATCTATTCGTCACCATGTCCTAAAGAACTATAAGAAATTATGAAATCTCCCCATACCTTAGAGTAATCCGAAGATTTTTCCTTCTTTCTCCAAGATTCTCCTAGCAATCCTTCAAAACTCTAGGTTTTCTCCTCCCCTTCTCTTCTTCAGCGTTCTTCACAAAAATACGATCAGTTAGAAAATTGATCGATCTTTCTTCTTTAGTTACATTATCCCAGTTTATGAACTTCCAACTCTACCCTTACTCCTTTTCCTTTATGACCACCTTGCCCTTTTCTTATTATTTTTAATAATAGTAATAAACTAAATAATACATGATTATTCACTTTATTAAAATTATTTAAAAATACTCTTTTAAACCATAATTCTCCAAATTACCAAAAACCTCTTAATTCCTTCTAAAATAAATAAATAAATAAATAAATGATTAATTTAGATTTTTAGGTCGTTACAGTATTGAGCCTGATCAACTTAATCCTATCTGTATGACATCCAGGAACATGGCTGATAGGCGCAGAAACAACCGTGGTAGGCCCCGAACTACTCCATCTGGGACGAATCCGCCAGTCGACGATGGGAATGCTCCTCTGTATTAGTTTATGCAACAGATGCAACAACAACATAATCAGTTTATGCAGCAAATGGTTCAACAATTCAATGAGGGTCTGCATCCTCAGGTGGTTGTTCTAGAAGTGGTAGGTGGGACTTTCCGGGATTTCTCTCGCATGAATCCTTTGGAATTTCATGGCGGATTAGATCTTGTAAAGGCTCACGAATGGATTTCAGGTATGGAAAGGATTTTTTTGATAGTGCCTTGTACCGAGGAGAATAAAGTGGTTTTTGCTTCGTATTCCTTGAAGGGTCCTGCCATGAGATGGTGGGAGAGTGCATCGGCTCTTATGACTATTCAGGGTGTGCCCAAGGTCTGGGAACAATTCAAGGTAACTTTTATGGAGAAATATTTTCCTAGCTCCTTGCGGACTCAGAAAGAGTTTGAATTTCAACAGTTAAGACAGGGTAATATGTCTGTGACCAGTTATGCTGAAAAGTTTGAGAATATGGCAGCTTATGCTAGGCAGGCTATGTATGCTCCGGATGAACGGTGGAAAATAGATCAGTTTCTTTTTGGACTAAAAGCGGAAATATCTCATAGTGTCTCTCAGAGGGAATTTACTACTTATGCAGAAGTTCTAAGACAATGTTATGTGGCGGAGCATAGTTTGATGAAAGTGCAAGCTGAAAGTGTTGCAAGTAGGGTAAGTCAGGGTGATCGTGGAAGAGCAAGTCAACAGTTTGGGCCAAGATCACCAGCTTTCAAAGGAAAGCAAGTTGCTAGACCTAATGCTATTCCTCCGTGTAAAGTGTGCAACAAACGTCATTTTGGGAAGTGTACCGATGGGAATTTTAGGTGTTATAATTGTAATGGTTTGGGTCATATGGCTAGAGATTGTACTCAGAATAAAAGCCAAGGGCAAGGACGGAATACCGGGAGGGTTTATACCTTAGATGCAAGGAAGACAAAGAATGATAACTCCTTGATTGCGGGTATGTGTTTCGTAAATGGACATCCTTGTTTTGTTTTATTTGATTGTGGGGCAACGCATTCTTTTGTGTCAACACAATGTGTGAAGCGACTTGGGTTGCAAGCTGTTCCTTTATTTCCTCCTATGGTAGTCACTACCGCCATGGATGAAATGGTTGAGACACCATTGATGTGTGAAAATTGTGTTTTGTCTATGAATGATAGAGTTTTCCAGATCGACCTTATCTGTTTACCGCTTAAGAAAGTTGACGTCGTTTTGGGGATGGATTGGCTTTCTGCTAATTCGGTGTTTATTGGGTGTGAGGAAAAGCTAATCATTATTCCATCCGATGAGGCTACTCCAAGGGATGTGTTAACGACTATTTTGGAAGGTACGGTTGGAATGATTAATTTCTTGTTTGAAAAGGAGAAGTCTATTATGTTGGTTCTTACTAAGGAGGAGAGTAGCAATCTTCAAGTTTTGAGTATTCCGGTAGTTTGTGAGTTTTCGGAAGTTTTTCCTGAGAATGTCACTTCTCTTCCTCCGAAGAGGGAAGTGGAATTCTCTATTGACCTGATACCGGGAACGGCTCCAATATCCGTTTCTCCATATCGGATGGTGCCACTTGAACTAAGAGAGCTAAAGGATCAATTGGAAGAATTGATGGCTAAGCATTTTGTTCGACCAAGTGTTTCGCCCTGGGGAGCTCCAGTGTTATTGGTAAAGAAAAAGGATGGTGGAATGCGATTATGTATTGATTACCGTCAGTTGAATAAAGTCACCATCAAGAATAAATACCCATTACCAAGGATAGACGATCTGTTAGATCAATTGAAAGGAGCCTGTGTGTTCTCAAAGATTGATTTACGGTCGGGTTATCATCAGATTCGTGTGAAGAGTTCAGATGTACCAAAGACTGCGTTTAGAACCCGTTATGGTCATTATGAGTTTTTGGTGATGCCTTTCGGTGTGACGAATGCTTCGGCAGTTTTCATGGATTATATGAACCGGATATTTCAACCTTACTTGGACCAATTTGTGGTGGTTTTCATTGATGACATTCTTATCTATTCTCGTGATCCTCGAGAGCACGGAGAACACCTAAGAATTGTTTTATCCATCTTACAAGAGAAGCAACTTTTTGCTAAGTTAAGTAAGTGTGAGTTTTGGATGTCTGAGGTTAATTTTCTGGGTCATGTCATATCTCAGGGAGGTGTAGCGGTCGATCCATCAAAAGTTAAAGCAGTGATTAATTGGGAGAGACCGAAGAATGCTTCTGAGGTTAGAAGTTTCTTGGGATTGGCAGGGTATTACAGAAGGTTTATCAAAGGTTTTTCGCAACTGGCTTTACCAATGACGAGACTTACTCGAAAGGATTGTTCGTACGAGTGGGATTCGGCTTGTGAAAGAAGTTTTATGAGTTTGAAAGAAAGATTGATGATCGCTCCTGTTTTGGTTATTCCGGATCCTAGCAAGTCGTATAAAGTATATTGTGATGCATCGAAGATGGGATTAGGAGGTGTGTTAATGCAAGATGGACATGTTGTGGCTTATGCTTCTCGACAGTTGAAAGTCCATGAAGAGAACTATCCAATGCATGATTTAGAATTGGCGGCAGTTGTATTTACTTTGAAAGTGTGGCGTCACTATTTGTATGGTGTACGTTTTGAGATGTTTAGCGACCACAAGAGCTTAAAGTACCTCTTTGATCAGAAAGAGTTGAACATGCGTCAAAGGAGGTGGATGAAGTATTTGAAAGATTATGACTTGGAGCTAAAATACCATCCAGGTAAAGCCAATAAAGTGGCAGATGCATTGAGTTGGAAGGTGTTGCATAATGCCGAGTTGATGATGTTAGAGTATACTTTATTGGAAAAATTTCGAGATCTAAATCTTCAATTTGTTTAGACTCCTAATGGGGTGATGATGGGAAATTTGAGTATTAATTCTACTCTTAGGGAAGAAATCCAACAAGAACAATGATTAGATGAGAAGTTACAAGAAGCGTTAGTACAACCGGGTTTTGTGCGAGCTACCGACGGAATTATTTTGTTTAACCAAAGGATTTGTGTTCCGGATAACATGGAGTTAAAAAGAAGGATTTTGGAAGAAGCGCATAAGGGTGCTTTTACTATACATCTGGGGTCTTCAAAGATGTATCAAGATTTAAAGAGGGACTATTGGTGGTCCGGGATGAAAAGGGATATTGCGGTGTATGTGTCGAAATGTGCGGTGTGCCAACAAGTGAAGATTGAGCACCAAAGGCCGGGTGGCTTGTTGCAACCTTTAGAAATTCCGGTATGGAAATGGAATAGTATTTCTATGGACTTCGCCTTTGGACTACCCCGTACTCAGGGTGGTTATGATTCGATTTGGGTAATTGTGGATCGGTTAACGAAATCTGCGCATTTCTTAGCTGTGAAGACTACCTACAAGGCGAGTCATCTCGCAAGGTTGTTCATTTCGGAGATAGTGAGATTGCATGGTATTCCCACTAGTATCATTTCGGATAGAGATCCAAAGTTTACTTCCAGATTCTGGAGAGATTTTCAACATGCTATGGGAACGAAGTTGTGTTTGAGTACGTCGAATCATCCGCAAACGGATGGTCAGACGGAACGGACAATACAAACCATGGAGGATATGTTGAGAGCTTGCGTACTTGAAAGTGGAGGAAATTGGATAGAACTTTTGTCGTTGATCAAATTCTCCTATAATAACAGTTATCATGCGAGTATTGGTATGACACCTTATGAGGCATTATATGGAAGGAAGTGTAGGACACCTTTGTGTTGGGCAGAAGTTGGTGAAGATAGGATGTTGGGACCCGAGATTATTCACAAAACTACGGAGAAGATTAGGATGATCCGTGATAAGGTCAAACAAGCACAAGATCGTCAAAAGAGTTATGCGGATAACTGGTAGAAGACCGTTTCGGTCACGTGTTTTTGAAAGTTACTCCGAGATTGCGGTTGAAAGGACCGTTTCGATCGCGAAAATTAAGTCCGAGATACGTGGGACCGTATCGGATTTTGGAAAGAATTGGTGAAGTAGCTTACAGATTGGCCTTACCGCCTTCTCTATCAGAGATGCACGACGTATTTCATGTGTCTCAGCTTCGAAAATTTATCCCAGATCCTCTTCAGCCAGTTTTACCAGATACAATTGAGATAGAAGCAGACTTAACTTTTGAACCCCAACTGAGTCGTATTGTGGGAAGAGAAACGAAGGTGTTAAGGAATAAAAACATTCCTCTTGTGAAGGTGCAATGGGATGTGACGCATCCGGGTGATGCTACTTGGGAACTAGAATCGGAGATGCGGGGTGCTTACCCTCATCTGTTCAGGTAATCTTTTAAATTCGAGGGCTAATTTCTATTTAAGGGGGGGAGGATGTAATACCCCATAATTTTGTGAACGTTTTGGATAATATTATTATGATCAACTGGGTTCCGGTGTACTCTGACCAATTATTGGATAAAATAATTAGAGTAAACTGACGAACTCGGAATTGATTAGATTAATATTATTTAACTTGGAGTTTTATTAATTGGTGCATTTGAGATAATTTGGACAATTAGTAGTATTACCAATTAATGTTTTTTTCTATATCTTTTCCTTTCCACTATTTGCCAAAGATAGTAACTTTGGAGAGAGAAATTGAAGAGAAGGAAAAGGAAGGAAAAGGAAGGAAAAGGAGAGGAAAAATTCTCAAGAGCTTTAGGACTTGAATCATCAACCCATCTTCATCTTTTCATCTCAGCTTCATCATCCTCATCTTGTAATCCAGGTGGGTTCTAGTTAGATGCTTTAGGGTAGAGTTTTATTGAGTTTAGAGATAGTTTTGATATTGTGAGAAATGAGAAATTTTGCACTAAAATCATGTTTTAATGTTCCTTATGATTGATACATGTTAGATATGTGTTATTGTGTATCCAATTGATATTTTTCTGGTGTTTAGAAGTGATTTGGAGGGGAAAATGGATCAATTTCGCAGAAAATTTTATGCAGGAAAAATTCTGGTTTCCCACTGCCCATACGCGTATCACTCAAGGAAATACACGTATTCGTTAAGGAAATACGCGTATGGCCATGAAGAAATGTGGGCAATACGCGTATGGAGTTCCATTTTCTCGGCCATCTGCCCATTTGCGTATTGGTACGCGTAAGGTTTTGGGTAATACGCGTATGAGGTAGGGTAGTACGCGTATTGGAGTTTAAAATGGAATTTTTAAGGGAAAACCGCCTCTGCCCATACGCATATCACTTTGGGTAATACGCGTATGGCTGGGCGAGCCAGCTGGGCAATACGCGTATGGCACAAGGCAATACGCGTACGGCCAGTGTGAGTGCAGAATTGTGTTTTTCGCGATACCTTTCCTCGTTATTTTCCATAACTCGTGTTCCGATTATCCGTTTTTAACATTCTTGATATCGTTAGAAAGCTAATAGAATGTACTTTCTTATTAAAATGGTTTTGAGATTGTTGGCCGATTTAATTATGTCGGGAATTTGGAATAGTGTCGTTTTGTCGACTTTTATCGTTTAATGATATGTAATTGCTGTTGAATATGCATGTTAAAATATGAAACAGGTAGTGTGAGGAAACCTTAGTGCAATAGAATGACTTAGAGAATCGTGCGGCAATGCTTACATTGATACTAGAAGAGTATCTTTGTTAAGTAGTTGTTAGTAGAGGGTCGTATTCCTCCGGTTTGTTGTGTGTGTGTCTTAGTAAATACTGTGACCCGTGCTGAAGTGTTCCTGGTGTGGGCTGGGCGGGGAGAAGTATTTACTAAGTAAGTAACCGTGACCCGTGCTGAAGTGCTCCTTGTGTGGGCTGGGCGGGGAGAAGTACCAACTATAGATAACCGTGACCCGCGTTGTATTTGCCTTGTATGGCTGGCCGGGGAGAAGTTATCTACGTTAAGAATCCGTGACCCGCGTTGTATTTGCCTTGTATGGATGGCCGGGGAGAAGATTCTTAACTTGTATGTCGTTTTGTGTTTTGCACGATTGTTTCTCTAGTCAGAATGTTTGAACTCAAAGTCTAGTTCCTTTTCCCCCGACTTGAGTTAGGTTTTGGTTAGAACCTTGTAAATCCGAGAGAATCCATAAGATAGAGAACTCACTGAGATTTGATGTATCTCACCCGACTGTTCTTGTTTACATCACAGGTTCTGCAGGTTCGGCGAAGGGTAAGGACAAGGTTGTTTGACTTTCCTTACGGATCGTAGCTTTTGTGTGGCAAGGCTTCCGTTGTGAAGATTTTTGAGATCATTATTTGATCTAGTTCTTAGTATTTGTCTTTGGAACATCTTGTAGATATACTATGCCGTAGTTTTTTTGTATTTAGGCTTTTTGGGCATGTATACGTATAATGTGTTTACTAGGAACTTATTGTATATTTCAGTAGCAAAAGTGGAATTCATGTATAATATATGCTTTGATGTATGTATTTATATATGGGCGTTAGCCGGCCCAATTCTTGACAAAGAAGGCCCTGTATTTCGCTAGTATAGGGAACGTGACTGCTTTTGAAAGCATTTTTGTTTTACTCACCTACGGGTTATTTATGTTTCCCAACATTAATAACTTCGTCGATATCAACGACATTAAGGTTTTTCTCATTGGAAACCCTGTACCGACTTTGCTCGCAGATGCGTATCATTCTATACACTTAGGGAATTTGTACAGCGGAGGAGAGATCACGTGTTGTGTACCCCTGCTATACAAATGGTTTATCTCCCATTTTCCTAAGTCTGCTGCTTTTTGGGATCACGAGAGTGCTTTACGTTGGTCGCTAAAAATCATGTCTCTCACCAACTCTGACATAGATTGGTGCAATAGGATTTATGACAGGATCAGGATAATTGATCGTTGTAGAAACTTCCCCAACGTACCCCTTATAGGAACTAAGGGAGGAATCAACTACCATCCGGTATTGGTTCGTCATCAATTTGGATACCCAATGAGGCATGTCCCGCGTAATGCTCATCTGGAAGGTCTTTTCTTCAAGGAAGGAGAAAATGACAGAGCACTAAAGATGGAAATAGTGCACGCTTGGAAACATGTTCATAAGAAAGGACGAGAGTCTCTAGGAAAACCGGACTGTGTCTCGGTGGAGGCTTATCTCCACTGGGTACAAACTAGAGCTCTCAAGCTAAAGATGTCGTATCCTCGTCATGGAGTTCTTCCGCCAAGGGAATCTGTAATGTACTTCATGACGGAAACTAAAAAGCTTCAGGTTACTCTCAACAAAGTTCAACAGGAGAGGAGTTCTTGGAAGAACAAATACCGCATTCTCAACGTGGAGTGTACCAAAATACAACAGCTACTGAAAGAAAAGGATGCTCTGATCGAGATTTTAGAGCAACATGCTGTGGATAATCAGGATGACCAAAGGAATTTGCTCGCCCCTTTCACTTGGCAAAGGAATGACAACCCGACAACGGCTTAAGACCCCCGGTAAAAGAAAAGGAAGGTACCAGAATCAGCACCCGGTTTCTCCTCAGAGAGGACTCGGAACCCATTAGCTTAGGTTTCTATTTCCGCACCTTGTAATTTACTGTATTTCCATTTCCGCAATCCTTTGAATTTCAATAAAACGGGGTTTCCCCACTGTTTGATATTTGCAATCTAATTGTCAAAGTTTATTTTGATTAAACCAAAAAACAATTAATATAATCATTGCATTCATCATTCTCCCATAACGTATTTTTCTTACCTACGAATCTCACGTTTGTGTCTCGGTTCTAGAGTCAAACTGTCTCATTCGTACAATACTCGCGCCAATCGTCAGAAAAAGATGGATGATCTTGAGGAAGAGAATAGAGAGTTAAAAGAAGAGATCGACGCTCTTAGAGAGGATATGAGAAAGCTTCATAACGACATGCAAGCCATGGAAGAAGCTCAGCTACAAAGAACCGTGATCTCAGAGATCACCTCAATGCCCATAGTGGAGAAGTATGATCCTAGGTATCGAATGCCGAAAGATCGTCCCTGGGGCATGCCTGTTAACTATATCCCGGAAGGATATGTTCCGCTGATCACTGATGATCAGGGAATCATGGCAGAAGCCGCTGGGCCTGAAGGTTACAAACTTCGGGAAAGCGAAGATGCCAGGGGCATGACAGCAACTCCTAAAGGTTACAAACTTCGGGAGGCAACGAGAGTCTCGGCCGTAATGACTATACCACCTCCTGTGGTGCACACTGTCCTGGAAGGACAGATTCCCCAGATACCTTCTAGTGGAAACGAAAGCATGTTCGAAAGAATGAACGAGTTCCAGGAACAGTTCCTGGAAATGCAAAAGGAATAGCAAGCTATTCGCGGTTAGGATCTATTTGGAAAGGACGCCGCAGACCTCTATTTGGTCCCCAATGTGAAAGTTCCGCACAAATTCCAGGTGCCCAACTTTGAAAAGTACAAGGGTAACTCTTGCCCTCAAAGTCACTTGGTGATGTACGCTCGGCGAATGTCGGCTCAGACAGAAAATCAGGACCTACTGATTCACTACTTTCAGGATAGTTTAACCGATGCCGCATTAAAATGGTACATGGGTTTAAACCGTGCTACGGTTAGCACTTTCAGAGATCTCGGCACTTCCTTCGTCCAACAGTACAAATATAATTTGGACATGGCACCAGACAGAGATCAACTCAGATCAATGTCACAAAAGGACAAGGAAACCTTTAAGGAGTACGCTCAGAGATGGCGTGAAATGGCCGCTCAGATCTCTCCACCTCTTGAGGAAAAAGAGATGACAAAGATCTTCTTAAAGACCTTGAGCTCATTTTACTACGACAGAATGGTTGCCAGTGCACCCAGTGACTTCACCGAGATGGTAGGCATGGGAGTTCGTCTTGAGGAAGCCGTCCGAGAAGGACGTCTAGTTAAAGACACTAGATCATCAAGTAGTGCAAAACGATACGGTAGTGCTCTCCCTAAGAAAAAAGAGTAGGATATTAGGAATATCTCTCTCGAAAAGCAAAGGCGACGTTATCAACCAATAGCAGCTGTAACTCCTGTTATCAACCCTGCGCCTGTTTCTACGTATCAACCTCAGGTTGCGCAGAGCCAACCTAATCAACAGCAACTTTAGCAAAGGACACAACAGCCTCTTCAGCAGGCTCGTCCTCCATACAACAACAACCGTACAACGCGGCCACCAGGATTTGATCCTATACCCGTATCGTACGTGGAACTATTTCCGTTACTACTGGCTAAGAGGCACATCCAGACTAAGTCTCCTCTTACAGTACCAGAAAATCCACCTTTTTGGTTTAAGGTGGATCAAACTTGCCCTTACCATGAAGGAGGACCAGGGCATAACATCGAAAACTGTCTCAATTTCAAATCCGACGTGCAAAAGCTTGTTAGGAGCAGGGTCTTATCTTTCAAAGACACGAATCCGAATGTTCTCATAAACCCGCTGCCTCAACACGAGAAAGCTGCAGTCAACTTGATAGAGGGAGAGTCTAACAACGTCTATCAAATTCATGATGTACTCTTGTTAAGGACCAATCTAGTCAAGATGCATTGTCGACAGAGTGGATATGGCCATGTGCCACCTCATAATTATCATCAGTGTGATATCTGCTCTAAAAGCAATCAAGGATGTTCTGTGGTACAATCAGCTCTACAGGAACAGATGGATCTCAGATGGATCTAAGAGCACAGAGTTTGTGGAGTTAACATGGTTTACACAAATTCCAACGTCATTCAAAACCACGACGTCCGTACAATGAATGTCAACCTAGTGGCAATGCACTCAAGGCAAAGCCAGTATCATAATCTGCCGCGGCACGATTACAGTTCTTGTCTGACTTGCTCGGTAAACAAACAGGGATGCTCTTTTGTACAAGAGGTCCTCCAGTGTCAGATGGATCTTGGATGGATCCAGGACTACCATGATAGGAATCCTATCAGATCAACATGATTCAAATCTTCGATATTCGTTTGATGAATATCAGCCTGGTAGAAGTACATACCATAAATAAAGATGATTCCTCCAATACGGAGGAAGAATGGAAATCCTATCTCAATGAGGACGGTTATATGTCTCAGGAAGAGGTGCCTACGCCATTTTGCTTTCCTACACAGAGTCCGAGATTTATACCCAGGTCAGACGTCGAAATGATATATGGAGATTATGATCTGGAATGATGTCGTGCTCCACCAAACTTATTAGAGGAGGACACTCTGATGAAGGACAACTTTGACCACAACTATTATGGCCCAATGGATAACCTGCCTATCTGGCAGCCGTGCCCAGGAGACTTGGGGCAAGAAAGTCAGCCGAACAATGAAAATCAGCTGAGTATCGTTGAACAGAATACCTGCGTCCCCACCATGTCATGGGATCAACACACAGGTTATCCATAAAATATCCAGCACGATGATGAATTTGCAATGTTTGCAGGACTAGAGTTCATCAACTATGTTTTCCTCGAGGTCAGCGTCATCGAGAAGGATGACTCCTCCAGTTCCAAAGAAGTGTGGGACACCTTGGGACAACCAAGTGGAAAATACGACTATATGGTCAAGTACACTGCTCCCGAAAGTTCTCGCATCAGGCTCGAAGACATCCAGCCAACTGGATAGGGAGATCTACTTGAGAGCACCAATACTATGCAAAATGCAACAGAGGAATCCTCCTACGACAATTCTGCCTGGGAGATAGATTCCAATGATATCGCTCCACCAGAAATCAGCGTTATTTCTGAAGACAAATCGAGGAATGTGCCAGACTTTGTGATTCACCGAGGAGTCCGCCACCAATGGGTTGCTGTCGATGTTCCGAAGATTGTTCATAAGTCAAAGTAATTGCCGTCTTTAACCTTTCACCCTGCCCAGGTGAAACGGATGTTTTGATAGGGCTCGCTTTCTGTAAATTTCCCTCTTCGCTTTGCCCAAAGCGACAGAGTTTTGTTTTATAGGGTTGTAGTTTCAAGAATCGACTTGTTCATTAATAAAATAACGTCGTTCTGTAATTTCCGCATTTATTGCTGTTTTCTCTTTTCGTTTTTCAGAAAATGGTAATCCTAAAAAACAAATCAAAATAAACAAGCAGTTTTCCAAAGAAAAATACACTGCACACACTTGCATTTTCTCTATCTCTTCTAAACACAAATCATCACGTCATGCAGATTGCTTGTTTTAAACCCCGTTGAAACATGCGATCCGATGCCTTCTCCCAACTTTGAGTTCCTGGTATTTGGGGCTGAAGAAGAGGATAACGACAAAATTCCTGAAGAGATCTCCCGACTACTCAGACAAGAGGAAAGGTCCATTGAACCTCACAAAGAGCCGTTGGAAACGGTACACTTGGGCTCAGAGGGAGAGAGAAAAGAAATCAGGATTGGGGCACTACTCAGTCCAAATGCCTAAGAGAGTTTGACAAAGCTTCTCAGAGAATTTCCCGATGTATTCGCTTGGTCTTATCAGGATATGCCAGGGTTGGATACCAGCATCTTGGAACATCATTTACCGTTAAGGTCAGAATGTCCCCCAGTAAAACAAAGCTTGAGACGGACTCACCCGGACATGGCCATCAAAATCAAAGAGGAAGTACGGAAACAGATTGACGCGGGTTTCCTCGCTACATTAGAATATCCTCAATGGTTAGCCAACATAGTACCAGTCCCGAAAAAGGATGGAAAGGTCCAAATGTGTGTTGATTACAGAGATTTAAACAAGGCTAGTCCAAAGGACGACTTTCCTTTACCACACATTTGCATGCTGGTAGACAGTACATCAAAGTTCAAAGTTTTCTCCTTCATGGATGGATTCTCGGGCTATAACCAGATTAAAATGGCACCGAAAGACATGGAGAAAACTTCATTCATTACCCCATGGGGTACCTTTTGTTACAATGTAATGTCGTTCGGTTTGAAGAACGCCGGGGCAACATACCAACGGGCCATGACTACTCTTTTTCATGACTTGATACACAAAGAAATTGAGGTATATGTTGATGATATGATTGCAAAATCTAAGACAGAAGAGGAGCATGTGACCCACCTGTCAAAACTATTCGAGCGTTTGAGAAAGTACAAACTTCGCTTGAATCCCAACAAGTGCACCTTCGGTGTCCGTTCAGGGAAACTGCTAGGGTTCATCGTCAGCCAGAAAGGAATTGAAGTTGATCCTAACAAGGTCAAGGCCATTCAAGAAATGCCTTCTCTGAAAACTGAAAAACAAGTCAGAGGATTCTTGGGACGTTTGAACTACATCTCCAGATTTATATTCCTCATGTCCGCGACATGCGCGCCAATCTTCAAACTACTCAAGAAGATACAATCATTCCTCACTGATTCCCGGGGCATGTGGACTCCGAATTATGATGGCCCCTATGTGGTCAAGAAAGCATTCTCAGGCGGAGCCTTGAGACTTGCAACCATGGAGGGAGAGGAATTTGCCTACCCCACGAATGTTGACGTAGTCAAGAAATTCTTCGCCTAAACTAAAAAAAAAAAACGTCTCGGTGGATTGAAAACCCGAAAGGGCGATCCAGGCAAAAATTAGAGACACGATCAAAAATCATCCCGGTGGTTTGGAAATCTCCAAGTACAAGCCAAGAAAAAGTTAGGGATTAATGGTAAGTAACTACGTCTGATCTATACAGCTCCTCAGCAGTCATGCCATCCATCAGAGACTTCAGTCAAGGTCATCTTCGACAGAAGCTCAGGATGTCCCGAATTCAAAGTTGGTAGAAGGATAGTGGTCGTTATGTTTCAACGTAGCCCTTTTCCCTGTAAATAACCATTTTCTAACTTTGTAAATACTCTATGGAATCACGCGTTCGGCTGATTTCCATCCTATCAATAAAATTTGAGCCCTTGTGCTTTTGTTTGTAATTCTTACTTGTTTTAGCTTTATAGAACGATATTTTAACATGGTCAACGATTCTTGAAATAAAACAAAAATGAATTTACTTGATAAATTTTTTTTTGCTTTTTTAAAATAAAGATGGCAATTTCTTTTGACTGTTGAACATCGAAAGAACATCAATCGCGTTTCCAAAGGTGTTTGAACCTCAAAGTGCAGAATCAAAGCACTCCTTCTAGACCATTACGCCTGAATGAAGGATCAACTGTGTCAGAGACCATGTTTCGTCTGACATCCTCGGCCGAGTTCTCATCTCCTAAGCCCGACCATCGTCGCTCCCAACAGGGACCGTTTCTCCTAAGCAAGGCAGAATTGCTATCTTGAACCAGCGATATTTCTACATGCCCCACTGTGGCCGAGTATCCAGTCGTGTTCATCCTTTTAGTCTGTATATTGCGTCAGTTTTGTCAGCATATACATACATACATCATGCATTATTGATCTACATTCATATTCATATTGCATCACTATCACTCTAGTCGGTATTATCCCCTAGTTATAAAAGTCCTCTCAATCGAGTTGTCAGATCTTTCCTCATTAGGAAGTGAATCATCTAAGTAATCTCTCTCCTGTTTATCTCTGGATTAGAGACGGTCCTTGACCACTTTGATAACTTGAACCTCTGAGAAACAAGAAAACTTTCAACAAATATCACTCTTCGCCATTGAAGATGATATCATTGCTTTCCCGGATTAAGGAAAATCCCCAGAGAAAGCCTCGTAATCGGAGATTCGACAGTACGACAGTTTTTCTCCAAAAAAAACACTGATGAAAAGGTCATCAGCCCCTCAAAATTGGGGTACATCATATGGCATTTCTCTGAAAAGACCTCAGGAAAAGTATGATGTAACACCCCCAAGCGGAAACAGTCTCTCAAGAGACTCGCTTTCCCCAGTAGAATCGAAAAATGGCGTCTCCAAACAGAGAAGTTTGTGTACCTCTACAATTCAGACGAATGGGTTCCCTAGCAAGTCTGACATCAAAACTTTTTCCACTCAAATGGCATCTCCCTAGGAAAATTCGGCGAGAAGTTTGAAGGAAAGCCGCTACAAATAGCGTCCCTTGTCAAGAAAGTTTATTGACAAAAGAAACTAAGACCAGTTCCTTGGTAGGAAACCAGGATCGAGTGGAAGTTTAAATCAGAAACTGAGACCAGTTCCTTGGTAGGAAACCAGGATCGAGGGGAAGTTTACTTCAGAAACTAAGACCAGTTCCTTGGTAGGAAACCAGGATCGAGGGGAAGTTTAAATCAGAAACTAAGACCAGTTCCTTTGTAGGAAACCAGGATCGAGGGGAAGTTTACTTCAGAAACTAAGACCAGTTCCTTGGTAGGAAACCAGGATCGAGGGGAAGTTGCCATCAGAAACTGAGACCAGTTCCTTGGTAGGAAACCAGGATCGAGGGGAAGTTTAAATCAGAAACTGAGACCAGCTCCTTGGCTGAAGACCAGAATCGAGGAGAAGTTTACCATTTCTAAGCATCATCGCTTAGCTAAAGAAGATGAATGCGTAAGCTACCATTCATAACCACCATCAAAATTTCGGGTATTCTGATATTTAATCCTCTTGCACCCCAAATTCCCGAATACCTTCGTCATTCACACCTTCGGGTCCAAGAAGATTAAATAGGGGCATCTGTCATATCCCAAATTTTGACCACCAAGATTTCCCATCATTGTGTAAATCATCATCACAATATGGATGTACCTTTGTGCCTCATCAATCACCTCAAGGAATTGTTGAGCATTCACTACAATCAAGCTTAGGGTTTCAAGCCCTCTCAGAGCCTTTAGACAAATGATCAATCAAGGAATGACATGATCTTCAACTTGTCTAACCTCTCAAACACCCACAAAGGATCAAGAGGACTCCCACATCAAGAATTAAGCACAAGAGTGCAACATTACAAGTGGACCAAGCCTCAAGTTCATCTAATACAAAGTCAACTGACGCAGAAAGTCAAAGTTTGACTTTTGGTCAACTTTGAGCTTCACAAGCCATTACTCAAGAAAATATGATGGATGATTTCATTTGATTAACTTTAAATCAAGAAATCATGCAAAATTGCAAAATTGATCAAATTGAAAGAAACTTAGAAATTTTTTCTAAGTTAAAATCATGTTCAAGTGCACAACTTTTCAAGGTTGTAACTATTGACCCAAGCATCCATTGCTTTTGCGTAAGGGCTACTTTTAAAGAGGGTATTTGATACTTCAACATCGTAGAAGGAATCAACTCAAAATATCATAAAGATTGAAAGATATAAGTGATCAAAGTTGGGAATTCTTAATGTCCAATATTCTGACATTTCATAGGACATCATTAATATTTTTCCAGCAAGAATGTCCCAACTTCAAGGATGTTTTTCTCCATGATCCAAGTTGATTCAGGAAAAACCTTGAGCATCAAAGTTGAAGTACGTCATCTCACCTTTCCAGAAAGTCCTAGAAAGCTCATTTATCGTTCTCGAGCAGAAAGTTATGGTCTCTGCAAAAGGCATTGATAAAACAGAATTTTCATGACAGCTTTTAGGACAGATTTGATCACACAAGTTCAAGGTCATTTTTGACAACTTTACAAGTCTTATCTTCACAAACATTGAACATCAAAGTTGAAGTACGTTATCTCAGCTTTCTAGAAAGTTGTAGAACGTCCATTTATCACACTCGAACAGGAAGTTATGGACTTTACAAGAAGGCTTGCTGCAGCTATTTTTTAGGACAGATTTTGTGCACTTTTTCTTGTGCCACACAATTTTCAAGCCTTGTCACCATGCAAGATAGGCATCAAAGATGCAATTCACTTCAACTCAAAATATCATAGTGGATTAAAAGATACAAGTGATTAAAGTTTGGAATTATTAATGTTCAAAGTTGTCAGATGTTCCAACATTTCATATGACATCATTAATAATTTTCCAGCAAGAATGTCCCAACTTCAAGGATGTTTTTCTCCATGATCCAAGTTGAACCAAATCTAGGGTCAAACATCAAAGTTGAAGTATGTCATCTTAGCTTTCCATAGAGTCCTGGAACAGCCATTTATCATTCTTGAGCAAGAAGTTATGGATTTTACAACAAGGTTTGCTGCAGCTGATTTTTAAGACATGTTTCAGGATAGATTTGCACATTTCTTGTGCCACACGAATTTCCAAGCCTTGTCATCATCTTGGACACATCTGAGGATCAAATCCAAAGGGGACAATCACTGAGCCAAGTCTCCAAAGTCCTTGGAACAAGAAGTAGCATGCCAAACCTAGAAATCCCTAAAAGAGGGACAAGACTCCAATTTTGGATTGGAGCATTCAATAGATGCTTAGAGGTGGCATGGACTGACACATTTGTAACTGAATTCAGTCAAGATTCCTCCAACAAGTAGGGAACCAAAGCTCTGTGCTCTAACCTCTAGTCAATGGCTAGAGGAGACTTGGATTTTCATTGGCCAACATTGAACAAACCTCTTCTGCAGTCACCATTCACTATTGCTACTAAAACAAACTTTCTCTACTATAAATAGAGCTCATTTGTGATCAGTTTGAGTACACCAAAGCCATCAAACAGATGCTTTCCTCAAAATCACTTCTTTCACTCCAAAATGCCTTAAAGAGTAAGGTAATTCTGAGTTTTTGAGTTAGAGAGCATTTCCATCACATCTCATGATCCTAACACCTCATAAACATCATATGTAGGTGATCCAAACTATCACAAGTGACCTGTAACACCAAAATCACAAAGTCACCTCTCAAAACCTCAAAATTGGACTTTTTTGCATTTTCAAGTCATGTCTTGATTCAGTCACTTTCCAAACCAGATAAAACCTCAAACACACTCCAAATATCATCCTTGAACTATCCCAAATGGTTCCTAACATCTGGAACACCATTTGAGAGAGTTGTCACTTTGGCCATTTTAACCCCTTTTGCAAGAAAGGGCCAGTTTTTGTTTTTGCAGGTTCCAGCTGATTCCAACCATCCTAAAAGCTTCTAAGAGGTCATTTGAGGGTGTCCAAAGCATCAAATCATTTCTGGAACAAAGCACTTGGTAGGTTGCACACAATCTCCAAAAAAGAGGTAAAATTCACAACTTGAATTCTTTGAATCATGCTTTCCTTTGTTGTCCACATACATGCATCATATTGAACAATTCTTGAAGCAAAAATGTAGTCCTTAATGTGTATGATATGATCCTCCTACTGTTTGCACTTTAACATGTTTATATGTGGAATTTATGTTGGTTTAAACTTAAGGTGCAGATCTGGTTTTTTTGCCTTGTGTGTGCTGTACATTAAGTTTCAGTATGTATGAGTGATACCATTGGATTCCTTGCGAAAAATTGGTCAAGATAGGTTCTTAAGGATTTTAATTTCGTTAAAAATTGAGAGAGTTATGAGTGTTGAAAGTTTGATAAGCAAAGATGTTTAAAATCAACATGCAGTTCTGGTTTTTTGCTTTGTGTGTTCTGTACATTAAGTTTCAGTATGCATGAGTAATACCATTAGATTCCTTGCAAAAAATTGGTTAAGATAGGTTCTTACGGACTTCAATTTCGTTAAAAATTGAGAGAGTTATGAATGTTTGAAGTTTGATAGCAAAAATGTTGAAAACCAAGGTGCAGTTCTGGTTTTTTAAGATGTCGAATGTGATGTTGTGACATCTTCCCTTTTTCTCTTATCTTCAAAACTCATGAAATATGTCGAATGTGATGTTGTGACATTTTTCCTCTTTTTCTTAGTTTATCTTCAAAACTCAACCAATTCTTTTACATAGAAAAAATCATCATTTTCCAATTCTGTTTTACACACTTTTTATTCATACTCCATAATATTTTAATCCACCAAAAAATCACAAAAAATATTATTATTTGATATATTTTTAATATATTCAAAAATATTTTTTTAAATTGTTTTAAATGCTTTTAAAATGATTTCTTTTTCTTGATTTTTAAAACCAAAATGATTTTAAATATTCATGTGGATAAAATACTTTTTCATAAACCTTAATCATTGTTTATAACATGATTAATGATTTTATTTGATATTTTTATCATTTTTTTTACTTGATTTTTCTTTGAAAAATGCCTTTAAAAAAATGAAATTGGGGTTTCTTTAATTTTCACCCTAAGATATCTTTTTTCAAAAAAACACTTGGGCCTCTAATAGAGTGTAAGACTCAACCCTTTTTGTACAAAAGTATTTTGGGCCTCAGTTATTGTATAAGTCCTGATACGTTAAAAATCTCGACGCGATCGCCATTTTCAAACTGAAAATCATCTGGGCCTCCCCTCGTGTTGTAAGCCCCATTTCTTTTCCTAAAATACACTTGGGCCTCTAATAGAGTGTACGTCCCACCCCTTTTGTAAATAAAATATTTTGGGCCTCAGATATTGTATAAGTCCCTCTGTACATTTATAAAGTTCGACGCGATCGTCGCCTTTTAAAAAATACCATTGGGCTTCTCCTTGAGCTATAAGTCCCATTTATTTTCATTTTAAAACGTTTGGGCCTCTAATAGAGTGTAAGAATCAATCCCTTTGTAAATACCAAAATTTTGGGCCTCAATCACTTGTATAAGTCCCACGGTGTTTCCAAAACCTCGGCGCGATCGTCGCCCTTTTGAAAATTAACCATTGGGCCTACCCTCGAGTAGTAAGACCCATTTCTTTTCTTAAAACATACTTGGGCCTCTTGAGAGAGTGTAAGACCCATCCTTTTGTACAGAAAACCTTTTTGGGCCTCAGTCACTTGTATAAGTCCCTCTGTACAAAACAATAGTCCAATCACTGATAAAACCCTGGGCCTCTCCTTGAGCTGTAAGCCCTAATTTTTCCTTTCAAAGCACTTTCTCCTTTGATTTTGAAATATAAAGTTGTTTTCAATCTTTCTTTGTTGAACAACTAACCAAACAGCATGGAAGCTCTACAACCGAGTAAGTGTTTATATGCTTTCATTTACCGCTTTCATATACATATAACTGTATTGTGGGTCTGTTTCGCTGTAAGTCTTCTTTCATAAACTCATATCGACTGTGTAATAATAGTATAGATATTTAGAGTTTTCCCGGCAACTACGTCTAGCACTAGGTAATGTCGTTTCGATCATTCTTAGAAATAGGCAATACTAGATCCCCCAAGGAGCACCAGATACAGTCTTCTCTTCGGTTGTCCTCTTTAGGAATTGTCAAGAAACTCTACTCCCCAGAGATGATCTCTTCTCTGTGAATTGCATCCCTTGAGTTTCTTCCAAATTTTCGAACTTTCCTGGCTTGATCTATTCTTTGTGAATAGCCTGTCTTGAACTTCTCGGGGTTTGGGGACCCACAAGCTTCTTAAAAGCATCCCCGCCTCCTCTTGGGCGTTGTACAAGGACCCGTCAGCTTTTTAGAAGTATTCAAAGCCTCCTCTTAGGCTTCGTATAAATGATTTCTTCCTCCGGGAATGATAACCTCCTCTTGGGCTTCGTATAAATTGTCCCGACGACCTCCTAGAGGTATAGGAACAGAAATTAGTCATCTTAATAGAACAGTCTTTCAAAGAGTCTAGATCTTTCTACCGTGAACGTATTACTACTGTTTCTTTAAGCATAGTATAAAAGATAAAACTCTAGACTTGGACAGTCTAATTTCCTTGAGTCTCAGAGACATTCTCAAGTAAGGAAACGCCCGCAGACTTGGACAGTCTCAAATACCCTTTGGATTCCCCGTTTCCTTAGAGAACAGGAGATAATCCCGATCTTCAGATCAAATCCATGAGTACATTGTTACTCATATAAGAACTGATTTTCTCGTTGAACCAACATACTGGACCTATCACTCAACTGAAACAGTAACCTTTTAGCCTTCATCTCGGGCTTCGTACGAGATACAAAGACTCTCTTGTTGAGTCAAACCTTTCAGCCTCCATCTCGGGCTTCGTACGAGATACAAAAACACTCTCTTGTTGAGTATAAAAGACTCTCTTGTTGAGTCAATCACCTTTTAGCCTCCATCTCGGGCTTCGTACGAGATACAAAATCACTCTCTTATTGAGTATAGAAGATTCTCTTGGTGAGTCACCATCTTTAGCCTCCATCTCGAGCTTCGTACGAGATACAAAAACACTCTCTTGTTGAGTATAAAAGATTCTCCTGTTGAGTCAACCCTTTTAGCCTCTCTCTCGGGCTTCGTACGAGACACATAAAAACTCCCTCTTGTTGGGCCAATAGCCTCCTCTTAGGATTGTATAAGAAAACCCAGGTTGAGCCAATCAACCTTTTAGCATCAAAGCTGTGCCTCGTTCACAGTATACAAACATCAACAACTCTTTCCCCTTCATCTAATCGCTGTAAGCGGCAAGCCTCTGGATTATTTACATCCATGCCACTGTCCCTCTTTTAGCATGAAAAATTCCTAAGGAAAGATAGCATTGCTCTACACTGAGTTAAAGTCTTTTCCTTCAGGTTGGAACCCCCTATAAAGGAAATTATGGCATTGCTGGATTCACATATCCCGGTTAAAGTAATTCTCCTTTATAAACAGTTGTGACAAACAGACCCTCTTTAGAGATGACAAATTCTCTCTAAAGACAACACCTTTTAGCTTCACATATCGGGCTTCGAACAAGATACAAATAGACCCTTCAGCTTCACATCTTGGGCTTTGAACAAGATACAAACCACCTTTAGCTTCACATCTTGGGCCTTGAACAAGATATAGATCACCTTTCGCTTCACGTCTTGGGCTTTGAACAAGACACCAAAACACCCATTTCCTCCCATAGAATAGGAGGAACTACGAACGCTCTGATTTCCCTGTTTCGGTAAACGAGAATACGTAGGCATAAGATTGAAAGAAAAATCTTAGCGAGCACACTAATCAAAAAACCTAAAGTCCCTTATCTCCACCCAATCTGACAAATTCCCCACGAATAGTCCCAGTTTTCCACCTTAATAAAGTAAGAAGAAAGAAAGGCCCCATTACCATATAGCATCCGTAACCTAACAGACCGCTGTTTAAACTCAGTATGCAAGCAGGGTTAATTGGAGACATCTATTTCCCTTCCTTAGTCAGCTCACAATAGGATAAAAAATGAATCGACCTGTAGTAAACCCCAAAGAGCGACAACGCTTAAGAACCGCGTCCAAAATCGCTCGCTACAGAGATAAGGTGTTCATAAGGCCACACACATCTGTGTGTATAAGTTCTAATGCTCGTTTAGCTCTCCAGGCTCCTTCCTTTGGGAAAGGTTGCTGGTGGTGTTTACCTAGCACACAACCTTTGCACACACCAGATTTTTCTTTGATTCTTGGCAGGCCATACACCATTTTCTTTTGATAGAGTAACTTGAGACTTTCGTAATTCAAATGCCCAAGTCTTCTGTGCCATAAACACGAGTCATTCTCTTATCTGGCCATCATGCTTACATTTTTCTCATAATTGAAAGATAGTGGAAAGCTCCTGTTGCTTCTTTTAATATCAGTTTCAATTTGTCCATATCAGATAGATTCTGGATGTAAGCACAATCTCTTTCCGGAAGGTAAGATTGAACCTCCTTAACATTGCGGGCCCCTCGGGTCAAGAAGAACTCTAGAGTGGACAAGTAGGAAGGGTACTTTGATTTCCGCTCAAAACAACTTTCTCAAGGACATGCCGCAAGGAGTTATACTTGTTTGTAGTTATACTTGTTTGTAGGATTTTCCTTAAGAGTTGGACCTTTATTGCAACCACTCTTGACCGTTTTTCTAGAAGAAGACTTGGATCGTTCATTTTAATATTTGCACCTGTTTGTTGAAGAATGATGACATGTCATATTAGAGTTTTATAGCATTTTTTAGAATCTTGTAGAACTATCTTATATTTCTTTTGCGTTGCCTTCACTCCTTTTCTAATTTAATGGTCAATTGAAGCACAAAGAAAAAATAAAAGTATGAAAGAGACAATAAAAAGACAAATATATGATTAATATTAGAGCTGAATGAAAACATGAGAGAAAGTGTAAAAGGAATCCAAATCTATTTGTTTATATAGAAACAAGATTATAGAACCTTACAACAATAAGACACCATAGGATACATATATCCAATTCAACATAAAAATCACACAAAAACAAGTATGACAAACCAATACTTCACACAGATCTCCTTAAATTCCCTAGGTATGCATCCCCATAATCTATTTTGAAGCAACCAAACTTTCAAAACGAGCTTTAAAAAAAGCAAAAAGTGTTTCCCTAGGAGGTAATTGTTCCTTCACAATTGGGTGATTGTTGAAATCTTCACTCCATTTATAAAGCTTAGGAAATTTATCACTAGTAAACAGCTCCAATCCTGCAGCTTCTTGTATAATTGGAAACCAAAAAGCTATAAACACACCAGTAATATCTACAATCCCAATCTCTTCTCCACCAAAATATTTATCCTTGAGCTCATTCTCAAGAAACTGTAAAGCCACTTCTATCTCCTTAAAACTCTCCTCACGTTCCTTTTCATCATGAGAAGAACTAGCTTTCCGTACAGCACCCAAATACTGTTACAACAAATTAAAATAATCAAGAAACATAATTAATTAATTAACTAAATTAAATAATTAATTAATTATCATGCTAATAATAACCACAACAAGACAATTAATAAGGAAGAGTAAATAAATAATTAATACTTACCTTATCATCTATGAATTTTGACCAGAAACGAGCCAAGGCTCTTTTGTAAGGATCAGAAGGCAAGATTGGATTATGCTTCCATGTTTCATCGATGTATTCAAGAATCAAAATTGATTCTGATATTGGCTTTTCATTATGAACTAACACAGGAACTTTTTTATAAACTGGATTGTATTTGATGAGTGTTTCACTAAAGTTTCCTAATTTTTCTTCCACATATTTGTATTCAATTCCTTTCAGTTTTAGAGCTATATCTACCCTGGTTACAAATGGACTTCCTCTCATTCCAAATAGTTTCACTTCTTCCTGATTTGATGCCATCTTAGTGATTTGATTATTAGCTTAAACGATATTTTTTGGTTATTTGATTTATACATAAGATCTGGTTCTATATATAGGGACAGGATTTTAATGAAAGAAATGGAGTAGGATTATTGCCCAAGATATAAGATCGAGAAAGTTCAGTAATTCTATACTTTTTTATTGCGATAAGTTTTGACCATATGAATCCCAAAAATTGATGTAAGCGATTGCGTACCGTAATCAATGAGTATAGATATATTTTTTGCACCAAAAAAAAAAGGAAGAGCTTCGACTTTCAAAGAGAAAAGGCACTCTAACTAAAGACATTAATAAAATAAAGGGTTACATTGGTTCCTTTAATTTGGGTAAATTAAACAATTGATTCTTTTATTATAAAACATGTGAATTTGATGACTTAAGTTAGATTCACTTTGGATTTTCCTGGTTCTATACAAATAAATATGAGGATGTGTCATGTTTTTTAATGAGATGAAATATAGTGATGGAATTCAGGTCATTAAGTTGTAATATTTTATTTTCAACTAAATAATTTAATTCAGAAACTATTAAAATGATTTATTTAAATTACAGAAACAAATTAAAAATTGATAGAAATAGTTTATATATATTTAGGTCAACCATTTTTCCCTAATTCACACACATCCTCGCTATTCTGAAAGAAGAAAATCCTAATCCCCATTGAAACCGTTCATTCGTAACTAGCGAAATTATGCAATTCCTCAATCACAACCATAGTTCAACGTGAAATTCTTCAATCCTTCAGAGGTGTTTGGTTTGATGAAGTCAGCAAGTCAAAAGAAGAGAAACGAATGAGTCAAATAATGTGTAAGGTACGTATCGCTGGTAACGAGGTTAATGTATTGTTGTGGTCCCTTGTTTCAGAGGTGTCAGTTTATGTTTTGTTTACTTAATGTATTGTTGTTGTCGTACTTATGGTCCCATATGTTTAGTTAATGTATTGTTGTTGTCGTGCTTGTGGTCCCATATGTTTACTTAATGTATTGTTTATCCTTGTTTGATTCTAGTTTTGTAAATTATTTTCTCAGGCCAGCGAACACTAATAAGATTAGGTTGAGAATACATCATAGGCGGAAGTTAGTTGAGACACGTGTTAAGTGGTATGTAAATGGGGTAGTTACTGAGATGAATTGGAGTTGGGATGTCGATTATATGTCGTATATGGAATTGGAGGATATGATTAAGAGTGAGGGTTACGTAAATATTAAGTGTATGTGGTGGTATTGGAACCCTGCGTATAACTTCTCTTGTGGTCTTAGACCTTTGAACAGTGATAACGATGTTCTGCTTGGGAAAAGGCAATGCTGAAGACGAAAACAATGAAAGAAGAGGCATTGAAGGATATGATGGAAGTCACTGCTAGCCAATGGAGCAGATCACACTTTAGCACTTATTCAAAGTGTGATTTACAGGTCAACATGTGTGAAGCATTTAATAGGGCAATTCTGGAGCATATGGAGAAGCCTATTATCACCTTACTGGAAGGCATCAAATATTACATCACCAAGAGGATTGCAAGTCAGAAGGAATTGCTACAGGGCTACACAAGATCCATATGCCCTAAAATTCAATTGGTACTTGAGAAGAATAAAAAACAAGCACAAGGGTGGAGTCCTACATGGCGTGGTGATGATGACTTATCCATATTTGATGTGAACAATGGCATTGATGCTTATTGTGTTAATTTGAAGAAGGAGACTTGCTCAGGTAGGAAGCGGGAATTGAATGGTATACCTTGTTGTCATGTGATTGCATGCTTATGGAACATCAAAAAAACAGCCTGAGGATTATGTTGCTACATGTTATAGGTTAGACTTGTGTAAGCATTATAGCAATTTACTTCTTATGTTGAATATTATTTTATGATTTTTTGACTGTTGTGGTTGGATTCTGTAGGAAATCAACATTTATGGAAACTTACTCCCACATTGTGTTTCCAACCTGTTATGAGAATAGCTATTGGAAGGCCAAAAAACAGAGAATCAAAACAAACGATGAACCTAGAAATCTTCACATTCTTCCAAGGAAGTTTTCAACCGTCACATGTGCAAAATGTGGTGCTATAGGGCATAGCAAGAGGAGCTGCAAGGGAAAAAGGGTTGCATAAAGGGCTCTTCCAAAGGGTGGCAATAAACAAAAGAAGCCCAAGAAAGTGAAGGGTAACTCTAAAGAAAAACAAATAGAAATTAGTCAAAGTTCACAAGCTCCTCAACCAACTTAAGCTCTATTGTTTAAATTGTTGTAATGTAGTCTAGGTTTCTTTTTGACTCAAGTTATGTCCTAATTGTTATTTTGGTTGGTATTTTGTTTAAACAATGTTATTATGCTTGGTATTTTGGTTGGTATTTTGTCTAGACAAAGTTGTTACTGTCAAACAATGTTACTGTCAAGCAATGTATAAGGCAAATTTTGGTATTCAATGTTATTGTCAAACAATGTTATGGAAAATTTAAAGTATGTTTATGGTATTCAATGTTACTGTCAAGTAATATATATGAATGTTTATGGAAATTCTGGTGTATGTAGTAGATCTGGTGTATGTATCAAACTGCTATACTGTCAAGCAAATTATAGGTCCACTGTGTAATTATAAGCCAAATTATAGTAAGATTTGAGTAATTGTTCTGTCAACTTATAAGTCCATAACATTTGAGAAAATTACAAGTCCATAAGTTCCAATTTAGTGTAATTACAGGTCCATTATAATTAAAGGTCCATAAGTTCCAAATGAGTTATAGATAATTACAGGTCCATAAGTTCCAATTTTACATTGTAATTACAGGTCGATTATAAATGTGAGTTCCAATTTAACATGAACTTTCAATCATTAACACAAAAACATGAATACCATAACATTACAGGTCCATTATTCCACTATCAAATCATAAGCCATTGTTAGGTCATTACAGGTCCATTATTCCACTATCAAAGTATAAGCAATTTTATAACTTTAACATTAACTTTCAACCATTGACACAATAACATGAATATCATAACATTAATTTTCAACCATTAAGTTTCAATCATTACATCAATGTTATGTCAAATTACAAATAGCGTTACCAATACACCATAACATAATCACATGAATCCAAGGTAACCAATACATCAACCATTACACCATCAGTCAACATACAAACCTAATCAACTATAACCTATTTCGTCATTGTTGTTACAACAAATGCAATGAACACTACAAATAACAAAATCCAGGTAATCTTCAACTATTTCTTCAGGATCTTCACCTTCAACTTGAATTCGTCCTCCTTGGCTTTGTAGGTGTTAACCATCTCCTTCTCCTCATTCAAGTTCTTTACCAGTTAAGAAATTATCTGTTTTGCCCAAGGATCCATTTCCTCATCCAACCAAGCAAAGTGAGAGCATTTTTTGTATCCTTGAATCTTATACATCCCACAATCATAGAAACGGAGGCCTAGGTTCGAATTCGTCCATGCCGTCATCAACGGAGCGTGGAGACCACACTTGCATATGTACCTTGAACGACTTGAGGACCTGCTTCCATGGCTACAACTGAACTGCTGAGACATTTTAATGGAAAGATATGATGGAAACTTGAAGAAATTGGGTGAGAAGAAGGTGAACAGTGACTGGGGGAAGAAGAAGACAAAAAACAATTCAAAAGGGGGAGAGGAAGACATACAGTTTAATCTGATGTAATTTTAATATAGTATCCATAATTTATAAACAATTATATTCCAATTTATATGTAATTAAAAAACATGACATGGAAAACATTTGATGACATGTGAAACATTTGGTGACATGAAAAAATATAGGACTGCCACCTCATTAAACAACATGACACATCATCAGAATTGTATGGGGGACCAAGTAAATCCAAAGTGGGTCTAACTTAAGAGACCAAATTCACAGCTTTTGTAATAGGGGGATCAATTGTTTAATTTGCCCAAACTAGAGGGACCAAAAGTGCATTTAAGCCTAAAATAAATATTTCATATTATGTGAAAATTGATTTTATAATTTTAATTAATTGTTCAATTATGAACTTCATTAAGTATTTTCCTTGAATCAGTTAGTTTCAACAATATATTGCACTCTCTTATATATAGTGACAAATGAATGAATGTATGGATGAATATATGAAAAACTAAGAGAGAGAGAGAGAGAGAGAGAGATGATCATGTCACCATGCATTCTCCTTCTGTGCATGTGCATGGTAATTACATTTTCTCATGATATTATATAAGTCATGTTTTACTATACAAATTAATGTTTCCAATACTCCCTCACAAGTTCAGGGAGGGATGTGATTCATAATTCTGAGTTTGGTTTGAAGGTCATGAAATACAGTCGTGCCAAGTGGTTTGGTGAGTGTCTGCAACTTGAACCCTATTAGGCATATGCTGAATCTTCATTTTCTTGGCAATTATCCTTTCATGAACAAAGTGTGGGACCAATTCAATGTGTTTAGTCCTAACATGTAAGATAAGATTTTGCGAAAGGAGGATTTCGCTATGATTGTCACACATGAGTGTAGGAGGAAGAAAAGGCATGTCAAGTTCATTGTTAAGTGCGTGAATCAACAAAAGTTTTGAGGTAGTGTGAGCAAGAGCACGATATTCTACTTTAGTACTGAATCTCACAGTTAGACGTTGATTCTTGGAGCTCTATGAAACGAGATTTGGACAAAAAAGATACAAGACCCTGAGGTAGATTTACGATCATCAATATCATTGGGCCAATCACAATCACTATACGCCCATAAAAAAACTTATGAGGCAAGGAAGCATATGCAAGCAGCAAGCCATGAGAAATAGTGCCACTAAGGTACTATAAAATCTTTTGACTGCTGACCAATGCGATTCAGAAGGAAAAGCCATAAATTTACAAGCTTTATTCACACTGAATGTAATATCTAATTTGATAAGAGTGGCATATTGCAAAGCTCCAACCATAGACCTGTATTGATGGGGATTTGAAAGTGGAGAAGAGCCATGTTTGCTAATCTTGAAGGAACTAAGCATATGTGTAGTTACTCCATTAACATTGCACATGTTGGCTCGCTTAAGTAAGTCTTGAATGTATTTGGTTTGTGTGAGGAGAAAACTACCATTTGAAAGATGTTTGACTTCAATATCTAATAAATACTCAGGTGCCCAAGTTTCTTAATAGCAAAGGTTGCATGAAGAGAATCAATAAATTTATGGATTAAAGTATAATAAGTGACTGTAAGTAAAATGTCATCCACAGAGTCCAAACCATATATGGTAATGTTTTGATAAGAGTATATGAAGAAAGAGTAATCATATTAACTATGCAGAACTAGGGCTGAAAATGAGTCGAGTCGAGTCGAACTCACCTTTAAGCTCACCTCGACTCGTTAAGAATTAGTTCAGCTCAAATCTCGGTTCGAGTTTGACACAAACTTTTTTTTAAGCTCAAACTCGACTCATTAAAAATTGACGAACTATTCGGTTCATCTTGTTAGGTTCATCTCATTAGGTTCAGCTCATTTGCTTCACGGACTTAAAACCATTTTGTAAGTCTATTTTATTTTTATATATGTGACATTTTAAATTAATATTTTTTTTAAAAAGAAAATATTAAAATAAAATAAAATTTATGAGTATGGAATTTAACTTTGTTTCAAAAATTTACTAATTCGAAAACTACACAACTTTCAAGAGACACATTTGGAAGTATGCCTCAAAAAACACTCAATTGAAGTTTAAATTTATCTCAAAAATCCATAACTTCATCAAATATTTAAGAAACTTACAGATTTAATGAAATAGTACACAAAAATTACTATAAATTAATACATTTTCATCACAGAATGATTACATCACTTGCAACCTTCTTTACACAAGTTACTTTAGCAAATTCTATAATGTCTCCAACAAGAATGACTCTAAATACGATAGTCAATTTTATTGTCATAACTAGTACATATGGGACAATATATGGTTAAAATTTGAAGTAAATCTTTAAACCGACTCTTAAAAATAATATAATCATTTGCATATATAATCGAGTTGATTCACGAACCTAACGAATCTAGCTATGTATAGTTCATGTTCAGCTCATTTAGTTAACGGACATAGTTTTTCACTCATATTCAGTTCATTTGGTTCATGAACCTAGTTCAACGATTTAATTATCGAATCGAGTTCTGAACTATTTTCGAATTGGTTCGGTTCATTTTCAACCCTATACAAAAGTCCAAATTATATGAGAGCTTGATCTAGTTTTTCTTACCAGGCTCTCGAGGCCTGTTTGAGTCCTTTTGGGGCTTTATTTAGTCTACATACTAGACTAGAATATCATATCATAAAGATATTAGAGGTGGGACCCTTGAGGCCCTTCATTCCCTCTCTTAAGCCCTTCATAGGCACCAACAAAATTGCTCTTTTAAAAGAAACACAAAGGCCTTCAATAACCATAAGAAAGAGGAATTATGTTAGAGGTTATCCTTACTTCAAACCCTTTTAGATACTAATCTCTTCTATTGGACACCCATTCACTAACACAGAAACACTCCCTGAAAAGACACAAGTTCCAATCCAATCCCTCCACCTACTATCAAAACCAAGTATCACTAGTAAATAGTCCAAGAATGACCAAATAAGAAAGTCACAAGCCTTTTTAAAATCCACTTTGTACAAAAAAGATTATTTAGTAGATATCCTGACAAAATCTAAAACATGGGAGATAACATTCCCCATCACCCCCTGCCAACCTCACAACCAACACCTTAATTACTAACTTATATAGAGAACCAATAAGAGATATAGGTGTAATATCTCCCAGACCCAACAGATAATTAACCTTCAGGATAAAGGTAGCGAAGAAAGAAATTAGACTCTTGTTGAATAACATTATAAAAAAATTAATCAAGAATCTCAATTATTTGTTGAAACAATAGTTTTTGGTTATTTGATTTATACATAAGATCTACTTCTATAAATAGGGCCAAGATTTTATTCTACATAAATGAGAAGTCAAACTAAAATTATATTAAATTAATGGAAGTGTGGAAGGAAATGTAAAGTGGACCGGTTCGTGTGCTGTCCAACTCCATTCTTTATAAAAAGCTTAAATTAAAATTTATAAAGATTATTTTTTAAAATTAAAATAGTATTTAAATTTAAAATTAGATTAATTAAAAAAATTATTAAAATTAAATTTATAGTGTGTGTTTCATAAAAAATTATCATATTTAAATTGTACTGGATTTTAAAATAAATAAATAATTGTATTATTTTTAAAATTAATTTTTAAATTAATGACTTGATATGAATAAAAAAACTATATAAAAAAGAGAGATAATGTTTTATTAAGATATCTTTGTCAAATATTAACTAGTAAAACACCCGTGCGGGATATTGTAGAAATAATATTTTGAAATTTACATGTAAAAAACACATTTATTTTAAATGGAGAATGTATGATAAAAAATTATAATAGAAATATTGTGAGTAATATTTATTTATTGAGAGTGACTATTTTTCCATCCATATGTCATGTTCCATGCAAGGTTGTATGTTAAAATACTATACAATAAGTGAAAATACTGCAGCAGTATAGAACAATTTGGAACAAACTGTGTATATATGGACCTACTGTGTATGTTTATAAAAGTGAAAAATAGTCTTACTAATCCATTGTATCACAAAAAAGTTAATGGTTTTGTTGATTTTTTTCTGAAGATGTAGCATTAAATTGTGTCAATACAATAACCCAATCACATGTATTTATATTGCAGCATGAAGACTTGTTTGAAGAAGAATAACGTTGTCATGAACTCATTTGCTGACACTTTCCCTAGTACATGTGCGTTTATGATATTTTCTTGAAAATTGAATTGCCGTTTCAGTTGCTTCAGCTCCAAAATTTGAGAAAAATACACAACCATCATAAGAAGCTACTAAATGCTACTAAATGCTTTGCAAGTTCTACTTCAAACACTTTCAGAATGCTGCACCAGGAAATCAATATGTGAACAAAAATTCAAAGGTAGTGGATTCAAGCAACAGCAGCACAAAGTCATACTTCAAAAGATACAACCTAAATCCAACACTGTATAATCGCATACCAATTGAATTTGCAGAACATGGCATACGATGAAAGTGTCCCGTGAAGCAACGACAACAAACTGTGTTGCAATATAAAAAAACGGTTCTTTAAACTTGTGTCATTTCGTTTGATTAGAATAGAAATTTTAAATTTAGATAAATATTTTGGCAGTTGAGAAATAACTTCAATAAATATAAGATTGAACCTTCTAATTCAACCTTATGGTTGTCTTGAACACACTAACTTCAATATTCTTGTTGAAATGCAATGATTTTGCAATCTACCTGAAATACACTGCTCAATAATTATAATAAGTACCGCATGTACACGTAACGGTTGTTTTGAACAACTTCCTGGACATTTCTTTTGGATACACCGTACTCAATATCAAAACAAATTATATTTACAATGTCAGCCTTATTACCAACATATGGTTCTACACAACTAAAGATACAGAGTTTGTTATTTTTCAAAGCCAAAGTAAGTTAATTTCATGGGATTCCCCAATGAAAATGGAGGGACGTCCACTTCGAAGCTTGCCGAAATGTCACGTTGAAAAGCTCGTCTGGCATTGGCTTCACATGTAACAATATTGTTGCACCCAACCGCATCATCCTCACCTACAGCTTCGAGATCTCAGCTTCAAGTGCCTGCATTCCAGGGGAAAGAAAATTTAGACATTTATGCCAAAATCTCAGCAGCAGTCGAAGACAGTTTAAAAGTGCAAACTCAAATCTCTAGCTTTTTTCTTTCTAGTAGTAAGCAATATCTAAAAGGAATTTTTACTACGGACACTACATTCAACAACAGTATATTAACACGACTCCAAAACCATCATTTTCATTCATTCACATAAGTGCATCAAATTCTAAATGCCGTAAAATGAAACGGAGTTTTGAGAAATATAAATTCAGGCTATGTGATTCACTAATATGAATGCCAAGAGTTTAGACAAGTAAAAGTTCGAGAAAACGATGTATACCTCAGAACAGCAGACCCTTTTTGCCTCCCAAAGCTGCCAGGCTACATTGAAGCCATCCTTTTACTAACTATATAACACGTAGTCTTAGTGTGCTTGAAATTCAAACCCTGCACGCAAGAAAGAGCAGAACAGAGACATCATTACTAATTGTTTTCAAAGCCTATCGAATTATGTTGGAATATGTTGGAATGTGTTGGAATATGTGGGAATCAAAGCTTTCAAAGAGATTAATCTGAATAAAAAGGTTATTCCAAAATGTTTAAACAAAAGTAGAAATCTATTCATGAAGTATCCAACATGTTGAGACAAGAAATCAGAGCCATAAAATATTTCCAAAACACTATTTGACATGTTTCTTCGAAAAAGGAAAGGCCCTCATCAAAATTTCAAGACAAGATCCGACACACTCCAAACAATTCTTAAATCTTTCAAAAGGAATAGTTGACAATGCAATTAACTACATTTAAGATCAGTGATTCTACAGGGCATATATAAAGAGCAGACCACACAAAAGGAGAACACACACAAAATCAAAGCAACAATAGCAAACACACGATACAGGGCAAAAATACCACCAGAACCACACGCATTTACAAGAAAATCAATATCACAACCTCAAGAAACATCAACAATATACATCACAGAAGGGAAAAAGAACCACAAATATACATACCTTCACATAGAAACACAAAGTATCTCAAAACACGTACAATTTCACATCAGGAACATTCACACGGTTTGCAGTAAAGAAAGTCCTGTTCCACTTATATAGTATATCATTTAAAAGGGTGACCCATTTCATGAGATGGCCACTATATGAAGTTTTTGTAGGGTAAGATGTACACAGCACTATCATTGGCATCGAGAAAAGAAAGACAATTTCCACTTTTAACCTAGGACCACTAATGTACAGTAATGATTTTTTTGATGTATTGATAAAATAAAATAAATTATAATTGAAATAAATTACCAAAGCATTGTATTCAGATGCCAATATACATGATGAATGTGTTCTCCGATCAACAGAAACTTCAATGAGCCTCTCTTCTTCATCAGGTTTAACTGTTAATGGCATATCTAAGAGCATATTTGGTGGGGCAAAATACATGTGTAAAGACATCTTACAAATAATAATTCCCAAGAATAACTGCAAAGAGAGAAAAAAAAAAAAGAAATTATTATCCAGTTTTTGCCTGTCAACAATAACAAAGGTTTCAAATAATCATATCAGTATTCAATTTCAACTAAAATTTGAATGAAAAAAGTAACAACGTGCATAAAACATACTGTTAAAAGAAATAGGGTCACTGCATGAAATAAAAAAATCAGTTTTGATAAGAATAATCAATTCAAGCATTTCACAAAAATTTAAGAATGACAGATTCTAAACTACAGCAACAACAAACAGCTCTCATAATCCTGTAAAACATCATATGATTATATCATCATTATGAGGTGTCTTAAATTCCAAATTATGTGCAGTAAAATGTTAACTTCGATCTTAGGACATAAGGGGAGAATACAAAGTGGTTGCATACAAATTTTGGCCTTGCTTGGGCTCGAATTTACCTGTAATGTAGGTTTGAAACTGAAGAGGAATGTTGATAGAATCATTGTAAGCAGCATTGCCATGGATGTTGAATAGACCTAAAGAAAGCAGATACAGCTAACCGTTATGGAGAAAAAAGAAACGAAAAAACATAAAAGGACCTAATACTATGATGTGATGCTTTATACTAATATCAGGGTTACAGAAAAGTTAACTGTTTACCTTAAAAAAAAAGATTATTCAGTGGAAAACGAAAATTCACATAATGAGTTCATCAAATATATGAAGTATGTAAATATACAAGAGGTAAAAAGCTTGCAACTTGGAAGCGGGTTGAAAGATATACCTTAACAATATTATGAGCATGTTTCATTAACCATGAAACCAAAAGACCGGTAGACCCTAGATTTAATACCACCAACCAAGTGGTGACTGTGTATCCATTAAAAATGCGATGCCACCAGGGCCCATTTTCAAAGCCACCTCTGAAATCATCCACAATAAGCTTTGCTAAATTGAAAATTGAACCAAACCTGGAGAAAGAAACCGATTTAATGTGTATTCTACTTAGCAGATGATTAAAAGGTATCTGAACATAATTAAGCAACACTTGTCACATATTCCCATTTAGTTATATAGAAATGTGAATTTGGTATATGGGGTAGAAAACACAAATAAGTTACAACTCCCTACGAAAAAATAGAGCAGAAATATATGCCTCATGTTACTGGATATTCAAACAATAATGGAAATTCTACATAGAACAATGAGAAACTAAAGAGTATAGGAATAAGAATCCTACATAGAACAATGTAAATTCAACAGTAGCATATGCTATGCTGCTTCTTACTCAACATGAAAACAGAGCATTCATTTCTTGATGCATGTAATTACCATGTTCATTTGATAGTTGAGAATGAGAGACAAAATGGATGTGAAATAGCATTCGAAATAAATAGTTCAAAAGAATATCACAATGACAAATGTGTTCACATGGCTGTCTAGAAATTTGACATGATGACAAATTAAAAAACAAACGAAAAACCTACGTGTACAACTGTATATTCTGCCAGTATAAGGTGTCGTTGTTTTTCTTCATCAAAAACTCGGTATAAATTCCAGCTAATGCTGAGAGACAAACATAGATGGAGGGACACCGATAACCGCAATGGAGGGAGTACTGCTGCTGCTAAAAAAGAGAAATTGAGAATTTTTCAACTAACAGACCTGTAGAATTTGAAACCGTAACACGACAGTTGGCAGCCACAAATTTGTTTTCACGATTGGTACAACAACAACTGCAGAATCACAAAACAATTTCAACACAATTCAAGCTGCACAATCGCAGCCGTGAAAGAAATGGAGTTGGATTATTGCCCAAGATCTTAGATCTAGAAAGTTCAGTAATTCTATACTATCTTTTCATTGAGAAAATTTCTGACCATATGAATGCCAAAAAATGACGTAAGCAATTGCGTAGCGTTAGCAATGAGTATAGATATTTTTTGCGCGAATAGAAAAGGAAGAGCTTCCACTTTCAAAGAGAAAAGGTCCTCCAACCTAGACGACATCAATAAAATAAATATTTCAGATTATGTGAAAATTGATTTATATTTTCTAATTAATTGTTCAACTATCATTTGATGTATGAACTTCATTTAGCATTGTCTTTGAATTAGTTACATTCAACAATACATTACACTCTCTTATATTTAATGACAAGTGGATGAATGTATGAAGAACTAAGAGAGATGATCATGTCACCATGCATTCTCTTTCTTTGAATGTGGATGGTAACTAGACATTTTCATGATGTAATACAAACCATATCTGAATATACAAACTTAATGCTTCCAATACTTTTTCACAAGATTAATGAGGGATGTGAGTCACAACTTTGAACTTGGTTAGAAGATCTTGAAATGCAGTCGTGGTTTGGTGAGAGTGTCTACAACTTGAATCCTATTAGGCATATACTGAATCTTCATTTTCTTGGCAATTATCCTTTTACAAGCTAAATGTATGTTCAATTCAATGTGTTTCGTCCTAGCATGGAGGATAAGATTTTGCGAAAGGAGAACCGCATTATGATTATCACACATAAGTGTAAGAGGAAGAAAAGACACGACGAGTTCATTGAGAAGCAACTCAACCCACAAAAGCTATGAGGTGTGAGCAAGAGCATGATACTCTGCTTTTCTTTTTTTTTTTTTTAATCTCGCAACTAGAAGTTTCTTCTTGGAGCTCCATGAAATGAGATTTGGACCAAAAAAGATATAGGACTTTGAGGTTGATCTACGATCATCACAATCATTGGGTCAATCATAGTCACTATACGCCCATAGAAAAAACTTGTGAGGAAAAGAAGCAGTTGCAAGCACCAAGCCATGAGAAATAGTGCCACTGAGGTACAACTAAATCATTTAGGTTGTGAGGATGCTTCCTTGGGTGACTGAGGCTCCACATGTGTGAGAAGAGCCTTAGGCTTGGAGTGACCTATTTTGGTCTTTGTGATCATAGGGTGGTCATTGAAGTGAAGCACTTATGGGTGAGAAGAATTGTGTATAGAGTGAGAAAAGGACCCTTCAGACTTAATGGTGGTGAGAGGAACCCGAAGACTTGATCTACTAGGTAAAGAATTGGCTAGAAAAGTAAAATCAGGTACACTTTGTGCATGATTAACTCTAAAATTAGAATGGGAGGACTCTATTATTGGTATAGGCCTTCTAGAGGGACTCTAAGGTAGGAGAGATGCATAAATAGGGCTAGAAATTAACTTGTTAATATGAGAACTTGACCTATCAACCTCTTATTGAGAAGGGACAGGCTATCTGGTACAACTTGATGGTCAACAAGACTAACCAATGTATTTGTGAAAGACTCAATAGGTAGTAGATAAGTAGGAAAATTAGTAAAATTAAGAGATTTAGACATGTATGTAGCTTGGTATGAGTTTTGAGAACCAGATTGAAACATGGTGGGAAAAGGCAATTGGTATTCATGAAAGATAACAACCTTGGAAATGAAGATCTTACTAGTTTTTCTCATACACTTATAACCTTTGTGATGTGATGAGTCTCCTATGTAAACACATTCTTGACTTTTAAACTAAAGCTTATGCCTGTTGTATGACCTTGTGAGTGGAAAATAGGCACAACCAAACACTTTGATAGAATGATATTTTAGTACCTTGTGATACAAGGCATGAAAAGAGGAGTGAAATTTGGGCAAGCCAACAGCTGGAAGTCTATTGATGATATGCACTGAGGTAGTGAAACTATGATCCCAAAACTTAAGAGAAATAAAAGAGTGGGATAGTAAGGTGAGTCTCATTTCAACAATGTTACTATGGTTTCTTTCAATTGTCCTATTTATATGTGATGTGTGAGGATAAGTCAATCTGTAAAAGATGGATAATTCAGAGAGAAACGTTGAGAAAGGTCTGAACTTTCTCCCATAATTCGACTACAAAGCCTCGATACTAGTGTTAGTATGAGATTTAACAAAGCTGGGGAACAACTTAAAGGCATGTAAGCATATGAATTTTGATGCTAGAAATATATATATGTATATTTAGTATAAGCATCCATAAGGGCTTTGTAATATCAGAAACCTGAATTGGATGAATGAGGTACAGGGGCCCAAAAGATCAGTCTGTATAACCTTAAAGGAGTAATATATTTAGCAGAAGATAATAGAGCATGAATTCTATGTAATTTACTAAGACAACAAGATTTGAAACACAAAGTAGGATCTTTATAAGATGCATTGATGTTACAATGTTTTGGAGTAGTAAACACAGATGCAGTAGGCACATTATCAGAAGATTGAACAGGTTCACTCAAAATATAGTCATGTATATCTTCAATTTATGAAGTTGCAACAGGTTTAGATGATGTAACATGTGCAATATTGCCTGGTTCACTTTGTGCATATGATGCAACAAGATTAGTATCAACAAGATTAGGTTATGTTTGAGTTGCCTCAAATGCTACTACAAGATTTGCAGCAAGCATTTCAAACTTAGGGTAAACTTGAATTTGAGTCTCATTTGCTTGTGATTGTTCTTGTTCTGATGTAGCTTGAGTTTGAGTCTCAGTAGTTTAACTCTGCTTTTTCCTTGAACTGATACAGTTTGAGTTTGATTGTGTCCCCGTCCTTTTCCTTGTCTTGGTGCAGTTTTCTTTGGCTTCCTCTAGACAAACAAATCATAGTTAAGTAATTGACATTATCAATGACAACAGTAAGATATGCAAAGTTATAGCAAATATAATACCTTGCGTTATACAAAGTTATGCAAAGTTCTGTCCATCTTATTAACCACACCACTAGCTGACCCTGCATTATCAACACCAAGTGGTACTTTGTTTGGAGGGTGCTTGTGCTTCCTTGCTGCAACTTTTATCCTACCTCTTTTACCATTATCTTCATCTTGATTTTCAACAGCATCAAAACAATCATTCAACCCAAGAGCCCTCTCATCCTCACTATCATCAAATGATAAACCATCAGCTACAAAGTCACTATCCTCACTGTCCTCACTGTCCTCATTTACTTCAACTTGTTAAACTCCACCTACACTAGCTTCTCCATCTTGCTCAACTTGCTCCACACCACCAACATTATCTACTTCAACATTCTACACCACCAACATCAGTACTTACTTCATCTTGATCCACACCACTAACATTATCCACTTCAACATTCTTAACACCACCAACATTATCCACAACATTCTTAACACCACCAACATCATTACCTAGTTCAACTTTTTCGAAACCACCGACACTATCTACTTCCACATTCTCAACACCACCAACATCATTACCAAGTTCAACTTGTTCAACACCATCAACATCAACTTCTTCAACATCACCTACATCAGTTTCTCCTGCATTGTGTAGCGGTAAAATTTGGGAGTGTAAGTTATTGATTAATTTAACTCATAAAGCAAGAATCGCCACCACAATTTTATTTTATCCAAAAGGAAAGGAAAAAGAGCGAACAAAACCTAAACAGATTCTAAAACAAGAAAAGATGAACAGAGACTGGGTAAGGGGGTTAGTTACGCGATGGGAAGGTTTAGCACCCAAAATATCTATAGTACTCTATAGGAACCCTTTTAAATATCTACGCTTTTTGGTTTGAAAATGTTTGCTTGAAATGAGATTGGGGGGATGAGAAGAGAAGTATTTTTTTCAAGATTTTTGTGTTTGGAAAGACTTCTTGAGCCTCATGCATACGTACCCACAAAGTGAAATATAGGATCAAAATCCCGTAGTTCGTGGTACAAATAACAAAATTGGTTTGTTTGGTTCATTTTAAAATGAAAATACAAGTCGTCATTTTAAGGAGAAAATTACGACTACTCACCCACAAGTATAAGAAAACAACATTTGCATCATCTTAAGATGAAGGATTTTGCTTGGATATAAACCAACTAGTCTATCACTCAACATCTAAGAGGAAAATGTCTACATCTTTAATATTATGGGTTATAGGAGAATTAAATCTCAACTATGAAAATGAATCATGTCTAAACTTTATGAAAAGTTTTAAATGAAAAAGTCCATGAAGGCACAAAAGTTTGAATGAGTTTAAGTGTTTTTTAAAGTCTTTTTGAAATGGTCAAAGTATGATTAACATTGATTGACATTTATTAAAGAAAATGAAGTTTGATAATCACTGACAAAATTCAAGGTTTATTGTGAAAGAGGTTATAGTTTAAAAACAAGAAGGTTTTGAAAAAGGGAGAAGATTTTGAAAATTGAAGAAGGGGGAGGAGATGAAGTGACTACCCTAAAACATAAAATAAAAGCTAAAGAATGGAGCATCAGACCACACAAGGAGCAACCACTTGACAAGAAGTCAACATAAGCATTCCTCTTTCGTTTGGATTTAAACCACAAGCATAATAACCAGATGAAATAAAGCATCCAAATAAATTGCAAGTTAAGTCATTGCAAAGCCAAAGCAAAGTCTTCCCAAGTATTAGAAACCAATTAGGAGAGTCATGTATCAGATGATTTTCAAGGTCAAAGTATTAACACATGCGCATATAAAATTTCCAGGCAAAACAGACAAAAAATAACACCAAAAGGTCCAAGGTCTCAAGTCTCCAAGAGCATAGAGCAAGGATCCTAGATCTAAGTCCGAAGTCCAAGTCCAAGATCTAAGCATAAGGTCATAACAGTCCGTGATTAAGAGAACCAAGTCTTTTAAGTGTTTTAGTATTTAGTAGTGTCTTAAAAGGAAGTATGGTCCAAGTAGGCAAAATAAAAAGAGCAAAAGCTAAAGAAATGTCCAAGTGGACAAAGAGAAAATAAGATGATAATATGATAATAAAATGCTAAAAGTAAAGGCATAAAGTAAATGACAAGAAAATAAAGAGCAAAAATTAAATGGCACAAAGTAAAGTTAGTGTAATTATATAGTTAGTATTTTAGTGTTATTGATGGAGAACAATTTGGTCGTTTTTTCGGAGAATACTCGATTATTCAACCATAAGCATGAAAACATGAATCTATACATCATTAAGGGAAGGGCTCCAACTCGGATAAAATCGACGAGTATGCCAACTAGCTCCCTCAATGACAAAGAGAAAATCTATTTCAAACCACACTATGGAGAGTAGGAGATTGATAACTTACTTAAAAAAATAAACTGATTTTCGATTTCGGGACAAAATGTAGGGCTATGTTAAGCATTCGTAGCACAACCAATGAAGAAGGTCATACTATGGGAGGCCGATCAATACACTATTTAGGCTAATACAAGCTAGAGAAATGACATGTAGGTCAAACTCCTAAAGCTTGCCACACTAAAAGAAAAGAGGTAGTGGTCTCATATTGATCAAAACTTCAAAGAAAAGTTTGATGATTTTAAGATTTTCATTGACCAACTAAAAAAAAAAAAGAAGAAGAGGGGAGAAGGGAAACCAAATTGAATCATAACATTTGGATCATTCCATCTTCAATTTCCATCACGCTTCTTGGTGTATTAAAGTACTAAACTTATCACTAATTCAAAGCACCTAAAATGAATCAAATGATCCACTTAAATATAGATTTGAACTAATGAAGGTTTATCCAACTTCATCAAACACCCAAAGTCCATGGAATTTGAAGAGAAAATTAATCAACAAACGTTATAATTCAAGGTAAAACAAAGGGAAATGGAAGAAGTAAAAAAAGGAACCAAAAAAGTCCCAAAACAAGCCAAAAATAACATTCTGACTTGTGTTAATCGATTAACACTGCTATGACAATAAAAAATAGTTTGAAAAAATGCATTTCCATGATTCAATCATTTCTCCAAACACCTCATGATCATGTACGCAGTTGAGCATGAAAATTCCATCAAATTAAGAGAAATTAACACTAATGGAATCACAAATATAGATCAAGGAATCAAGCAACAAGAATCAACAAGAGATCACATTGTGGAAGATGAAAATTAAGAACAACAATGGTGGAACTAGAGATTTACTGATCCAAATCTGAATTTGCTACAAATTAACTTCAAGAATCACTCTCCAAAGCTTAGATCTACAGAATTTGATATTGATGAAGTATTTTGATGGAGGTTTAGCTCAAAGGTTAGTAAGCTTCAATTAAAAGCTTACTAACTTTTAATGGAGGAAGAGCTTTAGTGAATTTGGGTAGATGAAGAAAATTGAGAGAATGAGAAGGAATTTTGACAAGGTGAATTTGGCTCTCAAAAGCTTGTTTAATGAATGAAATTGTGGGTGTTTATATAGAATTTAGGCTTGGAATGAGTGGCGGTTTATAATTTGGTTTGGAGCCAAAATTAGGCTTTATAATTGGTTTTGGAGTGAAAATCAAAGATCAAGTGGTGCACATGTGTGATTAAATGAGGGTGTATGCTGGAAATAATTGTGATTATGTAGGGGAATTATTTTGTGATTATTTTGCATGATCGAGAATATTCCACATGAGGTCACATTTGAAAATTGGTGCCAAAATGCTGCAGAACTTGAAAATGTTGTTTCTGGCAAAAAATTGCATGTGTTAATCGATTAACCTCAGGGTGTTAATCGATTAACACAATGAAAAATGAGGAAAATGGCTTTTTGCTATGCTGTCTTGGCTCTGGCTCGATTTTTGTTAACTTGTCATAGAAGGCATGGAAATAAACACATGAACCTTAGAGTTTCTTGGGCAATAAGTAGTCAAATCTTCGGGAAACTCTTGATCAACTGGGGATTGGATAATACTTGAAAATCATTATTGACCAACTTTTGACTTTGTTCAGATGAATTACAATTGAGCCGAGGAACTAGTGTTTGATGTTCTTGATCGAAACCTCTTCCTGAAAAGTCAGTAAATGGAAAACAAACATTTTTTTAATTTTGATTAAGGGTTATTAAACATAAACAAGCAATAAAGCAAAAGAAGAAACACATGGGTGCTTGGTGATCTTCCTCAAGAGCAAACCTACAGAGAAGGGCAAGAATACCAAAGCTTATGATCTTGTTTGTGATATGAGATGCAAATGACATGTGGGATCTTAGGGTTAAAAATTAGGGTATTACAATTGCCCCTATTTAAGTTTCTTCTATCTGGAGATATGAAGATTGACATTTTTGTCTTGACAAGATAGAAGAGACTTAAATACAGAAATGAACCCAATTTTTGGCCCGGAGAGACCACAAAATGATATGATTATGATTATGCTTATGGTATGAAAACACAAGACCTCTGTGGGGAAAAATATGCCACATGAGATAGACAAATGTTGGAGAGGAAAAGAAAAGGAAAGAGACTCTGCATGGGAAAAAAAGAAGGAAATTCCATTCCAAATAAGGAAAGGAAATCAACTCAACTGGGGAAGAGATATCAACTGCCGGTTACTGGGCAAAGATACTCAAACTATAGAAGAAAAGAGGCATATTACCTTCTACCAATTACTGGGTAGAAAATAAAGGCAATAAACACAAAAGAAAGGATTATCATCTATCGGTTACTAGGTAGGAAGTAAAGATAACCAATCGGATAAAAGGGGACAATATTACTAGCTACCAGTTACTGGGTATAAGCAAAGGCAATAAACTCAAAAGAATTATAATCTATCGGTTACTGGGTAGAAAAGCAAAGAGATGTATTACATATTACTGGTTACTGGGTAAAAAGTAATCATCTTGACAAAAGATAATCAACTACATGTTACTGGGTAGGAAAAGGAATATTGCCAACTACTGGTTACTAAGTAGCTTAGCGAGAGTAATAAACCTGAAGGAAAAGTAATGGGAACCTCTTTTCCATCCTCTAACATAACAGCATTGTATTTATAGGGAACAACTTTGTGTGATTCATAAGGTACTGGGCCAGGAAAACAAATGACCAAAGGTGTAACAGCAGATTTCTGACAATCGTAAGAAATTACAACTTGCTCTGGGATGTTGAAGTTTGGAACTATGACATTCACCTCATTCTCATCATCATTTCTATTTTCAATGACTTGAATCAGGTTCTGATCAATCATCTCTTATAAATCCCTATTGACAATTACACACCTACTGGGGTTCACAGAATAAATACAACAAGCCGCATATTCATGTTCATAATGGTTGTATTCACTTAGAGTAGCATGCATCTCAACAAGCGACCTTCGGATCCAGCGAATATAAAAAATATGATATGTACCAGGACACCCATATACTATATTAACAGAGGCGTTACAATGCTTAGGCAACGGATTCGATTGCACATTAGGATTGGTGTCTTCAAATGACAGAATACCACTTCGGATGAGTCTATAAACTTCATACTTCAATGGATAATAGTTTTCGATATCATGCCCAGGGGCGCCCTGATGAAATGCACAATGGGCCTCTGGCTTATACCATCACGGAATTTCTATAGGAACAGCCGGCAGATCACGGGTCTGAACCAAATTCTTCTTTATCAAAGCCAGAAATAATTCACCACATGGCATCGAAATGGGATCAAATTGCGCTTTCTTCTGTACCTGATTACTTTTTTGATGAGTACGTTGTTGGGTGGGAGCTTCCTGAACAACAGGAGTTGAATTGATAATAGGGGTAACAGATGTAACATGTTACTGACATTGTTTATTCCTACCATAATTCCTTCTGCGTCCTTCACGATAAATGGCATTGGTCTCGCCTTCTTTTTTTTTAGAAAATCCAGAGCCATGCTTCTTTGCGGACACCTTCCTCTAATATAATTCCTATATTAACCATCTCCGTAAAATCACTAGGAGCACTCGCAACCATCTTTTCATAATAAAACGGACCCAAAGTCTTCATGAAGATTTTGGTCATCTCATTCTCTTCCAACGGAGGGCTGATCTGAGCTGCAATCTCGCGCCATCTCTGCGTGTACTCTTTAAAAGTTTCCTTTTCTTTTTGAGACATTTTGCGGAGTTGATCACGATCCAGCGCCATATCCAGATTCGACTTATACTGACAAATAAAAGCTTATCCGAGGTCGTTGAATGTCTTAATCTGGGAACTATCAAGTCCCGTGTACCACTTCAGTGCATCACTGGTAAGACTAACTTGGAAATAATGAATCAGCAACTAATGGTTGTCAGTATGGGTGGACATTTTTCTAGCATACATGACCAAATGGCTTTGAGGACAACTGTTACCTTTATATTTTTTGAAATCTTAAACCTTGAACTTCGGAGAAATCTTCAGATTTGGGACAAGACAAAGCTCGTGAGCATTCTTTCCAAATAACTCTTTCCCTCTAAAATCCCTGATTTCTTTCTACAACTCAGCAAACTGATCTTGACGAGATTCGCTCTATGTTGTCCCTCAGCGTGGTTACCTCTTCATGAAGTTCCCAGTTTTCTTGTTGCAACTAATCCATATTTTTTTCTCTTATTAGCCCGAGTATTGTAGTGATGCAATAATTTGTATGAATGAAGACCAAGGGAAACATAAGACACCTGGAAAAGGCAAAACACAATGCACAATGATGCATGATATGCAAAATGAAAATGCAAAGTTTTCATGGAACTTTAAAGTGAATTGCAAATATTATTGAAAGAACACAAATTTATAATACTGAAAATATCATTTCATTGATATTGGAAAAAGGACTACATAGTCTAAAATACAGTATCAAAGAGTCTTAATACACAAGAGAAATAAAACTAGATCTATGGAATTATGTCAGAAAATGACCCAATCCTAGGCTGATATTTCTCACAAAGCCTATTGATGTCTCTCTTGTAGTAGCTCTCCATGGTTTCCTTCTCCATCACAAGTCGGTCCACAATGCTCTTCCACGCTCCAGAGGCAGGAAGATGAGCATATGATGAAGTTCTAGAGGAAAATAAATCCTATGGCTCCCTTGATCTCTTCGTAACACGTCGCTCAAGCAACTCAATCAAGTCATCCTTCTTCTTTAGCTGTTTCTGAAGCATGAAATTTTCTCTCCCACATCTCTTTCTCTTGCTTCATCTTAGCCAAAGCTTCTTAAAGACTTCATCTATCATCAACGGGAACAAGAAAAGATGATGGTGTAACAATAGGAAATAATGGCTTTTCAAGAGAATAAGGCATCTTGAGTTGACAAGCTCTATTACAGACCCATTGAATGTAACACTCAAAAGCAGCACAATGTTGCCTTCCTAACTGACCCTTATCTTTCCTATCGACCTTGCGCCAATAATGCATAATCCTCTTTTTCAACTCCAAACTCTACATTCCATCAAGGAAAAAGAAACCCGATAATGAAAGACTACTAGGTTTATCCTTCAAGCAATATCCAAATTGGCGTCTAGCAAGAATAGGGTTGTAACTAATTCCTCCTTGCGTACCAAGAAGAGGTACATTGGGGAACTCTCCATAACTATCAATAATCACTCCAGTATCATACGCTGAATAATACCAAGTCATGTCTGCATGAGTGAGGGACATAAGCCTCTGAGACCATCTGAGCTTATCCTTGTTATCCTTGAAGAGTTAAGACTGAGGAAGGTGCAAAATAAACCACGTGTATAGTAGAGGTGCATAGCAAGTAATCTCTCATCCACCCTTGGAAGTCCTATAGTGAATGGAATGGTAAGTGTTTTCTAGTAAGGTAAGAACGAGATTCCCAATCAAAAAGATCTGAATAGCATGAACATCGATAACACCATCCATGTTAGGAAACAACACAAGACCATATATAAGTAAGGAAATAATATCCTCAAAAGCATCCATACTCCCCATAGTAGCAAAGGTAGAAGCTTTCCCCATCAAGAACTTGGCACTAATCCCCAGAATTCCTCCTAAGATGAATAGCTTTGACAATGACCTTGAGTGTAGGATCTTCCTCCAAACCACTGAAAGGGATCTTGTCTGAAATAGGCAAACCCATCCAATAAGAGTACTCTTCCAAAGTTGGCACAAGTTGATAGTCAGGAAAGGTGAAACAATGATGCAACGAATCGTAGAATTGAATCAAGGTGTTAAGAACCCCATCTTAAATATCAATCTTCAGAATAGAAAAAAGTATCCCATAACGGCCTTTGAAATCCACGGGATTAGATACCAAAGATCCAAGCTTTCTCAACTCTTGCAGATCGGGACTCTTAAAATTGTACTCTTGAGTATTCCTTCTTCCAAGATCCATAATCACTAACATCTGAAATATTTGCAAAAAGCACCTCTAAGTTCCTTGAAATCGTGAGAAAAATGCTCACGAATTCATGAGTGCGTGGATATAGCAACCATAAACAAGATCACACGAGGCACACAGGTTCAAGGTTCCGAGTCACGAGCATGGAGTCAAGGGTAAGAAAAAACCCACAAAGGTGTGTACTAAGGGTATATATGCACCTGTGGAACAAGGTTCTAAAAAGTTCCCAGAGTCATAATTCCATCTTCCAGATATTACCGGTATGAACGACTACTCGCCTACTAGTAATATTCTCAAGAGAAACTCGTCCGAGTGTAGTATCGCATGACAATCACCTCAGGTCTACACCTGGATAATCTCTACACTACGTCCTAATAGGCCAGGATGGGTTAAAGGTTCTACGGTCCCCAACTTCGCGGGCTCCCAGGCCGGAAAAAGTAATGCCATTCACGACTACTCGTATGACATCAGTAATCCCAAAGGGGCCTCCACTGAGTGGTGGATCTTGACTTGACATGCAAAGGACTACTCCAAGTTCGAGAATAGAACCTATCTCACCACACAGATCACCAAGCTCCCAAACAGAACAACCAATAACAAACAAATCAAACAAATAAGCGTGAATAAAAAAAGTTAGGTTGAACCCACTAAGAACCAGAGTCCCCAATAGAGTCGCCCCCTTTCTGTAGCAGTAAAAATTGTGAGTGCAAGCTATGATTAACTTAAATCATAAAGCAAGAATCGCCACCACAATTTTATTTTATCCAAAAGAAAAGGAAAAAGAGCGAACAAAACCTAAACAAATTCTAAAACAAGAACAAATGAAAAAAGACTGGGTAAGGGGGTTGGTTACGCGATGGGAAGATGTTAGCACCCAACACGTCTATAGTACTCTATAGGAACCCTTTGAAATATCTACACTTTTGGTTTGAAAATGTTTGCTTGAAATGAGATTGGGGGGATGAGAAGAGAAGTATTTGTTTTAAGATTTTTGTGTTTGGAGAGACTTTTTGAGCCTCATGCCTACGTACCCACAAAGTGCTATATAGGATCAAAACCCCGTAGTTCGTGGTACAAATAACAAAATTGGTTTGTTTGGTTCATTTTAAAATGAAAAGATAAGTCGTCATTTTAAGGAGAAAACTACGACTAGTCACCCACAAGTATAAGAAAACAACATTTGCATAATCTTAAGATGGGGGATTTTGCTTGGATAAAAATTAACAAATCTATCACTCAACATCTAAGTGGAAAATGTCAAAATCTTTAATACTATGGGGAATAGGAGAATTATATCTCAACTATGAAAATGACTCATGTCTAAACTTTATGAAAAGGTTTAAATGAAAAAGTGCACAGGCACAAAAGTTTGAATGAGTTTAAGTGTTTTTTAAAGTCTTTTTGAAATGGTCAAAGTATGATTAACATTGATTGACATTTATTAAAGAAAATGAAGTTTGATAATCACTGACAAAATTCAAGGTTTATTGTGAAAGAGGTTATAGTTTGAAAACAAAAAGGTTTTGAAAAAGGGAGAAGATTTTGAAAATTGAAGAAGGGGGAGGAGATGAAGTGACTACCCTAAAACATAAAATAAAAGCTAAAAAATGGAGCATCTGACCACACAAGGAGCAACCACTTGACAAGAAGTCAACATAAGCATTCCTCTTTCGTTTGGATTTAAACCACAAGCATAATAACCAGATGAAATAAAGCATCCAAATAAATTGCAAGTTAAGTCATTGCAAAGCCAAAGCAAAGTCTTCCCAAGTATTAGAAACCAATTAGGAGAGTCATGTATCAGATGATTTTCAAGGTCAAAGTATTAACACCTGCGCATAGAAAATTTCCAGACAAAACGGACAAAAAATAACACCAAAAGGTCCAAGGTCTCAAGTCTCCAAGAGCATAGAGCAAGGATCCTAGATCTAAGTCCGAAGTCCAAGTCCAAGATCCAAGCATAAGGTCATAACAGTCCGTGATTAAGAGAACCAAGTCTTTTAAGTGTTTTAGTATTTATTAGTGTCTTAAAAGGAAGTATGGTCCAAGTAGGCAAAATAAAAAGAGAAAAAGCATAAAGAAATGTCCAAGTGGACAAAGAGAAAATAAGATGATAATATGATAATAAAATGCTAAAAGTAAAGGCATAAAGTAAATGACAAGAAAATAAAGAGCAAAAATTAAATGGCACAAAGTAAAGTTAGTGTAATTATATAGTTAGTATTTTAGTGTTATTGATGGAGAACAATTTGGTCGTTTTTTCGAAGAATACTCGATTATTCAACCATAAGCATGAAAACATGAATCTATACATCATTAAGGGAAGGGCTCCAACTCGGATAAAATCGACGAGTATGCCAACTAGCTCCCTCAATGACAAAGAGAAAATCTATTTCACACCACACTATGGAGAGTAGGAGATTGATAACTCACTTACAAAAATAAACCGATTTTTGATTTTGGGACAAAATGTAGCGCTATGTTAACCAATCGTAGCACAACCTATAAAGAAGAGCATACTATGGAAGGCCGGTCAATACACTATTTGTGCTAATACAAGCTAGAGAAATGACATGTAGGTGAATCTCCTAAAGCTTTCCACACTAAAAGAAAAAAGGTAGTGGTCTCATCTTAATCAAAACTTCAAAGAGAAGTTTCATAATATTTAAGATTTTCATTGACCAAAAGAAAAAAAAAAGAAGAGGGGAGAAGAGAAACCAACTTGAATCATAACACTTGGATCATTCCATATTCAATTTCCATCACTCTTCTTGGTGGATTAAAGTAATAAACCTATCACTAATTCAAAGCACCTAAAATGAATCAAATGATCCACGTAAAGATAGATTTGAACTAATGAAAGTTTATCCAACTTCATCAAACACCCAAAGTCCATGGAATTTGAAGAGAAAATTAATCAACAAACATTATAATTCAAGGTAAAATAAAGGGAAATGGAAGAAGGAAGAAAAGGAACCAAAACAGTCCCAAAACAAGCCAAAAACAACATTCTGACTTGTGTTAATTGATTAACAGTATATGGTTAATCGATTAACACAGCTATGACAGCAAAAAACAATTTGAAAAAATGCATTTCCATGATTCAATCATTTCTTCAAACACCTCATGATCATGTATGCAATTGAGCACGAAAATTCCATCAAATTAAGAGAAATTAACACCAAAGGAATAAAAAATGTAGCTCAAGGAATCAAGCAACAAGAATCAACAAGAGATCACATTGTGGAAGATGAGACTTAAGCACAACAATGGTGGAACCAGAGATTTACCAATCCAAATATGAGTTTGCTTCAAATCAACTTCAGGAATCACTCTCCAAAGCTTTAATCTACATAATTTGATGTTGATGAAGTATTTTTATGGAGGTTTAGCACAAAGATTAATAAGCTTCAATGAAAAGCTTACTAACTTTTAATGAAGGAAGAGCTTTAGTGAATTTGGGTAGATGAAGGAAATTGAGAGAACGAGAAGGAATTTTGACAAGGTAAATTTGGCTCTCAAAAGCTTGTTTAATGAATGAAATTGTGGGTGTTTATATAGAATTTAGGTTTGGAATGAGTGGTGGCTTGAAATATGGTTTGGAGCCAAAATTAGGCTTGGTAATTGGCTTTGGAGTGTAAATCAAAGATTAAGTGGTGCACATGTGTGATTAAATGAGAGCGTATGATGGAAATAATTGTGATTATGTAGGGGAATTATTTTGTGATGATTTTGCATGATCTAGAATATTCCACATGAGGTCACATTTGAAAATTGGTGCGAAAATGCTGCAGAACTTGAAAATGTTGTTTCTGAAAAAAAGTCAGTAAATGGAAAACAAACATATTTTTTTGATTTTGATTAAGGGTTAGTAAACATAAACATGCAATAAAACAAAAAAAGTAACACATGGGTGCTTGGTGATCTTCCTCAAGAGAAAACCTAAAGATGAGGGTAAGAGTACCAAAGCTTATGATCCTGTTTGTGATATGAGATGCAAATGACAGGTGGGATCTTAGAGTTAAAAATTAGGGTATTTTACATTGCGTTTACCTTTATGCTCTACATTTATATGCATTGCGCATTTCAATTTCATAACATATTGATATACATTAGAAGGATTTGTGTCACTAACCATTCTACTATACTTATCAACATCACTGTTATTGCACCATAACCAATACTCGGTCTGCTCAAGCTCAGTTAACTCTTTCACAATACCTATTGCTTCAAATAAGCTCCACCTATTAAGATCTATTTCTACTGCATTCTCGTTTCTCCTTGTGTAGTATACTAGGCAGTCTCTATCAAATCTACCCCCGTAATGAACAATCAAAGAGAACTCCATGAGAAGCAAGCTTCAAGAAGATACAATGATTGAATATTCGTACCTTCGTTTTGAAATCTACTGCATGCGATACCCATTGGATGATCTTGATATCAGCATTTCGCCATCTTCGTCTTCCTCCCTCACACGGCAACTTCAATGGAGTGTTTCTATTTTTTGATTAAAAATCCTAATTTACAAGGACTAAATACAACACATAATTTATGTACACTATTATATTTTTTGTGGGAAATTTATAAATTTCCACCTTGGTATGTCAATAAATTAAAAACACACTAACCAATTTTACGTATGCACCGTATGCACAGTCAACGTTTTTTTAACATAAAGCTAACCGCAGAGACTAAATACAACGCAAAAGTCAGTTATAAAAACTCAAACAAAAAAAAATACCAATACTAAATTCAAAAACTCACTAATCAAATGACTATTTAAACCTATAAAATATTTATCTTATCCCGTCTTTTAAGTTAGAGTACTTTTTCTTCCTTTGAAAAGTGGAAGCTCTTACATTTTTGTTGGCGTCAAAAAATATCTCTATACTCATTGCTGACTTAATCGCTTACATCACTTTTTGGACATTCATGTGGTTAGAATTTTTCTCAATAGAAAAGGTAGTGTAGTTATTACTGAACTTTCTAGATCTTATTATATCTTGGGCAATAATCCTACTCCATTTCTTTCATTAAAATCCTGGCTCTAGATATAGAACTAGATCTTATGTATAAATCAAATAACCAAAAACTATTGTTTAAGCAAATCATCAAAGCGCAATAAAGATGGCATCAAATAAGGAAGACTTGAAACTTTTTGGAATAAGAGGAAGTCCATTTGTAACCAGGGTAGATATAGCTCTAAATTTGAAGGGAATTGAATACGAATATGTGGAAGAAAAATTAGGAAACTTTAGTGAAACACTCATCAAATATAATCCAGTTTATAAGAAAGTTCCTGTGTTAGTTCATAATGAAAAGCCAATATCAGAATCAATTTTTATTCTGGAATACATAGATGAAACATGGAAGCATAATCCAATCTTGCCTTCTGATCCTTACAAAAGAGCCTTGGCTCGTTTCTGGTCTAAGTTCATAGATGATAAGGTACCTACTAATTTTCTTGTTGTGGTTATTATCAGCATGATAATTAATTAATTATTTAATTAATTAATTATGATTCTTGATTATTTTAATTTGTTATAACAGTTTTTGGGTGCTGTATTGAAAGCTAGTTCTTCTCTCGATGAAAAGGAACGTGAGGAGAGTTTTAAGGAAATAGAAGTGGCTTTTCAATTTTTTGAGAATGAACTCAAGGAGAAATATTTTGGTGGAGAAAAGATTGGGATTGTAGATATTACTGGTGTGTTTATAGCTTTTTGGTTTCCTATTATACAAGAAGCTGCAGGATTGAAGTTGTTTACTGGTGACAAATTTCCTAAGATTTATAAATGGAGTGAAGATTTCACCAATCACCCAATTGTTAAGGAACAATTACCGAAGAGAGAAACACTTTTGGCCTTCTTTAAAGCTCGTTTTGAAAGTTTTGTTGCTTCAAAATAGATTATGGGGGTATACATATGTGAGTAATTTAAGGAGATTTGTGTGAACTATTAGTATTGGTTTGTCTTATTACTAGTTTTTGTGCGAATTTTCATGTCGAATTAGATAATATGTAACCTATGACTTCTTATTGTTATAAGGATTCTATAATATTTTTTCTATATAGAAAAAAAAGTCAGAGACGGGAATTTAGCCTCTTTCCAATGGGTAAATGGTGGAAATTAATGAACAATTAATGCCTATGAATGTGTTTAAATATGACAAAGTTAAAAAAGATAAAAGTGTCCCATAAAAAAAAGTAGAAATTGCCTTTAAATTTTGTATGAAGGAATTATGGTCAGTTTTTTCACTAAACATCGACCAGTAGAATTTGCCTTCAAATCTATCTGAAGGAATTTTGGTTAGTTTTTGCACTAAACATCCACCAGTGGAAGTTGCCGTTAAATTTGTCTCGGACTACTGAAAGTTTGAATTTCGAATTCAAAATATACAACACTTCATGAAGTGGTGCATAATGTAACTATAGGTGAACCATTGCAATCTTATGTTGAAAAGATGTTGTTTCATCAAGGGTCGCAACCTTGTGAAATAACAAATGCATGACCGATAAATACCTTATTTGAAATTCTGAAATTACATCACTGTTAGCTTGTGATTTCGACGTCTGGTATAAGTTAGTGTAATAAATAAGGAAAAGAGAATTTCTGTGAAGTTAAGGCGGACTTCGACAGGACAGTGTAATTATGGAGGTCCAGTCGAAGTTACCCTTGTGCAAGAAAGAAAGGTTGATTGGACTTAGGAAGATTTTCTAAGTTGAAGATGTAATTCGACGAAGACGCTACTGATGGTGTCTTCGATTTGAAGTTTGAATTTGAATAAAGGAAGGAACTTTGTTCTTATCCACTTTAAAGAGAAGACACGTGGAGCACATTGGAGAAAGGAAGACATGTCGAGCGCCACTTGTCTTGATTTAGGAGAAAGGCTGTTAGAGGCAGTTATTTCAATTTAGTATAAATAAGAGGTCTTAGTGTTGGGATTTCGTGTGTGGTCAAGTTTGTACAAGTCACTCAAATTACTCAAAGTACCCAATGTGTAAAGAAAAGAGTTATTGAGAATTATACGTTTGATGAAATATCATTTTCTTACATTTTAATCAAATTCAGTTTATGCTTTTGCCCAGAAATCTATCTCTATTTGCACCAGCTACTTTTAAAGCATTTTTACTGCACTTTCGATTACTTTCTTGAAGCGTACTTTCCTTTGTATTCTCGAAGTAAACTATTTTTAAATCATGAATATTGTCGAAGTGTTCATTATATCTCAAACTTTAATTTAAAAATCATTAGCACATGTCCTAGGTTTCACTGGTTGATCCTATAAGTTAACCAATATTTGGAGACCAGCGGTTATTTACCAATTTTCACGGTAAAAAAATTGGCACGCCCAGTGGGACAGTGCTAGTGACATTTTCTAAATAATTTTTCTTTTGAAAAGTTTTACTAAGTTCTTCATATTTGTTGTCTCTCTCTCTCTCTCTCTCTTTCTCTCTCTCTTTCGAAACTTCGTTGTATGTTATTAAGAAGAGGTAAAGTAGCCACTACTAACGAAGATAGACCAAGGAGAAGATACACGAGGAGAATGGCAAATCAAAATCAGCCAAACAATTCAAATCCTCATAATACATCAAATAACAATGAAGAACCTACCCCAGCGTCTTCGACAGGGGAAATAACGGTTTCAACACCTATTTTTGAACCGATACCGACCACGACAAATTCGACGCCGACGCGGTCGATTGCCAATAGTGAGCCCATTTTAATTTACATTGGGCCACTGGGTCCTCCAACAACCCCCACCAATATGGAACATTTCGAACAGAACCTTTATGCCTTCAGGCTTCTCTATGCATTTAAGCAGTCGAGAATAGCCTTATGGAATGCCAACATCCATAATGGCGAACTTATATAACGTCGGGTCAACATTCTCAGAACCCGTGATGAATGTAACTTCGCCATTATAGAGGTCAGGGTCTGGGATTAATAATATGGGTCGAAATGGCCAACCCTTAGGGATAGATGTTTCCACTCAAATGCCAAGCATAACCAATAGTTCTGCAGCGGTTATTAGGCAGCAAATGGACGAGATTAACCATGAAATGGTCAAGATGCTTGCCCAAACAATGGGGAAAATCTTTAATCCTCTAATCCAAAACACTACCCAAACCAACCAACAAATGACCGCGCAAATGACGCGCATTGCGGACTTTTTTGGTGTACCACAGCCTCCTCGACACCCACAGAAGGAGTATATGGTGGAAATTAAAGGGTTAGCCTTTGGAGAAGATGTCACTATTAATCACATCCAACAAAACCAAAGGAACACACCCTGAGGGAATGTGGTGAACCAGGGAGAGGTAGTCGAACAACCTAGAGCCGAACCCCCTAGGAATCAACCACAAATTCCAATAGAAGAGGAACCAAGGGTAGTCACGGTGAATAGAAACCAGAACGCTGACAATGGCATACAACAAATTCAACGTGATGATAAGGCAGCGGATAACAATCTAGCAGCCATGGCCGAAAGGATTATGGCACGAAATGGGGTAAATTTTGGCCTGTGAAGACCAAACTACACATTACCATTATCACATTATATTTTGCAATCAGATTTACCCGCTAGATGGAAAGTACCTAAATTCACTAAATTTTTGGGGGATACCAATGAGTCTACTATCGAACACGTGGCTGGGTACTTAATAGAGGCAGGAGAGATTTTGAATAACAAAAACCTTAGGATTAAATATTTCCCAAGCTCTCTCACTAAAAACGTCTTTACATGGTTCACAAACTTGCCAGCAAACTCGATCCATACATGGACTCAATTGGAGAGGTTGTTCCATGAACAATTTTACATGGGACAAACCAAGATTAGCCTAAAAGAATTGGCTAGTATCAAACGAAAGTTTACTGAGCCAATAGACGAATTCTGAACAAATTTTGCTTACTCAAAGCTAGATGTTTCACACTGGTACCAGAACATGAGTTGGTCAAAATGGCCGTTGGGGGCCTTGACTACTCTATTAGGAAGAAGTTGGACACCCAGTACTTGAGGGATATGGCCCAGGTGGTTGACAGGGTTCGACAGTTAGAACGCCTGAAGGAGGAAAAGGATAGGGCAAATAAAAATAATAGAAGAGTAGCCTACGTCGAATTTAATGAAAACGACGAAGGAACATGTGAAGAGCCCTTAAACTTCAATGAGAAAGAAATAGACCTTGCTGAATTAAAGCAAGGGCCACCTTACTCTTGCAAGGTCTTAGCTCATTCAAATGGAAAAAACCCAGTCGAACCAGAAAAGAACGATAGATTTCCTAAGAAGACTTACACTTTCGACGTCACAAAATGTGACGAAATCTTTGATTTGTTAGTTAAGGATGGCCAAATGATAGTTCCTCCTGGTGCTAAAATGCCTTCTTTTGAACAAAGAAAAAAGAGAGGTTTCTGTAAGTATCATAATATCTTGGGTCATAAAACATCTCAATGTTTTATTTTCAGAGATCTCGTTCAAAATACGATTAAGGACGAAAGGCTCAGATTTGGAGAGAAATTGAAGGCCCAAATGAAGATTGATACTGACCCTCTTCAGGTGGCTGACGCCCTCTACACGGAGCCATCTGTAATTAACATGGTCAAAGTTACTGAAGACTTCGCCAACGAAGCGGTCATGGTCAAGGTTACAGAGGATCTCGACAGAGAGATCACTTAAAGTTTCATCTGCGAAGTCACTAAGGCTTCACCACAGAAACCACTGAGGGTTTCGAGAAGGAAATTGTTGATAGTTTCACGCAGGAGTCACTGAAGGCTCCAACAAGGGAATCACTGAAGATTTCAACTCGATGATAACAACAAAAGAAACCACTGAGGGTTTTGTGCAAATTTATAATCTGACTAAGGCTACTAAGGGCCTTAGGGTGAAACTAGAAGAGATGGACATTGCTGAAAAGGCCAGCATAGGTGTGAACATGGTCTAAGTCTCCCAGGAAACTTCGATAGAGGTCGACGAGGACCTTTGATAAGAAGAATATAATACGTTGGCTTTCCCAAAGCAGGACGAAAGCCTTACTGATTTCCTTCACATATGTCAGAGGAAGAAATCGAAAGTTATGCTATGCCCTCGATGTAGCGCGGTCTTCGACAAGAAGGCGACACAAAATCTCGAAGGGATTCAAAAGGTGAAGAATAGAAGAAATTGGAAAGCCTCTCATGGCCGCCAGACTTTCGACAATAGGAGCGACCCTAGGAGATAGGAGAAGTCAAGGTAAAGGCTCAGTGGCAATAAACCCACTACTTTCAAACCTGCAGCGGAAGCTCCCAGAGGCAAATGGATCAGACCAGTCAAAACTTGAGAGCAGGGCCAGCAAAAATGGAAAAAATTCGAAATTCAAAGAGGCACTTCTTTGACGTACCGAAAAGAATTCCAGGCGTCGAAGCGGGTAGCATACCCTTCAAAGAACTATAAAGGAAAGAATCTGATGTCAAGATCCCACTGGAGGAGGCAGCAGAGGCGAAGAAAGGCTGAAAGGGAAGCCATGGAGAAGGAGAAGCTTGAATCCAGTAGCAACATACTGGCGAAGAAAGAGGAAAAGAAACCTTTCGAGAGAAAATTGTTCTCTCCTCAAAAGAAGACATCTTCAAAAAAGTCTGATCACGAAGACGACAAAATGACGGACGATTTCAAATCCGGGTCAGAAGCCTCACTAGACATCATGTGCAATGTGTTGTCAGTACTTCCTAGAGAGTACGATCAGGTGATGGAGGTAGAGGAACCAGAAGATGCGATGGAAATGGAGACGGCTCGACACAAGCCTGTCTGTTACTACATTATGAATAATGGTTGCGCAGAGGAACATAACGCCTTCTTTGAAAGGCCTGGTGAGTCGATGAAGAGCCATTTAAAACCTCTATTTATCAGAGGGAAAGTAGGAAATGTCGGAATAAGTAAGATCCTGGTCGACGGCGGGGTGACAATCAATTTAATGTCGCATCATATGCTGCAGAAGATCGAAAAAGATGACACAGATACAAAGCCTCATAATATGGTGTTGTCGAATTATGAGGGCAAGATAGGAACCATAATGGGAGTTATACAAGTAGGTTTAACCGTTGGCACTATAACTAGGCCGACAATGTTTATGGTGATAGTCTCGAAGGCTAATTACAATCTACTGCTTGGTAGGGAGTGGATTCACGGCATTGGTGTTGTTCCCTCCTCAATGCACCAAAGGATCACTATTTGGCACAACGATGGGATCGTCGAGAACATTGAGGTAGACCAGAGTTATTTTATGGCCGAAGTGAATCAGGTCGACAAAACGAGCTTCGACCAGAATTTGGCCCACATTTGTCCGTGTAATCCTGCGAAATTTGACATGACGCACACAGATAACGCTTTCTGTTATCTCTATCTACACCAAACTCATGGGTTTCAGTGGGACAAAGAATTCATAGGTGAAGAAGACTATGTCTTTGGAACAACCCATATCCAGCCAACTGGCTTGGGAAGCGAATTCGGTGACGATGACTAAGTCACTGAAGCTCGAAATAATTCTGGCCTATGTAGCCGAAAACAAACTAAAAGCGGCCTTAGAGGTTGAAGTAAAATTTATGGCTGTCGAAGCCAAGAAAATTGAAGCACATCAAGGAGATTCTGGTAAGGACTTCGATCCAGAACCACCTGATAAGGTTCTGGATGAGATGCAAGGCCAGAGGCTCGATGCAATCTATGATGATGAACCTTTGGGTTTCGATAAGGATCCGCTAGCAAGCAGCATCAAAATGCTGGCACAAGATCCACTTGAAGAGATCGACCTAGGAGACGGGGCAGTGAAGGGGCCGACATACATTAGCGCCAACGTCAGCCCACAGCTCAAGGTCGAAGTAATCCAATTGCTGAAGGAGTTTAAAAACTGCTTTGCATGGGATTACGACCAAATGCCTGGTTTGAGCATAGATCTGGTCGAACTGAAGCTGCTGATAAAGCTTAGGAAGAAGCATGTCAAGCAGACTCCAAGGTGTTTTGCACCTGAGATTCTTTTGAAGATCAAAGAAGAGGTCGAAAGACTTCTTAGATGTAAATTCATCCGCACGACCAGGTATGTCGAATGGCTTGCCAATATTGTTCCAGTTATTAAGAAAAATGACAAGTTAAGGGTGTGCATAGATTTTAGAGATTTAAATTCTGCAACCCCGAAAGATGAATATCCAATGCCTGTGGCGGAAATGTTAGTCGATTCTGCCGCAGGACATGAGTACCTTAGTATGATCGACGGGTATTCTGGTTACAATCAAATCTTCATTGCTGAAGAAGACGTCCTAAAAATGGCGTTTAGATTCCCTGGAGCCTTAGGCACCTATGAATGGGTCGTAATTCTTTTTGGTTTAAAAAATGCTGGGGCAACATGCCAAAAAGCAATGAATTCGATCTTCCGTGATTTTATCGAGACTTTTATGCAAATCTATATTGACGATATTGTTGTTAAGTCTATTTCAGGGAAGAGTCACATATACCATCTTCGACAGTCCTTTGAAAGGATGAGGAGACACGATCTGGAAATGAACCCTTTCAAATATGCTTTTTGTGTACAGGCGGGAGATTACTTAGGCTTCGTGGTCCACAAAAAAGGAATCGAAATAAACCAGAACAAGGCCAAAGCCATAATGGAAGCGAAATTACCATCAACCAAGAAGGAGTTGCAGTAAGTGGTTGGCAAGATTAATTTCTTAAGGAGGTTAATCTCGAAACTTAGTGGCAAGACTCAAGCCTTCTCACCTCTGCTTCGACTCAAGAGGGAAGATTTTGAATGAGGGAAAGCTTAGCAAGAAGCCTTCGACAAGATCAAGGAATACCTGGTCCACCCTCTAATTCTGATGCCACCTTGTAGTAATAGTAGTATGAGGTTGTATATATCTGCGTCAAACAAGAATTTAGGGAGCATGTTTGCTCAAGAGGATGTAAATGGCGTCGAAAGAGCCATTTACTACCTTAGTAGGGTCTTGAACGATGCAGAAACTAGGTATAGCATAGTCAAAAAATTATGCTTATGTTTGTATTTCTAATGTACTAAGTTAAAGCACTATATAAAACCAGTGGATGTTTTTGTTTCATCTCATTTTGATGTTATAAAACATATGTTGTTTAAACCGATCTTGCATAGTCGAATTGGTAAATAGGCATTAGCTTTAACTGAATATTCCTTAACCTATATGCCTTCTCTTGGACTTAATACAAGGACCCTGAAGACCTCTTAAAGGTATAAGATAGAACTTAGTCATCCTTTGCTAGAGCAGTCTTTCCAGTGTCAAATCTCAGACCAATTTAGGGTTGATTCTCATCCTTTAAAACCCTTCCTCCTCTTGGGCATCATACAAAGACAAACACTTCCATAGCAGTAGACTTGGACAGTCTAATCCCCTCTCAATTCTCAAAGACATTCTCAAGAACCTTACAAACATAAGAGAAACCCTGGTCATTCTGGATCAATCTCCAGCAGAGTTAAAACCCATGGGTTCTAAAACCCAGTCTCTCTCCAAAAATTCCCCAGCCAGGGTCGGTTTATCATCAGTATAACACTATCTCAAATTAGAACCTCAAGGTCTCTGATATCTCAACTCTTCTGTAACCCTCAGCAAGAGTTGATTCCCCATTTGGACCTGCCTCGGGATCTCAATAATCCCCAGCAGAAGCTAGCCTCCTCTTAGGCTTTGTATAATGATCTTTCCTTTCCTCAGCATAGTCAGCCTCCTCTTGGGCTTTGTACAATGATTCTCCCCCAGCTGAGCAAATCTTTTTAGACTCTCTTGTTGAGTCAACCCTTTTAGCCTCAATCTTGGGCTTTGTACAAGACAGATAAAAACCCTCTCTTGTTGAGTCAATCTTTTTCAGCCTCCTCTTAGGCTTGGTATAAATATTTGCCCTAGCAGAAGTCAGCCTCCTCTTAGGCTTTGTATAATGATTTCTCCATCTTGTTCAGCCACAATCCTAGGCTTTGTACAGGACAGATAAAAGCACTCTCTTGTTGAGTCAAACCCTTTCCAGCTTCAATCTTGGGCTTTGTACAAGACACCATATAAATTTCCTAAGCAGAGTCAACCCTCTTTTCAGCCTCAATCTTGGGCTTTGTACAAGACAGATAATACTCTCCCACAAGGTCAAACTTCCTTCAGCCTCAATCTTGGGCTTTGTACAAGACACCTAAATTATCCTCAACTGAGTCGGTAAAGTCTCTTTCAGCCTCAATCTTGGGCTTTGTACAAGACAGATAAAGATTTCTTTCCCACATAGTCAGTCTCTTTTCAGCCTCAACTATGGGCTTTGTACAAGACACATACAAACCCTCCCCAGCGGAGTCAAAATTCCTTTTTTAGCCTCCTATTAAGCTTTGTATAATGATATCCCCAAAAGAGTCAGTCTCTTTTAGCCTCAATCTTGGGCTTTATACAACACACATATATATATAAACACTCTCTTGTTGAGTCAGCCTTCTACAGCCTCCTCTTAGGCTTTGTATAAGGACTTCCCCAGTGGAGTCAATCAACCTCTTAGCTTCAACCTTGGGCTTTGATCAAGGCACACAAAAATCAACATCCCCTCATAGGAAATCAAAATCTCTCTGTAGGAAGTCACTTCTCTGTTTATCACTTGTCAAAACAAACATTCAAAACAAAACCTAATCCCAGATAACTGCTGTAAGTGGCACACTTGTTGATTTCAAATATCCAAGTTGTCGTCCATCTTTTATCCTAGAAAATCCTTTTCTTTCATATAATTGTTGTAAGCGGAAAGCCTCTGGATTATTTACATCCACGCCACTGTCCCTCTCTTAGTATGAGAAATTCCTAAGGAAAAATGGCATTGCTCTACATTGAGTTAAATTTTTCCCCTTTAGGATAACACCCCTATAAAGGAAATTATGGCATTGCTGGATTCACATATCCCAGTTAAAGTAATCCTCCTTTATAAACAGTAACCCAACAACTGTGATAAACAAACAAGATGTCTCCCTTTAGAGATGACAAATTCTCTCTCAGTCAGACCTTTTAGCTTCAATCTTGGGCTTTAAACAAGACACAAATAAACCTTTTAGCTTCAATCTTGGGCTTTGAACAAGACACCAAATATCTTTTTCCTCCCTTAGAATAGGAGGAACTACGATTGCTCTGATTTCCCTGTTTCATTTAAATGGGAATACGTAGGCATAAGATTGCCAAATCTTAGCGAGCTTACTAATAAAAAACTCTTGGTCCAGTACCTTACCAAAAACATCGGAAAAACCCGAACATCAATAAAAACTCACTCTCTCTCTCATATTTCCCAAGAAACTTTCCCAACCCATTAACGGATAAACACCATCAAGTACAAAGCGAAACCTGAAACTAACAACCTGTGGATAACCACATATAGGATGGGTAATTGACAACTCCTCATTGTATAACCTGACCCCGAACTCCCTGAATCTCTTTAGGTGTTTGTTCAGTTAAACATTCGCGTGCAAGGTTAGTTTTAGATAGCTTCCCTTTCCCTTCCAGCTTCACGGGATAAATAAGAAATCAGAAAGTAGCACCCACTCCTCTCTATTGGGGAGAAGACCCCAATTCCTGCCACAAGGTGGTCGCGTCACCGACAAAAATCTCATGCTACAGACATCATTCCACAAGGAAGATGGAAAGTATAGTGGGTACTATCCCAGAAGTACAGGAAGGAGACTAGCATAGTCGAACAATACTCATGTCATACTTTCGACAATTGAATTAGGTCAAAAATGCCCAAAATTTTCAGACTTGGGACTTGGTCTTCTTTAGTTTTTCTAACCAGTTTAAGTAATCAGAAGGATCCTTAAACGAGGGACTTGATCGAAATACCCTAAAGCCATTTTTCATATATATTAGGTCAATGGTTTCATCCGTCGAAGGATTGCTTTGATTGGCAGGTTTAAGGTCCTAGTTACTAGCCCTAGGTTTCTTAGCATGATCTATGGGTTTGTACTTGTGATAAGTAGGGAAAAATTCGATAAGTTTACTAGGGTCAGCAGTGGGATCAGATAAAGGTCCTAGCAAAGCATAAGGTTTACCAGCAACAGAAATAGGGACAAGTACCTGGGATTTGTAGATCCTTCGTTGTTCTTCAGAAAGCGGTTCTGGAACATATTTTTGATTTCCCACCATGGTTGGGCCTGGAATCGTGTTAAAAAGAGGAAGGCTTGAAAGTTTCTTGGGATCCTTCAAATTTTTGGTAGATTCTTTAGTTGCTTTGGTTGACGATGCCATTGTTGCTGGAAGTTTAAAGGTTATTTGAGAAACTGGGTTTCTTAAGTGGAGGAGATGAAGAAGCTGAAGAGCGTTTTGAAAAGTTCAGAAGAGCGGGAAACTAGAAAATAAAGGGAAGTGATCTATTTATAGAGGCTGAATTGGAAGCGGTTCTCAACTCAACATTTATGGTTGAGAAGTGAGTGGGGGACGCATGTCCTTCCAAGAGCTCACGATGGGACGGTGGCAGTTAAAGCCTACCCCCACTATCTCTTAGGATCTAGGAAACATGATGATTATGAGAGATTCTTGCGTGGGATTGAGGAGACGTTTCAAAAAAAGTGTCATGATGACTGTGACGTCATAGTTGTGCTGAGGTACATGAACATTTTGTGAAGTCGAATAGTTTGTGGCGTCGAATTGTGTTGTAAAAAAATGCCTTTTTCTTCATTTGATGTCGAAAAATGACATTTTTGGGGGGCAATTTGTTATCTCGTGATTTCGACGCCTGGTTTAAGTTAGTGGAATAAATAAGGGAAAGAGAATTTCTGTGAAGTTATGGTGGACTTCGATAAGACATTGTAATTATGGAGGTCCACTCGAAGTTACCCTTGTACAAGAATGAAAGTTTGATTGGACTTAGGAAGATTTTCTAAGTTGAAGATGTAATTCGATGAAGACGCTACTGATGGTGTCTTCGATTTGAAGTTTGAATTTGAATAAAGGAGGGAACTTTGTTCTTATCCACTTTCTAGAGAAGATACGTGGAGCACATTGGACAAAGGAAGACATGTCGAGCGCCACTTGTCTTGATTTAGGAGAAAGGTTGTTAGAGGCAGTTGTTTCGATTTAGTATAAATAAGAGGTCTTTGAGTTAGGATTTCGCGTGTGGTCAAGTTTGTACAAGTCACTCAAATTACTCAAAGTACCCAGTGTGTAGAGAAAAGAGTTATTGAGAAATGTATATTTGATGAAACACCATTTTCTTACATTTTAATCAAATTCAGTTTATGCTTTTGCCCAGAAATTTATCTTCTTTATTTGCACCAGTTACTTTTAATGCATTTTTACTGCACTTTCGATTACTTTCTTGAAGCGTACTTTCTTTTGTATTCTCGAAGTAAACTATTTTCAAATCATGAATATTGTCGAAGTGTTCATTGTTTCTCAAACTTTAATTTAAAAATCATTAGCACATGTCCTAGGATTCACTGGTTTATCCTGTAAGTTAACCAATATTTGGAGACCAACGGTTGTTTACCAATTTTCATGGTAAACAATCACAAATAAAATATTCTCTTGTACAAAATTCTAGATACTCTTCGCTACATTATCGAGTTTTCGTTGGTCTTGCGCAAGTTCGATATAAGGCTGAATTATCCTGGGTATTCCTGCGTTCCATATGTAAGACAATTGAGAGTGCTTGAAATACTTTTAAGGAAAGTGATTTCGTTCACGATTCTAGTCTCGATCCATTCGATTTATTTATTTTTCTAACAGTAAATACTACGTTAAACTATTACATATATACATTTAATATAAATATTTATTTTAAATTACATTATTTTATAAAAATAAATATTTATCAATTTTAAAAAATATATCAATGTTAAACTATTACATATTTAATATAAATGTTTGTTTGTTTCGAAATTCAGTAATAAAATTTTTAAATTTTTTTTAATGTTCTTAACGCTTAAAATGATATGATATTTTATATTTGATATATTTATTTTTATTAAAAATGCAGGTAGCACATAAGAGTATATGTATTTATATACTTATATAGCATAAGTGTGAGTGCTAATGTTGGTATCTAAGCAGGTATGAGCTCGGGTATGGGGATTTTTTTTTTCCAATTACATGTATGGGAATAGGTACTCTAGTACCTTACGCAAACCTTACTCATTGTCATCCATAAATTTTATCCTCGTTTATACTATTTTGATTAATAAAGAAAATTCCTCCCCCACCCAAAAAATAGTATATATCCAAACTCTGCTCATTGTCATCCCTAGTTTTTATCCATATTTATATTATTTTGATTAATAAAAAAATCCCCATCACACCTCACCCCACCGTCAAAAAAAGGTTTGTCGCTTTATTACAAAATTGATTTAATTTAGATTATGAAGTAATCTCAATACACTAAAAATATGCCAACCACTAATGAAGCCTTTTTAATGTTCTAAAACATTTTTAAGAGTTAACTAGTGGGAAACCCGTGCGTCTGCACGGGTTTTGGTTTGGACCGTGGTAATGTTATCAATTATGTTATGGAAAAAATCAAAAAAACATATAAAATAAAAATGTTTTTGAAAAAAAAAATTAAAATCATACAATAAAAAAATAAATGAAATGTGATTAAAAAATTTACATAATAATGAATTTTCAATAAAATGAGTAGTTAAAAAATAGGGTGTAAATGAATTCAAATGAAATTAAAAGTGGGTTATATTGCATTATGGTATACGTTACCCATTTAATTAACCTTTCCCAAATAATGTTTATTTTGCGCTTTTAGGGAAATCAAACATCGTTTTCATTCAAAAGGAGAAGGTAGAAAATGAAGAGAGAGCAGAGAAGACTGAGGCATGGAACGAATAAACGCAAACCAAAATCAAAGGGTTCAAGATCGGACGAACGCCAATCAGTTGTCAGAGATGGAAGAACCAAAATCGCGGTGAGTTGATTTCAGTCATAGCCTGGTATATGATTTCCGTTGAACTATAGAAACCGAAAAATGTGATCTTCCATTGCATGCGATTGTTAACTGTAAAAGTAGTTGTTTTGTCAAAATAAAAGGTTTATGTAATGTTTGTTTTCACCATTGTTATGGTTTTTAACCTACAGATGTTGATTATGGAAAATATTTGGTGAGGATAGGTCTTAAAATGATGTTGCATGCACCTAGTTTTTTGTTAAATTTGTGTTTACATCTATTATATAGTCAAGCGAAAACAGATGAGAAGATATATTTCGATTATTTGAATGCTTAAGAGATAATGTGTTCCAAAAAACAGAAACCGAACCTCACGGACGATCGGGATTTCAGTTACAGAAAGCATTGCCCAATACCATTGCAAGACAGGTAATGAATTTCTTCAGTTGGCATCGGGAGGTTTAAACACCATTTGTGTTAAGAGTTTATTAGTTTGAATGTTAACTCTTCGTATTTGTTTTATTTCATTGATGTTATATGTAATACGTTTTTAAACAGGAATGTCGCTAAAGCGGAAGAGGTTAAAACTCTGAAAAGGGTGGGTTTCAACAAAAAGGACATAAGGAGGCAGCACCCGTCAGAGTGAAAACACTTGTGGGAGATAAACATAAGGGCAAAGAAGTTTCAGAATTAGATAACAGTATGGTATCAAAAGCTGCGAGAGTGAATCCATCAGTAACACACAATTAAATGGGTAAATGTGCACAAAACTCGAACAACTAAAGGGGATCAAAAGTCGTTGGGTTCAAAGCAGATATGGCAGAGAAGCGTAAGGGCATAGGAGTTGTTGTTGCTGAAAAGCCTGAGCGAAAGATGAAGAATCCAGTCATAACCATTTCATCTAATACGTCAGGGTAATTTCACAACCCTTTATATATTAACATATATAATCGTATGTTTAGAGATTACGTATGTGTAATGCCCCAAATGTTGCTGTATGTCAATAAATCATTTGAATTTTGAATATATGCTCGATGACCATGCCCGAAATGGGAATATCCGCGTAGTTGTTATTGTTTCCCCTTTTAGTAGTTTATAACAAATGTCTTGAAACACAATTATGGAAAGTTACAGTTCAGAAGAAGAGGAAGATGTTGCTGGTAGGACTCGCCATAATGGCGCTGATCGTCCAAAGTATGTACTATGGGAAAGGAAAGTCATTAATGCGAACATCGTTAAGAAAAATGTTCTTCTAAGTTAGTTGTAAACAAAGTATCCATTGTTGTCCTTGTTCTCTATGTTGTTGTATAATATGCATGAACATAATAATTGATGTAAGTTTGGTTTGTAATTGTGCAACAACTACCACAACACGTAATAAAGATCGGGTGTTTAGCTGAAGTAAGTCATATAGAGATGTATGACAGGGATGGCAATGAAAGGTACGTGTGTGTGGTACATACTGTGATGAAGGAATACAGTGTTGAGCAGTACTTAGGAAAGGGTTGGTACGCCTTCGCAAATTATAGGGGACTAAATGATTGAGATGTTCTCCGCTTCAGAATTAAAGATCCTCCGGCTACACGAATCAACGTCAGTAAGTTGAAACCATAATGGTTGTCTTTGCGAAGCTTGAGGTTCACAATATGTCAGCAGTAGCAACCTTGAAGATGTTTTGATGAGTTCCTATTATGTGATGTTTTGATTAAGAATGGTGATATGTGGTTACTAATATGTAATGTTTTGGTTAAGATGTATAAATGACTTCCAGGCATTGAACTTGTTGTGTTTAATATAGTTTATGGAAGTGGGGATGTGTTATTATCAAGCTTAAATGGAACAGCTTTAGATTATAATCCATTTAAATCTAGATGATATATAAACTTCATACGTGTTTGTAGTATTGGTATTATCTTCAGTGTATGACACATGGTTTCGTTCTAATATTGATTTAGTTGTTATTTAATAGTGTGTTTGTGGCCATGAATGTAACGAATGGATATTTACATATAGTATACAATTACTGTTTTGTTTAGAATTTTGTAAAAATTGAATCTACCTTTTTTTGTCAAGGCCAATGATGTGTAAAAGTTTTGAAACACTTGGAAATAAATATGTATCGTGTGTAGTGGCTTTTATTGATGTGAAGGATGTAATGGAAAAGAAAGCCAAGGGAATTGTATAACATATTGCATTTGTACCATTAGTATTAGTGTTGAGACTGTTCACACGAGAAGCATGTCTTCCAACACCCACATGTGAACCCAATTTAATTGCATAGTTCTTTAATGCAAAAATACAAATTTGAAGACTATCACCACGTGAAAAACGAAAGTGTTGGTGTATAATAATGGATAATAAATACAATGGGTGGGCACATAATGTAGCAATCTCATTAAGATAGGCAAACAAAAGGATTTTTTTGCTATCACTTTTCCCCTATCCTCCTTCTTGAAGCATTCTTGGTAGAGTCATGGAGTTATGTGGTATTCTCAAACACTCAGAGGCGGTAACCTGTTTTGAAATCGCGAAACTATCCGCACAGGTAAATGCTCAATTAACATTGAATTTAGTTAAATTCTAAAGAGTCAAACATATTGAAAAAAAACATTAACATTCCTGGCTTCTCATTCCATTTTCAGGTGTTTCCTGACATTGATCCTGACTTTGTGAAAGATTATGGAGATGAAATAGGTAAAAGTTGGTCCGTGTTAAACAACCAATGTGTGCAACATGAAGTGATTTTCAACAAAGTCGTCCATCATTTACTTGTTATAAGTGGATGGCCGTTTTTGGAAGCTTACTACGATTTACCAAATGATGTTGTAGTAACGTTCGCTTATTATGGTACCAATAACTTTGGAATTAGTAGTTACAAACAGGTCACAAAATTCCAAGACTTACCGGATTTTCATAGTAGAAATATCTTCGTCTCGGAGATATATGCTTTTCTAGTGACACTTACCCCTCACAGCGCGGATCTCCCAAAATTAGTTAAGTAGACATGTTGTTGGTTATAAAATTTAAAAAATTAGTATATCTAATGACTAATAAGATTAATTATTTGATTATTATTGAATAATAGAAGTTGCAGGAATATTTTTCGAAGTACTGAGGGACTATGAGTATGAAGATCTAGTACTATGCGGTGATAATGGGAAGTCAAAATTGATGCAACTGTTGAAAGTTGGAGATACTCATAAAACCAAATTAGGATATGAGTGGGACGACTTTTGCAAAGACAATAATTTTAAGGGTTAATTGTACGATACCCCCTGCCAATAGGGAGAGATTTGATTTCCCCCCCCCCCCCCCCCCTCAAGTTTTTTTTTTATGGACGCCCCCTCATAAAACAAAACCCAGCCTTTTACTACACCTTTTTACCACACCCCTACATTTGTGGTTTTGTGTATGTGACATCATCTTCATTCACGAATGATCTTCAACAAATTGTAGGGTTTTTCTTCCCCTTCCTTCCTCCATTCCTGAATCATCACCGTCATCCCCTTTGGCCATTATTCGTTCGTTCTGTTTTTGTCCCATCAATTAGAAGCATGAGCATGTCTTTTGGAAGCAGCGAAAATTCGGTTTCATTTCTAGGTTTACCCAGATGTGGTTGTGATAGAGCAATGAAGATGTGGGTCTCCAGCACAAGTAAAAATTGCAATAGAAAGTTCTGGAAATGCCGCAATGCTGGGGTAAGTATCTTTATGGATTAATTGGCAAAATGTGAATTCAAGGTTTGATTTTTAGCAATGTTAACAGTTGTGTATTTCCAATTTTGTAGACTCGGAATGGCTGTGAATTATTCTTATGGGATGATGAAATTGGAGAATCAAGAAGCGTTTTTGGCACAATTTGTAAGAAGTGTGAGATCCTACAAGCGAATTTTGATGCAGTTAGAAAGAAATTGGAGAAGTCAAAGATGAAGCTTGAAGCACAAAGAAGTATTAATATGAAGCTCAAGATAGAAATTGTGTTGTTTGATTATTGCTCTTTTGGTTAACTTTGTGTAAAACAATATGGTTCTGTAACTTAATGTAAACCAGTTGTTAGCATTTAGCAGTAAGCATTATGTTTCTGTAACTTTATGTAATTTGTTATCAATGGAATGGAAATATTTATGGTGTAGGTTGTCAACAGCCTGTTTATTTTCTGGTGTAATAAGAATGATGTTTAAGAGCCTGTTTATTTTCTGGTGTAATATGGATGATGTTTAAGTTGTGTCAAACATTACAAAAGTGATTTGTATCTTGCAGTAAAACAACAATTATGTGTAACAAAAGTTGGTAACATTTGAATAACAAAATTTGCTGTCAAACTTTACAAAGTCTGCTGTAAAACATCAATACTATGCTGTCTTACATCACAAAAGAAACTAGCACCAAAAGTGTGCATAATTCAAACATGACAAAAGAAAGTAGCACCAAAAGTGTGCATAAGTTAGACATTACAAATGTTGTACAATCAGAAAAGATTATAGATCATAAATTGATTTTTTCTTTGGAGCCTTCTTAGGAGTACTCTTTGAACCCTTTTTTGGAGTGGTCTTTGGAGCCTTTTTTGGAGTAGCCTTTGGAGCCTTCCTTGTAGCTTGTGAGGCATTACTTTCTCCTTCAAGCACAGAGGTTGGTTTGGGCCAGAACCAGGACCTATGAAATGTTTTGGTTTTTAAACAATTTTCCTTAATTCTCTCACTTGATCTCTTTCTCAATGGTTTGAATTCTTGTTTGACCTTAGCCTTGCCTTTATCTTTGGTACATGTTGATCTGATACTTGTTGTTGTTTGTACACTTGAATTAATGTCGGGTAGGCTTGAAATCATATCATCAGTGATGTCCCCAAACAATGAAGCCTCACTTTGTGTAGCACCAGCTATGACAGTTGCACCAGATGTTTCATTTGTTTGTGTAGCACCAGCTGTGACAGTTGCACCAGAGGTTTCATTTGGTTGTGTAGCACCAGCTATGACAGTTGTACCAGAGGTTTCATTTGGTTGTGTAGCACCAGTTATGACATTTGCACTAGTGTTCCTTTTCTGCACATAACAAAGGAGTCAAATTAACAACCATTGAACATATAACAATACATCAAATCCATTCACACATAATAAACTAGTCACATACCTTTCTTTTCAAGGCATTTGGATCTTGCCTTTTGCTCTTGTATGACTTCAAATTATGTCCAAACTTGTCACACTTAGTGCATCTGTAAGATACACCAGGTAGCCTCCTTCTAGCACCTTCCTCACCAGTCTCCCTAATCCTTAATTTTCTTGGTCTACCAGGGCCCTTTTTGTAGTTAGGAGGAACGAGCTCTTCACTCTCAACCTCAGGCCACATGTCCTGTCCATTTATAGGGCTAACAGCAAACCCATAGTACATTGAATACTTTTCCCTAGTGTAACATTCATGAACAAACATTTATGGGTTCTGCTGCCTAAATCCTAATGCAGCAACAGCATGTCTGCATGGAATACCAACTAACTCCCAAAAATTACAACTGCAAGACCTTTTAGCTATGTCAACAATGAGTTCATGTCTATTATAACAATGAGTGACCTAGAATTTTTCTTCCATAGCCCAAGTTGGCAACCATTGACCATTCATAGCTACCTCAGTATCTAATCTTTTCCTAGGAATTGGCATAACTTTGTGTGGCCACTTTTCAAGTTTCAAGGTAGAATTATTACACCTATTCATCAAATATTTCCTAATCCATTCACACATTGTCAATATAGGTTTATCTCTAGCAATTAGAATTGTGACATTAAAAAATTCAGCAATGTTATTCATCAATACATCACACCTAGGATAAAAACTAAAAGCATGCTTACACCAACATTTAGGAGGAACTCCCACTAGCCATGACCAAGCCCTTACATCTACTGCCTTTAATTCATTCATCTTCTACATCCATGCCTGATGGTATGTTGCCTTGGCTGCTCCCATCATTAGATCCCTTATGAGTGCTCCACCACCAAATTTCTTCTTAAAATTTGCATACAAATGTCTCAAGCATAGCCTATGCTCAATTCTAGCATCCATTTCTTCAAATACTGCAACCAAACCGTAAAACAATAACAATGATAAGGATTAGTTAAATAGTAGGATATCAAACAAAATACCAATTTAAAGGACTTTTATATGTATTACCTTCTGCTGATATGAAATAAAAACATATCTATTCTTTCTTCCAACATCTTCCATTAAAAGTTGTATAAACCACCTCCATGATTCCTTTGTTTGTGTTTCCACAACACCAAAGACCAGTGGGAAGTACTGGTCATTGGGGTCCCTACCCACAGCTATTAAGAGTTGGCCTCCATATTTAGTCTTCAAGTGACACCCATCAACCCTAATGAAGGGTCTACAACCATTGATGAACCCTTTTTTACATCCATCAAAGCAGAAGTAAAAAGAACCAAATCTTGGTTGAATGGAAGGTGATGGTCTGTCAATGTTGATCTTAACTGTATTTCCAGCATTCACCCTTTGCAACTCAGCAGCATATCTCCACAGATTGGCATATTGTTTGTCTGCATCTCCCTCTATGATTTTTCTTGCAATAATCTTAGCCTTCCATGCCCTAGCTACAGTTATACCCACTGAATAGTTTTGCCTCATATCTCGAATAATATCACAGATCCTTACTCTTTCAGAAGTTTTCATTTTCTTTACAACATACTTAGCCACCCACCTTGAATTTGCAGATCTATTATCCAAAACCCTAGCACATGTGTGGGTGTCCTTTATAGTCTTAATGGCATACGTGTGCTTATGGCCCACCTTTGAACAAAGCATTAAAAAACCACACTTAGCCTTACATTCAACCCTCACCCTATACCCCTCATTTTTCACAAATGTTATTTCCCTCCCATTTAAAATTGTCCACTCACGAATGGCCTCCCTAAAGTCATCTAGGGAATTGAACTTCATTCCCCACTTGAACTTAAAATTCTTATCAAGATGCTAAATAGCTCTTCACTAAAATACTCCTCATCATCCATTTTTTTCTTACTTGGACAAGGTAACAACCCTGTTATAACTGGACCATGACTAACTGGTATAGTCACATCAATACCATCAAACCCATCCACAAAAGCAGTCGTCCTTTCATCCTCACTATCGTTCAACCTTTCAACAACCTCTTCAATACTACCATCTAACTCAGTCATTTCATTCACATAACTAGGACTTCTTCTACTTCCCATTGCATCGTGTTCCAAAAACATTTCCCCATCTACTTGATTCGCACAAGCATAAGCAGCGAAATCATAAGCAACCTCATCATTCTTAATCTGGAAATGATTAGGATCTATTTCTGGGATTTTGGTCCACAACCTATATGACCCAACTAAGTAACCCCACCCATTTACTAAGTTTTCAATGTGAGCCATAGTCCAGTTATCTATGTGTTCCCCAGAAATCAAAGTCGTAACACTACCCATGTAATTCGTCTCTCCATCACTTAGCATTACAAACTCTTCACTGTGATGAAAAACGGTGTTAAACAGTTCATGTTTCTGTCAATGCAAGAAAATCTATTACAATCAATGTTAGATTCAAGTAACGAAGCTTTGGATTAATACTTACCTGAGACGATTCGCCGGTTTCTTCGCATTTCCCAGCCATGGCTTCGTCGTCTTCTTCGCACACGGAACTGTCCACCACTGAACCCTAATTTCACGGGGGGGAAATCAAGAATGGGATTTTGAATAATTTCATATACACAAAACCACAAATGTAGGGGTGTGGTAAAAGGGTGTATTAAAAGGTTGGGTTTTGTTTTATGAGGGGGCGTCCATAAAAAAAAACTTGAGGGGGGGGGGGGGGGGGAAATCAAATCTCGTCCTATTGGCAGGGGGGTATCGTACAATTAACCCTAATTTTAAAGCAGGAGATAGAATCCAATTCAGAATTGACACTACTTCGTTGAACAAAATATGTCATTTTTATATTTGTCTATATGTGTAAAATTTGGTGCACTGTAAATAATAAATATGGTAATGAAGATGTGTAATATAAGTCATATCATTTGTATGCATTAGCCTTGTTAAGTTTCAAACTTGTAGTAATACGTATTTGTTATTATAGGAATTGTAGACGGTTACAGTGGTGGATGTGATTATGGATTTGGATTGGCGGGATTAGAGTACAGATAAGCCTTCCAAAAAAGAGGTCGGGTATGAATTTTAGATGGAATAACATTGACTTTTTTTCATGATTTTGCAGTTTGTATAAGACATTAAAAAATGTAGACCTCTTACTATCCACTGTCAAAATACTCTCAAAGAAATCAACTGCGATTGCTTGGTATTAAACTGGTATATGTTGTAGAATAAAATAAGTAGCAATAAGACACGTTAAAAATAAACAAAACACTAAACATATGTATCAAAGAAGTTGCTTAATAAGTATTTGATACATGCTGTCCCAAAAACTAAAAGACATATTCAATATAACCATTACATAACCCTTCAGACTGATCAATGTTTTGCATTAACATAATGGGTGTTCTGATCTTCAATTTTATACGATGGTTAGGCAAACCGGATGTTTTCAAAGAGCTTAGAAATTCTGGAGTGAGAATATCAAGCATGTCCATGTCATGTATCTCAGATCGATCAACAGAGTTACAACTAAAGTAATCCCTTAAGTCACCTAAGGCAAAAAATGCAAGACATTAAAAAACAGGTGAAACTTGAAGTACATTTTGTAGAATTGATTTTAGGAAGTTATAATACCCGGCATCGTGGCCAATACATGATCATTGATTTTTTCTACCATTTCAATGGTTGATGCCATGATAGCCCTACTCTTAAGATAGTTGTAATCACGGTAATTATTGAGGAATTCTGGATACGTACTGGTGACAATGGCAACAAGTGGATCTTCAAATTGTGTAATTAACATATCAGGTGGGAATTCTATTTCTGCAGTCCCGTCATTCGGTTCACCAAGTCTACCTTCCCCAATTTTGAGAAGCCAATCAGAGAAATCACCAATTTCTTTTCCGTTCATGTTCTGTTGGACCGCAACTCAGACGCATATTCTTGGTTAAGGTTAACACCTCCACTGAATGCCATAGGTATGAAGCATTGATTGTGGCGTGAAAAATGTCAGAACGAATCCCCCTCAGTATTACCGTCAATATCTGTCTAAATTTTCCACCAAATACGACAACCTTCCCATCAAATACCTCACTGGAGTTGCTACTGCTACTCATGATATCCTTTAAAGTTATGTCAAGATCTTCAAAACGACATTTTTTTGCCACCGGCGCCTCGTCCCAAATTATTAATTTAGCTTGCCTAAGTAGTTCTGCAATATCTTCTTTGTAACCAATGTCACATGTCGAGTTATCCAAAGTAGGTACAGGTATCTTGAACCTTGAGTGAGCAGTTCTCCCACCGGGTAACAACAGCGATGCAATTCCACTGGTTGCCACGGTTAAGCAGATGTTGTGCTTAGATCTAATTGCACTTGCGAGTGTCTTTGACATGTAAGTTTTGTCGGTGCCCCCATAACCATGAAGGAGGAAAACACCACGTTTCTGAATTGCAACTGCAGACATGATTTTCTCATATATACCCCGCTGCTCATCTATAATTGATTCAAAAGATCGAAAGCAAGAATTAGCACGAAATTAACATAGCAATGTACACTAATTGTTTCACTTGTTACTTGTAAGAGGTGCATGAAGCGATAGAAATCCAGCCTGCATGGTTGGAATGTCATAACTGCGTTAATCGTAGATGAGCCGATTGCCCAGCTTCTCCAACACATATCCGTCCAGATATGGTATTGGATAGAAATCTTTAAGACTTCTGTGATTGGTCTAAAGCAATTGTTCAATCCCAGCAATGTAAGATTCTACAGTTGTGCATCACTCAAAAGCAGATCTACGACAGTCTTGGATGTAAGGTTGTTAAGGTTGCTTATGTACGCAAGTTTTTCTACAATGTAGTTGTTTTAAATTATAGTAAGAATGGACAAAAAAATTAGGATTTCAAATTTTAAATTGTACCTTTGTTTTGAACCAACTGCCTCTACTGGTGCAACAAACCGTCGGACAGTAAAATCGAGGACTCATTCCATACATGAGCAAGCTTGTTCACGTTTCCCAACATAAGCATAACCACAAATAGCTTACGAAGGAAATGACCTAACCCCTATTCACCGGCTTCTCTAATAGCCCCAATGTATTCCCGGTCATCCTCAAGGAAACTCATAGCAAAACACGCATGCCTGAAAGATTCGTACTGTGTATCGCCAACCTTACGTATTTCCTCATAACTTGTAGGTCCCTTGACCACCGTCAGCATCATTCGTAGATAAAATAATTCACCTATTGACTGTGGTACCCAGACCAAACAATCAATTGTAAACCCTCTTTTGCGAGGCATCCACATTCTACTTCTTTTATGGTATACAAACATGGTGACAAACTGGCCGTATGTTAACTCCCTGGCATGTGCATAATTTTGATTTGCAAGTAACAATTCTGAAAACATAGATTCCGTAACGCTTGCCTTGTCTAAAATATTCTCCATTACGTCATAATAGGTGTAATACAGCGGCTTTTCATCAATTAGATGGAAAAACATACATTCAACTGCTGGCTTCCTTCCATGAATGTTGTAAACGATGATTCGCCAACTTTCCTCGTATGGAGAGGTGTATCTACAATCAAGATACTGTTTGATTTCATCAATGTGCTCATTACCATTGGAGGTGGACCGGGCAACATGTACAATGGAAGCGATAATTCTATCATATCCCTTGTGTATATATTTGAATAGATATTTGATCGACGTACTCTACCACTCCATGTTTATATTTGCTTGGTACTTCAAAAGTAACATTGTGTTGTAGGGGACAACATGTCTATTGTCCAAAGGGATGCCATTTTTGTGAATTATATGTGTAAATGATCATTTTTTATACAAAGGATAGCCTTCGACATCGACAATTGTATTCTCTATGAATCACTTAGGAAAGAATTTGGTGCATTTTCTGTTCTTCATACACGGTGATGATTCCCTCGACAAACCATATGGACCATGGAGCATATATGATTTGACCAAATTGTAGCAAGTAGGATGAAGTTCGGGGTCAGGTATTTCAGCACAAATGATTCGGTCAATGTCGAATGAGGTGGAATATTTACTTTCAGGATGTAAGAATATCAGAATGTGAGCGTGTGGGAGGCCTCCCTTTTGGAATTCTATTGTGTACATAACTAAAATATTAAATAACATGGTAAGATTCATTAGTAAGACAATAATTGTATTAAAAAATATATGGAATGGGAAAGGGAAGGCTTACATGCTATAACACGGCCAAGGACATGTTTCTTTGTGATGTCCCGCATGAGTCGGTCGAATTTTATTTTGAACACCTTAGCTACAATATCAGGACAGTCGTATGCATTTAAGTTATTTGGATTCAACTACCGTTTCATTTCAGGCCAATTTGGGTTGCAAGTAAAGGTTATAAAGTAGATTGATTTTTCCACAACCAATTAAGATGCTCGGTTTCCATCATCGTGTGACCGTCAACCAAAAATTGTTGGAATAGTCATCTCGAATGTAGTAATGTTTTAAGTTCAGCAACACGTTCTTGGAGTCAGTAGCAAAGCCAATCCTTAATAGTTTGTCTGTTTTGCTTTGTCACGGCTGTTTCGTGCTGGTACTTGTGGAGTATATTATCCCTGTAACCATCTTCCCCATATGTAAAAATCAAAGGGTATTGGTAGCCAAGATAAGCTGGATGGAACTCATCGATCCTTTGCAAGCCACCATCACGCTCATGGATTCTGATGTCTATTAGTTCAGTAGTGTCAACATCACCAACAATAAGTGCAGCAACCTTCAAAACAGTGGGCGTGTTATAGACCCGACCGTCACCAGGTCTACTCGAAATCAGTTTCAACCTCAAGTCTTGAAATGCATTATCCCTTAACACATCCCTCACCATTCTAAAGGCTTTAGCATGAACATTGTTATCGTCCAAAATTACCTTCAAGTTTGTGACAATATCCTTTTCAATATTTTTGTTATCCCTGCAAAAACAATGAGCACGAATGTTATCGCAATAAAGTAAACACCAATTGGTGACTACATGTTGTTACAGGTTTTTATAAAAGCATGAGTAATACCTGAAACAATCTTTTCTATTTTCGACCTCATTATCAGTGTCAAATATGTATAGCTGCGCATATTGCGGAGGTTCACCGATTCTGGAAGCATGGTACCGATTCGGTGGCAAGTTTGACCATGTAGTCGCAGAGTCGGAGGGCCGTTCCCCATGGAATAGGTTGTGTCAAATTTCATCCCAGGTGAAGTGAAGGAGAACATTGCGTTGTAAGTTCTAATGTTGGCTTGAAATTTTTTACTATGGGGCGATGTTCTATCGAACATGAGTTGTTGAAGTAGAGGAGGAGGCTGCTTCATGGGTTGTAGGACTACTTTCTGACTTTTGCAGCATATATGAAACTTTGCTACTGCGGTATGTCTATTTTTTGCTTTGCATTCCTGGTACCACATACACACCTTACAATGCTCGCATTCCCAAACAGGGTCTCCAATGTCATAATACTCTGAATTGATAAAAATAAATGAGACTCAATGTAAAAATAAATGGAATGCCATAAAAATGGATGGATAATTCACCTTGAGGGTGAGAATCAAGTGAAGCCTCCAAAGCCTCATCATCAAATTCTAATGAATTTCCCAAACTATGCCCTGATCCATAATCTGAGTTTTCATCCGAAGAAGAATAAGCAGCAGGCGTATGAATTGGACGAAGGTTGGTGTTGTAGTTATTACTTGAAGCACCAGATTGAAAGGCATAATTAAAAGTGGATGGTAATACATTTGATGGGATTGATAATGATGTTGGTAGCATTATACTCACGTGAGTAGTGTTATGGATAGGTGAAGAATCAATCCTTAATGCAGACTGAGCCAATGGTTCAAGTGTCTCCGTTGTATGGGAATTAGTTAGGTGTGAACTCAGTCGAGGTCTTCGTTTTGATTGTCTCTAAATAATAGGATCCACCGGGGTTAAACGAGTTGTGTATTTGTGTATCACTACTGGTGTTCAACATGACAGATAAGGATACTCCACATGTGGCAGACGAATTGAAAATGGGAAACAAATTTTCTCCAAAATGCACATCAAATCGTCTACGTTTCGTAGGACACGTAGGTAGTAAATATCTTGTAGACGGGGCGGTATGAGTGTTGTTTACAACATCAACGGAGTTGTAGTCGGTATTTGGGAGTATTTTGAGATTGAGATGGAAGGTGTGAATGGTGAGGCTACTATATTCTCTTTGTTACCTACAAGGTGTTTAAGCATTTTCTCCATCAACAACAATTTTCGCCTCTTCCTTGCAATGGAAGAAGGCGTTTCAGTATTACCGAACATAACTAAAGTTTTCTTCAAATTGGTTATGGTAAATGAAAGTTAGCAACTCTTCAATGGCCTCAATGTTGAACATACATTTTGGGAATCTGGGCATACATTCAGTTCATATTGGAAACCACGACATTGAAGAAAAAAATGAGAAATAAGGGTAACTTACCAAGGTTGGTAACAGAAGCTGAATGCAATGGTGTTTTGACCAAGAAGCATGGTAATATGAAAAACCACACTACCTGGAAGAAATAACATTTGAAGGGAACTTGGGACTTGTTTTATTCAAAACGTTGTTGTGTTGTGAAGACCAAATTGAAACTGTAAATGGCAAAAAAAAATCCACAATGGAAAAAATAATGACGTGTCTCCCAACTAACATACCAATACAAATTTTGTGAAAGCTATGTTAGCAATGTAGTTGTTTGGTAGATGTCTCTTTTAACAATATTATATTGAAAACGTGAATAGTATACAAAAGGGAGCACAATGGTTGGAGTTGACATATTTTCATAAATTTTGCAGTAGTGCAATGATGATAAAGGATATTGACAGTTTTTTTAAAGATTTTAACCAAGCAAAGACATAAGGCAGGTTTTACTCAAGTATAACCTTTTAGTAGTATTGGATAAAAAATATTTTGTAGTTCTCCAAGGGGATTTGTAATTTGACGTAAAAGTGTATATCATCCATCACATAATAGGCTACATGTTTTGGTGGTTTTGTTTAAAGCATTGTTTTGGTAGTATTAGTTATGATTTTATTCAAGGCTAAATGTTGTGGTAGTCTTGTTTAAAGTATTTTTTTCTCCAAGGGGATAGCCAGTATAGGAAGAATAATATAAAGTTGTTGCAGTAATATTGACCAGGAGTCTACAAGTCTGTATTAAAGTAATAGCCATTTTTGGATTCAGCCATAATAGTACATATGATAGCATCTGCATCTGTGATAGCACTTATAGAATGATTATGAAAATAGCCCACAACCAAAATATACACAAAGTGATTTCATAATGAACTATATAGATTTTGAAGTAATATTAGATAAAATTGGCGACATTGTCGTTGACATTCCAAGCTAAAGCTACTGCCATAGTTTTAAGAATTATCCAAAATAACACCAATCATTTTAAGGGGTAAGCCCGTAAGATGACCAAAATAAATATACCAAATACAACATAATATTATACATGATACTTGTCCCAAAATATATACTTGGCAGTTATGTTGATCCAATTCCAAAACAAAATCCCTTTGTCGCACGACAGCAGTACATTTAAACCAATGCATTTTTACCGCGCTTTAAAAGTTTCTTCACTTTAGTTGATGAAAGGTCCCCATCATTAAGAGTTTTGATGGAAAAATCACTCGAGGCATCGGGAGACATCCTTTTCACATTAGTTGTAGGGGTGACAGGATCGGGAACGTGTGTAGAAGTTATTTCACTATCCTACACGACGAAACGAAAGAGCGCTTAGAAAAAATGACGTGTTGTTGTGCAAGACTGAATAATAAACGATGAATATAAGTGTTTAAATACCTTGATTGGATTCAGCTTTTCAAACGGTGAATCCTCGTCGACACTCTCCATTACCTGAAGCAAAAAAAATAAATGAGTGTGTACTGCTGGTGAAAACTTAGAAAACTTAGAAAACGTAGTTATGATTCTTGATTTAATGTATTAGTTGGACATAAAATGTAGACAAAGGAGACTAAAAAACCTGGACTGAATGAGAAGTGGTATCAACACAGATGTTGGCTGAAAGGTATAAACATCACCAACAATTGCGACATAAGTTGAGTGGATTGTAATTGTAACAACAAAACAATGATAAGGTATTTACCTGATCAGTTCCAAGTGATCCCTCAAGTTGTTTAATCAGCTGCCCATCTTTAAGAAACTGGACGACGGAGCAACTCTTCCACCTGAGACACCACTTAACCTTGAAAGCACACTTCAAGCCCAACATTGCATCCAAGGCCAGCGAAAATTCCAGGGGGTCCGTGAATCCAGTCTACATTGAAAATGGAAAATGTTAGTGGGAATAATAATGTGATCACCACATTAACATGCTGAAACGGGTTATTAATGGACACCATTTAGGGCACCCTATGCAAACCTCCATCATGGTTGCATGTAGTTGGCCAGCAGACGTCTTCAAAAGCTCGGTGGCTTCGTGGTCCCAGAACATGAAGTTCCCACAGCTGCCATTATGTTTGACTTCAATCTCAATTTTATACCTACAAATCATTAAACCATCAGAGACAAATTAAATGTATAATAATGATAAAGACTATATAACAAATAAATGACTCATCCACCTCCAGATCTTAACTTCGATTTGGTGTCCATCCCTGCAAAAAAAAGGTGGTTTGTCACCCTTAGCAACAGTTGGACATTGATGGCATGCTCTGTAGTGCCAACCGTTAGGCGATGCAATAAGCTTGTCGGTGGTTGCAGCATTAACGCAGAAAGTTGTCTGCAAATCATGATTTCACAATGCTATTATAACATCTAGGTTTTGTAACATAAACCAACAAATACAAAATTAATTTAGAATTACCTCACTTAATGTGATGATATCCTGTAATGGTAGGTGGATAGCTTTGGCCATAAACTTCTCGGTCGGGGATAGGTTAGAACTGGATGATTGTTGTGACCAAGAACGGTTTTGGGTGCCAGATGATAAAGATCTTCCCATTTTGAAGTCCATAGGTAACCTGTATTTGGCACAAAGTCATAACAGATCAGAAATCAGTTATGCGTCCCTAAACTTTAAATATTGAAGAAATGTTAAAATTAACAGGGTGTGACTTTTAAAAAAATCTTGGATGTCTGGCATATCCTCATTGATATGAATTTTGGTGATGTTGTTGGTGTTTATAACGGCCAGCGGATATTTGCCTACAAAATACATATAATAAAGTGATTAGCATTTAACAAAATAATGGATGTTAACACCATTAAGTCGACCACTCCGAATTTTTCCCATGTCTTTGCTAACCTTCTTCCTTAACCTTTGCATACTTCATGAGAATAACAGTTGGTCTTGAGATATCAAGTTGTTTTTGTTTGTAGTCAAAGAAGTCCATAGCGTAGCCTTCCCATAGCGTACAATGTAAGGTGTTGTCGCTATTGTAGTCAAAATATAATGCAACCAACTTCACACAAGACATACAAATTTATTAGATAAGACACGGTTAACCGACATACCTTAAATCTCTCAATACCAAGTTGACTTGAGGTTTCTTGCCCCCAAATTGAGAGTGAGAGTGTCCAATTTTATCGACAACACCTATAATATCTACAAAAAAAGAAGCAGCAATGTTTATTTAACAAATATCCAAAGTAAGAAGGCAACAGGGATTGAAATTGTTATAAAATATACCTATTAGAAGATACTTCTACGATTTTCCTGAGATGATGTCCGCAAATGGGGTAAGGTTAATCACCTTAAAGGGGATGTCATGTTTACCAATATCTCTAATTCTTGTCCCACCAGTGAACTTCAAAAGATATTTGTGAGATGTGGGTTTGAAAATCAAATCATTTTGTTGTACTTGGAAGTTCGACATCGTGCAAGTCACATTAACAGATAAAGCAAAATCAAATGCTTTTCTAAATATTGTTGGAACAACAACATGAATGTCATGGCCCTGAGATGTGTAAAACAATGTTCAACAGTTAAACACAAACCTACTCAAGCATTACACATATTAAATCCTTAAAAAACCAAAAACGGAACCATCAGAAAAACCAAACCAAACCATTTAAACGATTTCACTCAAAACACACAAAACACCTTAGTCGGTTACAAAAGAAGACTATATCCAACAGAGCTTCACAAACATGGTTGTAACATCATTAAGTATTTAGCTGAAGTACAAAAAAAAATCCAAACATAAATTATCCAAATAAACGTTCTCCAAAACATTTTGTAAAACATGAGCATCAGAAAAACCAAACCAAACCATTCAAACGATTCACTCAAAACACACAAAACACCTTAGTGTGTTACCTTAGAAGACTATATCCAACAGAGCTTCACAAACATGGTTGTAACATCATTAACTATTTAGCTGAAGTAAAACAAATGCCAAAACATAAATTATCCAAATAAATTTTCTCCAAAACATATTGTAAAACATGAGCAGTATTTAGTTGAAGTAAAAAAATAGAAACTCACTTGTTTGTCTACATCAACCATCTCAAAATGCTCCTTCGTTGTGGTGGTAACCTTCCATTTGTGATGTATTTTGACAGCAAGCTTCCATAAATCCTTGCGATCGGTGATGTCGTTGGACATTTCAAAGGGTCTCGCCATTTCGTGAATGTTAAGCAACAATAGGAGATGGAATCGGTGAGAGAGGAGACGAAACAAAGCAAGGTAGAAGAAGAAGAGTGGTACAGAAGAGAGATAAAGGAGTAAGAGTGTGATTAGGGTGTAGCGTGAATGAGTAGACATGTTTGCAAATCGGTTCCCAATGCAGGCACACAGTACTTCTGCAGGGGTTCAAAATATTTCAATTGATAGTTTCAAAATTTGGTTCAGTCAGAAGTATGTTTAGGGTTATAGTTAGCCAAAAGTTATGAGGAAAAATGAAAAAACGTGTGAAACCAAATAGTGTGGTTCAATAGTTACTTTTTGGGTGCATAAAGATTCAATTTGACCATAAAATGGTGACGTGGCGGAAGAAGGGAAAGGAGTAAAAAAGTGATTTCATAGGAATATATTTTCTTATATGGTAGATGTTACCAACCTATCAACTTTGATCTTAATGATGGTTTTAAATTAAAAATTCACAATTCAATAAAATATATTCTATGTTATTTAAGTATCAAAGTTACATTGATTAAATTGAGATTAAAAAGGATCCAACGTATTAAAAAAAATTAATTCACCACATTTTAAATATATAATGATCAAATGTTATGTAGCTTAATTTTATTGATATCAAGTGATCTTAATTAAACTATCCCTAATTTATCAGAGTAATAAAAAAATTAATATTTTATACTTGAAACGTCGATTGTACATTCAAAACATTTTTACAAACCTGCATGTTTTTATAACTAAAGTTGATTTTTGTATCCTCTTATTTTATGAATCTTGTTTGGTTTTCTGTCTTAACGAAATGAGAATCACTTTTTAGTTAATTTATACTTATCCATGGAATCTTATTCGAGTATACAGTCCACTTTCACATCTCACGCTATACTTCGTTTGAGTTCTTTTGCAAAGATTAGAATATACTTCGTTTGAATTACAAGTTGTCTTGTCACTTAAATTACTCTTCTTAATTTATCAAACAAACACATTCCTCAACTATAGTTTACATTACATTTTCAACTATGTAAACTTCTATACCATTTTATAGACTTTTAAAATCTTCATATATACAGATTATAATTTAGAATTATGATTCATATACTAGTTGCTCAAATCAAAAGAGTGTTGCAAGGATGTGGTGCAATAGCTGCATCTGAGGAAGATGTGAAGCTTTTGGGTTCTGTGGGAAGCCCATTTGTGATTAGGGTTCAAATTGCTCTGAAATTGAAGGGTATTCAATACAACTACGTGGAAGAAAAATTGGGTTATTTGAGTGAAACACTTCTCAAATATAACCCAGTGTACAGGATGGTTCCTGTTTTTGTTCACAATGGAAAATCCATTTCGGAGTCTCGTGTGATTCTTGAGTATATCGATGAGACATGGAAACAAAATCCAATATTGCCTTCTGATCCTTATCAAAGAGCCTTGGCTCGTTTCTGGTCCAAGTTCATAGATGATAAGGTATGTAACTCTACTTGATATATCAATACTCTTCATCAGATTAATATTTGATTTAGTAAGATACGTACATCATCTCAGTGTGTGGCTGCTGCATGGAAGTCTGTTTTTATGTCTGATAAGAAAGAACGAGAGAAGGCTAGCGAAGAATTATTCGAGGCTTTGCAGTTTCTCGAGAATGAGTTGAAGGACAAGTTCTTTGGAGGAAAGGAGATTGGATTTGTCGATATTGCTGCTCTCTTCATCCCTTTATTTCAAGAAGTAGCAGAGTTTCAGTTGTTTCACAATGACAAATTTCCAAAGCTGCACAAATGGAGTCGAGAATTTTATAATCATCCAGTTGTAAAAGAAATTATGCCTTCGAAAGAGCAACAATTTGCATATTTTAAAGCTCGTGCTGAAAGCCTTGCTGCTGCCTCAAAATAGAATTATTGGTTGTTTGAATTTCGCTTTATGTAAAATATAGTATATGATTTCTCATTTGTAATAAAACTTATGAAGTATTATTCTTATTTTCATTACTTCAATTGAGAAAAGAAATGTTGCATGTTTGGAAAAAATTGATTTTCAGTTGAGTTCAATTGTTTAATGTGTAATAACGATCCAGGTGACAGAACATGACACAATCTAGGAAACATGGATGCCATGAGCATATATCCAGCACACGCGCGCGCGATACACACAAGGATGTTGTTTGGTGTAAAAATTTTGATTGGTTTTCTATCAAATTTACGGCAAATTTGTTAGAAATGTATGATTGATTTGTTTGACAGCTGCTGAAGATCAAATCAAATTTAAATGAAAATTTGATTTTGAATTTGAATGTAACAAATCATATCTTTCGGAGAGTTTTATGGAGGATTCAATTCCCACAAGATTCTCTATTATTCTGCACGAATTTAAATGAGAGATCCATAAGAAAAAACACAGAAGATATGGCTATATAAGGAGATTCATTCTCATGTTTTAGTTAAAGGTTTTGTACACAAGATTAAGTTATCTGTGTCTAGGGTTTGTGAGTCTTTTCTTTCTTGTATTCCACGCTAATGCCATAATTGGATTAGTGTTGAATCTACTGTTGTACGCCACTTTATGTTTCAATAACTTGGCATAGTTATTGGTTTGTCTTAGTTGAGTTGTAAATTCGGCAATTGATAGACTTGTATTTGAGGTTGATCACTAGGGTTTAGTGGTTGAAGAAAGTGAGTGGGTTATCATATTTAAGGGGAAACCAAAATAGAAAGTCACTGGGATTAGGGAGAGGCATAGAACTTCATAGGGGTTGAAGGTTTTTATAAGACTAATTATTCTTCTTCGAAGCAATGAATTTCCTTTATTGGGTAGAGTGCCCCAGACGTAGGTCTGATTTCACTGAATTGGGTTACCAAGGTTAGGATGTCAAAGCTGCAACTCCTCACAACCAAGTTTGAGAATATGACAATGTTGGAAGATGAATTCATATCTGAGTTTAACATCAAATTGCGTGACATAGCCAACAAATATATTGCATTGCGAGAAAAAATGTAAGAAGAAAAGATGGTTAGAAAGATTCTCGAATCCTTGCCTCAGAAATTTGACATGACGCATTACTAAAATAAATATATACAACAATGACCATCTTACCATAATCCTTTGAAGGACCGTGGTGACATCTCTAAACTCGTGCCTAAACATTTTATTTTATTTTTTAATTAAAAATTATTAACATATTACCACGGTTAGTTAGACCAACTGTGGTGATATAATCAACTTTTCATGGGTTTGAATCTCAGCGCCAACAAATAAGTTGTTTCATCGCCAGCGAATAAATTATTTCTTTAACATTTTAGTCGCGCTTTTCTTTTTTATTTATTTTTAAATAAAAATAAATATAATATCATTGTGGTTGTTTAAATCAAATGTTGTGATAGATTTTTCATTTTGTTTTAAAATTTTAAAAGGTTAAAAACTGGCGCTTCTTTATAAAATTTCATTAAGTAAATTATATTACCACGTTTGTGGTAAGTGACCATAGTGGTATCCCTTATTCATTTTCAAGTAACACATCTAACTAGCTTGTCTCTTCAGTTTTCATTTTTCCAATAAGAAACGAGAAGATTTCAACCCTAACATTCATCTTTCATCGTTCATCGATCAATAACGAAACCACTGTTAAACAAGTCATCAAAAGATATGATTTATTACATTCAAGTCATCAACTCTTCAAATGATCATCCAGACTAGTTCTGATTAAGACTCGGATGAAGACAAGACTTAGAACCGGTGAACTCAAGACTCTGAAGTCTCATTCCAACCAGGTTCTGAAGACATACTTTAGCTTCTGATCATGCTTTAACTAATTCTATAAAAAGCCTTCAAATCAGAAAGCTAGGTGTAAGGATAACAATGACTCTGAGCTAGCTTCAACAAAAGTCTACAAGAAGACTCTAGTTAGAAGTTATCCAAAGAAGATCATGTGACAACGGTACACTACTTTGTGTCTAATCAGCATAAAGTAAGGTTGTCAAGATCGTCTCTCTCCAACTGTTCAAAACTCTGCTCTGCTACTCTCAACGTCTTTGTGCTAGCTGAGTCTTAGCTCACACTATTGTCCATCAGCTAAATACCTTTAACGACTATTTGTACCATGGTAGTCTCAATCTTCAACAGATATATTCTTAGTATCTATTGTAAGAAGAAGATTGAAAGCATTCAAAGTTTCGAACCCGTGAATTTCTTGGAATATCACTTTGAGTTGAACCTTTACATCTCAAGAGAATGAATGTTTGTTGAAGATTTCGTGACTGTGTTTAAATGGGTGTGATACCAGTTCTCTGAAATAAGTTGAGAGAATCTGAATTTTAAAGAAAACAGAGATTAGAGAAACACACTTCAAAATAATACGTAACTAGAAGGGTTAAGTTTGTTAAAACAGGGTGTGACATATTCACATATATTCTGAAGAAAGAATACGTGAATATGATCAAGAACAAGAAGGTAGTACTAGATGGAAATTTTTGCAAGGAGAGAAGAAGAATGAAAACTTCATTCTTCTACACTTAAGAGCAAACAATTCAAATCTGTTCAAGAGTGTAAACCTTTGTGTATCTGCTTATCCAAGAAGCACTCATACAAACACTAGGTTGATACTAGATTCCTCTGTTATGAGAAACTGAATACTCTAGCCTCTGTGTTTATAGTAAGTCTCTTTCTATGTGATTAAGCATTGAAGTCTCATGCTTGCAGGCAGAGCGAAAAGTCCTGAACTAGATGTTTATGCAATTGAAGTCTCATGCTTGCTGGCAGAGCAAGAAGTCCTGAACGGGTATATAGTTGAGGCAAGGAAGTTGTTGCACCTCAAATTTTTCCCTCTTATTTTTAATCTTAATTGGCTTATGCTTTATTAATTAGGTTATATTCATTCATGCACTGCATTGGTTCTAAGACATGGGATCAGGGTATCTTGGTTTTCCTCAAGGGGAAGAGGTGATTATCAAAGCAATGAGAGAGGATATGTCCTCAACACGATGGTATTCTTAAGCTACAAAGGTCTCATACTCTTCAAAGTATCTCAACATGTCTACCCAATCTTCTGAGGATTAGGGTTACAAGAGTTTCAAAGGATTTGCAGTTGATCAAGTTCCTAGTGGTTTTAAGGCTAGGGTTTTGGGCAAAGGACACCTGTGATTATTTTCTTGAGCAAGACAAGATTATGTGGTTCAACATACATCTCAAGGGTTCCATATATGCCTCTTGGTTCATCACAAGTCATTTCAAGGGTTTCCTAAGTGGATAGAGGAAGAATTGGATTCATCTGATAAAAAAGTCAACTGATGCCCTACAAAAGTCAACTCTTGAGTTTTTAGGTCAACCATGGGCTTTTCAAGTCATCATCCATGTTATCTTAAGTTTTGATAAAGGGAAATCAAGAGAAATCATAAAATCAGGAAAAGTTGCTAAATTAGGGTTTTTGGGATTTTTCTAAGTATGGAAAATTTATGTTCATATGACCATTTTGCAAGATTCATATCTCTCTCATCCTTGATCCAAATGGTGCAAACCAATACTCAAATTGAAGATGACATCACATACTACAAGTTTGTAGAAGATATCTTCTTCAAAAGATGCATAGATAAAAAGTTATAATGGCATGAAGTTGAGAAAAATAGGATTCAAGTTTTCAATACTTAGAATTTTTCTAAGTGTTGAAATTCAGCTTGGAGGGTGTGTTTTCAAGTCCATTTTTCTCATGGTTCCAAGCTTCATCTCACTTTTCCTCCAACATGAAAGTTTTTCTTCATTCTTCAAGCTTTCCACTGATGCCAAGAACTCCCCATTTGGTTTAGTACATCTCAAGTTATGATGCTTTAAAGTCAAGATATTCATGTGGTGGATTTTGACAAAAACTTAGATTTCTTTCTAACTGTTTTAGGTCAGTTTCATGGAACCAATTTCGAGTCATTTTTTCTTATTGATTAAGGCTTTAATTCATATTTCCTTCAACATCAAACTTGTTCATCATGTTCCAAACTTTCATTTGGTACCAATACCTCATCAAATGGACCAAAACTCATCAAGCTATAATTGATGGAAGATGGCTATATGGACATGGTTTTTGGTGCATCTTGTTGCTATTTTTCTTGGCACATTTGTGATTTTCTTGCAGAATGCTTCTCATTCCACACGCATAACCTCATCATTTTTTGCTACAAATTACCAAGCAACACCCACATTTCTTCATGCACACAATTGGAATGTTAGCACCAAAATAAGAAAGAGAAGAAACTTCCACAACAAACTTTTCTTCCACTCACTCATCTGCCAACCTTCCTCACACCCATTTTATGCTTCATTTCCACTTAGCAAAATCACAACAATATCTCACCATGTGATGCATAAGTCGTACCTCACTCTCTACTCTCCATTTTTTGCAAACCAACCAAACAATTTTTAACCTTGGTTAAGGCTATAACCGCACTCTAAACCTCAATATACAAGCTTCACAAACCCTAGAAAGCTCAGACACAAGTTCATTCTCACCAAACCAGATCAAAAAAACTCTCACCCTTTCTCAAGAATACACAACACGGGTTTCTATTTTTGTCTAAGTATCTTTCTTTTATCTTTCTCCATTGATACTCCTTTAAGCCCCTAGAAGTAAGAGGAAGGTCTTCTGAGTTGATTTAAGCAAGAACAAGAGGCAGTGGACTTTCTTCACTATGTATTATTTCCTCAATCCATTTCTCACATGATAGACGTGTTTTAGGTTCATGGTGGATACATCTGATGTCCTACATCATTGTAGGAAATGCTTGCATAATCTTTGTTTTGATTTAAGCAACTTTCAGTATGTGTGTTTAATTTTCGTGCTTAGTTTTCACAAGGTTAAAATGCATATAAATGGGTTCTAAGGCCAGATTCGTGTTCTCCATGAAAACCCTTTGGATTGGTGTCTTTGTTTTTGTGTTTTGATGAGTTTTGCGACGACTCCGGTGAGGGTTGCCGGAGAAGACGACCGGATCTAGGGTTTCGGCATCTGATGTGTGGGGTGTTTGACTATTGCTGACTGTCGTGTTAGCTTATGTGTGCATGACATGGAGCCAGCGTGTATTAATGAATTGCCAAGCATGCTTTCCACTTTCCTTTTTTTTTTGTTTTTTTCTGAACCTTTATGTGGGTGGCCCTAGCACTCTTGGTTATCCATACCCCCTAGTTTCTGGCCCATGCACGCATATAACATGTTTCTAGTTCATTCTTAAATTCTGATTGGCACCCGCTGCTTTTATTGCTATGTTTTTGTTTTCTTTTTTAATATCAATTTTATTTTTGATGTGCCTTGATTATCAAAAATCCACAAAAATATTTTTTATACATTTTAATGTCTCTAGAATTTTATCATATTTTTTATTTTATTTTTCCAATTATTTTTTTATTTTATTTTGATTTATTTAGTGAAGGTATTTTACTTAATTACCTTGTGATTTGGGTTTAGGTTTGATGCCTTGTGGATGCTTTCTTTAGCCAATATTTTTGCCATGTTTAGACACATAAATGCCTAGGTTTTGGGTGATGTTTTAATGCTTTGATGATGCATTCTTGATTGTTTTCTAATTGTTTTTTATGAGCCCCAGTTCATGCTTAATAGATGTAACATCCTTGTGCTTGTTGAATTGTTTTGATGATGCACTTGTGTAATTCTCTTTGGGATCTTTTCCTTACTTGATCTCGATTGTTTTTTCATAAGGTAGAGCCTTAGATCCATATTTTTTGGTCATTTGAATATTTTTAGATGATGCTTCTTTATGATGTTGCTTTGAGAGGAAGTATGCCTAATCTTTGACCTAGTTTCTTGAACTTGTTTCTTGTGTGATATCCTTGATGTTTGAGATTCTTGTATGAGTTGAATGTCTTGTTTAAGTTACTGTCCTTCCATGTTTCAATGTCCATTTAATGATCATTTGCTTCTTGTACATCTTGTGAATATTTGTTTCCTTTTAAGGATGATATTGAGTGATGAATACTTGGTTGTTTGTGCATGTTTTGAATATGATGCTCGGTGAATCTTCTTGCCATATTGAGCTTTATTTTGAATTTACATTCATACTGTCATACCCCAAATTTTGACCACCAAGATTTCCCATCATTGTGCAAATCATCATCACAATATGGGTAAACCATCATACCTCCTTAGTCTCCCCAAAGATGGGTGAACATTCACTACAAACAGGAATTAGGGTTTCAAGCCCTCTCAGAGCTCTTAAACAAAGGATCAATCAAGGAATGACATGATCTTAAACTTGTATAACCTCTCAAACATACATAAAGGATCAAGAGGACTCCCACATTAAGGATCAAGCACAAGGTTGCAGCATTCCAAGTGGATTAAGCCTCAAAATCGACAGTGTCACCAAATTAGGGTTTTGGTCGACCAAGGCCTCTAGATGGAAATTTTCCTCTGGGTATGAGCCAATGATTCAAAGCATAACCTATGATACTCCAAGGGACATCATGGACCCAATCATCAAGTCACTCTAGCCTCAGGGGCTACATTCACCAAAAATCAGGAATTAGGGTTTCTTGACCTAATTCACCCCTAAGTTGACTTTTGGGACAAAACATGAGCCAAGACCTCAAGACATGGTTTTAGGGTCTCCAATACACTACATTTATCCATTTGCAACAATGGATTGATCCAAGAAGCTTGATTCACAAGTTTCAAGTTCATCAGAACCACAGTTAGGGTTTCGCGAGAAACGTCAACTTGCCTTTGACTTTTGTCCCGAACATGCTCCCAAACCTTGGGACATGACTCAATACACCCTATAACACCTATGAAATCAATCCATCAAGTTTGATTTAGGTCAAAGGCTTGATTTCATAGAGGATCGCACAGTTTGGAGTTCATCTGATAAAAAGTCGACTGTGCCCAAAAGTCAAAGTTTGAATTTTTGATTTTTTGATCAATTATGGTCCCCTAACCCTAAAATGATGTTAATGTGTGATTGGAATCATCATTCATCAATAAAAATCAAAGAAAGTGGGATAACTTGTAAAAGGGTTAACCATAAAAAACTTAGAATTTTTCTAAGTTATGGAACAAAGTGGCTAGGGTGCCAACTTCCAAGGATCATAACTTGAGATCCAAGCAATTAGTGAAATTTGTAGCTCTCATGGCATACTTTAAAAGTGTCAACTACACCTCATTCCAATTCCTCATGGATTTTAAGTTATGGAAGGACCAAAATCACAAAAAGTGAAAATGTCACTTTTTTCCAACAATTAGTGAAATTTTCACTAAGTCAGAATCTGTTTCCCTTTTTCTAAATGTAGGGGCATTTTTATCACTTGGATCCAAAAAGTGTCACGACAAACTATGATCACACATGTGTTGTATCACATGAGAGCTTTCCAAAATGGCCAAGAACTCCATCAAATTCCATCTGAGCTAAGAGTTGTGACAGTGGAAATATGCCTTGCTGCAACTGTCATAACAAGGCAGATTTGAGCATTTTACTCGATTTGATCAAATTTTGCAAATGACAAACAAGTTTATCGATCTGAACACCTCAGGGGGCGGCCAAGGAGGGACAAACACTGAGCCATAAGCCTTCCAAGTCTTTGGAACTAAAAATAGCATGCCAAACCTTAAAATGCCTAAAGAGGGGACAAGACTCCAATTTTGTTTTGGGGCATTCAATGGATGCACCAAGGTGGCATGAACTGAGTCTTTTCCAACTGAATGAGTCAAGGATGATCTCTGAACTAGGGAACCAAAGGCCTGTGCTCTAACCTCTAGTCAATGGCTAGAGGAGACTTGAGATTCCAAAGTGATGCAATTGGCCAAACCTCTGCTGTAGTTGCCATTCACTATTGTTTGTAAAACAAACTTGCTATACTATAAATAGAGCTCATTTGTGCTCAGTTTAAGTACACCAAAGCCATCAAACAGATGCTTTCATCAAAATCACCTTCTCACTTCCAAATTTTCCTTCCAAAGCAAGTCACTATTGGGTTTTGAGTTTGAGAGCTATTCCAACCAAACCAATCACACACACACCTCATAAACATCATACCTGAGCTGATCAAACACTTAAACAACAACTGTAACACTGATTTCTCAGAATCACCAGCCAGTTGCTCAAGGTTTTAACCAAGTTGTAGCTGAGATTCCATGAAGTGATCCAGTCATTTCCAATCAAGTCCAAGCATTCAAACACATTCCATATGGTGTAGGGAAGCTGTCCAGATCATCACAACACATCTGTAACACCTCCAACTCAAAAATCACATTGCTCTTGTTGTCACGACCTTCAAGTAAACCTAAACTTGGTCATCTCTTAATCTATGCATATTTCCTCGCATGATACTTTTGCCAAATATTCATAATCATGCATAGAATGTTTCCCCTCAATTAATTGCTTTGTTTGAATCGTGTATCAAAATTCTCAGCCTTCATGCAAATTTTAGGGTTCTTGAGGTTTTGTCTTGATTTCTTATTCCATGCTTAAAATAAACGAAATTAAAGACCATAGACATGATCGTGAGGTGAAAACGAGCAGATTGATATGTGGATTGTGTGATTTCATCAAGTATTCAGTGAGATTGGATAGAAAACGTAAATCAGCCAAACCCAGAACACGCACGTGTTCTTGGCGCCATTTTTTGAATATTTGAATATTTGAATTTTGTGATTTTATTTAATTGATTCAAAAATTAATTTCTCTCTGAGTTTTAATGATTTTGAGTTGATTCTTTTTTTAATAATTCACAAAAATGTTATAATATTTTATTTTGCCAAAAATTCCCAAAAATGTTATTTATTTCATATATTTGATATTTTTGCAAAGAATTAATGTTTTATTTGTTTTTTACATTTGAAATATTTGTTCCTTCTTGATTTCCCAAACTTAATTGATTTTCAATCATTTTGTGGATATAAACATGATTTTTGAAGCATTGATCCTAGATCCCCACTCATTTTTTACATGTTTTCATCAATTTTTATTAATTTTTAAACAAAATTAATTCCTTTTTGATACAAATTTAGGGTTTTGATTAATTCAACCCTCATTAATCACTTTCAAAACATTTTGGGCCTCTTGATAGAGTGTAAGTCCCACCTCTCTTTAAATAAAATAGTTTGGGCCTCAGTGCATTGTATAAGTCCCGATACAGTTTCAGAAATTTCGACGCGGTCGTCATTTTCAAACTATTTTTACTTGGGCTTCTCCTTGAGCTATAAGTCCCACTTCTTTTCATTTTAAAACTCTTTGGGCCTCTAATAGAGTGTAAGACCCAAACCCCTTTTAACCAAAACATGTTTGGGCCTCAGATATTGTATAAGTCCCTAGGCGTTAAAAGAAAAATCTTGGTGCGATCGCCAGTTCAAAAATCAAATCATCTGGGCCTACCCTCGTGTTATAAGCCCCATTTCTTTTCTTTAAATCCATGGGCCTCTTGATAGAGTGTAAGTCCCACCCCTTTGTAAATAAACTAGTTCGGGCCTCAGTCATTGTATAAGTCCCACTGTATTTTCAAAAACAACTGGGCCTCTCCTCGAGCTATAAGTCTCATTCCTTTTCAACAAAAACATTTTGGGCCTCTAATAGAGTGTAAGACCCAACCCCTTTTTGAAACCAAAATAATTTGGGCCTCACATATTGTGTAAGCCCCTCTGTACAGTTTTTAAAACAACGATGCGATCATCGTTAAAACCTTGGGCCTCTCCTTGAGCTGTAAGCCACAACAATATTTTAAAAGCACTTTCTCCTTTGATTTTGAAATTGAATATCTGTTGTTATCAAAACTTTCTTTGTTGAACAACTAACAAAACAACATGGAAGCTCTACAACGGGTAAGTGTTTATTCGCTTTCATTTATCGCTTTCATATGTATATAACTGTATTGTGGGGCTGCTTCGCTGTAAGTCTTCTTTCACCTCCTTTTATATACTTGTCAAATATCAAATGTGTAATACTAGTATAGTTATTCAGAATTTTCCCCGGCAACTACGTCTAGCACTAGGTAAAGCCTTATTGGTCACTCTTAAATACAAACAAAACTAGATTCCCCATAGGATTCCAGATACAGTCTTCCCTTCTCTTGGGGTTAAACAATATGGAACAAAGAGAAAGGCAGTATTCTCGGTGAACCTTTTCTCAGACTGTCACCCTTAGAAATTGTCAAAGAAACTCTACTCCCCAGAGTTGATCTATTCTTCGTGAATAGCATCTCTTGAGTTTCTTCCAAATTCTCAAACTTTCCTTGAATGATCTCTTCTCTGTGAATTGCATTTCTTGAACTTCTCTTGGTTTGGAGACCCACAGGCTTCCTAAAAGCATCCCCGCCTCCTCTTGGGCTTTGTACAAGGACCCTTCGGCTTCTTAGAAGTTCTCATGCCTTCTCTTGGGCTTAATACAAGGACCCTAACGACCTCTTAAAGGTATAAGACATAACTTAGTCATCCTTTGCTAGAGCAGTCTTTCCAGTGTCAAACCTCTGGCCACTTTAGGGTTGATACTCATCCCTTAAGGCCCTTGCCCTCTGTTGGGCATCTTACAAAAGATAAAACTCTAGACTTGGACAGTCTAATACCCTTGAGTCTCAAATACATTCTCAAGTTCCTTTCAAACATAGGAAAAACACTGATCACTCAGAAATCTGGCCTCTCTTATGAGGGCTCTCCCACTTGGTCCTGCCTATGGATCTAATCCTCGGAAGAAGATAGCCTCCTCTTGGGCTTTGTACAATGACTCTCCCCACCGGATCTAACCTAAATAAACTCTCTTGTTGAGTCAAATATTTTAGCCTCCTTCTTGGGCTTGGTACAAGACACATAAAAACACTCTCTTGTTGAGTGTAAAAGACTCTCTTGTTGAGTCGATCTCCTTTTAGCCTCTATCTCGGGCTTCGTACGAGACAGCAAAACACTCTCTTGTTGAGTATAAAAGACTCTCTTGTTGAGTCAGTCACCTGTCAAACAGACTCTCTTGTTGAGTCAACCTTTTTAGCCTCCGTCTTGGGCTTGGTACAAGACACATAAAAACACTCTCTTGTTAAGTATAAAAGACTCTTTTGTTGAGTCAATCTCCTTTTAGCCTCTATCTCAGGCTTCGTAACGAGACAACATAACACTCTCTTGTTGAGTATAAAAGACTTTCTTGTTGAGTCAAATCTTTTAGCCTCCGTCTTGGGCTTCGTACAAGACACATAAAAGCACTCTCTTGTCGAGTCAGTCACTTGTTAGTACTCTCTTATTGAGTCAACCCTTTTAGCCTCTATCTCGGGCTTCGTACGAGACAAGAAATAAAAGGCACCCTCTTGTTGGGTCAATCGCCTCCTCTTAGGCTTTGTATAAGGAAACCTCGGTTAAGTCAATTAACCTTTTAGCATCAAATTTGTGCCTTGCTCACATCATACAAACATCAACAACTCCTCTTTAGAGATGACAAATTCTCTCTCATCCAAAACCCTTTAGCTTCACATCTTGGGCTTTGAACAAGATACAAACCACCGTTAGCTTCATGTATTGGGCTTTGAACAAGACACCAAAACAACCTTTTTCCTCCCATAGAATAGGAGGAACTACGATCGCTCTGATTTCCCTGTCTCGGGAATACGTAGGCATAAGATTACAAAAATCTTAGCGAGCATACTAATCAAAATATCCAAAATTCAGTTGTCATACCCCAAATTTTGACCACTAAGATTTCGCATAATTGTGTAAATCAACATCACAATATGGGTAAACCATCACACCTCATTAGTCTCCCCAAAGATGGGTGAGCACTCACTATAATCAGAATTAGGGTTTCAAGCCCTCTCAGAGTTCTTAGACAAAGGATCAATCAAGAAATTACATGATCTTCAACTTGTATAGCCTCTCAAACATCCACAAAGGATCAAGAGGACTCCCACATCAAGGATTAAGCACAAGGCTGCAACATTTCAAGGGGATTAAGCCTCAAGATCGTCAGTGTCACCAAATTAGGGTTTTGGTCGACCAGGGCCTCCAGATGGAAATTTTCCTCTGAGCATGAGCCAATGCTTCAAATAATAGCCTAAGATCCTCCATGGGACCTCATGAACCCAATCATAAAGTCAATTTAACCTCAGGGGATGCATTCATCAAAAATCAGGAATTAGGGTTTCTTGACCTAATTCACCCCTAAGTTGACTTTTGGGACAAAACATGAGCCAAGACCTCAAGACATGATTTGAGGGTCTCTAATACATCACATTGATCCATTTTCAACAATGGATTAATCCAAGAAGCTTGGTTCCCAAGTTTCAAGTTCATCAGAACCACAGTTAGGGTTTCGCGGAAAAAGTCAACTGTGCCTTTGACTTTTGACCAAGACATGCTCCCAAACCTTGGGACATGATTCAATACACCCTATAACACCTATGAAATCAATCCATCAAGTTTGATTTAGGTCAAGGACTTAATTTCATAGAGGATCGCACAGTTTGGAATTCATTTGGTAAAAAGTCAACTGTGCCCAAAAGTAAAGGTTTGACTTTTTTATTTTTTGATCAATTATGGTTCCCTAACCCTAAAATGATGTTAATGTGTGATTTGAATCATCTTTCATCAAGAAAAACAAAAGAAAGTGGGATAACTTGTAAAAGGGGTAACCATAAAAACTTAGAAATTTTCTAAGTTATGGAACGAAGTGGCTAGGGTACCAATTTCCAAGGATCATAACTTGAGATCCAAGCAACCATTTGGGCTGATTCAAAGATGGATTTGTAGCTCTCATGGCATACTTTAAAAGTGTCAACTACACCTTATTCCAATTCCTCATGGATTTTAAGTTATGGAGTGACCAAAATGACAAAAGGTGAAAATGTCACTTTTTTCCAACACTTAGTGAAATTTTCACTAAGTCAAGATCTGTTTCACTTTTTTCCAAATGTAAGGGCATTTTTCACTTTGATTTAAAAAGTGTCAAGACAAACTATGATCACACATATGTTGTATCATATGATAGCTTTCCAAAGTGGCCAAGAACTCCATGAAACTCCACTTAAGCCATGAGATATGACAATGGGAATGCGCCTTGCTGCAAACTGTCATGGCAAGGCAGATTTGTGCATTTTTCTCGATTTGAGCAATTTTTGCAAATGACAAACATGTTTATCCATCTGAACACCTCAGGGAGGGACCAAGGAGGGACAAACACTGATCCATAAGCCTCCTAAGTCTTTGGAACTAAAAATAGCATGCCAAACCTAAAAAACCCTAAAGAGGGGACAAGACTCCAATTTTGTTTTGGAGCATTCAATGGATGCACCAAGGTGGCATGGACTGAACCATTTCCAGCTGAATGAGTCAAGGATGATCTCTGAACCAAGGGACATTAGGCATGTGCTCTAACCTCTAGTCAATGGCTAGAGGAGACTTGGATTCCTATTGATCAACATTGGCCAAACCTCTACTGCAGTTTCCATTCACTATTGTAGCCAAAACAAACTTGCTCTACTAGAAATAGAGCTCATTTGTGCTCAGTTTGAGTACACCAAAGCACTACAACACTTGCTGTCCTCAAAATCTCTTTCTATAGGCAAAAATGCCTTCTTTAGCAAGGTAACTCTGAGTTTTTGAGTTAGAGAGCAATTTCATCATAGCTCATGATCCAAACACATCCAATATGTCATATCTAAACTGTCCAAACTCTCACAAGTGACATGTAACACCAAAATCTCAAAGTCCCCTCTCAAAACCTCAAAATTGGACTTTTTTGGATTTTTCAAGCCATGTCTTGATTCAGTCACTTTTAAAACCAGATAAAACCTCAAACACACTCTAAATATCATCCTTGAACTGTCCTAAATGGTTCCACACATCTGGAACATCATTTGAGAGAGTTGCTATTTTGGCCACTTTTACCCCTTTTGCAAGAAAGGGCCAATTTCCATTCCTGTAGTTTCCAGCTGATTCCAATCATCCTAAAAGCTTCTAAGGGATCATTTGAGAGTGTTCAAAGCATCAAAACATTTCTGGAACAAGGCACTTGACAGATTGCCCAAAAAGCTCCTAAAGAGGTAAGCATCTCAACTTGAACTCTTTAAAATATGCCTTGCTTTGAAGTCCACTGATCATGCATCTCTTATACATGTCATATGTGTTGTGTTTGCACCAATTCATCATGTAATTCATGGCTGTACCAAGAGGTAGCACAGAAAATGCAAATCATGGCCTATTTCAAAACCACTATCGGGTTTTGACTAGGATTGATTTTCTCAAAAAACCACCACCACCATTGAATTCCTTGGGAAATTCTAGGCCAGATGCATATAAATTTTGTCTTCATCCATGGAGAAATGAGGAAGTTTTGGCCTTCACGTTTCTGATAAAAAACCTTGCCTTGGCCAGACCAAGAGCAAGGCAAGCCCTGTATATTTGTGGTTGGGGTTTGATACACGGATGTATCACCACCCCAGTGGTAAGGCGCTCACACTGCACACAAGAGGTCTGGGGTTCGAATCCCCCTCGCCCCAGACCCCTTTTTATTGGTTTTTTTTCACTTTTTTATTATTTTTCTTATTATTTTTAATGATTTGAGAAATTAATAACTTGCTCAATTTTAATTATTTTTTATTGGTTCTTTTTGAAAAAAATCACAAAAATGTTGAAATATTTTATTCCACAAAAAAATCAAATTTATATTATTTATTTAATATAATTGGTATTTTTGTGAATAAATTCATTTTTATTTGTTTTAAACATTTAAAAGTGAATATTTATTTTGAAAATCAAAACCAAATGAGTTCTAAATCATCTTGTGATTAAAACCTAATTTTTCAAACCTTAAACAAAAATCACAAGGGGTTTATTCAAACTTATTTGGTATTTTTATCATTTTTTTATTTTCTTTAAATATTTACTTTTAAAGGAAAACAAAATTAGAGTTTCTTTGATTTTCACCCTCACAAATCTCTTTCAAAAAACACTTTGTGCCTCTTGATAGAGTGTAAGTCTCACCCCTTTGTAAATAAAATAGTTTGGGCCTCAGTATGTTGTATAAGTCTCGATACCGTTAAAAAGTTCGACACGATCCTCGTCTTTTTAAAAAACCCTTGGGCTTCTCCTTGAGCTATAAGACCCATCTTTGGGCCTCTATTGGAGTGTAAGACCCAATCCCCTTTTAACCAAAACCTTTTTGGGCCTCGGATATTGTATAAGTCCCTGTGCGTTAAAAGAAAAATCTCGGCGCGATCGCCAGTTCAAACAAAACCCTGGGCCTCTCCTTGAGCTGTAAGCCCCATCACTTATACAAAAATACTTTGGGCCTCTAATAGAGTGTAAGACCCAACACCTTGTACATCAAAAACTTTTTGGGCCTCACATATTGTATAAGTCCCTCTGTACAGTTTTCAAAACAACTGTGCAATCATCGCTAAAACTTGGGCCTCTCCTTGAACTATAAGCCCCAACAACTTTTCAAAGCACTTTCTCCTTTGATTTTGAATATAATATTGTTATCAAAACTTTCTTTGTTGAACAAACTAACAAAATAACATGGAAGCTCTACAACGGGTAAGTGTTTATCCGCTTTCATTTATCACTTTCATATGTATATAACTGTATTGTGGGGCTGCTTCACTGTAAGTCTTCTTTCACATCCTTTTATATACTTGTCAAATATCCACTGTGTAATACTAGTATAGTTATTTAGAGTTTTCCCTGGCAACTACGTCTAGCACTAGGTAAAGCCTTGTTGGTCACTCTTAAAATACAAACAAAACTAGATCCCCCGTAGGATTCTAGATACAGTTTTCCCTTCTCTTGGGGTTAAACAATATGGAACAAAGAGAAAGGCAGTATTCTCGGTGAACCTTTTCTCAGACTGTCACTCTTAGAAATTGTCCAAGAAACTCTACTCCCCAGAGTTGATCTATTCTCCGTGAATAGAATCACTTGAGTTTCTTCCAAATTCTCAAACTTTCCTGGAATGATCTTTTCTCTGTGAATTACATTTCTTGAACTTCTCTTAGTTTGGAGACACGCAGGCTTCCTAAAAGCATCCCCGCCTCCTCTTGGGCATTGTACAAGGATACTTCGGCTTCTTAGAAGTTCTCATGCCTTCTCTTGGGCTTAATACAAGGACCCTGGCGACCTCTTAAAGGTATAAGACAGAACTTAGTAATCCTTTGCTAGAGCAGGCTTTCCAGTGTCAAACCTCTGGCCACTTTAGGGTTGATACTCATCCCATAATGCCCGTGCCTCCTCTTGGGCATTGTACAATAGATAAAACTCTAGACTTGGACAGTCTAAACCCCTTTGAGTCTCAAAGACATTCTCAAGTTCCTTTCAAACATAGGAAAAAACACTGATCACTCAGAAACCCGGCCTCTCTCGTAAGGGCTCTCCCACTTGGTCCTGCCTATGGATCTAATCCTCAGTTGTAAGATAGCCTCCTCTTAGGCTTTGTACAAATGACTCTCCCCAGTGGAGCTAACCTTTTCAGGCTCTCTTGTTGAGTCAAACCCCTTTTTAGCCTCTGTCTTTGGCTTGGTATATGTAACACCCCAAAATTTGCTTTCTTGTTTTTAGCTAACTGGCTTATGTTTCTTTGCATTTCTTGCATTAGCATTTGTGCATAGCATTGGTTCTTAGCATGGGACCAAGGTACTTGGTTCATCTCAAATAAGTCTTAAGCCTCAAGGTGGTTTGAGGGGTTCATCATATCTTCATAAGATCAAGAATGGCAAAGGATTTCAAGTGAATCTTTCCCTCATAACCAGAGGGACCATTAGGGTTCTTGGGTTCAAAGGAATTCTTGAAGAACTTTGTGGATTCAAGCATGCTCTCATGGGTTCCATATGCTCCCAAACACTCATAGAGGAAGGCTTGGCTACTGGTTCATTGTGGAAGATGTTCAGTGGATCAGTTACTTGTGAAGTAAGCAAAAGTCAACTGTAAGTAGGAAAGTCAACCATGGAATTTTGAGGTCCTCTTCATGATTTTTAAGGTCGTATTCCCTCATATGGTCCTCAAATGTCAAGATTCATGTCATTCATCAAGAATAAAGAGTTTGTGCAAAAGTTACTAAATATGGAAATGACCTATAATTTGAAACTTTCCATTTTTGGCAGTTTTTCAAACCATATTCAACTTGACTTTTCATCATTATAGAAGCTTCAAAGGAATTTTCCTTAAACATGAAAGTTGAAGATCTCTCTCTCCCCTTTCCAAAAAGTACTAGATTGTCTCCATATTATTTGTGAAACTCAAGTTATGATCAAAAGAAGGCAAGGTGCTTTTTAAGATTTTCTCATGTATTCATTTTTCCACCTTTTGCATTTTGGTTCAAAATGACTTGTAATTGTTTCTAATGCTTCAAGTTACATTACAACATTCAAGTACACTCCATGAGAACTATTTTTGACCCTTGAATCACTCCAATCCGTGCCATGTACCTCACTTTTTTCACAATGTGCAAAATGGCAAGATGGATCATATCTCATAAATCAAGTCACCACAAGGCCCAATTTCAATTCATTGGTGATCAGCAGAAGAAATGGAGATGAATCACACTTATTTCATGACCTTGGCATGTGTGGATTAGTGTGTGCATCACAACTTGCATTTTTGCAAATCACCTTGGATAGCCTTAATCAAGGATTTAACCTAACCCTAATCATGATCAAAGGGCTAACCAAGTGTATATAAGAAGGATCACACGCTTATTCACTCCTCATGCACTCTCATTTGCTCAGAATTCCAATTTTTGCTCTTACTCTTTCTCTCTTCGAAACTCACTCTCCTTGGAGTTTCTTTGAGATTTTATTTCACATTCTTGATCAGTGAAGTAAATAGAGCAAGAATCAACCATTGATTGAAGCTGGGAGTGAGTTTTTCATCAGATTTAGTTTTGGAAGGTTCAAGTTCAAACCTCAAGATCTAGCACGATTCCACACTCTAATTGCATTTATTTTGCAATAAGAGGTTCTAAGGAGTAGATCTGCAGCTTCCAGAGGGTTTTCTTGGTGTATTTTAAGCTCTGCAATTCTCAGGTTAGTGTGAAATTCATCATCATATAACTTGATTTTATGGTGTGCATTGTATTGTAGATCTAAAGTTTTTAGATCTAAACTTTATCTCTTCGATTTGCCTTGTGTGTTGATGATCTGTTGGAACTAATTGCATATCTGAAATCCTTGTTGAATTCTGAGTGGAATGGTGTACTTATTCTTGATTTCTGGAGATTTTTGGTGTTGAGGTCGCCGGAGAAGGTGACCGGAGCTAGGGTTCCGGCACCTGGTTATTTTGCAGGTGAACTGAGGTTTCAAGGTTGAAGATGAAATCTGGACCATTGGTGGTCCAGATCTGATGGTTCACATTGGGCCACGTCTTTTAAAATTATCTTCTATTTTATGGATTATGTGTTTTTATTCCATGATTGTTATCATGTGCTTCAGATTTGAGCCACACATCTTGTTTAATCTTTGATCGGATGATTCATTTGTACGCGTTTGATTAATCTGATGGTTTTGATTGTGCCAACGCATTAAAATTATCATGTGCTTCCCACGTGATTTGATTTTAATTTCTGATTGATTGGATATAGGCGCGTGTACCTTGGCTATCACGTACCTTTTAATCTTGGCCTTTCATCTTGATTACTTGTGATTTTGATTGACTGAATGTGGAGTGTTGGATTAATCTTGTGACTGGTGTGAGTCAATCATGTTGACTGGGTCCTTGTTTTTTGTTTGGTATGCGCTGACTATTTGAATGGACTGGGCTTGCTTTTCCCACCCCCTCCTTGAGCCCATTTTATTTCTCCAACGTGTAATTTGCTTGTGTTGCACCCCTGGCTTGTCATTTTCTTTTTTATTTCATTTAATTGTTTCATTTTCATTTTTGATTTTTAAAAATAGTTTTAAGCATCCAAAAGTTATAAAAAAAATCATGAAGCATCTTTGGAATTTTATAAAAAATTTTCAAATTTTATTTTCCATTTTTATTTTATTTTGTGCCTCTAAATTAATTGTTTGATTAATTTTCTTTGTGAATTTCTTCCATTGTGCACACCTTGCCTTGTTGATTTTATTTCTCATCATTGGTGTATGATTTGCATCCCATTCTTTTTTCATATTTCAGAGGACATCTTGAGGTCCTTAAAAATATTTTTCTCATATTTTTAAACTCTTTTCTTATTGCATTTTAGTCCCTCTATTTGTGCATTGTTCTTCTTTGTTCTTATGCAACCTTGAAACATTGTTTGAGGTACTTAACTTGTGAATTTTTGTGTGATATTTTGGCATGTTGCTATCTTCTGACTTAGGTCACTTGGGTTTTAATTTCACAATTTTTGAATTTCATTTGATATATGTTTGATTATTTGTGCTTAAGTGAATTATGCATGATCATCTCTTGACATCTCTCAACCCTAATTGCTTTGCCATGCCTTATTGATTGAGTTTCTTTGTGATTCTTTGCATGAGTGTTTGCTATGATGTTTGCCCCTGGTTGAGGTCCTTTGTGACCTAATTTTACAATTTGTGGATCATGTTTGGGTATGCTTTAAGTGCTTGTGCTTTGACTTCCTTTTGTGGGCTTTCTTTGGTGCATAATGTTTCATGTTTTGATCTTATCTTGAACATGAGAATTATTGATGATGTTATGATCTTGGTTCTGACTTGTTTTCATCTTCATCTTATTTTTCTCATTTTCATCTTGATATGAAGTTCATTGGTGCTTAATTGTGCATTTCATATAAGTATGCTTGCATTCTTTCATGATTACCTTTGCATGCTTACTTGAGATGTTTTGCATGATATTTGAGACTTGTTTATTGATGTGAGTTGGATATACTTTATATGATGTGCTGGCTGCCCTATCTTGTTTCTTATCTCATCCCTCTCTTTCTCACTCTTCTCTTTCACTCTCTTCCTCCCATGAATCTCAAGACTTGTTTAAGTCTTGGATTCTCTCCCTTTAGAGCTACCTAGTCCAACTTAATTTTTGATTAAGCTTGGAGTAGGATTAGCATTAGGTTTTAGGTAGTCATCCCTCCTAAGCCTCACTAACCATAGGTTACCCATGCATGATAACATTAGGACTCTTAGTTTCCCTTTAGAGTTTCCTTTGGGTCTTCTCTCTTCTCATCTCAAAACTTCTTGAAAACACTTAATAAAGATAAAGTGTATTGCGCACGAGCCTTAAGCATGGGGAATGAGAAATGAGGGGCTTCCTCTCATCTTTCTAGAGTGCTTAGCGGGCGTCCTGTCTTGGGACGATTCGTTAGGTATTCGTCCTTGTGCCCTAGACTTTGGTGCAATGCAAGTTATGAACTAATTTAATCAAAACACTTCTGTCTAAAAAACACAAAAGAAATTCAAATCTTTTTATCCTTCGGGATTGTTGGGTTTCCAATTCCATTTTCAGAAAAGAGCTCGTCGCTCACGTAAAAATCACTTACCCATTCGTGGTCGTACCCACGAACTACATTAGCTCTGATTCCTCTCTCTCGTCCGATTGAGGATATGTAGGCACAAGACAGCGATTGTCTTGGCGAGCAACCTTCCCACACAGTTCCCATTCGAACCATGTTGACTCTGACTTTCCCATTGCACTGAGGGAGTACGTAGGCCTAGGGCATCGAATATGTCCTACCGAGTCCGTCTTAGTCACCCCCATCCCCATTTTCTTTTGTTCAGCCATAGATAGTAGGACAGCTCACCCTCCGTTTAGACAACAAGCGTGGATCCCATCGAGTACGATGGATGCATGGGGTGCTAACACCTTCCCCTCGTATAACCGACTCCCGAGCCCGGACTATGGTTGCGATGACCATGTCTTTCCCGCTTTCTCTTCAGGTTTATACAGTGTTTCCTTTCCCTCTCTCGGGATAAATACACATTGCTGGCGACTCTGTGTTTTCTGCCTCACTCTCGCGTTTGTACCGTTGGATGCGAATCTTTCGGGAGCGACAGCTGGCGACTCTGGTTGAACTCTTGCTGGTCCATCCCCTTTAGCGAGTCGATCCTAGCGCTTGTTTGTTTTTTCGTGGGGTGTTTATTTGTTGTGCTTTATTATGTTGTATATTACTTTTTACAGCTTTTATTGCATTGCATTTCATTTTATTACTGTCATACTGGATATTGCTGTATTGTGCTGGCTAGTTTCTGTTTGGCAGGTTGGGTTGTTCTGGGAGATAAGCCCAATACCAGGGCTTGAGTACACCCTTGGACTAGAGTGGAAAGTAGTGGGACCTACGTGCCATCTTGGTGCGTTTGTGTGTTCACGAAATTCACAACCAGATGAGGCTATCTTGGGACGCATTCTGACGTGCGTGTCTTGCGCATTTCAGGGTGTTGATCTAGAGAGTTGTCGACTCTAGTGACCGTTTCTCCGATACCTCAGTTGCGCCTATCCTCCCGACCTGTGATAATGGCAGACCAGAAATGGCAAACCCATTACACTTGTCGATCCGAGGACCCAATGCTGAGGGAGTTACATAGGATGATCTTATTTTTTAGGGGAGTCAGTAAAGGCCTCCTCGATTGATGATGATGCCAAACCAAAAATGGTGAACGTATCATCATTTCTCGACCTGAGAGCCCGTGATATTGAGGATCCTCGCCTTTTAGAATCCTCATGTGAGAAGGGATGGGTGTTTACAGGCTTGCAGGAAACCGAAACCTTCAACCTACCTGATTTTCTGGATTTCTCATCAGTGTTTAATTATCTGGGTTTCTGGTTATCTCAATGGTTCGGTATTCTAGAATTCTGGTTTTCTGGGTTATGGTTCTCGTTCAGTTTATAGCGCAACACATCCAGCAGTGGTGCCTTGATCCCATGCTTGCATGTGCATATCATTTTTCTTGCATTCTAACAAGTTTGACATTTTTCAGGGCTTGTATCTTACTCTTGATTCCGGTTTTCTGAGGTTGCCTTAACATGGATGTCCAGAGAAAGAAGACTGTTGCTTATTCGTTCCCAGACCCGACCTTGATGTTTATTCACAAGCTGATTAGTATGGCTGGTCCCGGAGTTTGTACAGAGTTCGGTGGAGAGTAAGGGAGACTTCTGAAGTTTGTCTACAGTATCTCCAAGTATGAGAAGGATGCTATTCATACACTTCTTCAGTTCTATGATCCGTCTTTGCGTTGCTTCACGTTCCCAGACTATATCTTGGCTCCAACGTTGGAGGAGTTCTCATTTATTTTGGGAATCCCCATCAGGCATGACATAGTATTCTTTTTTGAAGAACGTCCCGGGATAAAAGAAATGGCTATTGCTCTTCATATTGGTGAATCCGTTCTGAGCAGTAATATTGTGGAGAAACAAGGAGCTAAGGGTTTCTTATTGAAATTCTTGTTTGATCAAGCTTGCATACATGTTAAGGAGAGGAATTGGACTACTTTCCAACCTATTCTGGCTATGTGCATCTATGGGATTGTCCTGTTTCCCAATGTTCCTGATCTGGTGGATATGCATGCTGTCAGAATCTTTATTTCAAAGAATCCTATACCTACCTTGCTAGGTGATGTGTATCACTCAGTCCACTACAAGAATGAAAATAGGCGTGGAAAAATTGTGAGTTGCTATGCACCACTCTTATCTACTTGGTTTCTGAGTCATCTCCCCGAAGCTGGTGCTTTCGTTGATACGAGAGATTCTCTGAAATGGTCAAAGAGGTTAATGGGCTTGACTGCTAACAACATTGTTTGGTTCAACCATGACTTGCTAGGGATGGAGATTATTTGCAAGTGTGGAGAATTCCCTAATGTACCCTTGATAGGGAGAAGAGGTGGAATTAACTATAATCCTTCCCTTGTTATCAGGTAGTTCGGTTATCCTTTGAGAGGTCCACCTAAAGAGCGAGATATCAGAGAGTCCTTATTCTTCAATGGTACTGGGGATCAAGAGATGATAAGGAATATTGTGAATGCTTGGAAGCAGGTGACCAAGAAGGGAAAAACTTCATTCGGGAAATGTAATAACCGGGCTTTTCCTTCCTATGAAGAGTGGATTAAGAAAAGAGCAGAAGAGGAACTTCTTCCTTTCCCGGTGGAACCACCTTTGTATCCTTTGATGATCGAGGCTCCCACGACTGTTGATATAGAGAAGTATGATAAGTTATGGGCTGAGAAGGAGAAACTCTGAGAGGAGAATTGTGAGATGGGCAGAGAGGTTGGTCAGTTGAAGCACGAAAAAGGTGAAGCTATCCATGTTTCCAGGTTGAAATCAGAACTTTTGGCTGTGAAGGGGAAATAATTGTCTGAAGAAGCCACAGCCAGAGAGAAAGTGGCTCAAGCGTTGAAAAGTGTTAGCAAGCTCCTTTCGTCCAAAAAGAAAGAGTTGGCTTATGCTATGTCAAGAATTCACAGGTTCCGTGACCGTCGGAATACAGTAATTACTGCCAACAGGTTGAAAGAGGACAAGTATCTGAAGCAGATTGAAGGTTTGAAGACAAAGCTTCAGAAAAAGGATAAGGAGATTTTATCAGGGATCTTTGAGAGGAGAGCAATTGAGGAAAAGCTCAAGGAAACCATGGCAGATATGGAACAGCTGAAGATCCAAGGCAAAGTGAAAAGAGCCAGAAGCGAAAGTCCAAGTTCAGGTGGAGCTTCTGGAGAAGATGATTGGGAATTTCATAGTCGTTATTTAACAGGGATCTTGCACAGGAGGGATCTTTTGATTCAGGAGCTGATTCAGAGACCAGAGCATCCTAATACCAAGAAGCTTCTCAAGGAAGTGCAGAATTGGTGCAAAAAGAATGACGAATGGGGAATTCTAGCACGGCTGAGTCTTGATGATATGCCTTAGTTTCCTTGCTGTTGTTTTCTTTGTATTTCCAAGATCACTGCCAAGCTTATTGGTCGGGGTCTTTGTTTAAGCTTATTCAGACTTGTGTTGTAATAGATGCTTATTCTCTTTATATAATCGGGAATTCAGTTCTCTTCTGTTGATAAAACTGGAATCAAGGGATAGATCGCCTTGATAGTGTTCATACATGTTTGCATTTGCATTTGCATGATCATTTCTGCATAACAGGTTTATCTCTGGTCTTCTTATGTTCTCCTTTCTTCCGACAGGATTGCTGACCAACGTATTCATCGGTATTCTACTCAGTCTGTGATAACCAGGGGATAGCCATGGAATAACTCCATGCAGAGGTGACTGAAATAAAGATTCAGATGAGGCAATTTGGGGAAGATATGCTGGTCATGTCCCAAGAACAGAAATTGCTAAGAGAGGAAGTCAATCAGATGAGGACTCAGATGGGCCTGGTCATGGAAATCTTGAATAAGGTGTTAAAGAAGGAAAATGATCATGTGCTCGCTTCCTCAACAGAGGTCCTTACTTCTCCCATCTCTGTGGGATTTGCTCTAGATCATGGATCGCCTCGTGAATCCCCTCCACGAGTTGGAGTTTCAGAGCTTTCTCATCAACAATCACTTCCTGCTCCCCAAGAGGATCCTAAGTCAGAGAGGCCTAAGTTGGAGAGGCCTAAGAGGAAGTTTGATCCCATTCCAATGATGTATGCGCAGTTGCTTTCTTATTTGCTCGAGCTTAAACTAGTTGAACGTGTTAGTTTGGGACCTCTTTCCACAAAGATTCCTCTGGGACCTAATGCTAATGCTAGATGTGAGTTCCACTCTGGGGCACCTGGTCACAATGTTGAGAATTGTACAAGGTTCAAGCATAAAGTCCAAGATCTCATTGATTCAGAGGCAATCAAGCTTACATCCGTTGGCACTGGTAAACAAGGTGATTTTATTCCCATTGTTGTAAAGGAATTGAGGACTCCCTCCTTTTCCAAAGGATCCACCTCAGGTCTTGGATCTCTTCCACAACCTTATGCTTCAGAAGTTTTGCGTCAGCAACCCTTGTTTGTGCCTCAGCCGAATGCCGAAAGGAAAGTGCTGGGGCGGATTGGGCGCCCAAATCAGCAGCAGGGGCAATTCAGACCAAGAATGCCCAAGAGGATATTTGATCCTATTCCTATTCCTTATAGTCTGTTGTTTGCTCACTTGCTCAAGAGCTCGCTGATCCAGCTGAGGAATTCCATGCCAGTGCCATACCCTATCCCTCCGGACTTTGACATGAACGCTAGCTGTGAGTTCCATTCGGGAATGTTTGGGCACACAATTGACGACTGTAATGCGTTCCAATACAAGGTGCAAGATTTGATCGACTCAAAGGTCATCACCCCAGATGGTACCCCCATAAGGTGAAGCTTATTTATCAGAGTGAGCACTCGAGGCTGCGAAGACATCATCAGAAGCAATAAGTCCAGACGGAGTCAAGTCTCCTCAACAATGGCAATCATCAGCTTCCTTTACTGCATTTTCATATGTAGCTTTCCTTTTTTTGTTTAAACATTGTATGCATGTAAAAACTTGTTTGTGTTTGAGTGTGGATTTTAATGCAATGATATGTTGTTCCTGAAGTATCTTACTTTTATGCACTCATGTCATGTTTATACGCACTGCAATACTATCTTTCTTGCCTAGACTCTTGGAGGGAGGATGACGAAATAAGAACACAGATTTCTAATGGTACGCTTTTGGATAAAATCCTGTTAAGGATGTACATGCATTGTTTCCAATTCACAAACACTGGAGAGATAAGGAGATAGACCTTTGTCAACCCCTTTGAGCCTAGTAGTAGGAGTTATTTCTGAAAATGAAAAACCCTCAATTTTAACCCAGGGGCAGGGTAGGCATCAGTTAGTTTGACCAAGTGTTCAACTTTCAGAAGGAGTGTACATCTGAGGATCCATTACCTTCCATTCCACTATCAAGAGGTTAAGAGGTGTAGAACCACAATGGTTACTCCTCACCAACCAAAGAGTGAAACAGTCACAACCCTTTCAAACAAGTCAGGCAAAATGGTGTCACACGACTTGTTCAAAAAAAAGAAAGAAAAAAAAGAGAAAAAGAAAAAGCCTGCTAAGTCAAAAAACTTGAAAGCAAGTGACTTAGGCAAAAGTTAAGGCATCCCGCTGGACTTCAAAATTGAAAACTCAAAAGAGTCAGTCCAGGCAAAAATTAGGGAACAAAAAGCAAAAGAATGAGAAAGCGAAAAGCCAAAAGGATTACAAAGAAAATCCTCGATAAGAACAAAGTCGTGTGACTAAAGACACAAAAGACAAAAAGGGGGGACTGTTAATCCAAAACCTCGTCAGGTGTCGAATCACCAATTGCATGGATTCCCTAGAAATCGGGAAACCTTTTGAGAGACGAGCGCTTGTGTCAAATTAGCTGAACATAGGACTGGAGAATATCATGAAGAGTGGGTGGGTACCAATAAACTTTAAGCCATAAAACCTTTTTTCTCAAACCGCGAACCAGGCCACGCTACAACCCTTAAAAGTCCTAATTAAAGCAGGGTTTAGTCTGAAGGCGTACTTCAACGAGATAGCGTTACTGACTCCCATGAGTTGTGCTAATAAGATTTTTGTTGGTGTTGCATGTGTGTATTGCTTTCCTTTCAAAAATAAGTGTCGTAACTCGGTTGTGTGACATATTTTCAATAAGGACTTCAAGATTAACATATGTGTTGCATTTAAATAATCATTCTCAGAATAAATATTTTCTGCTTGCATACATTTGTTTGACATCAAAGAAGCTTACACGATGAACATCAGTCGAGAAGCTTAAACTGGCCAAGTTGAGGTGCCTGAGACTCCAGAGGACATGTTGCTGAAAGATTATGTGGGAAAAAAGCGTTCCCAGCCATTTGTGTTGAGATGTAACCAATCTGGGACAATCACACCAGGAAATCTCTTCAAAATGTAGCCAAGCTAGGGCATTCAAGTTGAGAATGTCTTTTCAGAGTACAATAACCATGAGGCATTCATGTTGAGAAAATTTCTTCGAACTGGGGCAATTATGTCGAGATCTGATAAATCTCTCCACAAGCGTGTAAACTGGGGCAATCACGTCGAGATTCGATAAATCTCTCAAAGACTAGTCAGTCAGAGACAAATGTACTGCAAGACTTGTACTGGGACAGGTCACTTCAAGGGCGCGAGAAGTTTTTCCCTTCAGAACACAGTCAATCAATAGCACCTCCGCAAGGTTCAGAATACTGTGGCATAACATTTCAGGTCATTACGAACCCTCTCGAGGTGGTTTACTTCACGAATCATGAAGTATGGGACAGTTATGTCCAGATCGGATACATCTCTAAGAGTTTAAAAACCCTGGGGCATTGTTGATCACCAGGTTTTCTGTAAAATCCTCTTAAGATGATTGATTCAAGTAGACCCTGTGGTCTGGGGCAAGGTGGAGAGTTAAAGGAACTGTGTTTCGCCCTTGACAATCAATATGCAGAAACTTGAAGCACTGAGTTGTTCCTAGTGTGGGACTTTTGGAGTCTTTTCCCTCTAGCAAAGAGCCAGAGGGTATTTTTTTCCAGCAAGGTGTGGGAATTGTTATTCTTCCTCAAGCAGAGAATTGTCCTATGTTCGAAAAGGGCTTTTTATGAAGTTTTCTTATCTCTAGCAGTACAGATGGAATCCTCACTCTCAGCAAGGTAAAATGATAGAATATCGTCAAGAAGACGATGAGGAGTCAGAGTGTTCTCTTCCTCAACGGTCAGATCTAGTCATCTCAAGTAATTCAAAGTCCAATCTTCATTGGTACCTCCCCAGTAGAGCTGCTCTCTTCAACTTTGAAGTCTGATCGTCCTCAGTAGTTTGCTGCTCTCCCCAGTCAGAGTATCAAGGATCGTCTTCCTTAACAAAGTATAAAGAAGTGATTCCCTAAGCGGAGTCGTTGAGGATCGCCCCCCTCAGCAGGATATGAGAGGTTTACCCCCATCCAGAGTTGTGATTTGGCTCATCTTTCCTCAGCAGGTAGCCAGAAGTTGTTATTTTTAAAGCCTCTCCTGCAAGAGATTGATAGAGCATCTTCTTTGATCAAAGATGGTGTTTCCCCATAGAATATGGGGCAGTCATTTTTTCCTCAGCTAGTCAGGAAACATGTGTTTATCCCCTAGCATAGTGGATGTTGACAACTACTTATTTCCAAGCAGAAGTGCCGATGATGATCAGTACTTTTCAGCAGGATAAAGGTGCTCATATCCCCAAGCAGAGTCTGGTGGTGATTGGTATCCCCAGCAGGTCTTAAGTCCAATCATTTTTGGCAGGCGTCAAATCCAAGTTCTGAAGTATTTGGTGATCCCCAGCGGAGGAGTTTCCATTTTCAGTATTTGGTTTCCATCCCCAAGTAGAGTTTGTTGGCGGTTGGTATCCCCAACAGGTTTCGAATCCAGGTTCTGAAACATTTGGTGATCCCTAGTGGAGAAGTTTCCATTTTCAGTATTTGGTTTCCATCCCCAACAGAGTGGGTTTTCTCTCTAGGAGATTCGTCCATCTCCAGCAGAATTGGTGATTGTGATCTTCCCTAGCAGGGTGAAGTTTTCCTCAGCATGTTCTTTGGTTTGATGACAATGTAGTTTGTCGTCCTCGGTGGATCTGCTTCTGTTCTCAGCGTTTATTTTACTGGGATAGTCTTTTTGCATTGCATAAGCATTTTTTGCATGGCATCCTCCTAAATGCGTAGCATTTCCACCTCGTATGGAGCATTACGGCAAAATTCAAACATATGCATCCGAAGCATAAGCCAGGTTTGAGTTTTCCTTTGTCAGGAAAGCCGGGTTTCAGGAATATCATTCGACTTTATTCCACAAGTGTTGGGTGTAGTCATTCAAAGCAATATTTGACAGTCCCACGGCAGAGTGTTTTGCCAGGATTGTGAACCCGTGATCTCTTTTCACCCCTTTCGTCCAGGTGGTCTTTTGATTCATCCCTTCAAGGTTTTTTTACCTTAACACCCATCCATGTTCGAACCTTTGATTTCAATACCCGTCCGTATTGACCTGTTGATAACGCCCGTCCGTGTTCAGTTCATCATTTTAATCCCCAATAAGGCCAATCCCCAGTAAATTGAACCTCTTTACACTCGTCTGTGTACCTTTACGATACCCGTCCGTATTGAAACCTTTTTACGCTCGTCCATGTACCTTTTCGATACTCGTCCGTATTGAACCTCTTTACACCCGTTCGTGTATCTTTTCGATACCCGTCCATATTGAACCTTTTTACACCCGTCCGTGTATCTTTTCGATACCCGTCCGTATTGAACCCTTTTACACCCGTCCGTGTATCTTTTCGATACCCGTCCGTATTGAACCCTTTTACACCCGTCCGTGTATTTTTCCTATACCCGTCCGCATTGAACCTCTTTACACCCGTCCGTGTATTTTTTCGATACCCGTCCGTGTTAAACTCTTTACACCCGTCCGTGTACCTTTTCGATACCAGTCTGTGTTGAACTCTTTACACCCGTCCGTGTACCTTTTCGATACCCGTCCGTATTAAACCTCTTTACACACATCCGTGTATCTTTTCGATACCCGTCCGTATTGAACCTTTTTACACCCGTCCGTGTATCTTTTCGATACCCATCCATATTGAACCCTTTTACACCCGTCCGTGTATCTTCTCGATACCCGTCCGTATTGAACCCTTTTACACCCGTCTGTGTATTTTTCCGATACCCGTCGGGATTGAACCTCTTTACCCCCATCCGTGTATCTTTTCGATACCCGTCCGTGTTGAACTCTTTACACCCGTCCATGTACCTTTTTGATACCCGTCCGTGTTGAACTCTTTACACCCGTCCGTGTACCTTTTCGATACCCGTCCGTATTGAACCCTTTTACACCCGTCCGTGTATTTTTCCAACACCCGTCCGTATTGAACCTCTTTACACCCGTCCGTGTATCTTTTCGATACCCGTCCGTGTTAAACTCTTTACACCCGTCCGTGTACCTTTTTGATACCCGTCTGTGTTGAACTCTTTACACCCGTCCGTGTACCTTTTCGATACCCGTCCGTATTAAACCTCTTTACACCCGTCCGTGTATCTTTTCGATACCCGTCCGTATTGAACCTTTTTACACCCGTCCGTGTATCTTTTCGATACCCATCCATATTGAACCCTTTTACACCCGTCCGTGTATCTTCTCGATACCCGTCCGTATTGAACCTTTTTACACCTGTCCGTGTATTTTTCTGATACCCGTCAGTATTGAACCTCTTTACACCCATCCGTGTATCTTTTCGATACCCGTCCGTGTTGAACTCTTTACACCCGTCCATGTACCTTTTTGATACCCGTCCGTGTTGAACTCTTTACACCCGTCCGTGTACCTTTTTGATACCCGTCCGTATTGAACCTTTTTACACCCGTCCGTGTATCTTTTCGATACCCATCCGTATCTGATATCTTTGATTCCTTGACACCCGTCTGTGTTTATCCCCAGCGTAACTAACACTCGTCCGTGTTGTGACAGTGCTGCATTTATTGCTTGTTCCCCAGTGGAGTCGTCCCTCCTTCGAGGATTGCAAATTTCAGGATTCTTTTGGCATTCAATCTCCATGAATCCTTTGAACACATGACAGCCGTTGCTATCATACCTTCAGGACCAAGTTGATTGAATAGGGGCAGCTGTAACACCCCAAAATTTGCTTTCTTGTTTTTAGCTAACTGGCTTATGTTTCTTTGCATTTATTGCATTAGCATTTGTGCATATCATTGGTTCTTAGCATGGGATCAAGGTACTTGGTTCATCTCAAAGGAGTCTCAAGCCTCAAGGTGGTTTGAGGGGTTCATCATATCTTCATAAGATCAAGAATGGCAAAGGATTTCAAGTGAATCTTTCCCTCCTAACCAGAGGGACCATTAGGGTTCTTGGGTTCAAAGGACTTCTTGAAGAACTTTGTGGATTCAAGCATGCTCTCATGGGTTCCATATGCTCCCAAACACTCATAGAGGAAGGCTTGGCTATTGGTTCTTTGTGGAAGATGTTCAGTGGATCAATTACTTGTGAAGTAAGCAAAAGTCAACTATAAGGAGGAAAGTCAACCATGGAATTTTGAGGTCCTCTTCATGATTTTTAGGGTCTTATGCCCTCATATGGTCCTCAAATGTCAAGATTCATGTCATTCATCAATAATAAAGAGTTTGTGCAAAAGTCACTAAATATGGAAATGACCTATAATTTGAAACTTTCCATTTTTGGCAGTTTTTCAAACCACATTCAACTTGACTTTTCATCATCAAAGAAGCTTCAAATGAATTTTCCTCAAACATGAAAGTTGAAGATCTCTCTCTCCCATTTCCAAAAAGTACTAGATTGTCTCCATATCATTTGTGAAACTCAAGTTATGATGAAAAGAAGGCAAGGTGTTTTTTAAGATTTTCTCATGTATTCATTTTTCCACCTTTTGCATTTTGGTTCAAAATGACTTGTAATTGTTTCTAATGCTTCAAGTTACATTACAGCATTCAAGTACACTCCATGAGAACTATTTTTGACCCTTGAATCACTCCAATCCGTGCCATGTACCTCACTTTTTTCACAATGTGCAAAATGGCAAGATGGATCATATCTCATAAATCAAGTCACCACAAGGCCCAATTTTAATTCATTGGTGATCAGCAGAAGAAATGGAGATGAATCACACTTATTTCATAACCTTTCCACGTGTGGATTAGTGTGTGCATCACAACTTACATTTTTGCAAATCACCTTGGATAACCTTAATCAAGGATTTAACTAAACCCTAATCATGATCAGAGGGCTAACCAAGTGTATATAAGAAGGATCACACGCTCATTCACTCCTCATGCACTCTCATTTGCTCAGAATTCCAATTTTTGTTCTCAATCTTTCTCTCTTCGAAACTCACTCTCCTTGGAGTTTCTTTGAGATTTTATTTCACATTCTTGATCAGTGAAGTAAATAGAGCAAGAATCAACCATTGATTGAAGCTGAGAGTGAGTTTTTCATCAGATTCAGTTTTGGAAGGTTCAAGTTCAAATCTCAAGATCTAGCACGATTCCACACTCTAATTGCATTTATTTTGCAATAAGAGGTTCTAAGGAGTAGATCTGTAGCTTCCAGAGGGTTTTCTTGGTGTATTTTAAGCTCTGCAATTCTCAGGTTAGTGTGAAATTCATCATCATATAACTTGATTTTATGGTGTGCATTGTGTTCTTTGAGAGTTGCTGATCATCCTGATATAATTTGATTTTATTTTGGACGTGTATCATGGCCGTATTGTAGATCTAAAGTTTTTAGATCTAAACTTTATCTCTTCGATTTGCCTTGTATGTTGATGATCTGTTGGACCTAATTGCATATCTGAAATCCTTGTTGAATTCTGAGTAGAATTGTGTACTTGTTCTTGATTTCTGGAGATTTTTGGTGTTGAGGTCGCCGGAGAAGGTGACCGGAGCTAGGGTTCTGGCACCTGGTTATTTTGCAGGTGAACTGAGGTTTCAAGGTTGAAGATGAAATCTGGACCGTTGGTGGTCCAGATCTGATGGTTCACGTTGGGCCGCGTCTTTTAAAATTATCTTCTATTTTATGGATTGTGTGTTTTTATTCCATGATTGTTATCATGTGCTTCAGATCTGAGCCACACATCTTGTTTAATCTTTGATCTGATGATTCATTTGTACGCGTTTGATTAATCTGATGGTTTTGATTGTGCCAACGCATTAAAATTATCATGTGCTTCCCACGTGATTTGATTTTAATTTCTGATTGATTGGATATACACGCGTGTACCTTGGCTATCATGTACCTTTTAATCCTGGCCTTTCATCTTGATTACTTGTGATTTTGATTGACTGAATGTGGAGTGTTGGATTAATCTTGTGGCTGGTGTGAGTCAATCATGTTGACTGGGTCCTTATTTTTTGTTTGGTATGCGCTGACTATTTGAATGGACTGGGCTTGCTTTTCCCACCCCCTTCTTGAGCCCATTTTATTTCTCCAACGTGTAATTTGCTTGTGTTGCACCCCTGGCTTGTCATTTTCTTTTTTATTTCATTTAATTGTTTCATTTTCATTTTTTATTTTTAAAAATAGTTTTAAGCATCCAAAAATTATAAAAAAAATCATGAAGCATCTTTGGAATTTTATAAAATTTATTCAAATTTTAATTTCCATTTTTATTTTATTTTGTGCCTCTGAATTAATTGTTTGATTAATTTTCTTTGTGAATTTCTTCCATTGTGCACACCTTGCCTTGTTGATTTTATTTCTCATCATTGATGTATGATTTGCATCTCATTATTTTTGAATATTTCAGAGGACATCTTGAGGTCCTTAAAAATATTTTTCTCATATTTTTAACCTCTTTTTATATTGCATTTTAGTCCCTCTATTTGTGCATTGTTCTTCTTTGTTCTTATGCAAACTTGAAACATTGTTTGAGGTACTTAACTTGTGAATTTTTGTGTGATCTTTTGGCATATTGTTATCTTCTGAATTAGGTCACTTGGGTTTTAATTTCACAATTTTTTAATGTCATTTGGTATATGTTTGATTATTTGTGCTTAAGTGAATTATGCATGATCATCTCTTGACATCTCTCAACCCTAATTGCTTTGCCATGCCTAATTGATTGAGTTTCTTTGTGATTATTTGCATGAGTGTTTGCTATAATGTTTACCCCTGTTTGAGGTACTTTGTGACCTAATTTTGCAATTTGTGGATCATGTTTGGGTATGCTTTAAGTGCTTGTGCTTTGACTTCCTTTTGTGGGCTTTCTTTGGTGCATAATGTTTCATGTTTTGATCTTATCTTGCACATGAGAATTGTTGATAATGATATGATCTTGGTTCTGACTTGCTTTCATCTTCATCTTATTTTTCTCATTTTCATCTTGATATGAAGTTCATTGGTGCTTAATTGTGCATTTCATATAAGTATGCTTGCATTCTTTCATGATTACCTTTGCATGCTTACTTGAGATGTTTTGCATGATCTTTGAGACTTGTTTATGGATGTGAGTTGGATATACTTGATATGATGTGCTGGATGTCCTATCTTGTTTCTTATCTCATCCCTCTCTTTCTCACTCTTCTCTTTCACTCTCTTCCTCCCATGAATCTCAAGACTTGTTTAAGTCTTGGATTCTCTCCCTTTAGAGCTACCTAGTCCAACTTAATTATTGATTAAGCTTGGAGTAGGATTAACATTAGGTTTTAGGTAGTCGTCCCTCCTAAGCCTCACTAACCATAGGTTACCCATGTATGATAACATTAGGACTCTTAGTTTCCCTTTAGAGTTTCCTTTGGGTCTTCTCTCTTCTCATCTCAAAACTTCTTGAAAACACTTAATAAAGATAAAGTGTATTGCGCAAGAGCCTTAAGCGTGGGGAATGAGAAATGAGGGGCTTCCTCTCATCTTTCTAGAGTGCTTAGCAGGCATCCTGTCTTGGGACGATTCGTTAAGTATTCGTCCCTGTGCCCTAGACTTTGGTGCAATGCAAGTTATGAACTAATTTAATCAAAACACTTCTGCCTAAAAAACACAAAACAAATTCAAATCTTTTTATCCTTCGGGATTGTTGGGTTTCAAATTCCATTTTCAGAAAAGAGCTCGTCGGTCACGTAAAAAACACTTACCCATTCGTGGTCGTACCCACGAACTACATTAGCTCTGATTCCTCTCACTCGTCCGATTGAGGATATGTAGGAACAAGACAGCGATTCTCTTGGCGAGCAACCTTCCCCCACAGTTCCCGTCCGAACTATATTGACTCTGACTTTCCCATTGCACTGAGGGAGTACGTAGGCCTAGGGCATCGAATATGTCCTACCGAGTCCGTCTTAGTCACCCCATCACCGTTTTCTTTTGTTCAGCCATAGATAGTAGGACAGCTCACCCTCCGTTTAGACAACAAGCGTGGATCCCATCGAGTACGATGGATGCGTGGGGTGCTAACACCTTCCCCTCGCATAACCGACTCCCGAACTCGGACTATGGTTGCAATGACCGTGTCTTTCCCCCTTTCTCTTCAGGTTTATGCAGTGTTTCCTTTCCCTCTCTCGGGATAAATACACATTGCTGGTGACTCTGTGTTTTCTGCACCACTCTCGCGTTTATACTGTTGGATGCGAATCTTTCGGGAGCGATAGTATAAGACAGATAAAAGTACTCTCTTGTTAAGTCAAACCTTTTAGCCTCCGTCTTAGGCTTGGTACAAGACATATAAAAACCCTCTCTCTTGTTAAGTATAAAAGATTCTCTTGTTGAGTCAACTTTTAGCCTCCGTCTTGGGCTTCATACAAGACACATATAAAACACTCTCTTGTTGAGTATAAAAGACTTTCTTGTTGAATTAATCCCCTTTTAGCCTTTATCTCTGGCTTCGTACGAGATAGCAAAACACTCTCTTGTTGAGTATAAAAGACTCTCTTGTTGAGTCGATCTCCTTTTAGCCTCTATGTCGGGCTTCGTACGAGACAGGAAAAACACCCTCTTGTTGAGTCAATCACCTGTCAAATAGACTCTCTTGTTGAGTCAAACCTTTTAGCCTCCGTCTTGGGCTTCGTACAAGACACATAAAAGCACTCTCTTGTTGGGTCAGTCACTTGTTAGTACTCTCTTGTTGAGTCAACCCTTTTAGCTTCTATCTCGGGCTTTGTACGAGGCAACAAATAAAAAGCACCCTCTTGTTGGGTCAATCGTCTCCTCTTAGGCTTTGTATAAGGAAATATCGATTGAGTCAATCAACCTTTTAGCATCAAATTTGTGCCTTGCTCACAACATACAAACATCAACAACTCCTCTTTAGAGATGACAAATTCTCTCTCATCCAAAACCCTTTAGCTTCACATCTTGGCCTTTGAACAAGATACAAATTACTTTTCGCTTCATGTCTTGGGCTTTTAACTAGACACCAAAACAACCTTTCTCCTCCCATAGAATAGGAGGAACTACGATCGCTCTGATTTCCCTGTTTCGTTAAACGGGAATACGTAGGTATAAGATTGCAAAAATCTTAGCGAGCATACTAATCAAAAACCCAAAATCCAGTACCTTCATATATCAATCAAAAGCATCCAACCCAATCCCTTACCAGAAACCTAGCCCATAATCCAGACACGGTGTTTTAAACAAATAACCTTAAAAGATGAACCTCCTCTTGATAGCACCTGTAAACCAACAGTTTTGATTGTTTAAACTCAGTTTGCAAGCAGGGTTAATTGGAGACATCTATTTGCCTTCCTTAATCAGCTCAATAAGATAAAAAAATGAATTGAACTATACTACCTAAGCGATAGTGATTTGAAACCACAAAAATTCGCGCTACAGAAAAGTGGCGACAACAGTGGGAGGCATTCTTTCTAGCCTCTTTTTAAGGTGAAGTCCTTAAATTCACCAAGTATCACAGAAATGACGACTCTGCTGGGGAGTCATTGTCTATATAGGATAATAAGACTAGAGGTCTAGGATGATTAAGACAAATATATATACTGCTTTTTCTAATTGATATCAGCGTTTATTTTTTTGCTAATGGGAATGCGTGTGATGCCGCATGTGGAAAGATTGAGTATACACCTAAGATAGGTGATGGCATTATACGGGTAATCTTACAGGGAGTGAATCCCAGTTAAGAGTCCCCGGTCGACCATCAAACTCAGTGGAGACTCCCTTTGCAAATACATTGCCTATACGACTTTGGTTGTTGAAAGTAGTGTGGTCGACTGGGTTATCTGAGAAGCTGATGTTTTTAGTAGACTGTAACCATTTTGTAGTGCGGAAGCTATCGGAAATAGTTGTCACGCAATACTACCCTCATTTGAGATCACTCTAAGATACATCAGCTTGCTGGCGATTCGCTTCCTATTGTTATCCCAAGAGGGGTCAATGATTTTGCGGACAGGTACAAAAAATCACCAGTATAAACCTTTGGGGGATGGGTAGAGCCTTGACTTCATGACACCGACACTTTGACCCCATGTTTTTTCTATGTTTTTATGTGCTGCATTCATACATTCATTTAAAAAAAACATTTAAACAAAGAAAAATTTCTCTTCTAGTCTCTCTTTTTCAAATTAAACTAAGACAATGATTGCAAATGTTAGATGAAGAGATTGCTAATGGATTTTGGTAGAAGAAAGACTCACAAGTACACCTTCAATGTTCCAAAATTAGAGGATTTGAGAGGTTTGGATAGGATGATCACCAACCCTGAGGCTTTCAGAGCCAAGTATGGAGGACTGCTGTCTCTATTAAGGGTCCATGTAATTGAAGGAATCCTGTCTACACTCATTCAGTTCTACGATCCGGTCTATCACTGTTTCACATTCCCGGATTATCAGCTAGCAACAACACTGGAGGAGTATTCTCACCTGATTGATCTACATATTACTGATCAAGCTCCCTTTTCTGGACTTGAAGAAATTTCAAAAGATCAAACCATTGCAAGAGCAATTTATTTGGACGAGTCAGAAGTTAGGACTAACATTACCACAAAGGGTAGTATCCAGGGTTTGCCAGCCCAGTTTTTGATAAAGAAAGCCCTGTACTTTGCCAGTATATGGAATGTGGCTGCGTTCGAGAGCATCTTTGTTTTGCTCACCTACGGATTATCTTTGTTTCCCAACATCGATAACTTTGTAGATATCAATGCCATTAAGATATGTCTGATTGGAAATCCCGTACCAATCTTACTCGCAGATGCGTATTGTAATGCCCCGAATTAATTAAAATGTTTATTTAATTGATTTTATTATAGAATTGTTTGAAATATTATGATTTTGGATGACTTTGATGAAAGGTTATGATTTAAGGGAAGTTGGAATTATTTTGAGAATTTTGGGAACAAATTAGATCAATTAAATTAGACTTGTTTAATTAGAAAATAGAATAGAATTAGTGTTGGAGGTGTGTAAGGGTACTTTAGTAAAAGGTGGAGGTTTAGTGAGGGCAATAGAGGAAAAATCCTAAAAAGAGGTTAAAGGGGTTATACGGAGGAGTAGGGTTTTGGAAAAAATTACACTGTTGCATTGCGTTTGAAGAAGAGACAGAAAGAGGAGAGAAGCGGTTAGACTTGGAGAGAACACGAAGAAGAAGATTCAAGGCTAAGAATTTACTCAGGTATGGGGAGTGAGATTATGTTATTATAATTGATTTTAAGTATTAGATAGTTGTAGTGAATGCACTGGTTAATTGATGAGGAACTGTGACAAGGGTTTTAAGTAAATTAAAAGGAAACCATGTTCGATGAGTATAAAATTTTGAGAAAAATGATAATGGCTAAAGGTAGGAGTTATTGAGATATTATGAGAAAATTAGTAATCCTGGATGCTAGATGAATCGAGTGTATGGAGGGGTTGGTGGGTACTGTCTGGAAAATTATGGACGGGTGGAAATAGAAGAAGAAAAAGAAGGAATAGTAAGAAAAAAAAAGATTAAAGGGGGGTGGCACCAGCCACATGGAGAGAGAGTGGCGCAAGCCACTATATTTTGAGGTAGGGGTGGCGCAAGCCACCCATTAAATAGGAGAGTTTCATTTTCTTTTCTCCTTCCAATTTCTTATAAAAATCATATCTTTTGTTTTACAAATCCGTTTTCGATGCTGTTTGAAGCTATGGAAAGGTGGTGAAATAATCTATAACATGGAAAAATAAAATAAATTATAAAGTGTAATCTTCTAATGGAAAATTATAGGTTAAAACAATGAGTAATGGTATTGATGTACTGTAAGTTACATGTCTGTCTGAAAATTTGCAGAATTGTATCTAGGGGTGATTAGTTGAGATTAGTGATAGTGAAATGACAATATTATGATGATGATGGAGAGATTAATGAGATTTAAGTATGCTATTCTAATTTATTGATGTTCTGTGATGAAATTGTCAGTATGTGTGTGTTGTGTGTGGAATCCCTCATTTATGCCTGAAAGTGATTTTGGTGTAGATTATATTAACATGTTACTGGTGATTATGTTATGTATGTGATGATATATGTAAAAAGTATGTGATAGTTCTGATGATGATGATACTGAGCTGACCTTGAGGATGATGTTCTGCTGGTGTGATGAATTTTGGTGATTTATTATATGGATAATGATGCGTTTGACTAGCCGTGGTCGTGTTTTGTGAATTATTATGCATCATGCATTCATAGCATAATTTGTAGGACGAATTATCCAGTGAAGTTGTAGGACGAAATGTCCAGTGAAGTTGTAGGGCTTATAGTCCAGTGAAGTCTGAAGATGACTAAGTCACCAGTGAAGTTTTGGTACCGCATGCATGTTGCATTTTCATGATTGGTGGCATTGCATAATGTTGTTGATCCTTGAGGATTTTTAATTGATTTCTTATCAGTGATGTTATGACAGAAATGTGGATTCACTGTTGTATTTGTTTGTAAATTACTTGTTGTATGATTTACATGATGTCATGACAAAACAAGAAATGTGTGAAGTTACTGTTGAGTTATATTATTGAAGTAATATGATGCTATGAGTTACTTGCTGTGATGTTGCTGTTGTCAAATTATTAACACTACTATGTCTTTTACTTACATCCTTTATAATGATTATAATTTACTCAGCCTGCTTGTTGAATGTTTCCCCTATCTGGGCAACGCGCAGGTAATTCGGAGTAGCTATAGATGCACTGAAGATTTAGCTTTGGAGTAATTTATTTTTATTTCAGTGGATTTAGAAGGTGTCTTGCTCTGATATATGTAACATCGGGGTTGGGATCGTCTGATCGGAACATCTGCATTATTTCCTTTCTGTTTGGTTATTGTTGGAGTTTTATGTATTGCTTCCATGAATTTTATTTAAACGTTGAATTTTGAGTTACTGTTTGATGAAGTATTTTAATAAAGAATTTTGAGACTAGATTTTCTGCTGTGGAGTTTAATTTAAATGCAGTTTAAATGTTAAATTTTCTTGGAAAATGATAACTATGAAAATTTTGAGAACCCGTGTTACGGAGCAGGAATATATTTATGAGGTGAATTTATGGAATGAAGTGTGACACCCTTTTTTTGTGAAGATACTATGATTTTTATTTAAAATTATTGTGTGAAAAAGTCGTGGGGTAGAAGGGTGTTACATTAGTGGTATCAGAGCAGGTCGGTCTGTCTGGCCAGGTTGTTGAGTCTTTAGTGTCTAACAGTAGAATTATTATAGAATTAATTCTAACCATTATGACTGTTCTTGTGTTGAGCAGAACAATGGCTGGAAGGAATGATGTTGCACTTGTTGTTGCTCTGCAGGCTGTTGTTTAGGCTGTGCAACAACCCCGTGCTGGTGAGAATGATGGGTCTCGTATGTTGGAGACGTTTCAGAGGAATAAGCCGCCTACTTTTGAAGGTCGATACGATCCCGATGGAGCACAGGATTGGCTCAAGGAGATTGAGAGGATCTTTCGACTCATGGATTGTTCTGAGGCACAGAAAGTGCGTTTTGGGACGCATATGCTAGTGAAAGAAGCTGATGACTGGTGGGTTGAGACTCGTCATAGGTTGACGGCAGCAGGTGAGGTTATTACTTGGGTGGTGTTCAGTAGGGAATTTCTGAGGAAATATTTTCCTGAGGATGTGCGGGGAAAGAAGGAAATCGAATTCCTAGATCTGAAGCAAGGGAATTTAACTGTGACTGAATATGTTGCGAGGTTTGTGGAACTGGCAAAGTATTATCCACATTACAGTGAGGCAACTGCTGAATTTTCGAAGTGCATCAAGTTTGAGAGTGGTTTGCGTCCGGAAATCAAACGGGCAATTGGGTATCAGAAGATTCATAGGTTTGCAGACTTGGTGGATAGCTGTAGAATCTATGAAGAAGATAGCAAAGCTCATTCGGCTCACTACAAGAGTTTGAGTGAGAAAAGAGGAAAGCAACATCAAGATCGTAGGAAGCCTTACGATGCTGATAAGGGAAAGAAGAAAGCACATGAGGAGAAAAGAACAAGTGGGGGGGAGCTCCCGCTTCTATCACAAGCTACATGTGTGGTGAACGAGGTCACCGTTCCAATGAATGTGAGAACAAAGTGTTGAGGTGCTACAAGTGTGGCAAAACTGGTCATTGTGCTCCTGAATGCAAGAATGATGGTCCAACTTGTTTCAATTGTGGTGAACAGGGTCATATCAGTACCCAGTGTCAGAAGCCAAAGAAGGAGGTTACTGCTAAGACCAATGGTAGAGTGTTTGCTCTGAGTGGGACAGAGAACTCCAAGAAGGACAACTTGATTCGAGGTACTTGTTTTATTAATGATGTTGAGCTGATTGCTATTATTGATACTGGTGCTACTCATTCGTTTATTTCGCTTGAGTGTGCTAATAGGTTGGGTTTGAATTTATCTGATATGAATGGTAGTATGGTGATAGAGACGCCTGCTAATGGTTCTGTTACTACTAACCGTGTGTGTTTGAAGTGCCCTCTGACCATTTATGGGAGGAGTTTCTGGATGGATTTGGTGTGCTTGCCTTTACACCAAATTGATGTCATCCTTGGAATGAACTGGTTGGAATTCAACTACGTTCATATCAATTGTTATGCTAAGACAGTGGAGTTTCCTGTGTTTGGTGATAGCGGTGAGTCGATGTTTTTGTCTGCTAAGCAAGTGGGTGAACTTCTAGAAGATGAAGCCTTGATGTTTGTAATGTTTGTGTCACTACAAGTTGATCGTGATGTTACAAATGTTGAACTACCTGTCGTCCATGAATTTTCTGATGTATTTCCGGATGACATAAGTGATTTGCCTCCAGAGCGTGAAGTAGAGTTTGCAGTGGATTTGATACCAGGCACAAGTCCAGTGTCGATGGCTCCGTATCGGATGTCAGCTTCTGAGTTAAGTGAATTGAAGAAGCAACTATAAGAGTTATTAGAGAAGAAGTTTATTCGACCAAGCATTTCTCCGTGGGGTGCTCCGGTGTTGTTGGTTAAGAAGAAAGATGGTAGTATGAGATTGTGTGTCGACTACAGATAATTGAATAAAGTAACCATCAAGAATAAGTATCCACTCCCGAGGATCGACGACTTGATGGATCAGCTAGTGGGAGCTTGTGTATTCAGCAAGATTGATTTGAGATCTGGTTATCATCAGATTCGTGTTAAACCAGATGACATTCCGAAGACGGCTTTTAGGACGAGGTATGGTCACTATGAGTACACTGTGATGCCATTCGGTGTGTACAATGCACCTGGAGTGTTCATGGAGTATATGAATAGAATTTTTCATGAGTATCTGGATAAGTTTGTGGTGGTTTTCATCGATGATATTTTGATATACTCCAAATCAGAAGAAGAGCACGCAGAGCATTTGAAGATTGTGCTGCAAGTGTTAAGAGAGAAGAAGTTATATGCGAAACTGTCGAAATGTGAGTTCTGGTTGAAGGAAGTAAGTTTCCTTGGCCATGTGATTTCAAGTGGTGGGATTGATGTGGATCCCGCGAAGATTGATGCTGTGTTGCAATGGGAGACTCCGAAATCTGCTACTGAAATCCGAAGTTTTCTTTGGTTGGCAGGTTATTATCGCAAGTTTATTGAAGGTTTTTCTAAGTTGGCTTTACCTTTAACGCAACTGACGCGGAAGGGTCAAGCATATGTGTGGGATGTGGCTTGTGAGGAGAGTTTTGTGGAACTAAAGAAGAAGTTGACGACCGCTCCAGTATTGATTTTGCCTAATCTAAATGAGTCATTTGTGGTATATTGCGATGCATCGAAGATGGGTCTTGGTGGAGTGCTAATGCAGAATGGATAGGTTGTTGCTTATCCATCGAGACAACTAAGAGTTCATGAAAGGAATTATCCTACACATGATCTAGAGTTGGCAGCTGTAGTGTTCGTGCTAAAAATTTGGCGACACTATCTTTTCGGTTCGAGGTTCGAAGTGTTCAGTGATCATAAAAGCTTAAAGTACTTGTTTGATCAAAAGGAGTTGAATATGAGACAGAGAATGTGGCTTGAATTATTGAAGGATTATGATTTTGATTTGAACTATCATCCTGGAAAAGCAAATGTAGTGGCTGAGGCATTGAGTAGGAAGTCGCTGCATATGTCAATGCTTATGGTGCGTGAGTTAGAATTAATTGAGTAGTTTAGAGACACGAGTTTAGTGTGTGAGGCCAATTCTGATAGTGTAAAATTGGGAATGTTGAAGCTGACTAGTAATATTCTTGAAGAAATTCGAGCAGGTCAGAAATCCGATTTGAAGCTGGTGGATCAGTTGACGTTGATTAATCAAGGTAATGGTGGGGAGTTCAAAATTGATGAAAATGGGGTGATGAGATTCGGAGACAGAGTATGTATTCCAGATATTCCTGAACTTAAGAAGAGTATTCTTGAAGAAGGACATAGAAGTGGGTTGAGTATTCATCCCGGTGCTACAAAAGTGTATCAAGACTTGAAGAAGTTGTTTTGGTGGCCTGGAATGAAAAAGGACGTTGCAGAATTTGTTTATGCTTGCTTGACTTGTCAGAAGTCAAAAATTGAACATCAAAAGCCTTCGGGTTTGATGCAACCGCTGAGCATTCCCAAGTGGAAGTGGGATAACATTTCGATGGATTTTGTGACGGGTTTGCCAAGGACTGCGAAGGGTAATGATTCTATTTGGGTGATAGTAGATAGGTTGACTAAGTCGACTCATTTCTTGCCGATGAAGATTAATCATCCTATTAAGAGGTTAGTTGAGCTGTATATCGATGAAATTGTGAGGTTGCATGGAATACCGTTGAGTATCGTATCGGATAGAGATCCGCGTTTTACGTCAAAATTTTGGAAGGGTTTGCAAGATGCCTTGGGTACTAAGTTGAGGTTGATTTCTACTTATCATCCGCAGACAGATGGACAGACTAAGAGGACTATCCAATCTTTGGAAGATTTGTTGAGAGCTTGCATGTTAGACCAAGGAGGAGCTTGGGACGACCATTTGCCTTTGATTGAATTTACTTACAATAATAGTTTTCACGCGAGTATCGGTATGGCACCGTATGAGGCGTTGTATGGGCGGAGGTGTAGGACACCGTTGTGTTAGTATGAGTCAGGCGAGAGTGCTGTACTCGGACCTGAAATTGCGCGAGAGACAACCGATAAGATTAAGGTGATTCAAGAGAGAATGAAAGCTTCGCAGAGCCGTCAGAAGAGTTATCATGATAAGCGAAGAAAGGAACTAGAGTTTCAAGTGGGTGATCATGTATTTCTGAGAGTTACGCCGATAACTGGTGTCGGTAGAGCTTTGAAGTCGAGAAAACTTACACCGCGATTTATTGGTCCATATCAAATTTCAGAGAAGATCGGTGAAGTGGCGTATCAGATTACTTTGCCACCGTCACTTGCGAATCTTCATGATGTTTTTCATGTGTCTCAATTGAGGAAATACATTCCGGATCCTTCGCATGTGATTCAAATGGATGACGTACAGGTGCGAGATAACTTAACTATCGAAGCATCGCCAGTGCGAATCGAAGGTCGGGAAATGAAGCAATTGCGGGGCAAGGACATTGCCTTAGTGAAGGTACTATGGGGTGGACCAGCTGGAGACAGTTTGACTTGGGAACGCGAGGATCAAATGAAAGAATCCTACCCGTTCTTGTTTGCATCAGGTAATTTTTTAGGGCGAAAATTCTTTTAAGTGGGGGAGAGTGTAACGCCCCGAATTAATTAAAATGTTTATTTAATTGATTTTATTATAGAATTATGTGAAATATTATGATTTTGGATGGCCTTGATGAAAGGTTATGATTTAAGGGAAGTTGGAATTATTTTGAGAATTTTGGGAACAAATTAGATCAATTAAATTAGACTTGTTTAATTAGAAAATAGAATAGAATTAGTGTTGGAGGTGTGTAAGGGTACTTTAGTAAAAGGTGGAGGTTTAGTGAGGGCAATAGAGGAAAAATCCTAAAAAGAGGTTAAAGGGGTTATACGGAGGAGTAGGGTTTTGGAAAAAATTACACTGTTGCATTGCGTTTGAAGAAGAGGCAGAAAGAGAAGAGAAGCGGTTAGACTTGGAGAGAACACGAAGAAGAAGATTCAAGGCTAAGAATTTACTCAGGTATGGGGAGTGAGATTATGTTATTATAATTGATTTTAAGTATTAGATAGTTGTAGTGAATGCACTGGTTAATTGATGAGGAACTGTGACGAGGGTTTTAAGTAAATTAAAAGGAAACCATGTTCGATGAGTATAAAATTTTGAGAAAAATGATAATGGCTGAAGGTAGGAGTTATTGAGAGATTATGAGAAAATTAGTAATCCTGGATGCTAGATGAATCGAGTGTATGGAGGGGTTGGTGGGTACTGTCTGGAAAATTATGGACGGGTGGAAATAGAAGAAGAAAAAGAAGGAATAGTAAGAAGAAAAAAAATGATTAAAGGGGGGTGGCACAAGCTACCATGTTAGGTGGCGCCAGCCACATGGAGAGAGAGTGGCGCAAGCCACTATATTGTGAGGTACGCCACCCATTAAATAGGAGAGTTTCATTTTCTTTTCTCCTTCCAATTTCTTATAAAAATCATATCTTTTGTTTTACAAATCCGTTTTCGATGCCGTTTGAAGCTATGGAAAGGTTGTGAAATAATCTATAACATGGAAAAATAAAATAAATTATAAAGTGTAATCTTCTAATGGAAAATTGTAGGTTAAAACAATGAGTAATGGTATTGATGTACTGTAAGTTACATGTCTGTCTGAAAATTTGCAGAATTGTGTCTAGGGGTGATTAGTTGAGATTAGTGATAGTGAAATGACAATATTATGATGATGATGGAGAGATTAATGAGATTTAAGTATGTTATTCTAATTTATTGATGTTCTGTGTTGAAATTGTCAGTGTGTGTGTTGTGTGTGGAATCCCTCATTTATGCCTGAAAGTGATTTTGGTGTAGATTATATTAACATGCTATTGGTGATTATGTTATGTGTGTGATGATATATGTAAAAAGCATGTGATAGTTCTGATGAAGATGATACTGAGCTGACCTTGAGGATGATGTTCTGCTGGTGTGATGAATTTTGGTGATTTATTATATGGATGATGATGCGTTTGACTAGCCGTGGTCGTGTTTTGTGAATTATTACGCATCATGCATTCATAGCATAATTTATAGGATGAATTGTCCAGTGAAGTTGTAGGACGAAATGTCCAGTGAAGTTGTAGGGCTTATAGTCCAGTGAAGTCTGAAGATGACTAAGTCATCAGTGAAGTTTCGGTACCGCATGCATGTTGCATTTTCATGATTGGTGGCATTGCATAATGTTGTTGATCCTTGAGGATTTGTAATTGATTTCTAATCAGTGATGTTATGACAGAAATATGGATTCACTGTTGTATTTGTTTGTAAATTACTTGTTGTATGATTTACATGATGTCATGACAAAACAAGAAATGTGTGAAGTTACTGTTGAGTTATATTATTGAAGTAATATGATGTTATGAGTTACTTGCTGTGATGTTGCTGTTGTCAAATTATTAACACTACTATGTCTTTTACTTACATCCTTTATAATGATTATAATTTACTCACCCTGCCTGTTCAATGTTTCCCCTATCTAGGCAATGAGCAGGTAATTCGGAGTAGCTATAGACGCACTGAAGATTTAGCTTTGGAGTCATTTATTTTTATTTTGGTGGATTTAGAAGATGTCTTGCTCTGATATATGTAACATCGGGGTTGGGATCGTCTGATCAGAACATCTGCATTATTTCCTTTCTGTTTGGTTATTGTTGGAGTTTTATGTATTGCTTCTATGAATTTTATTTAAACATTGAATTTTGAGTTACCGTTTGATGAAGTATTTTAATAAAGAATTTTGAGACTAGATTTTCCGCTGTGGAGTTTAATTTAAATGCAGTTTAAATGTTGAATTTTCTTGGAAAATGATAACTATGAAAATTTTGAGAACCCGTGTTACGGAGCAGGAATATATTTATGAGGTGAATTTATGGAATGAAGTGTGACACCCTTTTTTTGTGAAGATACTCTAATTTTTATTTAAAATTATTGTGTGAAAAAGTCGTGGGGTAGAAGGGTGTTACACGTATCATTCGGTACACTTAAGGAATTTATACAGTGGAGAAATGATCACGTGTTGTGTATTCTTGCTTTACAAATGGTTCATTTCCCTTTTGCCCAAGTCTGCTGCATTTTGGGATCAAAAGAATACTTTACGTTGGTCGTAGAGAATCATGTCTCTTACCAACTCTGACATCGATTGGTACAATCGAATCTATAACGGGATCAGAATCATGGAAATTTCCCAAATGTACCCCTTATAGGAACTAAGGGGGAATCAACTATCATCCAATTTTAGTTCATCGTCAATTTGGATACCCAATGAGGCATGTCTCGCGTAGTGCTCATCTGGAAGGTCTTTTCTTCATGGAAGGAGAAAACGACAGGGCACTAAAGACAGAAATAGTGCATGCTTAGAAACATGTTCATAGGAAAGGAAGAGAGTCTCTAGGAAAATCAGACTGTGTCTCGGTGGAGCCTTATCTCCACTGGGTACAAACTAGAGCTCTCAAGCCGAGGATGCCTTACCCTCGTCAGGAAGTTCTTCCATTAAGGGACTCTGTCCCTTATTTTATGTCTGATATGGAAAAACTTCAAGTTACTCTCAACAAAGTTCAACAGGAGAAGAGGTCTTGGAGGAACAAGTACTGCATTCTCAATGTGGAGTGTAAGAAAATACAGCAGCTATTGAAAGAAAAATATGCTCTGATTGAGATTTTAGAGCAACATGCTGTAGAGAATCAGGATGACCAGAGCAATTTGCTCGCTCCTTTCAATTGGTAAAGGAATGACAACCCGATAATGGTTGAAGAGCCCCGGTCAAAGAAAGGAAAGCACCAGAACCAGCACCTGAGCTCTCTTCAGAGAGGACTCAGGATCCATAAGCTTAGACATTTCCTTTTACAACACTTTGTAATGTACTGTATTTCCATTTCTGCAATCTTTGAATTCAATAAAACGGGGTCTTCCCCAATGTTTGATATTTGTAATCTAATTGTCGAAGTTTATTTTGAATAAACAAAAATAATTAATATAATCATTGCATATCATTCATCATTCTCGCATAAACGCATTCTTCTTTCCTGCGAATCTCACGTTTACGTCTCGATTCTAGAGTCAAAGTGTCTCATTCGTACAATACTCGGGCCAATCGACAGAAAAAGATGGATGATCTCGAGGAAGAGAATAGAGAGTTGAGAGAAGAGATCGACACTCTGAAAGAAGATCTGAGAAAGCTTCATAACAACATGCAAGCTCTACCAGAAGCTCGGGTGCAACAACAACGGACTGTGATCTCAGAGACCACATCAACGTCCATAGTGGAGAAGTTTGATCCTAGGTACAAAATGCCGAAAGATCGTCCCTGGGGCATGCCACTCAACTATATCTCGGAAGGATATATTCTGCCGATCATGGAAGATCCGGAAAATGCAGCAGGAACCGCTGGGCCTGAAGGTTACAAACTTCGGGAAAGAGAAGATGTTAGGGGCATGACAATAACTCCTGAAGGTTACAAACTTTGGGAGGCACCTAGAGTCACTGCCATGATGACTATACCACCACCCGATGTACACACTATCCCGGAAGGATAGATTCCACAGATACTGTCTGGTGGAAACAAAAGTATGTTCGACAGGATGAATGAGTTCCAGGAACAGTTCCTGGAGATGCAGAAAGAACTGCAAGTCATTCGTGGTCAGGATCTATTTAGAAAAGACGCCGCAGACCTTTGTTTGGTCCCCAATGTGAAAGTGCCGCACAAGTTCAAAGTGCCCGAATTTGAAAAGTACAACGACAACTCTTGCCCTCAAATCCATTTGGTAATGTATGCTCGGCGAATGTCAACTCAGACAAAGAACCAGAAGCTACTGATTCACTACTTTCAGGATAGTTTAACCGGTGCCACACTCAAATGGTACATGGGTTTAAACCGCACTAAGATCGCTACCTTCAGAGATCTTGGCGCTGCCTTCGTTCAGCAGTATAAGTATAACCTGGACATGGAACCGGACAGAGATCAACTCAGATCGATGTCACAAAAGGACAAGGAAACCTTTAAGAAGTACACTCAGAGATGGCGTGAAATTGCCGCTCAGATTTGTCAACCTCTTGAGGAAAAAGAGATGACAAAGATCTTCTTGAAAACCTTAAGCTCATTTTACTATGACAGAATGGTTGCCAGTGCGCCCAGTGACTTCACCGAGATGGTGGGCATGGGAGTTCGTCTTGAGGAAGTAGTCTGAGAAGGACGTTTAGTTAAAGATGCTGGATCATCAAGTAGTACAAAAAGATACGGTAGTGCTCTCCCTAAGAAAAAAGAGCAGGATATTGAGAATATCTCTCTCAGAAAGCAAAGGCAATGTTACCAACCAGTAGCAGTTGTAACTCCTGCTATCAACCCTCCGCCTGTTCCTATGTATCAACCTCAGGTTACGCAGAGCCAACCGAATCAACAATAATATCAGCAAAGGACACAACAGCCTCTTCAGTAGGCTCGTCCTTCGAACAACAACAACCGTACAACGCGACCGCCAGGGTTCGACCCTATACCCATGTTGTACGCAGAAATGTTTCCGTTATTACTGGTTAAAGGGCATGTCCAAACCAGGTCTCCTCTTACAGTACCAGAAAACTGCCTTTTTGGTTCAAAGCGGATCAGACTTGTCCTTACCATCAAGGAGGACCAGGGCATCACATAGAAAACTGTCTCAATTTCAAATCCGATGTACAATAACTTGTTAGGAGCGGGGTCTTATCTTTCAAAGATACGAATCTGAATGTTCTCACGAACCCGTTGGCTCAACACGAGAAAGCTGCAGTAAAATTGATAGAAGGAGAGTCTAACGACAGCTATCAAATTCATGATGTACTCTTATTGAGGGCCAATCTGGTCAAGATGCATCGCAGACAGAGCGGGTATGGCCATATACCATCTCACAACTATCACCAATGTGATATTTGCTCTAAGAACAATCAAGGGTGTTATGTGGTGCAATCAGCTCTACAGGAACAATTGGATCTCAGATGGATCCAAGAGAACTGAATTTGTGGGGTCAACTTGACTTATACGAATTACAACATCATTCAGAGCCATGACATCCGTGCGATGAATGTCAACCTGGTGGCAATGTACTCAAGGCAAATCCAGTATCATAATCTGCCGCGGCACGATTACAATTCCTGTCTGATTTGCTCGGTAAACAATCAGGGATGCTCTTTTGTACAAGAGGCCCTCCAACGTCAGATGGATCTTGGGTGGATACAGGACTACCATGATAGAAATCCCTATTAGGTGAATATGATTCAAATATTCGATATTCGCTTGATGAATACCAGCTTGGTAGAATTACACGCTAAGCAAGTGCAGCTTGGTTTTCTGACTTCGCATAATTACCAGAACTGTAAAGGATGTCGTGAGAGTGACCAGGGATGTACTCTCATTCGAATAACTTTGCAACACTTGTTAAATCATTGGTGGCTTCCGATCTATCTAGATGAGGACATGCAACAAGTCAGTATGATCGACGGGAACCCTACTAGATATCAAAGTCAGGATGCTCGATCAATGGAAACGAACCTAGTGAGGTTACACTGTATTCAAAGCAGACGTGGCCAGGTGCCACCACATAATTACGAACGCTGTAGAGTTTGCTCGAAAAATAGCCAAGGATGTTACCTCGTGCGAGCAGCCCTTCAAGGTCAGTTGGACCGCAAAGAGATTCAACCATGTCCAGTTTCAGGGCCCATCAACTTGATGCCCGACTATTTCGCTGATCAAATCAAAGATGTCGTTGTAATCTCTGATCGCGAAAGGACTAGGGATGTTTGTACCATCATCCCTCTACTTGACGAATCAAAAGTTCTTAACCAGGAACTGATTGAAGTCACCTATGACAGTCAGAAAAATCAGAAGGCTCCTGTAGTTATCTATCTACCGGGACCAGTTCCATCTGAATCAGCTAAGGCGATCCCTTACAAATACGGTGCAACAATAATTGAGAATGGAAAGGAAATTCCATTACACTCCGTCATGAATATTACAGACATCAGTCGAGTAACACGGAGTGGTCGAATCTTCAATCGAGGAACCTAACAAAGAAAAGGAACTTCAGACAGAAGTTCCCAATCCACCAGTCGGTCAGTCCAGTGATCCCGACCTTTCAAAGAACGATGATGAGATGTTGAAGCTCATCCAAAGGAGTGAATACAACATTGTTGATCAACTGTTACAAACTCCTTCAAAGATCTCTGTGCTATCACTTTTACTCAGTTCCGAAGCCCACAGAGAGGCTCTACAGAAAGTCTTAGAGCAGGCCTTTGTGGAACAGGATGTGTCAATACGACAGTTCGACAGCTTCATCGCCATTCATCGCACAGATGTCGTGGCTTTGAATGATGTTGGAATTCATATGAGTCATGTTGACCCCCCGAATTCGGTGTTCTTGGATCCACCTGAGATCCAATTATTCCTGTAGAGCTTATTACACCACAGAACATCCTTGATTACTCTTAGAGCAGATATCACATTGGTGATAGTTATGCGGTGGTATATGGCCATACCCGCTCTGTCTGCGATGCATCTTGACCAGATTGGTCCTCAATAAGAGTACATCATGAATTTGATAGCTGTCGTTAGACTCTCCTTCTATCGAATTAACTGCAGCTTTCTCGTGTTGAGGCAACGGGTTTGTGAGAACATTCGGATTCGTATCTTTGAAAGATAAGACCCCGCTCCTAACAAGCTTTTGTACGTCGGATTTGAAACTAAGACAGTTTTCTATGTTATGCCCTGGTCCTCCTTGATGGTAAGGGCAAGTTTGATCTGCTTTAAACCAAAAAGGCAAATTTTCCGGTACTGTAAGAGGGGACCTGGTTTGGACGTGCCCCTTGACCAATAATAATGGAAACAATTCTGCATACAACATCGGTATATGGTCAAACCCTGGTGGTCGTGTTGTACGGTTGTTGTTATATGGAGGACGAGCCTATTGAAGAGGCGGTTATATCCTTTGCTGATATTGTTGTTGATTCGGTAGGCTCTGCGCAACCTAAGGTTGATACGTAGGAACAGGCACTGGGTTAATAGCAGGAGTTACAACTGCTACTAGTTGGATCGTCGCCTTTGCTTTTTGAGAGAGATATTCCCAATATCCTGCTCTTTTTTCTTAGGGAGAGCACTACCACATCTTTTTGTACTACTTGATGATCCAGGGTCTTTAACTAAACGTCCTTCTCGGACTGCTTCTTCAAGACGAACTCCCTTGCCTATCATCTCGGTGAAGTCACTGGGCGCACTGGCAACCATTCTGTCGTAGTAAAATGAGCTTAATGTCATCTCTTTTTCTTCAAGATATGGACAAATCTGGGCTGCAATTTCACACCATATTTGAGCATACTCCTTAAAGGTTTCCTTGTCTTTTTGTGACATCGATCTGAGTTGATCTCTATCCGGTTCCATGTCCAGATTATACTTATATTGTTGAACGAAGGTAGCGCCATGATCTCTGAAAGCTTCGATCTTAATGCGGTTTAAACCCATGTACCATTTGAGTGTGGTACCGGTTAAACTATCCTGGAAGTAGTGAATCAGTAGCTCCTGGTTCTTTGTCTGAGTTGACATTCGCTTAGCGTACATCACCAAATGGCTTTGAGGGCAAGAGTTACCCTTGTACTTTTCAAATTCGGGCACTTTGAACTTGTGTGGAACTTTCACATTGGGGACCAAACAAAGGTCTGCGGCGCCTTTTCCAAATAGATCCAGACAACAAATGGCTTGCATCTCTTTCTGCATCTCCAGGAACTGTTCCTGGAACTCATTCATTCTGTCGAACATACTTTCGTTTCCACCATAAGGTATCTGTGGAATCTGTCCTTCCGGGACAGTGTGTACCACGGGTGGTGGTATAGTCATCATGGCAGTGGCTCAAGGTGCCACCCAAAGTTTGTAACCTTCAGGAGTTGTTGTCATGCCCTTGGCATCTTCGCTTTCCTAAACTTTGTAACCTTCAGGCCCAGCGGTTCCTGCTGCATTTTCCAGATCTTCCATGATCGGCGGAATATCTGGCATGCCCCAAGGACGATCTTTCGACATTTTGTACCTAGGATCATACTTCTCCACTATGGGCGTTGATGTGGTCTCTGGGATCACAGTCCGTTGTTATTGCATCTGAGCTTCTACTAGAGCTTGCATGCTGTTATGAAGCTTTCTCAGATCTTCTTTCAGAGTGTCGATCTATTCTCTCAACTCTCTGTTCTCTTCCTCGAGATCATCCATATTTTTCTGTGGATTGGCCCGAGTATTGTACGAATGAGACTGTTTGACTCTAGAATCGAGACACAAACGTGAGATTCGCGAGGAAGAAGAATGCGTTTATGCGAGAATGATGATATGCAATGATTATATTAATTATTTTTGTTTATTCAAAGTAAACTTCGACAATAGGATTGCAAGTATCAATAGTGGGGAAACCCCGTTTTATTGAATTCAAAGATTGCGGAAATGGAAATACAGTAATTTATATAGTGCTGCAAAAGGAAATCTAAACTAATGGACCCTAAGTCCTCTCTGAGGAGAGCTCAGGTGCTGGTTCTGGTTCTTTCCTTTTCTTTGACCGGGGATCTTGAGCCATTGTCGGGTTGTCATTCCTTTGCCAAGTGAAGGGAGCAAGTAAATCCCTTTGGTCATCCTAATTCTCTACAACATGTTTCTCTAAAATCTCAATCAGAGCATCTTTATCTTTCAATAGTTGTTGTATTTTCTTACATTCCACATTGAGAATACGGTACTTATTCCTCCAAGACCTCTTCTCCTGTTGAACTTTGTTGAGAATAACCTGAAGTTTTTCCATATCAGACATAAAGTAAAGGACGGAGTCCCTTAATGGAAGAACTTCCTGACGAGGGTAAGGCATCCTCAGCTTGAGAGCTCTAGTTTGTACCCAGTGGAGATAAGGCTCCACCGAGACACAGTCTGGCCTTCCTTGAGACTCTCTTCCTTTATTATGAACGTGTTTCCAGGCATGCACTATTTCTGTCTTTAGTGCTCTGTCATTTTCTCCTTCCTTAAAGAAAAGACCTTCAAGATGAACATTAGGAGGAATATGTCTCATCGGGTATCCGAATTGACGACGAACTAAAATCGGATTATAGTTGATTGCTCCCTTAGTTCCTATAAGGGGTACATTTGGGAAGTTTCCACAACGGTCAATGATTCTGATCCCGTCATAGATTCGATTGTACCAATCGATGTCAGAGTTGGTAAGAGACATGATTCTCTGCGACCAACGTAAAGTATTCTTTTGATCCCAAAAAGCAGCATACTTTGGCAAATGGGAAGTGAACCATTTGTAAAGCAGGGGTACACAACATGTAATCATTCCTCTGCTGTACAAATTCCTTAAGTGTACAGAATGATACGCATCTGCGAGTAAGGTTGGTACATGATTTCCAATCAGAAAAATCTTAATGGCATTGACATCTACAAAGTTATCGATGTTGGGAAACAAAAATAACCCGTAGGTGAGCAAAACAAAGATGCTCTCGAAAGCTGCCACATTCCTTATACTAGCAAAGTACAGGGCTTTCTTTATCAGAAACTGGGCTGGCAAACCTCGGATACCACCCCTAGTGGTCATGTGAGTCCTGACTTCTGACTCGTCCAAATAAATTGCTCTTGTAATGGTTTGATCTTTTGGAATTTCTTCCAGTCCAGAAAAAGGAGCTTGATCAGTAATATGAAGATCAGTCAGGTGACAATACTCCTCCAGTGTTGGTGCAAGCTGATAATCCGGGAAAGTGAAACAGTGATAAACCGGATCGTAGAACTGAATGAGTGTGGACAGGATTCCCTCAATTACATGGACCCTTAATTGAGACAGCAGTCCTCCATACTTGGCTCTGAAAGCCTCAGGGTTGGTGATCATCCTAGCCAACCCTCTTAAATCCTCTAACTTTGGAACCTTGAAGGTATACATGTGAATTTTACTTCTACCGAAATCCATTAACAATCTCTTTATCTGACATTTGCAATCATTGTCTTAGTTTAATTTGAAAAAGAGAGACTAGAAGAGAAAATTTCTTTTTTTGAATGTTTTTTAAATGAATGTATTAATGCAGCACACAAAAACATAGAAAAAACATGAGGTCAAAGGGTCGGTGTCATGAAGTCAAGGCTCTACCCATCCCCAAAGGTTTATACTGGTGATTTTTTTGTACCTGTCCGCAAAATCATTGACCCCTCTTGGGATAACAACAGCAAGCGGATCGCCAGCGAACTGGTGTATCTTAGAGTGATCTCAAATGAGGGTAGTATCGCGTGACAACTATTTTCGATAGCTTCTACACTACAAAATGGTTTTAGTCTACTAAAAACCTCAGATTCTCAGATAACCCAATCGACCACACTACTTTCAACAACCGAAGTCGTATAGGCAATGCATCTACAAAGGGAGTCTCCACTAAGTTTAATGGTCGACCGAGGACTCCTAAATGGGATTCACTCCCCGTAAGATTACCCGTATAAGGCCATCCCCTATCTTAGGTGTATACTCAATCTTTCCACATACGGCATCACACGCATTCCCATTAGCAGAAAAATGAACACAGATATCAATTAGTAAAAGCAGTATATATTTGTCTTAATCATCCTTGACCTCTAGTCTTATGATCCTAAACAGACAATGACTCCCCAACAAAGTCGTCATTTCTGTAGTGTTTTGTGAACTTAGGGCCTTCACCCTAAAAGAGGCTAGAAAGAATGCCTCCCACTGTGGTCGCCACTTTTCTGTAGCGCGATTTTTGTGGTTTCGAATCACTATCGCTTAGATACTACATTTCGATTCATTTTTTATCCTATTGAGTTGATTAAGGAAGGGAAATAGATTTCTCCAATTAACCCTACTTGCAAACTGAGGTTAAACAGTCAAAACTGTTGGTTTACAGATGCTACAAAAGGGAGGTTCGTCTTTTAGGGTTATTTTGCCTAAGAACATGGTGTCTGGACTATGGGCTAGGTTTCTGGAAAGGTGATAGGTCTGATGCTTTTGATTGATATATGAAGGTACTAGTGTAGCATGAATTTTTGTGGTTTCGAATCACTATCGCTTGGGTACTACAGTTTGACTCATTTTTTATCCTATTAAGCTGATTAAGGAAGGGAAATAGACGTCTCTAATTAACCCTGCTTGCAAATGGAGTTTAAACAATCAAAACTGTTGGTTTACAGACGCTATCAAAGGGAGGTTCGTCTTTTAAGGTTATTTATTTAAAAACACCGTGTCTGGATTATGGACTAGGTTTCTGGTAAGGGATTGGGTCGGATGCTTTTGATTGATATATGAAGGTACTGGATTTTGGGTTTTTGATTAGTATGCTTGCTAAGATTGTTACAATCTTATGCCTACGTATTCCCGTTTAATGAAACAGGGAAATAAGAGCGATCGTAGTTCCTCCTATTCAATGGGAGGAGAACGGTTGTTTTGGTGTCTTGTTCAAAGCCCAAGACATGAAGCGAAAGGTGATTTGTGTCTTGTTCAAAGCCCAAGATGTGAAGCTAAAGGGTTTTGGATGAGAGAGAATTTGTCATCTCTAAAAAGGAGTTGTTGATGTTTGTATGCTGTGAGCAAGGCACAAATTTGATGCTAAAAGGTTGATTGACTCAACCGGGGTTTCCTTATACAAAGCCTAAGAGGAGGCGATTGACCCAACAAGATGGCACTTTTTATTTGTTGCCTCGTACGAAGCCCGAGATAGAGGTTAAAAGGGTTGACTCAACAAGAAAGTACGAACAAGTGACTGACCTAACAAGAGAGTGCTTTTATGTGTCTTATACGAAGCCCAAGACGGAAGCTAAAAGGTTTGACTCAACAAGAGAGTCTATTTGATAGGGGATTGACTCAACAAGAGAGTCTTTTATACTCAACAAGAGAGTGTTTTTGCTGTCTCGTACGAAGTCCGAGATAGAGGCTAAAAGGAGATCGACTTAACAAGAGAGTTTTTTATACTCAACAAGAGAGTGTTTTGTTGTCTCGTACGAAGCCCGGGATAAAGGCTAAAAGGGGATTGACTCTACAAGAGATTCTTTTATACTCAACAAGAGAGTGTTTTATATGTGTCTTGTATGAAGCCCGAGATGGAGGCTAAAAGTTGACTCAACAAGAGAGGGGGTTTTTATATGTCTTGTACCAAGCCCAAGACGGAGGCTAAAAGGTTTGACTCAACAAGAGAGTATTTTTATCTGTCTTATACGAAGCCTAAGACGGAGGCTAAAAAGGGGTTTGACTCAACAAGAGAGCCTGAAAAAGTTAGCTCCGCTGGGGAGAGTCATTTATACAAAGCCCAAAAGGAGGCTATCTTACTGCTGAGGATTAGATCCATAGGCAGGACCAAGTGGGAGAGCCCTTACGAGAGAGGCGGGTTTCTGAGTGATCAGTGTTTTTTTCTATGTTTGAAAGGAAATTGAGAATGTCTTTGAGACTCAAGGGGGTTTAGACTGTCCAAGTCTAGAGTTTTATCTATTGTACAATACCCAAGGGGAGGCACGGGCATTAAGGGGTGAGTTTCAACCCTAAAGTGGCCAGAGGTTTGACACTGGAAAGACTGCTCTAGCAAAGGATGACTAAATTTTGTCTTATACCTTTAAGAGGTCGTCAGGGTCCTTGTATTAATCCCAAGAGAAGGCATGAGAACTTCTAAGAAGCCGAAGGGTCCTTGTACAATGCCCAAGAGGAGGCGGGATGCTTTTAGGAAGCCTGTGGGTCTCCAAACCAAGAGAAGCTCGAGAAATACAATTCACAGAGAAGAGATCATTCTAGGAAAGTTCGAGAATTTGGAAGAAACTCAAGAGATGTTATTCACGGAGAATAGATCAACTCTGGGGAGTAGAGTTTCTTTGACAATTTCTAAGAGTGACAGTCTGAGAAAAGGTGCACCGAGAATACTGCCTATCTCTTTGTTCCATATTGTTTAACCCCAAGAGAAGGGAAGACTGTATCTGGAATTCTACGGGGGATCTAGTTTAGTTTGTATTTTAAGAGTGACCAACAAGGCTTTACCTAGTGCTAGACGTAGTTGCCCGGGAAAACTCTAAATAACTATACTAGTATTACACAGTGGATATTTGACAAGTATATAAAAGGATGTGAAAGAAGACTTACAGTGAAGCAACCCCACAATACATTTATATACATATGAAAGCGATAAATGAAAGCGGATAAACACTTACCCGTTGTAGAGCTTCCATGCTGTTTTGTTAGTTTGTTCAACAAAGAAAGTTTTGATAACAATATTATATTCAAAATCAAAGGAGAAAGTGCTTTGAAAAGTTGTTGGGGCTTACAGCTCAAGGAGAGGCCCAAGTTTTAACGATGATTGCACCGTTATTTTGAAAACTGTACAGAGGGACTTATACAATATGTTAGGCCCAAAAAGTTTTTAATGTACAAGGTGTTGGGTCTTACACTCTATTGGGCCATTCACAAAAATATCAATTATATTAAATAAATAATATAAATTTAATTTTTTTGTGGAATAAAATATTTCAACATTTTTGTGATTTTTTGCAAAAAGAACCAATAAAAAATAATTAAAATTGAGGAAGTTATTAATTTCTCAAATCATTAAAAATAATAAGAGTTACCTTGCTAAAGAAGGCATTTTTGCATAGAGAAAGAGATTTTGAGGAAAGAAAGTGTTGTAGTGCTTTGGTGTACTCAAACTGAGCACAAATGAGCTCTATTTATAGTAGAGTAAGTTTGTTTTGGCTGCAATAGTGAATGGCAACTGCAGCAGAGGTTTGGCCAATGTTGATCAATAGGAATCCAAGTCTCCTCTAGCCATTGACTAGACGTTAGAGCACATGCCTATTGTCCCTTGGTTCAGAGATCATCCTTGACTCATTCAGTTGGAAATGGTTCAGTCCATGCCACCTTAGTGCATCCATTGAATGCTCCAAAACAAAATTGGAGTCTTGTCCCCTCTTTAGGGTTTTTTAGGTTTGACATGCTATTTTTAGTTCCAAAGACATGGGAGGCTTATGGATCAGTGTTTGTCCCTCTTTGGTCCATCCCTGAGGTGTTCAGATGGATAAACATGTTTGTCATTTGCAAATTGCAGCAAGGCACATTGCCATTGTCATATCTCATGGCTTAAGTGGAGTTTCATGGAGTTCTTGGCCATTTTGGAAAGCTATCATATGATACAACATATGTGTGATCATAGTTTATCTTGACACTTTTTGGATCCAAGTGAAAAATTCCCTTACATTTGAAAAAAAGTGAAACAGATTCTGACTTAGTGAAAATTTCACTAAGTGTTGGAAAAAAGTGACATTTTCACTTTTTGTCATTTTGGTCACTCCATAACTTAAAACTCCTTCTTTGGATCTGCCTAAATGGTTGCTTGGATCTCAAGTTATGATCCTTGGAAATTGGTACCCTAGCCACTTTGTTCCATAACTTAGAAAATTTCTAAGTTTTTATGGTTATCCCTTTTACAAGTTATCCCACTTTATTTGGTTTTTCTTGATGAATGATGATTCAAATCACACATTGACATCATTTTAGGGTTAGGGAACCATAATTGATCAAAAAATCAAAAAGTTAAACTTTCACTTTTGGGCACAGTTGACTTTTTACCAGATGAATTCCAAACTGTGCGATCCTCTATGAAATCAAGTCCTTGACCTAAATCAAACTGGATGGATTGATTTCATAGGTGTTATAGGGTGTATTGAATCATGTCCCAAGGTTTGGGAGCATGTCTTGGTCAAAAGTCAAAGGCACAGTTGACTTTTTCCGCGAAACCCTAATTGTGGTTCTGATGAACTTGAAACTTGGGAACCAAGCTTATTGGATCAATCCATTGTTGCAAATGGATCAATGTGATGTATTAGAGACCCTCAAATCATGTCTTGAGGTCTTGGCTCATGTTTTTTTCCCAAAACTCAACTTAGGGGTGAATTAGGTCAAGAAACCCTAATTCTTGATTTTTGATTAATGCATCCCCTGAGGTTAAATTGACTTGATGATTGGGTTCATGAGGTCTCATGGAGTATCTTAGGCTATCCTTTGAAGCATTGGCTCATTCCCAGAGGAAAATTTCCATCTGGAGGCCCTGGTCGACCAAAACCCTAATTTGGTGACACTGGCGATCTTGAGGCTTAATCCCCTTGGAATGTTGCAACCTTGTGCTTAATCCTTGATGTGGGAGTCCTCTTGATCCTTTGTGGATGTTTGAGAGGCTAGAAAAGTTGAAGATCATGTCATTTCTTGATTGATCCTTTGTCTAAGAACTCTGAGAGGGCTTGAAACCCTAATTCTGATTGTACTGAGTGCTCACCCATCTTTGGGAAGACTAATGAGGTATGATGGTTTACCCATATTGTGATGTTGATTTACACAATGATGGGAAATCTTAGTGGTCAAAATTTGGGGTATGACAGATGCCCCTATTTAATCTTCTTGGACCCGAAGGTGTGAATGGCGAAGGTATTCAGGCATTCGGGTTGCAAGAGAATTAAATATCGGAATACCCATAATTTTGATGGTGGTTATGAATGGCAGTTTGCCCATCCATCTTCTTTCGCTAAGCAGTGATGCTTAGAAAAGGTAAACTTCCCCTTGATCCTGGTCTTTAGCTAAGGAACTGGTCTCTGTTTTCTTTTGAAATAAACTTCCCCTCGATCCTGGTTTCCTACCAATGAACTGGTCTAAGTTTCTGAAATAAACTTCCCCTCGATCCTGGTTTCCTACCAAGGAACTGGTCTAAGTTTCTGAAATAAACTTCCCCACGATCCTGGTTTCCTACCAAGGAACTGGTCTAAGTTTCTGAAATAAACTTCCCCTCGATCCTGGTTTCCTACCAAGGAACTGGTCTAAGTTTCTTTTGTCAATAAACTTTCTTGACAAGGGACTCTATCTATAGCAGTTTTCCTCAAACTTTTCGCCGAATTTTCTTGGGGAGATACCATTTGATGGAAAAAGTTTTGATGTCAGACTTACTGGGGAACCCATTCATCTGAGTTGTAGAGGTGTACAAACTTCTCAGTTGGAGACGCCATTTGTGTATTCTACTGGGGAAAACGAGTCTCTTGAGAGACTGCTTCCGGCTTGGGGATATTACATCATACTTTTCTTCGAGATCTTTTCAGAGAAATGCCATACAATGTATCCCAATTTTGAGGTGCTGATGACTTCATTAACATTGACTTTAGTCGTGAGGCTTTCTCTGGAGATTTTCCTTAATCCGGGAAAGCGAAAATATCATCTTCAATGGCGAAGAGTGTTGTTCGTCGACGATCTTCTTGTCTTTCAGAGGTTCAAGTTATCAAAGTGGTCAAGGGACCAACTTGTATCCAGAAATAAACTGGAGGTGAGATTGTTTAGATGGTTCACTTCCTGACGAGGAAAGGGCTGACAACTCAATTGAGAGGACTTCTATCACTAGGGGATAAGACTGATCAGAGTGATAGTGATGCAATATGATTATGAATGTGAATAAAAAATGCATGATGTATGTATGTTTATGCTGACAAAACTGACGCGACATACAGACTAGTAGATTAACATGACTGGATACTCGGCCACAGTGGGAGATGTAAATTATCATTGGTTCACGATAGCAATTCTGCCTTGCTTAGGAGAGATGGTCCCTGCGGGGAATAACCGTTGGTCGGGCTTAGGAGGTAAGAACTCTGCCGGGGGGTGTCAGACAGAACATCCATCACTGAACGTCCATGACCTGGAAAGTGACTAGGAAAGTGCGAGGACCGATAGTTATGGGAAGGTCGACTTCGCCAATAACTGCTTTTCGAGATCCGTCAAATGCTTTGACGATGACCTCACTGCCCCTCATCGGGGATCCTTTGAATGATAGTCGTATTAAAATGGACTTCGGCATAACATTGAGAGTCAATCTGGTGTCTTCCAGTACGCTGGCTAAAGCATCGTCCTGGAAGTTGACTGTAATATTGAGCGCCATGTTGTAACTTTTTCCTTCTTCTGGAAATTCCACATCACTGAACCCCAAGTTGTTGTAGGAAGTGATGTTGGCGATGAAGCTGTCGAACTGTCTTATTGTTACATCCTGCTCCATAAAGGTCTGTTCTAAGACTTTCTGTAGAGCCTCTCTGTGGGCTTCGGAACTGAGTAAAAGTGATAGCACTGAGATTTTTGAAGGAGTTTGTAACAGTTGATCAACAATGTTGTATTCACTCCTTTGGACGAGCTTCAGCATCTCATCATCATTCTTTGAAAGGTCGGGACCACTAGACTGACCGACTGGTGGATCGGGAACTTCTGTTTGAGGTTCCTTTTCTCTGTTAAGTTCTCCAACTCCTCAGTTGAAGATTCGACCACTCCGTGTTACTCGACTGATGTCTGCAATATTCATGACAGAGAGTAATGGAATTTCCTTTCCATTCTCGATTGTTGTTGCACCTTATTTGTAAGGGATCACCTTAGCTGCTTAATACGGTAATGGTCCCGGTAGATAGATAACTACAGGAGCCTTCTGATTTCTCTGACTGTCGTAAGTAATTTCAATCAGTTCCTGGTTAAGAACTTTTGATTCATCAAGTAGAGGGATGATGGCACAAACATCTTTGGTCCTTTCGCGATCAGAGATTACAACGACATCTTTGATTTGATCAGCGAAATAGTCGGGCATCAAGTTGATGGGCCCCGAAACAGGACATGGTTGAATCTCTTTGCGGTCCAACTGACCTTGAAGGGCTGCTCGCACGAGGTAACATCCTTGATTATCTTCCGAGCAAAGTCTACAACGTTCGTAATTATGTGGTGGCACCTGGCCACGTCCGCTTTGAATGAAGTGTAACCTCACTAGGTCTGTTTCCATTGATCGAACATCCTGGCTATAACGCCTAGTAGGGTTCTCGTCGATCATACTGACTTATTGTGTGTCTTCATCTAGAAAGATCAGAAGCCACCAATGATTTAACAAATGTTGTAAAGTTCTTTGAACGAGAGCACATCCCTGGTCACCCTCACAACATCCTTTACAACTCTGATAATTATGCGAAATCAGAAAACCGAGTTGGGCTTGCTTAGCATGTAATACCACTAAGCAGGTATTCATCAAACGAATATCGAAGATCTGAATCATGTTGATCTGATAAGGATTTTTATCATGGTAGTCCTGGATCCACACAAGATCCATCTGACGCTGGAGGGCCTCTTGTATAAAGAGCATCCCTAAAAAGCAGATCAAACTTGCCCTTACCATCAAGGAGGACCAGGGCATAACATAGAAAACTGTCTTAGTTTCAAATCCGACGTACAAAAGCTTGTTAGGAGCGGGGTCTTATCTTTCAAAGATACGAATCCGAATGTTCTCACAAACCCGTTGCCTCAACACGAGAAAGCTGCAGTTAATTTGATAGAAGGAGAGTCTAACGACAGCTATCAAATTCATGATGTACTCTTATTGAGGACCAATCTGGTCAAGATGCATCGCAGACAGAGCGGGTATGGCCATATACCACCGCATAACTATCACCAATGTGATATCTGCTCTAAGAGTAATCAAGGATGTTCTGTGATGTAATAAGCTCTACAGGAATAATTGGATCTCGGGTGGATCCAAGAACACCGAATTCGGGGGGTCAACATGACTCATATGAATTCCAACATCATTCAAAGCCACGACATATGTGCGATGAATGTCAACTTAGTGCCAATGCACTCAAGGCAAAGCCAGTATCATAATCTGCCGCTGAATGATTACAATTCCTGTCTGATTTGCTCGGTAAACAATTAGGGATGCTCTTTATACAAGAGGCCCTCCAGCGTCAGATGGATCTTGTGTGGATCCAGGACTACCATGATAAAAATCCTTATCAGATCAACATGATTCAGATCTTCGATATTCGTTTGATGAATACCTGCTTAGTGGAATTACATGCTAAGCAAGCCCAACTCGGTTTTCTGATTTCGCATAATTATCAGAGTTGTAAAGGATGTTGTGAGGGTGGCCAGGGATGTGCTCTCGTTCAAAGAACTTTACAACATTTGTTAAATCATTGGTGGCTTCTGATATTTCTAGATGAAGACACACAATAAGTCAGTATGATCGACGAGAACCCTACTAGGCGTTATAGTCAGGATGTTCGATCAATGGAAACAGACCTAGTGAGGTTACACTTCATTTAAAGCGGACGTGGGCAGGTGCCACCACATAATTACGAACGTTGTAGACTTTGCTCGGAAGATAATCAAGGATGTTACCTCGTGCGAGCAGCCCTTCAAGGTCAGTTGGACCGCAAAGAGATTCAACCATGTCCTGTTTTGGGGCCCATCAACTTGATGCCCGACTATTTCGCTGATCAAATCAAAGATGTCGTTGTAATCTCTGATCGCGAAAGGACCAAAGATGTTTGTGCCATCATCCCTCTACTTGATGAATCAAAAGTTCTTAACCAGGAACTGATTGAAGTTACTTACGACAGTCAGAGAAATCAGAAGGCTCCTGTAGTTATCTATCTACCGGGACCATTACCGTATTAAGCAGCTAAGGTGATCCCTTACAAATAAGGTGCAACAACAATCGAGAATGGAAAGGAAATTCCATTACTCTCCGTCATGAATATTGCAGACATCAGTCGAGTAACACGGAGTGGTCGAATCTTCAACTGAGGAGTTGGAGAACTTAACAGAGAAAAGGAACCTCAAACAGAAGTTCCCGATCCACCAGTCGGTCAGTCCAGTGGTCCCGACCTTTCAAAGAATGATGATGAGATGCTGAAGCTCATCCAAAGGAGTGAATACAACATTATTGATCAACTGTTACAAACTCCTTCAAAAATCTCAGTGCTATCACTTTTACTCAGTTCCGAAGCCCACAGAGAGGCTCTACAGAAAGTCTTAGAACAGGCCTTTATGGAGCAGGATGTAACAATAAGACAGTTCGACAGCTTCATCGCCAACATCACTTCCTACAACAACTTGGGGTTCAGTGATGTGGAATTTCCAGAAGAAGGAAAAAGTTACAACATGGCGCTCAATATTACAGTCAACTTCCAGGACGATGCTTTAGCCAGCGTACTGGAAGACACCAGATTGACTCTCAATGTTATGCCGAAGTCCACTTTAATACGACTATCATTCAAAGGATCCCCGATGAGGGGCAGTGAGGTCATCGTCAAAGCATTTGACGGATCTCGAAAAGCAGTTATTGGCGAAGTCGACCTTTCCATAACTATCGGTCCTCGCACTTTCCTAGTCACTTTCCAGGTCATGGACGTTCGGGCAGCATACAGTTGTTTATTAGGAAGACCTTGGATACACCAGATTGGGGCAGTCACTTCGACACTACACCAGAAACTGAAATTCGTCAAGAATGATCAACTCGTCACGGTCTGTGGAGAACAAGCCTTGATCGTGAGTAACCTTTCATTATCTACTTGTGTAGAACCCGAGGAGGTTGTTGGAACTCAGTTCCAAGTACTTTCGGTGAGCAATGAGAATCAATCAGAGAAAGGAACCTCGATTTCCTCATACAAAGATGTTCTCGAGGTGATCAAAAGTAACAATACCAAGGGATGGGGACAGCTTGTCATTCCTACTGATAACAAAACAAAGAAGGGTCTTGGTTTTTCCGCAACCTGTACCCAGAGTGCTACTAACGATGAGAGTTTTCATCCCATTCGGGATTTCTTCCATAGTGGAAGTTTCCTTCACCCAGTGTCTCAAGAAATACATACCATCAACAAGGGAGACTCCTCCGATATAGATGAAGAATGGAAATCCTATCTTAACGAGGACGGTTATATCTCTCAGGAAGAGGTGCCTACGCCATTTTGCTATCCCGCACAGAGTCTGAGATTTATACCCAGGTCAGATGTCAGAACAATATACAGAGATTGTGATCTGAAAGGATGTCGTGCTCCACCAAACTCATTAGAGGAGGACACTCTGATGAATGACAACTTTGATCACGACTATTATGGCCCAATGGATGGCCTGCCTATCTGGCAGCCGTACCCAAGAGACTCAGGGCAAGAAAATCAACCGAACAATGAAAATCACCTGAGCATCATTGAACAGAATACCTGCGTCTCCACCATGTCATGGGTTCATTACTCAGGGCATTCAGAAAATATCTAGTACGACGATGAATTGGCAAAGCTTGTCAGACTAGAATTCATCAACTATGCTTTTCCCGAGGTCAACGTCATCGAGAGAGGTGACTCCTCCAGTTCCACAGAAGTGTGGGACACCTTAGGACAACCAAGTGGAAAATACGACTATATGGTCAAGTACACTGCTCCTAAAAGCTCTCGTATCAGGCTCGAAGACATCCAGCCAACTGGATGGGGAGATCTGCCTGAGAACGTAAATACTATGCAAAATACAACAGAGGAATCCTCCTACGACAACTATGCCTGGGAGACAGATTCCAATGATCCTGCTCCACCAGAAATCAGCGTTATTTCTGAAGACAAATCAAGGAAGATACCAGACTTTGTGATTCACTGAGGAGTTCGCCGCCAATGGGTTGCTGTCGATGTTCCGAAGATTGTTCATAAGTCAAACTAATTGCCGTCTTTATCTTAACCTTTCACCCTGCCCAGGTGAAATGGCTATTTTGATAGGGCTCACTTTCTGTAAATGTACCTCTTCGCTTCGCCCAAAGCGACTGAGTTTTGTTTTATAGGGTTGTAGTTTCAAGAATCGACAAGTTCATAAATAAAATAACATCGTTCTGTAATTTCCGTATTTATTTATGTTTTCTCTTTTCATTTTTCAGAAAATGGTAATCCTAAAAAACAACTCAATAATAAAAACAAGCAGTTATCAGAAATTACACTACACACACTTTTGCACTCTCTCTCTATCTCTTCTAAAATCAATCATCACGTCATGTAGATTGCTTGTTTTAAACCCCGTTGAAACATACGATCCGATGCCTTCTCCCAACTTTGAATTCCCGGTATTTGGGGCTGAAGAAGAAAATGAAGACAAAATTCCAGAAGAGATCTCCCGTTTACTCAGACAGGAGGAAAGGTCCATTGAACCTCACAAGGAGCCGTTGGAAACTGTCAACTTGGGCACAGAGGAGAAAAGAAAAGAGGTCAGGATTAGGGCACTGCTCAGTCCGACTGCCAAAGAGAGTTTGATAAAGCTTCTCAAAGAATTCCCCGATGTATTTGCTTGGTCCTATCAGGACATGCCAGGGTTGGATACCAGCATCGTGGAACATCATCTACCGTTAAGATCGGAATATCCACCAGTAAAACAAAGGTTGAGAAGAACTCACCCGGACATTGCCATCAAAATCAAAGAGGAGGTACAGAAATAGATTGACGCGGGTTTCCTCGCTACATCAGAATATCCTCAATGGTTAGCCAACATAGTACCAGTTCCAAAAAAGGACGGAAAGGTCAGAATGTGTGTAGACTACAGAGATCTAAACAAGGCTAGTCCAAAGGATGACTTTTCTTTACCGCACATTGACATGCTGGTAGACAGTACAACAAAGTTCAAAGTATTCTCCTTTATGGATGGATTCTCGGGCTATAATCAGATAAAAATGGCATCGAAAGACATGGAGAAAACTTCATTCAATACCCCATGGGTTACCTTTTGTTACAAGGTAATGTTGTTCGGTTTGAAGAACGTTGGGGCAACCTATCAAAGGGCCATGACTACTTTATTTCATGACATGATACACAAGGAAATTGAGGTATATGTCGATGATATGATTGCCAAATCTAAAACAGAAGAGGAGCATGTGACCCACCTATCAGAGCTATTCGAGCGATTGAGAAAGTACAAACTCCTTTTGAATCCCAATAAGTGCACTTTCGGTGTCCGCTCAGGGAAACTTTTAGGGTTCATCGTCATCCATAAGGGAATTGAGGTTAATCCTGACAAGGTCAAGGCCATTCAAGAAATGCCTTCTCCTAAAACTGAAAAACAAGTCAGAGGATTCCTGGGACGTTTGAACTACATCTCAAGGTTTATATCCCTTATGGCCGCGACATGCGCGCCGATTTTCAAATTACTTAAAAAGAACCAGGATTGCGTTTGGACAGAAGCTGCCAAACTGCCTTCGACAGTATTAAGGAATACCTGTTGAACCCACCGATTCTATCACCTCCAGTGGAAGGAAGACCACTGATCATCTACCTTACAGTCTTGGAAGACTCAATGGGTTGTGTACTTGGCCAACAAGACGAAACAAAAAGGAAAGAGTTTGCCATCTACTATCTGAGCAAGAAATTTACCAACTGCGAGACTCGGTACACTATGCTTGAGAAAACTTGTTGTGCTCTGGCTTGGGCAGTCAAACGTCTTCGCCAGTATATGATTCGTCACACTACTTGGTTAATCTCCGAAATGGATCCAATCAAGTATGTTTTTGAAAAACCTGCTCTCACGGGAAGAATAGCCTGTTGGCAGATGTTGTTATCAGAATACGACATAGAGTACCACACTCAGAAAGTCGTTAAGGGAAGTATTTTAGCCGATCATTTGGCTCATCAACCGATTAACGATCAGGAATCAATCAGGTTTGACTTCCCAGACGAAGATGTCATGTATTTGAAAATGAAAGATTGCGATGAACCGCTACCCAGTGAAGGGCCAGAACTAGGTTCCCAATGGGGACTAATCTTTGACGGAGCTGTCAATAATTACGGAAATGGAATTGGGGCAATCATTGTAACACCTCAGGGTACCCACATTCCTTTCGCCGCCAGACTTACGTTCAAGTGTACAAACAACGAGGCCGAATACGAAGCTTGTATCATGGATCTCGAAGAAACGATCGACTTAAGAATTAAGAACTTGGATGTATACGGCGACTCAGCCCTGGTTATCAATTAAATCAAAGGAGATTGGAACACATACTAATCAGGATTGATTCCTTACAAAGATTATGCGAGAAGGTTGTTTCCCTTCTTCGACAGAATCGAGTTTCATCATATCCCTCGTGAGGAGAATCACATGGCTGATGCGTTAGCCACTCTCTCTTCCATGATTAGCATAGGTCAATGGAACGACCTACTTAAGATTGACATAATGCGCCTAGAACGGCCCGCTTACATCTCCGCGATTGAAGCAGTCATAGACGACAAACCTTGGTATCACGATATCAAATGCTTCCGTCAGAAACAAGAGTACCCACCTGGGGCACTAAGGAAGGACAAAAAATCCCTCAGAAGGCTGGCTAGCAGTTTCCTCCTGAGCGGTGATACACTCTATAAGATAAATTTTGACATGGTCTTCCTCCGATGCGTAGACAGACCAGAGGCAGATACGCTGATAAAAGAAATTCATGAAGGATCCTTTGCACTCATGCCAACAGACACACAATGGCGAGAAAAATTCTAAGAGCAGGGTACTATTGGTTGACCATGGAATCTGACTGCTACAAGTACATGAGGAAGTATCACAAGTGTCAGATATACTCCGACAGAATCCATGTACCGCCTACACATCTCAAAGTTCTCTCTTCCCCATGGCCTTTTTCCATATGAGGAATCGACATAATTGGCATGATTGAACCCAAGGCTTCAAACGGACATCGGTTCATCCTGGTAGCCATTGATTACTTCACCAAGTGGGTCGATGCAGCGTCATACGCCAATGTAACCTGACAAGTCGTGGTCCGATTTATCAAAAACAATATCATCTGCCGTTATGGTGTTTCAAGCCAGATCATTACTGATAATGGATCTAACTTGAACAATAAGATGATGAAAGAGTTGTGCACTGAGTTCAAGATCGAACACCATAACTCATCTCCTTACCGGCCCAAGATGAACGGAGCGGTAGAAGCGGCTAACAAGAACATCAAGAAGATTGTTCAAAAGATGGTTGTAACCTACAAAGACTGGCACGAGATGCTACCCTTTGCTCTTCATGGTTATCGCGCATCTGTCCGCACTTCAACAAGGGCAACCCATTTCTCTCTAGTATATGGCATGGAGGCAGTACTCCCCATAGAAGTAGAGATCCCATCAATCTGGATATTGATGGAAGCTAAGCTAACAGAGGCTGTATGGTGTCAAAGTCGACACGATGAACTAAATCTGATCGAAGAGAAATGAATGACAGCACTATGCCATGGTCAGTTGTACCAGCAAAGAATGAAGAGGGCGTTTGACAAAAAGGTCCTACCTCGAATCTTCAGAAAAGGAAACCTTGTGCTGAAGAAGATACAATCATTTCTCACTGATTCTCGGGGCAAATGGACCCCAAACTATGACAACCCCTATGTGGTCAAGAAAGCTTTCTCAGGCAGCGCCTTGAGACTCGCAACTATGGACGGAGAGGAATTTGTCTATCCCACGAATGTTGATGTATTCAAGAAATACTTCGCCTAAACTCAAAAAAATGTATCGGTGGATTGAAAACCCGAAAGGGCGGTCCAGGCAAAAATTAGAGACATAATAAAAAAAATCATCCCGGTGGATTGGAAATCTCCAAGTACAATCCAGAAAAAAGTTAGGGATAATGACAACTAACTACGTCCAACAGGGGCAAATCCCCCAGTAGCAGTCATGCCATCCATCGAAAAACTCCAGTGAAAGTCATCTTCGACAGAAGCTCAGGATGCCCAGAATTCAAAGTTGGTAGAAGGATAGTGGTCGTTATGTTTCAATGTAGCGCTCTTCCCTTTAATTACCATTTTCTAAACTTTGTAAATACTCTATGGAATCACGCGTTTGGCTGATTTCCATCCTATCAATAAAATTTGAGCCCTAGTGCTTTTGTTTGCAATTCTTATTTGTTTTAGCTTTACAGAATGACATTTTAACATTATTAACGATTCTTAAAATAAAACAAAAACGAATTTACTTGTTAAAATTTTTCTGCTTTTAAAATAAAGATGACAATTCTTTTGACTGTCGAACATCGAAAGAACATCGATCGCTTCTCCAGAAATAATCAAACTTCAAAGTGCAGAATCAAAGTACTCCTTCTTAACCAGTACGCCTGAATGAAGGATCAGCTGTGTCAGATGTGAATATTCCATCCGACACCCCCCGGAAGAGCTCTTGCCTCCTAAGTCTGACCAACGGTTGTTCCCCGCAGGGACTACTTCTCCTAAGCAAGGCAAAATTGCTATCCTGAACCATTGATACTTTTTATCTCCCCCTGTGGCCGAGTATCCAATTGTGTTCATCTACTAGTCTGTATGTCATGTCAGTTTTGTCAGCATAAACATACATACATCATGCATTATTGATTCACATTCACATTTATATTGCACCGCTATCACTCTGGCCAGTCTTATCCCCAAGTGATAAAAGTCCTCTCAATCGAGTTGTCAGTTCTTTCCTCGTCAGGAAATGTTGCGTTTGAACAATCTCTCCTCCAGCTTACTTCTAGATACAAGTTGGTCCCTTGACCACTTTGATAACTTGAACCTCTGAAAGACAAGAAGGCCATCGACGAACATCACTCTTTGCCATTGAAGATGATATTTTCGCTTTCCCGGATTAAAGAAAATCCCCAGAGAAATCCTCTTAATCAGAGATTCGGCAATACAACAGTTTTTCTCCAAAAAATCCGCTGACGAAAAGGTCATCAGCACCTCAAAATTGGATCACATCATATGGCATTTCTCCGAGAAGATCCCGAGAAAATTATGATGTAATACCCCAAGCGGAAACAGTCTCTCAAGAGACTCGTTTTCCCCGATAGAGTCGCCAAATGGCGTCTCCAACAGAGAAGTTTGTACACCTCTATAACTCAGACAGCTGGGTTCCCCAGCAACTCTGACATCAAAAATTTTTCTATCAAATGGCATCTCCCAAGGAAAATTCGGTGAGAAGTTTGAGGAAAACCGCTACACATAGCATCCCTTGTTAAGAAAGTTTATTGATAAAAGAAACTAAGACCAGTTCCTTGGTAGGAAACCAGGATAGAAGGGAAGTTTATTTCAGAAACTGAGACCAGTTCCTTGGTAGAAAACCAGGATTAAGGGGAAGTTTATTTCATAAACTGAGACTAGTTCCTTAGTAGGAAACCAGGATCGAGGGGAAGTTTATTTCAGAAACTAAGACCAGTTCCTTGGTTGGAAATCAGGATCGAGGGGAAGTTTACCTTTTTTAAGCATCATTGCTTAGAAAAAGAAGAAGGATGGGCAAGCTACCATTCCTAACCTCCATCAAAATTTCGGGTATTCCGATATTTAATCCTCTTGCACCCCAAATGCCCGAATACCTTCACCATTCACACCTTCGGGTCCAAGAAGATTAAATAGAGACATCTATCATACCCCAAATTTTGACCACCAAGATTTCCCATCATTGTGAAAATCATCATCACAATATGGGTAAATCATCATACCTCCTCAGTCTCCCCAAAGATGGGTGAACATTCACTACAAACAGGAATTAGGGTTTCAAGCCCTCTCGCTCAGAGCTCTTAGACAAAGGATCAATCAAGGAATGGCATGATCTTCAACTTGTCTAACCTCTCAAACATCCATAAAAGATCAAGAGGACTCCCACATCAAGGATCAAGCACAAGGTTGCAGCATTCCAAGTGGATTAAGCCTCAAAATCGACAGTGTCACCAAATTAGGGTTTTGGTCGACCAAGGCCTCCAGATGGAAATTTTCCTCTAGGCATGAGCCAATGCTTCAAAGCATAACCTATGATACTCCAAGGGACCTCATGGACCCAATCATCAAATCACTCTAGCCTCAGGGGCTGCATTCACCAAAAATCAGGAATTAGGGTTTCTTGACCTAATTCACCCCTAAGTTGACTTTTAGGACAAAACATGAGCCAAGACCTCAAGACATGGTTTAAGGGTCTCTAATACACTACATTGATCCATTTGCAACATTGTATTGATCCAAGAAGCTTCATTCACAAGTTTCAAGTTCATCAGAACCACAGTTAGGGTTTTGCGAGAAAAAGTCAACTGTGCCTTTGACTTTTAACCCGGACATACTCCCAAACCTTGGGACATATCTATGAAATCAATCCATTAAGTTTGATTTAGGTAAAGGACTTAATTTCATAGAGGATCGCACAGTTTGGAGTTCATCTGATAAAAAGTCAACTGTGCCCAAAAGTCAAAGTTTGACTTTTTGATTTTTGATCAATTATGGTCCCCTAACCCTAAAATGATGTTAATGTGTGATTGGAATCATCATTCATCAAGAAAAATCAAAGAAAGTGGGATAACTTGTAAACGGGGTAACCATAAAAAACTTAGAATTTTTCTAAGTTATGGAACAAAGTGGCTAAGGTGCCAACTTCCAAGGATCATAACTTGAGATCCAAGCAACCATTTTGACTGATCCAAAGATGGATTTGTAGCTCTCATGGCATACTTTAAAAGTGTCAACTACACCTCATTCCAATTCCTCATGGATTTTAAGTTATGGAAGGACCAAAATCACAAAAAGTGAAAATGTCACTTTTTTCCAACACTTAGTGAAATTTTCACTAAGTCAGAATCTGTTTCACTTTTTTCCAAATGTAGGGGCATTTTTCACTTGGATCCAAAAAGTGTCAAGAAAAACTATGATCACACATGTGTTGTATCACATGAGAGCTTTCCAAAATGGCCAAGAACTCCATCAAATTCCATCTGAGCTAAGAGTTGTGACTGTGGCAATATGCCTTGCTGCAACTGTCATAACAAGGCAGATTTGAGCATTTTGCTCGATTTGATCAAATTTTGCAAATGACAAACAAGTTTATCCATCTGAACACCTCAGGCGGAGACCAAGGAGGGAGAAACACTGATCCATAAGCCTCCCAAGTCTTTGGAACTAAAAATAGCATGCCAAACTTAAAAATGCCTAAAGAGGGGACAAGACTCCAACTTTGTTTTGGGGCATTCAATGGATGCACCAAGGTGGCATGAACTGAGTCTTTTCCAACTGAATGAGTCAAGGATGATCTTTGAACTAGGGAACCTAAGGCCTATGCTCTAACCTCTAGTCAATGGCTAGAGGAGACTTGAGATTCCAAAGTGATGCAATTTGCCAAACCTCTGCTGTAGTTACCATTCACTATTGCTTGCAAAGAAAATTTGCTCTACTATAAATAGAGCTCATTTGTGCTCAATTTAAGTACACCAAAGCCATCAAACAGATGTTTTCCTCAAAATCACCTTCTCACTTCCAAATTTGCCTTCCAAAGCAAGTCACTATCGGGTTTTGAGTTTGAGAGCTATTCCAACCAAACCAATCACACACACACCTCATAAACATCATACATGAGTTGATCAAACACTTAAACAACAACTGTAACACTGATTTCTCAGAATCACCAGCCAATTGCTCAAGGTTTTAACCAAGTTGCAACTGAGATGTCATGAAGTGATCCAGCAATTTCCAATCAAGTCCAAGCATTCAAACACATTCCATATGGTGTAGGGAAGCTGTCAAGATCATCACAACACATCTGCAACACCTCCTACTCAAAAATCACATTGCTCTTGCTGTCACGACCTTCAAGTAAGCCTAAACTTGGTCATCTCTTAATCTATGCATATTTCCTCGCATGATACTTTTTCCAAATGTTCATAATCATGCATAGAATGTTTCCCCTCAATTAATTGCTTTGTTTGAATCGTGTATCAAAATTCTCAGCCTTCATGGAAATTTTAGGGTTCTTGAGGTTTTGTCTTGGTTTCTTATTCCATGCTTAAAATAAATGAAATTAAAGACCATAGACATGATCGTGAGGTGAAAACGAGCAGATTGATATGTGGATTGTGTGATTTCATCAAGTATTCAGTGAGATTGGATAGAAAACGCAAATCAGCCAAACCCAGAACACGCGCGTGTTCTTGGCATGTTCTTGGCGCCATTTTTTGAATATTTGAATATTTGAATTTTGTGATTTTATTTAATTGATTCAAAAATTAATTTCTCTCTGAGTTTTAATGATTTTGAGTTTATTCTTTTTTTAATAATTCACAAAAATGTTAAAATATTTTATTTTACCAAAAATTCCCAAAAATGTTATTTATTTCATATATTTGATATTTTTACAAAGAATTAATGTTTTATTTGTTTTTTACATTTGAAATATTTGTTCCTTCTTGATTTCCCAAACTTAATTGATTTTCAATCATTTTGTGGATATAAACATGATTTTTGAAGCATTGATCCTAGATCCCCACTCATTTTTTACATGTTTTCATCAATTTTTTATTAATTTTTAAACAAAATTAATTCCTTTTTGAAACAAATTTAGGGTTTTGATTAATTCAACCCTCATTAATCACTTTCAAAACATTTTGGGCCTCTTGATAGAGTGTAAGTCTCACCTCTCTGTAAATAAAATAGTTTGGGCCTCAGTGCATTGTATAAGTCCCAATACAGTTTCAGAAATTTCGACGCGATCGTCATTTTCAAACTATTTTTACTTGGGCTTCTCCTTGAGCTATAAGTCCCACTTCTTTTCATTTTAAAACTCTTTGGGCCTCTAATAGAGTGTAAGACCCAATCCCCTTTTACCAAAACAAGTTTGGGCCTCAGATATTGTATAAGTCCCTCGGCGTTAAAAGAAAAATCTCGGCGCGATTGCCAGTTCAAAAATCAAATCATCTGGGCCTACCCTCGTGTTATAAGCCCCATTTATTTTCTTTAAATCCATGGGGCTCTTGATAGAGTGTAAGTCCCACCCCTTTGTAAATAAACTAGTTTGGGCCTCAGTCATTGTATAAGTCCCACTATATTTTCAAAACCAACTGGTCTCTCCTCGAGCTATACGTCCAATTCCTTTTCAACAAAAATATTTTGGGCCTCTAATAGAGTGTAAGACCCAACCCCTTTTTTAAACCAAAATAATTTGGGCCTCACATATTGTGTAAGTCCCTCTGTACAGATTTCAAAACAACGGTGCGATCATCGTTAAAACCTTGGGTCTCTCCTTGAGCTGTAAGCCCCAATAATCTTTTCAAATCACTTTCTCCTTTGATTTTGAATTTGAATATCTGTTGTTATCAAAACTTTCTTTGTTGAACAACTAACAAAACAGCATGGAAGCTCTACAACGGGTAAGTGTTTATCCGCTTTCATTTATCGCTTTCATATGTATATAACTATATTGTGGGGCTGCTTCGCTGTAAGTCTTCTTTCACCTCCTTTTATATACTTGTCAAATATCAACTGTGTAATACTAGTATAGTTATTCAGAGTTTTCCCCGGCAACTACGTCTAGCACTAGGTAAAGCCTTGTTGGTCACTCTAAAATACAAACAAAACTAGATCCCCCGTAGGATTCCAGATACAATCTTCCCTTCTCTTGGGGCTAAACAATTTGGAAGAAAAAGAAAGGAAGTATTCTCGGTGAACCTTTTCTCAGACTGTCACCCTTAGAAATTGTCAAAGAAACTCTACTCCCCACAGTTGATCTATTCTCCGTGAATAGCATCTCTTGAGTTTCTTCCAAATTCTCGAACTTTCCTGGAATGATCTCTTCTCTATGAATTGCATTTCTTGAATTTCTCATGGTTTGGAGACCCACAGGCTTCCTAAAACCATCCCCACCTCCTCTTGGGCTTTATACAAGGACCCTTCGGCTTCTTAGAAGTTCTCACGCCTTCACTTGGGCTTAATACAAGGACCCTAACGACCTCTTAAAGGTATAAGACAGAACTTAGTCATCCTTTGCTAGAGCAGTCTTTCCAGTGTCAAACCTCTGGCCACTTTAGGGTTGATACTCATCCCTTAAGGCCCTTTCCCTCTGTTGGGCATCCTACAAAAGATAAAACTCTAGACTTGGACAGCCTAATACCCTTGAGTCTCAAAAACATTCTCAAGTTCCTTTCAAACATAGGAAAAAACACTGATCACTCAGAAACACGGCCTCTCTCATGAGGGCTCTCCCACTTGGTCCTGCCTATGGATCTAATCCTTGGCAGAAGATAGCCTCCTCTTGGGCTTTGTACAATGACTCTCCCCAACGGATCTAACCTAAACATACTCTCTTGTTGAGTTAAATCTTTTAGCCTCCGTCTTGGGCTTGGTACAAGACATATAAAAACACTCTCTTGTTGAGTATAAAAGACTTTCTTGTTGAGTCGATCTCCTTTTAGCCTCTATCTCGGGCTTCGTACGAGACAGTAAAACACTCTCTTGTTGAGTATAAAAGACTGTCTTGTTGAGTCAGTCACCTGTCAAACCGACTCTCTTGTTGAGTCAACCTTTTTAGCCTCCGTCTTGGGCTTGGTACAAGACACATAAAAACACTCTCTTGTTGAGTATAAAAGACTCTTTTGTTGAGTCAATCTCCTTTTAGCCTCTATCTCAGGCTTCGTAACGAGACAGCACAACACTCTCTTGTTGAGTATAAAAGACTCTCTTGTTGAGTCAAATCTTTTAGCCTCCATCTTTGGCTTCGTACAAGACACATGAAAGCACTCTCTTGTCGAGTCAGTCACTTGTTAGTACTCTCTTGTTGAGTCCACCCTTTTAGCCTCTATCTCGGGCTTCGTACGAGACAACAAATAAAAGGCACCCTCTTGTTGGGTCAATCGCCTCCTCTTAGCCTTTGTATTAGGAAAACTCGGTTGAGTCAATCAACTTTTTAGCATCAAATTTGTGTCTTGCTCAGAGCATACAAACATCAACAACTCCTCTTTAGAGATGACAAATTCTCTCTTATCCAAAACCCTTTAGCTTCACATCTTGGGCTTTGAACAAGATACAAACCACCTTTAGCTTCATGTCTTGGGCTTTGAATAAGACACCAAAACAACCTTTTTCCTCCCATAGAATAGGAGGAACTACGATCGCTCTGATTTCCCTGTCTCGGGAATACGTAGGCATAAGATTACAAAAATCTTAGCGAGCATACTAATCAAAATACCCAAAATCCAGTACCTTCATATATCAATCAAAAGCATCAGACCTATCGCCTTACTAGAAACCTAGCCCATAGTCTTAGGCAAAATAACCCTAAAAGACGAACCTCCCTTTTGTAGCATCTGTAAACCAACAGTTTTGACTGTTTAACCTCAGTTTGCAAGCAGGGTTAATTGGAGACATCTATTTCCCTTCCTTAATCAGCTTAATAGGATAAAAAATGAATCGAACTAAAGTACCAAAGCGATAGTGATTCAAAACCACAAAAATTGCGCTACACATACTTGTGCTACTGCCTTATCATGATTCCATATTCAAATCTCATTGCTTGAATCATTTGTGACTTGTTTCTTATGAACTCGTCGTTGACATTTGTTTAACTAGTGATGTAACTCATCTATGATACTCTTGTGTTCATGTCTCAATCTTTGAAGTGTGTTGAAAATATTATGATGTGGCTACAGACCTATATTGATTCTCATCGTACTTAGTTCACTTTGTCTTTGTGTGCTAATTGATGATATTTGGTTGATGTTTCAAGTCAGGAATGCTTGTGCACTATTTGTTTGTCATTGCTTAATTTCCTTAACCCTGGAGTTTAGATTCTTTTGACCATGACCTATGATGTTGAAATGTGTGATAAGTGTTTACTTTACACATCTTTGTTTCTTGGATCCATGTTTGAAGCATGTCTTGACATTAGCATGGATGTGTGCCACTTGTGAGTTGATTATTGAATCTTCTTACTTTGTTGGCATGATCTCTTTCATCTTTGAATCTCCTCTCTTTATTTCTTTACTTGGGTCTATTTGGTACTTGATGATGTTTGTGATTGAGTTGTGTAATGTTTACTTGTGTTTTGATCACATGCTCCCTTAAGGTTCCTAGTCCAACTTAATTTCTGATTAAGTTTGGAGTAGGATAGACATTAGGCTCTCAATCCTTTGCATGACAACATTGGGGTAGTTCCCTTTCAACCTCAAACTTAGGTTTATCTCTTGTATGATAACATTAGGGTAGAATTCCCTTTCTCATATCAACTATAGGACCATGTGGCATGACAACATTTAGGGTGGAGATCCCTTAGTTTTTTTCCATGCCCTTTGACTCTCTCTCTCTTCTCTCTTAAACCAAATCAAAATACATAATAAATACGATGGGTATAGCATGTCACGAGCCTTAAGTACATCAGAAATAATGAATATGAGTCTCTCCTTACTTCTTCTAAAGTGCTTTACATACATCCCGTCTGGGGGTGATCTTGCAAAGTATTCGCTCCTATGTCATAGACTTTAGTGCAATACGCATCTCAAAAAAAGTCAATTCACTTCTTTAAAACATTTGAAAAAATTCAAACCATTTTGTCCTTCAGGATTTTCTTTCAAACCTTTTCAGAAAAGGCATGCTACTTCCGGTCTACTGCAAACAGGCCTCGTCCCTAAATGCTGGAACACAAACTTAGCATCGCTCATAAAAGACACTAAGCAACCCGTAGTCCCACGAACTACAAATACTCTGATTTCTTCATTCTCGTCTAAATGAAGATACGTAGGCACAAGTCGGCAAATTCTTGCTGAGCACCATCCCCTTTTTCTACCCGTATGTAGCGCGATTTTTGTGGTATTGAAGCACTATCACTCGGGTACTACAGTTCGATTCATTTTTTATCCTGTTAAGCTAATTAAGGAAGGGAAATAGATGTCTCCAATTAACCCTGCTCACAAACTGAGTTTAAACAGTCAAAACTGCTGGTTTACAGATGCTATGTAGACGTGGGCCCCTCTTTGGTTATTTTGCCTAAGAACACGGTGTTTGGGCTATTGTTGAGGTTTTTGGTAATGTGTTTAGGTTTGATGCTTTTGGGTTGATTTGATGGAGATACTGGATTTTGGGTTTTTTTATTAGTATGCTCGCTAAGATTTTTTGCAATCTTATGCCTACGTATTCCCGTTTCACGAAACAGGGAAATTAGAGCGATCGTAGTTCCTCCTATTGTATGGGAGGAAAAAGGTTATTTTGGTGTCTTGTTCAAAGCCCAAGACATGAAGCTAAAGGTGATTTGTATCTTGTTCAAATCCCAAGATGTGAAGCTAAAGGGTTTGACTGAGATAGAACTTGTCATCTCTAAAGAGGAGTTGTTGATGTTTGTATGCTGTGAGCAAGGCACATATTTGATGCTAAAAGGTTGATTGACTAAACTGAGGTTTCCTTATACAAATCCTAAGAGGAGGCGATTGACCCAACAAGAGGGTGCCTTTTATTTGTTGTCTCGTACGAAGCCCGAGATAGAGGCTAAAAGGGTTGACTCAATAAGAGAGTACTAACAAGTGACTGACTCAACAAGAGAGTGCTTTTATGTGTCTTGTATGAAGCCCAAGAAGGAGGCTAAAAGAAGGTTTGACTCAATAAGAGAGTCCTTTATACTCAACAAGAGAGTGATTTAGTGTCTCGTACGAAGCCCGAGATGGAGGCTAAAAGGGAAGTGACTCAACAAGAGAGTGTTTTAGTATCTCGTACGATGCCCGAGATAGAGGCTAAAAGGAGATCGACTCAACAAGAGAGTCTTTTATCTGTCTTATATGAAGCCTAAGACGGAGGATAAAAAGGTTTGACTCCACAAGAGAGTCTTTTGTACTCAACAAGAGAGTGATTTAGTATCTCATACGAAGCCCGAGATGGAGGCTAAAAGGAGATTGACTCAACAAGAGAGTCTTTTATACTCAATAAGAGAGTGATTTAGTATCTCTTACGAAGCCCGAGATGGGGGCTAAAAGGAGATCGTCTCAACAAGAGAGTCTTTTATACTCAACAAGAGAGTGTTTTAGTATCTCGTATGAAGCCCAAGATAGAGGCTAAAAGGAGATTGACTCAACAAGAGAGTCTTTTATACTCAATAAGAGAGTGTTTTAGTATCTCGTACGAAGCCCAAGATAGAGGCTAAAAGGAGATTGACTCAACAAGAGAGTCTTTTATACTCAACAAGAGAGTGTTTTAGTATCTCGTATGAAGCCCGAGATGGAGGCTAAAAGGAGATTGAATCAACATGAGAGTCTTTTATACTCAACAAGAGAGTCTGAAAAGGTTAGCTCTGCTCGGGGAGAGTTATTTGTACAAAGCCCAAGAGAAGGCTACCTTACCACTGTGGATTTTGGAGATTCTGAAGCGGGTCCAAGTGTGGGGAACTCTCATGAGAGAGACCGGGTTTCTGCATATGTTTGAAGGGAACTTGAGAATGTCTTTGAGACTCAAGGGTCTCAGACTGTCCAAGTCTAGAGTTTTATCTTTTGTACAATGCCCAAGAGGAGGCACGGGTATTAAGGGATAAGTATCAACCCTACAACGGCCGGAGTTTTCACGCTGGAAAGACTGCTCTAGGAAAGGATGACTAAGTTATGTCTTATACCTTTAAGAGGTCGTCAGGGTCCTTGTATTAAGCCCAAGAGAAGGCATGAGAACTTCTAAGAAGCCGAAGGGTCCTTGTACAACGCCCAAGAGGAGGTGGGGATGCTTTTAGAAAGCATGTCGGTCCCCAAACCAAGAGAAGTTTAAGACATGATATTCACAAAGAATAGATCAAGCCAGGAAAGTTTGAGAATTTGGAAGAAACTCAAGAGATGCTATTCACAGAGAATAGATCAACTCTGGGGAGTAGAGTTTCTTAGACAATTTCTAAGAGTGACAGCCTGAGAAAGGGTTCACCGAGAATGCTGCCTTTCACGTTTCCATATTGTTTAACCCCAAGAGGAGGGAATACTGTGTCTGGTAATCCTATGTGGTATCTAGTTTTGTTTGTATTTAAGAGTGACCAACAGGCTTTACCTAGTTCTAGACGTAGTTGTCGGGGAAAACTCTAAATAACTATACTAGTATTACATAGTGGATATGTGACAAGTATATAAAAGGTGTGAAAGAAGACTTACAGTGAACTAGCCCCACAATACAGTTATATACATACGAAAGCAATAAATGAAAGCGGATAAACACTTACCCATTGTAGAGCTTCCATGATGTTTTGTTAGTTGTTCAACAAAGAAAACTTTGATAACAATATTATATTCAAAATCAAAGTAGAAAGTGCTTTGAAAAGTTTGTTGGGGTTTACAGCTCAAGGAGAGGCCCAAGTTTTAACGATGATTGCACCGTTGTTTTAAAAACTGTACAGAGGGACTTATACAATATGTGAGGCCCACAAAGTTTTTTATGTACAAGGGGGTTTGGGTCTTACACTCTATTAGAGGCCCAAAGTGTTTTTGTATAAGTGACGGGGTTTACAGCTCAAGGAGAGGCCCAGGGTTTTATTTTGAACTGGCGATCGTGCCGAGTTTTTTTTTAAATGCAGTGGGTCTTATACAATGACTGAGGCCCAAAATGTTTTAGTTAAAAGGGGATTCGGTCTTACACTCTATTGGAGGCCCAAAGATGTTTTTAAAATGAAAAGAAGTGGGACTTATAGCTCAAGGAGAAGCCCAAGTAAAAATAGTTTAAAAATGACGATCACGTGGAAATTTCTTAAACTGTATTGGGACTTATACAATGCACTGAGGCCCAAAAATATTTTATTTACCGAGAGGTGGGGCTTACACTTTATCAAGAGGCCCAAAATGTCTTGAAAGTGATTAATGAGGGTTGAATTAATCAAAACCCTAATTTGTTTTCAATATATATTTTAATTGAATAAAAATTCAATTAAAATGATCAAAATTGTTAAACATGTGTGAAAAACAAATTGTGATCTTGGATTAATGTTTCAAAAATCATGTTTATATCCACAAAATAATTGGAAATCAATTAAGTTTGGAAAATCAAGGGAGAAAAAATATTTCAAATGTTAAAAACAAATAAAACATTAATTCTTTGCAAAAATATCAAATATATGAAATAAATAATATTTTTGGGATTTTTTTGGTAAAATAAAATATTTTAACATTTTTGTGAATTATTAAAAAAAGAATCAACTCAAAATCATTAAAACTCATAGAGAAATTAATTTTTGAATCAATTAAATAAAATCACAAAATTCAAATATTTGAATTTTCAAAAAGGGCGCCAAGAACATGGCAAGAACACACGCCACCCTCTGTTTCTGCATATTTGTATTTTCTATCTAATCTCACTGAATACTTGTTTATATCATGCAATCTACATATCAATTTGCTCGTTTTCACCTCACAATCATGTTTATGGTCTTTAATTTCATTTATTTTAAGCATGTAATAAGAAATCAAAGAGAAACCTCAAGAACCCTAAAATTTGCATGAAGGCTCAGAAATTCCATACACGATTCAAACAAAACAATTGATTGAGGGAAAACACTCTATGCATGATTATGAACATATGGCCAAATTATTGTGCAACAAAAAATGCATGGATCATAGAGTTAGAAGAGTTCATGCTTACCTCTTGCAGCTGGTGATCGTGTTTTGTGTTGGAGGTGTTACAGCTAGGTTCCAATGATGTGGATAGCTTCCCTAGGTGCCAAGTGATGTGCTTGAGTGCTTGGAATGGTTTGAAACAAGCTGGAACTGAAGATGGTACCCCAACTACAACTTGGTTAAAACCTTGAGCAATTGGCTGGTGATTCTGAGAAATCAGTGTTCCAGATGTTGTTTAAGTGTTTGGATCACTTCTATATGATGTTTATGAGGTGTGTGTGTGTGTGTGTGTGTGTGTGTGTGTGTGATTGGTTTGGTTGGAATTGCTCTCAAGCTCAAAACTCGATAGTGACTTGCTTTGGAAGGCAAATTTGGAAGTGAGAAGGAGATTTTGAGGAAAGCATATATTTGATGGATTTGGTGTACTCAAACTGATCACAAATGAGCTCTATTTATAGTAGAGTAATTTTTTTTTGCAAGCAATAGTGAATGGCAACTGTTGCAAAAGTTTGGCCAATGTTGATCAATAGGAATCCAAGTCTCCTCTAGCCATTGACTAGAGGTTAGAGCACAGGCTGCTGGTTTCCTAGTTCTTAGGTAAGTCTTGAATGAACTCAGTTGGAAAGGGCTCAGTCCATGCCACCTTGGTGCATCCATCAAATGCTCCAAACCAAAATTGGAGTCTTGTCCCTCTTTTAGGGATTTCTAGGTTTGGCATGCTACTTTTGGTTCCAAAGACTTGGGAGGATTATGGATCAGTGTTTGTCCCTCCTTGGTCTCCCCCTGAGGTGTTCAGATGGATAAACATGTTTGTCATTTGCACAAATTTTGCAAATCGAGTAAAATGCACAAATCTTCCTTGCCATGACATTTTACAGCAAGGCATATTGGCATGGTCATATCTCATGGCTCAAGTGGAATTTCATGGGGTTCTTGGCCATTTTGGAAAGCTCTCATATGATACAACATATGTATAATCAAAGTTTATTTTGATACCTTTTGGATACAAGTGAAAAATGCCCCTACATTTGGAAAAAAGTGAAGGCAGATTCTGACTTAGTGAAAATTTCACTAAGTGTTGGAAAAAAGTGACATTTTCACTTTTTGTGATTTTGGCCATTCCATAACTTGAAATCAATGAGGAATTGGAATGAGATGTAGTTGACACTTTTAAAGTATGCCATGAGAGCTACAAATCCATCTTTGGATCAGCCCAAATGGTTGATTGGATCTCAAGTTATGATCCTTGGAAGTTGGTACGCTAGCCACTTTGTTCCATAACTTAGAAAAATTCTAAGTTTTTTATGGTTAACCCTTTTACAAGTTATCCCACTTTTCTTGATTTTTCTTGATGAATGATTCCAATCACACATTAACATCATTTTAGGGTCAAAGAACCATAATTTTGAAAAATCTCAAAAAGTCAAAGTTGACTTTTGTGCACAGTTGACTTTTTATCAGATGAACTCCAAACTGTGCGATCCTCCATGAAATCAAGTCCTTGACCTAAATCAAACTTGATGGATTGACTTCATAGGTGTTATAGGGTGTATTGAATCATGTATTGGGGTTTGGGAGCATGTCTTGGTCAAAAGTCAAAGCTACAGTTGACTTTTTCCGCGAAACCCTAACTGTGGTTCTGATGAATTTGAAACTTGTTGATCAAGCTTCTTGGACCAATCCATTGTTGCAAATGGATCAATGTAGTGTGTTAGAGACCCTCAAATCATGTCTTGAGGTCTTGGCTCATGTTATGTCCCAAAAGTCAAAATAGGGGTGAATTAGGTCAAGAACCCTAATTCCTGATTTTTTTATGAATGCATCCCCTAAGGCAAAATTGACTTGATGATTGGGTTTATGATGTCCCATGGAGCATCTTAGGTTATGCTTTGAAGCATTGGATCATACCCAGAGGAAAATTTCCATCTGGAGGCCCTGGTCGACCAAACCCTAATTTGGTGACACTGGCGATCTTGAGGCTTGATCCATTTAAAATGTTGCAACCTTGTGCTTGATCCTTGCTGTGGGAGTCCTATTGATCCATTGGGGATGTTTGAGAGTTTAGACAAGTTGAAGATCATGTCATTTCTTGATTGATCCTTTGTCTAAGAGCTCAGAGAGGGCTTGAAACCCTAATTCTGATTGTAGTGAATGCTCACCCATCTTTGGGGAGACTGATGAGGCATAATGATACATCCATATTGTGGTGATGATTTACACAATGATGGGAAATCTTAGTGGTCAAAATTTGGGGTATGACACCGTAGTCCTCCGAACTACGTTGACTCTGACTTTCCTATTGCAAGAGGGAATACGTAGGCATAGGACGACGAGATCCTATCGAGTCTCCTTTTGTTTTTTCTCCATTTTCGCTTATATTTTACCTTAGAACGTAGGCTTTAAATATACACACCCTTTGATTAGAACAACAAGAGTGGATCCATTTGAGTACAACGGACGTGAGGGATGCTAACACCTTCCTTTCGCGTAATCGACTTTCGAACCCGAAATTTGGTTGCGAGACCATGTTCTTTCCATTTTGACTTTTTCTTCAATTGTTTCCTTTCCACCGTCGGGATAAATAATGTTCAGTGGCGACTCTGTTTTTTCGCCGGTTTTTTTTCGCATTACGACAGAAGTCTCATTCTTGAGGGTTGAGCACAAGTCTCTTTATGAGTTAAAGCTCTTATGATGCAGGGGGACTGAACTACTCAGTTGAGAGGAACCATGATATGTTTTGTGTATCTTTAATTACTTGTGCATTTATATTTTGCTGCGCAAACATACTCTAAAGTTAGACTTTGATCTGATTCAGTCTCTTAATTGCATCAGAATTTGAGCTTGACACCTCAAGTTCAGAAACAGAGTTAAGAAAAATGAAGTAAGCTTTTCATCGGTGTTTACACTCAGATATCAGACTCTGAACATGGTTTAGAATCTGATGGTCTAGAAATAGTAGATGAAATATTTTGACATATATAATTCAACCCCCTCCCCTTTCTTGTGTATTTTTCTCACCTTTAGTTGGTACCAGAGCCCGACTTTGCTTTATCACTTAATAGTGAAATAGAAAAGAGGTGAGAAAAACTACTCAGTCAAGAGCTCCGGCTAGGATGTAGTGACGATAAGCTGAAGAAGGTCATGCTGGTGTTGAGCTGAATTCCTAAACATAAGCACATGACCTTGAAGGAACTCTGTATAACCAAAGAAGAAGTTCTTTCAAATTTCTATGGATTAAGATACTTGTTTATACTCTAAGTCACTTGTTTTGTGAGTATGAAAGTATTTTTAATCTTTAAGATTGACTCGTGGGATAAGTGTACTTGTTGAAGAAATAAAGAAATCATTTATGCTTTAAGTCATTTGCTTTGTGAGTATGAAAGGATTCTTCAATCCTAAAGACTGACTCATGGGGAAAATGTGCTTGTTGAAGAAATCTTGGTTTAATCTTAATATACTTAAAGCAAGATGTCCACTCACATCATTGGTTGTGATAAGTTATGGTACATTCTTAAAGACGACATTGACTAGAAGATCAATGGTGTGTGCTTGGTAATAGATCTTGAGGAATTTTCGTGCAAGATACAACTCCAAGGCTACATCTATTCAGGATTCTAAAGACCTGAATACTCTAGACCTTGAAAAGTTGATCTGCAACCTTCAAAACCTTGAAATTAAACTAGATGTGATGAACCGTTGTTGAAACCTAGATCTCTTGGCTTGAGATTTATTGCTGAAAGATCTGGTGATAAAAATTTCCATCATTAAAAGGTTTCAAAATACAACTGTTGTGGTAGAAGTTATAACTTCATAGGTTCCAGTTCCATAATCATTTGTCCTAAACTACAAAGAGAAAGATTCAGATAGAGAAGATGATGTAGTTAACCATGCACCTATGATTGACATACTCTCTGATACTAGTTCCTAGCCAGGTTCTGACTAGAAATCTTATGAGGCTGTTAAGAAATAGCTTGATTTTCTTTAAGAAGAATTGAAATCTTCTAAAAGAAATGGTTGAGATCTTGGAAACAAATCTAACTGCTCAAACTAAAAGGATTTCCAAGGAACTTTTAATTGAGTATGTTATGGCGCTTTAAGATTTCTTGATAATGAGTCTTAATAGAACTTAGCTTGCTTTTATGATTTATGTAGTAAGCAAAGGAGAAGGTCTAGGTTTCCTTTATAATGTTTTGATTTCAGAATCTTGACATGAAAGAAACCTAAAAAATCCTCTTTTTAGCTATGTTGATAAAAAGATTAAAGACCATGGTGTATTTGCTGCTGAGTGTAGCAAGATTCTGAATACACCAAATTAATGACAGAGAAGTCAAAGGTTTTGATTGATATTGAACCTAAAACTTCAAAGTTAGTAGTTTTTGAAGAAATCAGACATTATGATCCTCAGATCAAAATGTAGAAGGAACTCCAAACCTAAGACCTATGAATCCTAGTTTCTAAATAATTCAGAAACTAAGGCAAATGGTGAAGCATTTTCTCTGGAGCCTGGATGATGGACATCCACAACCACAAGTGGAGGAAAGCATGTGGTCCAGATCCTAACTCATTATAGAGGAAGGAAAATAAGGATAGGGTTTCCAGTCTTCTGACTCCATGTTCCTTCTGAACATGAATCTGAATCACCAATAACAATCATGAAGACAGAATATTTTAGGAAAGAGTTTGCAAAGGTATGTAAATACTTCTCTTTCTTTAGATATCTTATATGCATAATAAGTTATCTATAATTTTTCTATGTATATGATATATCTGTGCATAACCAGTTTGGACAACTTACTCTTATAAGGATCTTCAAACCTATGGAAAGAATGTTTATTCACTCTGGATAAATATTGTGGCTATTTATAGCATTGTTCCTGATCTCCATTTAAAATCAAGTAGTGTGAGCTCAAACTTTTTATCAAAATGTGTTGTTATTAAAGCCAATTCATTATTGAGTTGTTTGCTTGATTTTACCCGTTATCTTTTTAAGACTTAATTCTTTTTTAAAAGAAAGGGTTTCTGATCTTGTTAAAAATCTTAATTATGATATAAAGTATCAAACACTAATGTTGATCAGAAGTAGCCTCATCAAGACCTGGAACAGTTTTTGATGATGCGTGGCTTCTGAGAAGTATCAGACTCTGAAACTCAGAAAAGGAATAACAAATTTTAAATAGCATTTAAGTGAAAAATCTTTTTGACAACTGTCTCACTTAAATATTCACGGGTTTGAAAATCTACCATGCATACTCGACAACTGTGTTGTGCAGAACCTATGGAGTAATGATGCTTTATCCTCTGGATACTTTGTGGACTCTCTCTCTCTCTCTCTCTCTCTCTTGTCATGTCTTACCTTTTTTCCTTTGTACTTGTTTATCTTACTTGTTGGTTTTCCAAAATATTTTATGTGATTTGTCTTTTCAAAACCTAGATGTATTAAATAATTTTCTCTTAGTTAGACCTTTTTATTTCCTATTTTTCTCAGTCTAGGTTTTTCATACTTGTTTCTTAAACCTGGTTGACACAGTTGTACAACCTTGATTTGGTTTTTCAAAAGCTGTTCTCTCTCGTTCTCGTCCTAACCTGAGATGACCTCTAACCCAAACCTTGGTGTGAAAAACCAACTGGAGAGCATCAATGATAGGCTAGTCTTCTTTGAAGAATTGGGAGCTTCTGACTATGATCTTCTACTTCTCCTTCACTCAGGCGTACAAATTAAACTTCCTCGAGTAATGTTCAACCTCTTAAAGATGACACTTTCTCCTCTTGAGAGAAAAGTCTTCTTCATTCCTTCTAAACAAGTTCGGGGTGAACTTGTTTCTCTACAAGGAACGGTTGTAACTCTGGATAAAGTTTCATTTAACCTTGGGTTAAAGATTTGCTGGTGAAGATTGCGTTGTTTCATAAGGACAATCCAACTCCATCTTCCTCCTCTCAAGCTGTAGCAGTTTTTCAGAACCTGACTTAACTTTCCCCTTTTTTTTTCTATTCTCTTTTGTGCATAGTATTGGTGTTTTTTTTTTGTTTAGATTCCGAGATTCCATGTGTATAATATTCCTTTCTGTTTTGGATTGTAAGATTTGTAAAGCATTTCCAATTAGTGAATGTGTATTGTAATACATTGTGACTCTTAGTGTATTTTGATGTATTCAATCTTAGCCTCTGATTGTATAACCAAAGCAATTACTATGGTTAACTGGATGTGTCAAATTAATCTAATGAAAAAGAAATATCAAGATTAAAGCATTATTTTTGTTTTGTTTCTGAACTTCTTAATCAGTTGGCATAAAAGAAATAATTATGATTAAAAGGATGGTATGCAAATTAAAACAGGAAAAATAACTTCATTGACTTAAAGGAATGAATACAAGACAATGTTTATAACATTAATCTTAATCATCCCTAGATTTCGTAGCATGGAAAGAGGTTTGTGATTCCAAATTCACTTCTTTTTCTTCAAAAACGAAATGAATCACTTCCTTGAATCTTCTTCTATTGGAGTTCTTCTCCCTCTTCTTCTTAATATTCTTTTGTGGCTTCAGTTCTTGACAAAGACACGTTGAAGGAATTTCTTCAGAGCGTATGACCCCCTGATCAGAAGTTGCCTCAAGGACTGCAGAAGCCTCTGGAACAACAAGAGTAGAAAATTGCTTAGAAGGTGTATTCATGTTGAATTAAAAGTATGTTGAAGTGAATATGGATTTGCGATTTGACTTGAACAAAGTTGTGTGCTTTTATAACGAAAATTCTGGAAGTTAAAACAATCTGCGTGTTTCAGTTTCTAATCTTTAAAATTCTCAAAGTCAATCACTAATCAAGCATGTCATACTAAATTATGATTACTACTTGGAAACTGAAACTGTAGTGATTTACCATCAGAAGTAAAAAAAAAATTTTGGTTAAAATGTTTTTTTACTTGTTTTCAACTTGGTATCAAATTGTTTTAAACATTTAAATTGGTTTTTATTTGTTTCAATTTTATGTCACATTTTAAACTTTTCAAAATTCTGTGCCTTTCAATTTTTAATATTTTCCAGTTTTATTGTTTTTCTCTTTCTTTTAAAATCTTTTTGTTAATGACAAAGGGGGAGAAAGTACATAAAGTATTTAAGAAGAGAAAATCATCAGAACCTGAACAAAATAGTTTCGGCATTAATAGCTTTTGAGTTATAAGCTTTAAGTTATTTGTATTTTGTGTAATTTATTTTATTGGGCTTAAATGATAAACTTAATTAACAAAGACAGGAATTTGGGAAAGCTTACAAAACTTACTTTAATGAATTGTCAGACTAAAGGAAGAGTTTACAAACATCGAATTAAGGTATGTCGAACTCAGGGAGAGCTTACAAACCTCAACCTGTTGTGAGAATTTGTTGATTAAATTTATAAGATTCAATTAACATAGATAAGGAGTTAAGAAAGGCTTACAAACCTCGTCTTAATGGACTATCAGACTTAGCACGAGCTTGCAAACCTCACCTTAAAGGACTGTCTAACTTAGGGAGAGCTTACAAACCTCAGACTCTGAAGTTAGACTATATTAATTAAATTACCAACCATTGTTCTTAAATACATTTGTTTGTCATCGTCAAAAGGAGAGATCGTTAGAAAAAGATTTGTTCACTCCCTTAAAAGGTATTGATGATAACAACGTATTGAAAGAATAATAGGGTTTACTAATGGTTATTCGAGTGTACTGGATCAAAAGACATTAACCTTGATATTAATCAAGTTAATCACTTAGAAGAACCATTAAAAGGAAGAAAAGTTGTTCTGAATCTGGAGGATCAGAACCAAACTTTCAGACTCCGGAGAGTCAACTTTATGACTTTTAGATGCTGAACCTAAGCTTACTCGAAATACAAAGATTACCTCAGCTCTGAAGACTGACATCATTTGAAGCAACCAAACTCTGTTATAAGGAACAACTATGCATTTTCTAAACAAGCTTCATCAGCAATTCTGAAGATACTGCTTCAAAGGAATTTATATACATCAAGTCATCAACTCTTCAAGTGATCATCCAGACTAGTTCTGATCAAGACTCTGATGAAGACGAGACTCGGAACCTGTGAACTAAAGACTCTGGACTTTCATTCCAACCAGGTTCTGAAGACATGCATTAGATTCTTATCATGCTTTAACTAATTCTATAAAAAGCCTTTGAATCAGAAATCAAAGAATAAGGATAACAATGACTCTGAGCTAGCTTCAACAAACGCCTACAAGAAGACTCCAGTTAGAAGTTATCCAAAGAAGATCACGAGTTAACGGTACACTACTTTATGTTTAATAAACATAAAGCAAGGTTGTCAGGATCTTCTCTCTCCAACTGTTCAGAACTCAGCTCTGCTACTCTCAATGTCTTTATGCTAGATGGGTTTTATCTCACTTTATTGTCCATCAGCTAAAGACCTTTAACGGCTATCTGTACCATGGAAGTATCAATCTTCAATGGATCTATCCTTAGTATCTATTTCAAGAAGAATATTGAAAACATTCAAAGCTCTGAACCCGTGAAGTTCTTGGAACATGAACCTCTACCTCTTAAGAGAATAAATATGAGTTGAAGATTTCATGACTGTGTTCACATGGATGTGATATCAGTTCACTGAAATGAGTTGAGAGAATTTGTGTTTTACAGAAAAAACAGATTAGAGAAACACACTTTAAAAAGATACATAACCAAAAGGGTTAAGTGTGTTAGAGTAGAGTGAGACATATTATCATATATTTTGAAGAAAGAATATGTGAATATGATCAAGAACAGGAAGGCACAACAAGATGAAAATCTGTGCTAGGAGAAAAGAAGAATGAAAACTTCATTCTTCAACACTCATGAGCAAATAATTCAAATCTGCTCAAAAGTGTAAATCTTTGTGTATCTGCTTAACCAAGAAGCACTCATACGAACACAAGGTTGATACCAGATTCCGCTGTTGTGAGAATCTGGAGACTCTAGCCTCTATCCTTAGCGTAATTCTCTTTCTATGTGATTGAGACTTGAAGTCTCGTGCTTGCGGACAGAGCAAAGAGTCATGAACTGGATGTTTAGGCAAATGAAGTCTCATGCTTGCTGGCAGAGCATGAAGTCCTGAACTAGTTCAGGAAAGGAAGTCTCATGCTTGAAGGCTTGAGCAGGAAGTCTGTAATGGGGAGTTTAGGCAAGGAAGTCTCATTCCGTGGGATTGAGTAGGAAGACTTGAGTTGTTTGCTTAAGCAATTGTAATCACTCTAATTATAGTTAAAAGCTCTTGTGCTACAAGAGGACTAGACTACTCTCAGTTGAGAGGAACCAGAATATATTGTATGTCTCTTTATTTGCTTCTGCATTTATTTTTTACTGTGCAAATATACTCTGAAGTCAGACTCTAATCTGATTGAGTTTCTTACCTGCATCAGAATCTGAGCTTGACACCTCATGTTCTGAAGCAGAGTTAAGAAAAATTAAAGGAAGTAAACTTTTCATTGTTGTTTTCACTCTGATATCACACACTGAACATGGTTCAGAATCTAATGGTTGAGAAACAGTAGATGAAAAGAGTTTCAATATTTGGACATACACAATTCAGCCCTCCATTTTTGTGTATTTTTCTCTCCTTCAACGACACACGAACTCACCCATAACATTCATCTTTCATCGTTCATCGTTCATTTTTCATTTTGTTTAACGCGCGACACCAAACAAATCAACCGTCTTCATCTTCATCGTTCATCATTCATCTGTTTTTCTCACGAATCATCGAGGAGGAAGACAAAACCATTGTTTTTGCTCAAAAACTGTCGAGGGGGAGAATGGAGAATTTCACAACATAATCTCTTTTACTTATTAATCACGTTTCTGGTATGTACTTTTTACTTATTCAGATGTCATTGTTGTCAATGTTTAAGTTTATGTTGTTGATGTTGAATGTTTAAGGCATTTAATAATCCATTAAAAAATTACTTTAAGCTCTTATTAAATCGTTGTCCAAAGAAAGGCGCCAAAGTCGAGTATACGTTAAAGTTTTCTTATGCTAGTGTTGTTGTTCATTTAATGTATGTTACAGTTTACACTAGGCTAAATTTACAACAATTTGCAAGTCAAGTTTGAATGATTATGTCCAAAAACACTTAGTGTCATTGGGAAATAGTCGAATGGATTTTCATGTATTTAAAGGCTACAACGGGTCATGATATAATGCTTAACAATGGACATCATGATAATTTGGTATTAGGATATGTTTATTTAGACCATAGATGTGTATGAATAATAAGAAATCTATACCATGAAATGTCATTACTCTTGCATGTGGATCTATTTACTAGAAATCATTAATTCAATTAATAAATGCTATTGTCTACAATTAAAGTAAACTACATGGTAGTAACGGAGGTATCCAAAGAGACTTTATGGTTTTCTGGTAAAATGTAGGAGCTAGATGTTAAAGAGGTGGATTTAATTATATTATGATAGTCATAAGGTCTTTTATTTAACAAATAATCAGATGTATGAAATCGAAACCAAGTATGTTGATGTTAGATTTTAGAAAATCCAAAAATTACTTAATAATATTTTATAGAATACATATTAAGAAATGTTGATGTGAGTTTTATAAGCAGAAATGTGCACTACTCCCTCTCTAGTAAAATTTGCACTAGAGAGATCCCAACTGGCAACCAGCTTTTTCAATTTATAAGCCATTGGAGTTGGCTAGAGTGGCCATCTTTTGTATCATCATGCAACGCTAACAACTACATATAAAATTATTAAAAATCAAATAAGATCGTTCAACAACGACATAATTCCTTTTTTTCTTTATTTAATTTATTTTAATAATTTCTTTGCTTATAAATTTGGCCAAATGAGAAATACGTACTCAAATTTTTTCACACTTTTATCTCTCTCACTTTTATTTCTCTGTCTCACAATTTCATCACGTTATTCTTAAATTTTAAAATTTTCTTTCACAATTTCATCTTGCTAACGTTCATTTGACAATATATTTTACCTAAATTTTCATCTTCTTACTTTAAATTACTACTGTTTACGCCAAATGGACCTTAATAAATATAATTTATCAACAATCTATGCTCAATCTCATGCAAAATTATCAAAATCATCCTCGAAATTCTCGATTTTCATCACCACCAACATGTTGGGGGAGTTTTTCACTAAGGAGCATTGAACATTGGGTCAAAAGCAACACAAATGAGAGAGACACCACATATTCACCCAGAACCTTAAGGTGATAGGTGTATGGGTTCTCTCAGTTATAAATGTTTAACTTTCCACATGTATAACCAATATGGGACTCCAACTCACACTTGACATGTTATTCTCAACACTCCCCCTCAAGTGTGAGTCCATAATGCTCCCTCCTCAAGTGGAAACTCTTTTGTCCACATACACTTGTACCGCCGTTGACATGCACCTCTTTTCACTAGGGAAAATTGAACATTGGGTCAAGAGCAGCACAAGTGAGTGAGACACCACATATTCACGCAAAATCTTAAGGTGATAGATGTATGGATTTTCCCAGTTATAAATGCTCAACTCTCCACATTTATAACCAATGTGGGACTCCAACTCACACTTGACATGTTATTATCAACACAACAAACTCTACCATATTTTTTCCATCACCAAACAACCCATATATGTATTATAGATCTCAAATTAATACTCATGGGATGGAATTTTCTCTACGTGAACCCAAAATGCCGATTGAGTTTATGCGTAGACGTCATGTTCCACAATTTTCAACTTAAGTTGGTATTAAAAGTATTACAATTGAAAAAGAAGAAAGACATTTAAAAAAAAAACACGAGAGGTTTTCACAATGTATGAGAATACACTTTGTCATACCTAAATTTTTTAAGGCATTTCAAACTTTCATGCATCCAACTTTACTTTGCGTTTCTTAAAATAAAATTTCGGTTTTACAGACAGGTCGGTTGAATCAATTGCTTAATTATGTGTAAAATCAGTGAACAATTTTTTTACACGTAGTTTAACCTAGTGTGCTCAATTTATTTTTTTCGCACCTTCGGGCGGTCACACTTTGATATGTCTGAGCCTTTTCATCCAGGTACTTTGTATTTTGAAATTTGATCTTTATCAGTAAGTTTTACGAAAGTATGTTTCGAGTAAATCATTTTAATGTGTTCATTTCATTTTTTCGCACATTTTCACGCACTATTTTTATTCATTTTAATTTCTTTTATTTTTGTTTTTTATCAAAATGTCAAGAAAAATAAATAGGAACAAATAAATAATCATTTGATTTTTATTTGTTTTTATAAAAAAAGATTTGAATTTTATTTCATTTTATTCTTTTAAACTCATTTTAATCATTTAAAAATATCCAAGAGCCTTTTTGCCAATGCATTGAATTGTGAAAACCCTGATTTGCTTACTATTTTATACTAACTCTCTTGGCCAATAGATTAAGATAATAAATGGCTCCAATTGTTCCAATCATTTCACATGAATCTCTATCCACATTTCTCACTCTTCACCAATATAAAATCAAAAATAATGGAATTAAAAAACTAGTGAAGAGGAGGGAAAACGTGGAGCCAAATTTTGGGGGAGATCCTTGCTCACCATTGAAAACTAGGGTTGGTAATAGAATCCATTAAGCAAATATTCATCCAATCCATCCACTTAAAAATCTATTCAATCCATCCATTATATGAAAAATATGTTAATGGATTAGATCAATCAATCCATTTATATATATGGATAGATTCAATCCATCCAACATATTCAAGGCCGGTCCTAGGGGTAGGTCACCAAGACTACTGCCTAGGGCCTCAAAACATTACTTTTATATTTATTTGGTTTTAATAAATTAATTTTTTTAATTTTTTTTAAATTTAATATATCAATTAGATAATAACATATTTTAAAATATATAATAATAACTATTCACCATGTGTATTATTTGATTTATTAATTTAAAAATCACATTTATGAATAATAAATTTTTGAGTTTTTCAATTATAATTTTTTAAATAATGAGAAGAGTGTTTAGATGAATTAATTTTACTATCAATTAAAAATAAAATGTTAAATAAAATTAATTATAATAATTTAATGCTTTTACATCCTAAAAATCTAAAATATAATTAATTTTTAAAAATTATTATATTAAAAATACTTAGTTTTAAAATCCTCCTTAGGCCTCGAGATGTATTGGACCAGTCCTGACCATATTATAAATATCCATTGGATCATTTTATTGTATACTTTAAATTTCTTAAATCATTTTATAATAAAACAATAATAATTATTTATATAATTATTATAGTCAAACAATTTTAAAATATATGATATTTTTATTTTTAAATTGAAAAATTAAAACAAAGAAACGTCAATGAAATGTTAAACAAAATCTATTAATCATAAAAAAATGTTGATAATTAATTTTACAGTGATTTAATGTCCTATATCCATTTTAATTACCTTGTTTTCCATAATTATTCTCAATAGAAACTGCATTCAATAAAAGCAAAAACCATGTCATGCTACAGTACTGCTTATATAGAAATTAGGATTAAAGTTAACACAATTTTTTACATTCCTAATCATATTAATTCTAATGCTTCCAGATATATTAATTAAAATTCAGAATATTAAACTAACCGGTTACGATATACAAGCTATAAAATTAGGAAAAGTTTGGATAGTATTTATAGCACCAAAGTTCAACGTCAAATTATATATATATATATATATATATATATATATATTAAAAAACTGGTAAAGTTAAAAAATTGCTTTAAAATAATTTTATTTAAGAAAAATAGATTTTAAAAACTTTTTTTTTTGTGAAATTTTAAAAATAAAATAAAATATTTAATTTTTTTTTTGGATGGATGGATATCTATCAATTAAAAAGTTATTAATGGATGAATTATATTTTTTAATGAATGCATTGGATTGGATTTTTATAAAAACTCTTAGTGGATGATTAATTGACTAATGGATTATTTTAATCCATCAATTAATAATTTAATTCATATTCATCTAATTCATTCATTTTGTCACCCTAATTAAAAACATGCCACTCACCCCGATCCACGTGAATCTCTCTCACATTTTAGGGGACAACTTCTACCCAACAAAATAAGTTGGGTAACATTACCCACATGAATTGTAAACTATTGATTGGTTTAAAAAATTGTCACATTACATGCCATTAGAAAAATCATAATTATGACTTGTGGTAGTAGTATTTCCGTTCCTTTTTAAGTGTCACTTTTTGATTTTTTACACATATCAAGAAAGCTAATCAATATTACTACTTTTTATATAATAATTATCTTTTTACCTATAATACCTCTACTTATTTATTACATTTATTTTACTTTTTCTCTCTCTTCAATAAATACATAGGAGTAATTTTGATAAAAGTGCAATTAATACTTCTTTGAACTTAGTAAGCGATAATTAAAAAGAAACAAAAAATTATTTTAAAAGTGACACTTAAAAAGAAACGGAAGGAGTAACTTTTAATATTTGTAGATTCACTCGTGTAACTAAATTTGTGTTAGTTTCCAATGCATTATTTTAATTTATGAAAAGCACCCGAAATTAATTCACTGTGCATAAAAAACAATACAAATGATTTGTTTTCTTTACATCGGTTTTCTTTTTGATTAGTTTTAATGTTTAGATAATTTTTATTTTTTAAAAAATATTTGCTTCCAATCGAAATATGTTAGATGACTACTCTTCTTTCATAAAAAATATTTTATTTAAATTGTGTACTCCTTTTTAAAAAATAAATATTTAAATAAAACTATTCATAAAACTAATATGATTTGAAATTTCTTTTATAAAAGATATATGATATATTTAATCAAAATATGTTGGATGACTACTCTTCTTTCATAAAAATAATTTATTTAAATTGTGTAGTTTTTAAAATATAGATATTTAAATAAAATTAATTTTATTTATTAAAATATTTTTATGAATTATAATTATCTTCTTATAAATATATTATATGATTTAAATCATGTCTTTTGAGGATATCAAACCAACTTTTACTAGTAAGATAATTATTTTTTACAAGAAATCAATAAATATTTAATATCAAAATCAAATTTAATAAATAAAATCAACACTTACATGTGTATATATTTTTTAATGAGAGATGTAGTTTTTATTTAGTTGTTTTTGTTAATCTTTTTTACTTATTGTATTTAGATGATAACAACTCCCTTATTTTCTCATAGAACGTCGTTTCTCCTTTGATTAAGATTATTTGTCGTTAGTGTCTACGAACACGTCAATTCTCACATTTCATAAGTGTGTGATGAGTGGTTTAACCCAAATCTAACAGGGGTGAGTGATGCTAATAATAGATGAGTGTTACATACAATAGGCGTATCTTAGTAGATGGAGACTGGAAACCAACTTTGAGCAACGTATGGTGTCAGCTACGTACTCGTCCCAAATTGGCTTACCTTGCCTCCCTTCGGTCTATCTTTTCTTAGGCAAAACAGAATTATCCCAATACACAACCTCTTAGGCACGAGGTCTTGTAAATATCAAAGTGATTTAGTTCGGGGTCCTTTAGGCGAAATTTTAAGTTGATTCCCTTAAGCGGGACTTCAAGTTGAAGATTAATTGGCAAACAAGAAATAAACCTTTGCTACGAAACAATCAACTACTCATGAAGATTAATTGGAAAAATATGAGTTACCGATCAAGAAAGTGGTGGTGGAATAAAGGAACGACGGTGGTGGTTGAAGGTTTTCCAGGTTGACTCTGGTGGTTTTACGATGATCCAGGGCAGAGTACGTTCGATATGGAGTGTGCAGATGGGTGAAGCTTCGTATCTCGGTGGTTTGGTTAATGAACATCTAAGTATTTGTTATGTTAATGAACATCTAAAGAGAAGCATAAAGACTGAATCTGAAAGATCAGAAGATGAAGGCCAGACTCTGAAGAAGTCTACTTCTGAAGATCAGACTCTGAGTGACTTTAACATCTGAAGATCCAGACTTTAGGAATCTAGACTCTGAAGAAGTTAGACTCTGAAGACCAGACTTTAAAGAAGATTGCTTCTGAATATCAGAATCTGAAGCAACTCAAAGCGCAAAGATCAAGGTGACTATGATATATCACTATTAGACTCTATGATAAGAGTGAGTGAATTGTTTATACTATGTCTTTATGTTGACGACCTGTTGATAACAAGCAGTTGTAAGAAGGAGATCGAAGATTTCAAACATGACTCCTAAAGGAACACTTGACTATCGTATTTTGTTTCCTTCAGTCGATGAAGAAAAAGAATGCAAGTTTGTGGGCTACATTGACTCTAGTTGGCGTGGTGATGCTGACAATAGAAAATCGATAGCATGATACATGTTCATATTAGGTAGTGCGTCAATCGCGTGAAGTTCGAGAAAGGAACCAGTGGTAGCCCTATCATTATGTTGGTGTTGTTGCACAGCCTAGTTGGATTTGGTTTTGTTGGTTTTGCTGCATAGCCTAGTTACCACTTGAACTCTGATTGTTTCTGAAGGGAAATCGCGATCCAAAGGCAACGAAAATTAAAATTTTCCCTTAAGTGACACTACTACGGAAAAGCCATTTAACAAAAGTTGGGAAAGGTATGTAATCACGCGTGCACAGACGTTGTTATGTAGACTGTCTTTGTATATATGATACGTACAATCACGGACCAGTAATCGTTGTATTAAACTAGAAAGAGCATTACATATTACAACGGTTGATACAAACAACGATTGTGATAAATCAATTGGCCAAGGTTCGATTCCCAGCTGTGCTGTTTTGATATTTATTTTTTTCTGGACAGCGCGCGAGATATTATAACGGTTGTGTAGTATAACCGTTGTTAAAGCATAAGTTATTATTACGATTATCATGTATAACTGTTGTTACATATTCTGCAGATTTAAGAAAAAGATTCCTGATTTTATAATTAATCCCTTTTTTTACCTGTATTATTGTTCACCATATCACAGCAGAAAATACAACTAACATTTGTGATAAAGTAATCATAATAATGTTAATTGTATCATATTCATAATATCACATAACTGTATCATATGCAATTGTAACATATATCTTACAATATATCAGAACAAACAACTTGGAGTTTACACATTACATAACATCACATAATTGTATCATATTCAATTGTAACAAATATCTTACAATTTATCAGAAGAAATAGCCTAGACTTTACACATTACATAACATCACATAGTTAATTGTATTCAATTGTAACAAATATCTTACAATTTATTAGAACAAACAACCTATAATTTACACAGTACATAACATCACATAATTGTAACTTAGTGTTTTGTTTTCTTGTCTCTTGGTGTCTTGACTCTAAAGACCTATGATTTCAAATAATTATACTTGTTAGTAAAAATATTTAGAAACTGTAATATACAATTAATATATTAGAATAAAGAGTAAATTACATACTTGTTAATTTTCCCTTATGCCTTCTTCATGAAATATTCGAATAGCATGCACGACATCTCCATAAACTTCATCATATGAGTCAGGGACTTGTGTTGTGTAAGAAGGTGTGGACGGAATATCAAGACTTCCATCACTAAGAGGAATGTGTTTTCCTTGGAGAAAGATTGACCATTTCCCCGATATGTCTAATGGGTCGGTAACATAGAAAACTTGTTTTGCTTGAGAAGCTGTCGCTCCCGGGATTTTCATCCAGGTACAAACGCGAAAGTGGCACTGAAACAGAGTCGCCAACAATGTGTATTTATCCCAAGAGAGGGAAAGGAAACACTGCATAAACCTGAGGGGAAGGAAAAGCATGGTCTCGCGACCAAGAGAAACGGGTAAGGGAGTCGGTTACGCGAGGGGAAGGTATTAGCACCCCCAGGCGTCCATTGTACTCGATGGGATCCACGCTTGTTGTCTCGATCAAAGGGTGTCGTCGTCTGGAGCTCCACTGCTACTGGAAAGGAAAAGGAACGGGAACGGAAAAGAACGAAGAAACGGGAAGAAAAGAAAAAGAAGTGACTCGATATGACATCGACGTCCTATGCCTACGTATTCCCTCGTGCAATGGGAAAGTCAGAGCCAACGTAGTTCGGACACGAACTAAGGGGGAGGTTGCTCGCCAAGACATCGTCGTCTTATGCCTACGTATCCTTAATCTAACCAGAAGGAGGAAGTCAGAGCAGTCGTAGTTCGACCTAACGAGGTCTTAGTATTTTTTATGAGCGACGTTAAGTTCGCGTCCGGCAGTTAGGGTTGATGCCTGTTTGCGACGAGACAGAAGTAACGTGCACTTTTCTGAAAAATAGAGTTTGAAACTTAACAATCCCGAAGGATAAAAAGGTTTGAGTTTGTTTTGTGTTTTTTAGACAGAAATGGATTGAAGTTAATTTGTAACTTGCATTGCACCCAAGTCTACAACATAGGAACGAATACGTCGCGTATCGTCCCCAACAGGACGTACACTAAGTACCCTAGAAGAATGAAGGGAGATCCCCCATACCTCACTTCCCATATATAAGGCTCATGCGCAATACTCGTTAACCTTTATTAAGTGTTTTAGAAAGGTTATGAGATGAGAAAAGAAGACTCAAAGGAAAAGAAAACACTAAGGGAAACTAATTTGTTCCTAATGTTATCATGCAAAAGTGGCCCTAAGGTCAAGGTTTAAGAACCTAAGTCTAAAGAAGAGAGAGGGATATCACTACCTAATGCTTATCCTACCTCACCTTAATCAAAAATTAAGGATGAGTTAGGTTCCCAAAGGGTGTGGGAAAGTTGTACACAAAGCATTATATCATGCTATTCACAAACACACAAAAGAAAGTAAAAGAGATGAGATGAAAGGAGGAATGAACATGGATAACCATACACATGTTCAAATGTCTTACCTCTACCCCTATATAAAAGGTTAGTACCAAATGATTACAAGTAATGAATACAAGTATCGAAAGTAAATCAAACAAATGCTAGTTGCTTAAAGAAGACAACTTGAAAAAGCAAACAAGGTTCAAATCAAAAGAGAAAGGTCTTAAGGGTTAGGGAATCTCCCAAGGCAGTAGGTACATGTCAATGGATCCTACTAAGGTTAACATGCCAAATGAAACCAAATAATGTGAAACTATGCACCAAAAGCTTATACAATTACAAGTTGTGCCTTAACAATGCAAGATAAATGCAAATGAATCATGAACAAGAATAAATGCATATGTAAACATCAAAGTCAGAATTGAATGACATTTAAGAATGTGTAGAGATGTCATTAAAATGGCATGAGATTCATAAATGCAAACATTGATCAAGTAGGAAGAAGTGAGAGCAAACATCATTCAAGTTCCAACAATGAAGCATACTTGTAATGCAAGTAAGAAATGAAGATGTAAGATGAACAATCATGGAGTATAAATGCAAGTCAGTAGCATATGGCATTGGAGATGATATTAAGAAGTCAAGAATGTATGCACAAAGCCCATACAAGTATCATGTTGAAGCACATTGAAGATTGGAAGCAAACATGGTTCAAACTAGGTCAAACAAGTTCAAACAAACACCCTAAGATTTATGAACTTAAGAGACATGTGAGGTGATGTTAGAATCCATGGCATAAGGTCAAGAATGATTACAAACAGAAGTGGAATCATGTCAAAGTTAACGTGCAAGATCATACAAGAGTTGATACAAACATGTGCTCAAAGAAAGTCAAGTGAGAATGCACAATTACACAACACATTTCAAGTTAAAACATGTGCATACAAGTCATGTAAGGATGAACTTTGAGTGACCTATAACATGAGAAAAGTGACCTATAATGTTCATGCAACATAGATTAAAAGGTCTCAATAATTGTCAAAGAAGGTTGCACACAATGCATATTAAACTCTAGCACAAGTCTTCTAACTTCCACACAAACAAACATGCCTTTAAAATGGATCAAAAGTGGTGTTAGAGGCTCAATAAAATTGTAATATTCAAGTCATTTAAAGTGCAACCAGTGTGTAAACATGTCCCAAAAGGATGGCTCAAAAATCATTAAGAATCATGCTCAAAGATGCTTCACAATGTCATACAAATCATACAAGCAAATGGTTCAAAGATAGCATCCAAAAGTCAACAAGAAAAGACCTAAAAAATCTATGAAAAAAAGTATGAGATACATCAATACATCATGAATGCATGTATCAATTATTAGGCAAAAATTCAATCCACAACTTCCAAAATGAAATATGTATCAAGAATAAATGCACAAACAAAAGAAATTAAAAGCAAATTCATGGAAACATGACAAAATATGATAAAATCAGAAAATAAAATATGTCAAAATTATTTAAATGTCTTATAATGCTTCATGAACTTTTGTGGAATTTTTGGATGCTTGGAAGTAATTTTAGAAATTAAAAATGAATCAATTATGAAAAAGAACATAAAAAAATGAAAGAAATGAGCCAGGGGGTATGACACTAGCAATTATTCAGTTAACATTGCATTGGGCCTGGAAAAGAGGGGTGCGCGTAGAAAAAATAACCCAGTCCAATACCACGTGTTCAGAGGAGGGTGTATATCATAGAAAGCAGTCAAAATATTGACTCAATCTCAGCCCTAGGATGGAGTCAAACATGATCATCAGTTAAAGTACCACAATCACACGCATCACAATAAGAGCACATGATAAGCAAGGGTGAGGCATACACATAGCATCACACAATTCAAAAATATTCAAAAAAAATGATCACGTGCAAAGGATGGTGGATCATTAATGCGTTGGCGTGTTTTGATGCGTTGGATCAAGGCAATCGTGTGGCTATGTTATAACCTGGAAAATAAGTTAGGGTTTATGTGGTTGATTAACACCACCGGCTGGAGAAGACTCCGGTCTTCTTCTCCGGCCACTCTTCACCGTGGAAAAATTCACAGGCAACCAAAAATTAACAAGCAATATACCAAAATGTTCCTTAGGTCATGTAGATCATGGATCCAGCATCAAAAAGCACAAACAACTCACATACAGAGAGAATCGAAGAGAATAAGTTTGCCCTAGGATTTTGAAATTATGCACCTATGGTGCCTATCAACTAGCCGGTGATCACATGGCTCCTATTGAGCTCCAAACAAGCAGCAACAAGCAAAATTAAAGCATAATAAGAGCAAGAAATTATGAACTAGACCTGTACTTTGAAGCTGCTTCTAATCAAAAGAATACCAGAGAGGAGATTCCACTTGCTTCTTGAACTTCAATCTAGCTAAATAAAGGCTATGTAATGCTTCAAATCAATGAGATTTGGATGAAAAAACTTGAAGCAGAAGATGCAATTTGAAGATTCAATGCTAACAGTTTCAAGATCCCTTGATGATGATGATGAATCTTGAAGAAGAATAAACAACAAGCTCGAGTGAGAAAGAGAGAAAAAAAAACTCAGAGTGAGAGAGAGAGAATTGGTGAAATGTGAAGAGTGTAGAATGAGCAAAGTTGGTTATGATTTCTGTTAGAAGTTCCTTTTATATCTTGAGTTAACTGTTAACCACCTTGGTTGACAGTTAGAACTCTGGTTAATGCAAGCTGTAGTGAGAAATGGAGAGGGTGAGCTGAGAAATAAAGATTGAGTGAAGCTTGTGGAGGAAGCCTCGTGTGTGATTTGATTCAATGTGGAGAGGATTATGAAGTGTTATGGTGAGGTTTCAACTGAATGGTGATGATGATGGTGTACTGAGCAACAATGCAGCTTGCTCTGCAAGTTTTCTCTCTTTCCCTTGTGTTTGAACATATAAGGCATGCATGGTACATCAGCATGAGTGCGTGTGAGAGGTTTGTCTAGCTCAAAATGGAAATGTTTGGACATGGTATGTAACACGCGCATGGCATCAACAAAGTGCACCAAATTCTGTTTACTTGGCATGGAAGAAACAATTGGTATGATGATGAGTTTGAAGCTTGGAACATGGAAAAAGAATAGCTTAGAGTGAGCCCTTCAACTTGATAAAACTTGCCATAAATGGAAACCCTAAGTTTCTAAATTTGGCAACTTTGAATCCTTCTTGATTTTTGATGAAACCCTAGACATTCCTTGATCAAATCTTCACCAATGAACATATTTGACATGAGGAACAATATTTTGACCTCAAAAAGTTAAGAGTTGACTTTTTCCTCTGCACAGTTGACTTTTCCCCAATTCTCTTGATTTTCAGTCAATTGATCAATTGAAACTATTCCAAACCAAATTGATGGACAATTCTCCCATCTTAGACACTTAAGGACATGAGGAATACCATATAATCAAGTCTTGCCCAAAAAGTCAGAAATAAACTGATTTTATGGCAAACCCTAATTTTGGTGTCTCTAGTCTAGGAGGAATCAACACATCTTCCAAATCCAAATTCCTCTGAGTAAGATGTGTATCCTCTCAAACAATGGTGAGATGTGCCATTTGGAGATGATAAAAGTCCAAAGATCTTGCCCATTGGGGTGCTATACTTAAGAATTCCAAAAACCCTAATTTTGCACTGGTTAGGAGAATGTGATTTCCTTGAAATCTTTTGACAAGCTTGATCATATGATGAGATGGTAGATCAATTAAGATACCTTGAGGCTCAAGGTTCCTTTGATTGGATTTAGATGCCTTGATCCCATGCTAAAGCCAATGATATGCAAAGATGATAATGCAAGAATGTAATGAAACATAAGCCAGTCAAAGCTAAAACATGAGGGAAAATTTTGAGGTGTTACAGAAGCCATGATGAATGGTTCGGTCATAAAAGATGCATTGCCAAGGTCGACCAGTGTGAATCCTAAGTCATCAATGTGTACACCATTACTATTATTGGGAACCCATTTGCATTTAAATAAAGCCACTTTGAAAATAAAATAATCAATCTCCCAAATTTCATCAATGACACCATAAAACACGGTAGTTGCCAATACAGGATTCTTATCTTTCGAACTAGAGAAATACATCGATTCAGCTTCAACCATAACCCCACTATTTTGAATTGTACTACGATCATCTTTTGATTTTGTATAAAAGGTATAATGACCAATGTCGTATGCGGTCCAAGTAATGACACAAAATTTTGGCTTGTACGACAACCATTTAAGTATCTCGGATGCACTACGATCATTAGATACACTTTTATTAAACCATTCTATGAATATCTTGTTATGCTCTATCAACAACAACTTGTCACTCGTTCGGGGATATTTTTTCCTCAAAAGTCCTTATTTATGAAAGGTTGAACTTCATCTATATTATTTAATATATAGAAATGTGCTTGAATAACTACATCCGAGCCATTGACTTAACATTTAGACCTTGAATACCTCTTCTGTCTATGTCAGTATGACGAGAAATTGGAATTCCTATAGAACCTGTGTCCGACAAATAGTTTGTACAAAACTCAACAGCTTCTTCTGTGATGTATCTTTCAACAATCGAAGCTTATGGTTGGTGATGATTCTTCGTATATCCTTTAAAGAACAAGTAAGTAAACCATAATGTCAAAGAATGATGGAGGAAAATACATCTCCAATTGACACAAGATTATGGCAGCCTCATCTTCTAATTCATCTAATTTTTTGAAATCAAGAACTTTATTACATATGACATTGAAGAATAAGTACAATCTCGTTATAGTAACTCTCACATTTTTTTGGTAGGATCCCACGGATAGCCACTGGTAGAAGTTGTTGCATCAATACATGACAATCATGAGATTTTAAACTAATTAACTTGAGATCTTTCGTTGATACAAGTTTCTTGATGTTTGATGAGTAACCTTGTGGAACTTTAATACCTTGCAAACACTCGCAGAAAATTTTCTTCTCCTTTTTAGAAAGAGTGTGACATGTTGGAGGCAGATAAGTTCTTTTTCCTTTCTCTATTGGAGCTAACTATTTTATTATACCCATCTTCTCCATATCAAGATGGGAAGTCTTACTATCTTTAGTCTTGCCTGGAATGTTTAGAAGTGTGCCAATAAAACTATCACACACATTTTCCTCCACGTGCATCACATCAAGACAATGTCTAACATCAAGACTTGACCAATACGGAAGATCAAAGAAGATGGACCTCTTTTTCCAAATATTTTTCGCAACTGCCTCTTTTTCTTTTTTTCTCTTCCCAAAGACAACATTAATGTGTTCCTGCCGTTGATAGACTTCTTCCTCGGTTAAAGGTTCAGGTGCCTCATCAAACTCTTGTTCTCCATTAAAAGCCTTCCGCAATCTACGATAAGGATGATCGGGTTTTAGAAAATTTTGATGCCCAGGGTAAATAGTCTTTTTTCCAAACTCAAGTTGGTGATAACAAGTATCATCTTCACATATAGGACACGCTCTATGTCCTTTGACACTATATCCAGCCAAGTTACCGTAAGCAGGAAAGTCGTTGATTGTGCAAAATAACATTGCAAGCATCTTAAAATTTTCCCTAGAATATGCATCATTAACTTCAACGCCTTCATCCCACAAAAGTCATAAATCATCAATTAATGGACTTAGATAAACATCTATGTCGTTACCAGGTTGTCGTGGTCTAGAAATCATCATACTTGACAGTATATACTTGCGCTTCATACTCAACCAAGGAGATAGGTTATAAATAGCGAGAAGAACAGGCCACGAAGTATGATTAGTGCTCAGATTACCAAAGGGGTTCATTCTATCGGTGGCAAGTCCAAGCCTAAGGTTTCTTGGCTCAACTCCAAAATCCGGAAATAACAAATCAATTTTCTTCCATTGTAACGAATCAACAACATGGCGAATTTTTCCATCACAAATCCTTTCATCTGCTTGCCATCTAAGGTTCTTTGTGTCATTCGAATTAGCAAAAAGTCTCTTAAATCATGAAATTATTGGCAAGTACCATAACACTTTAGCAGGAGGATGCTTCCTACTAACATTGTCATAGTCATTGTCATCACCACTGTTGACCTTCAGCTTGTAACCGACACACCACATTTCGGACATTGATACAAGTCTTCATACTCTTTCCGGTATAATATGCAATCATTAGGGCAAGCATGTATTTTGATATACTCCAGACCCATTGGACACAATATCTTCTTGGCCTCATAACAACAATCCGACAATTTGTTATCTTTTGGTAACATTTCCTTTAGCAGTTCAAGTAATTCCGTGAAACTTTTATCCAACCATCCAGTTTTTGCCTTCAGATTAAACAACTTTAACACCGCAGACAATCGTGTAAAATTTGTGCATCCCTTATATAAAGGGATGTCTTTATCACTACATAAAGTATCATAAATATGAACATTCTTAAAAGAAGATTCTCCGATATCACGAAACATATCATCTAGTTGATCATCCATATATTCATCTTCCTCGACTCTTTGACTCTGTGACACACGACTTTCCTCCACTTCACCATGCCACGTCCATATTATATAAATTTGACATATACCATCACAACAAAGGTGATGAAATATTTCATCTTTTCCGCACTTTTTGATATTCGCACAAAGAACACAAGGACAATAAAAGATACCATTATTTTCAGGAAGATGTTTATCATCGTATTCAAGAAATTCAAGAACTCATTTCTCATAAACCAGACCTAATCTATCGGCTTTCATCCAACTACCATCCATAACAACTTCTGAAATTTATACACATATAATAATGTGAATGACACACCAAAAACTTAATGCATTTGCAAATCTAAACCTAAAGCATATAAAACATTTACACTAATACTGACTTGAGCATATAAACAAAGAAAAATGAATGAAGATGTTGAAGAATACCGTACTTCGAAGCTGAAGAATCAAATGAACGAAGACAGTGTGAAGATTTGAGCTACGAAGAGGGTAAAGTTTATGCCGCCGCTGTCGTCTCTAGGGCGTCTTTTTGAAGAAATAATACATAATAAGTTTTGTTTTAATTTATCAGTGAAAACCTTTAATTACGATTGGGAAACACAACCGTAGTGGAATTCAAGACCTCTTACAACGGTTTTTTAATTCACCGTTGTAAACTATTTTACAATTTATTTTTAAAATAATGGAATTAAGTTCTATAACAATGGTTGGTTTAAAAACCGTTGTAAAATCATTTACAATTTATTTTATAAATAATGGACTTAAGTAACAAACGCTTAATGTACTTTAAAAAATGGAAAAAGTGTAATTACTGGGAATCGAAGCATATTTATTACTACGGCCTTTTAACATAACCGTCAATATATTTCTGTTTATACGTACGACTAGTTACTGGGCGCGAAAATTTTAACCTATTACAACGGTTTAGATGAATTTGTTGTAAACCTGGCGTTGTTGTTTGCGCGTTTTGTAATAGTGTGATCCTTACGAATGGGCATTGATCAGTGATATAAACTGTTACCACTTGTGACGATAAATCAAAGGAGTGATCACGAGCATTGAATGATGAACAACACCTCTACTCAGTGCAGCTAGTACATCCCTACCGCGCGCGCGCAATGCTGCGCGTGATTATTCCATTAGCTGCACTCTTTTCCTTCCTTTTTCACTAAGTCCAATTTCTTCACACTTAGCTATTTTTTTCTCATTATTTGGTCTTTCTTATTCCTTTTGCCTCATTTTTCACTTGTTTTTCTCTGATTCTTTGCCTAATTTCATGAAATGACAGACTGTCATCAACCGCCAAATAAAATTTTCTTATTAAAAATTTTGTTTCGAAAAATATATTTTCTATGGCAAGCGGAACCGAATCCGGATCGACTATCATCTATCTTAACTGTTATTGGTAGAATTCAAATATACATATAAAATATAATAAAAAACAATTTTCATTTAATTTTAAAAAAAATAAAAATAAAAATAAAAACGTAATATTTTTAAAAATCAATTTTAACAATTGTAATAAATAAGTCTTTAATTATTCTTAAAATAATATTGAAAGTGGAGAAGAATGCAAAAAGGAAGTCAAGAGTTTGAAATAAAAAAATATTTTTCAGCTGATTTTTTAATTAATAATTTTTTAAAAAAATTATTAGAAACTACATTTCTTGAATAAACAAATTAGTTTAGAAAAAGAGTTTAATTGATATGTACTGACAGTATAAAATAATTTTATACTATCATTTAATAGGAATTTATCAATCTATCATGTCATACGATTAACTTAAAATTTACAGTCTGATGTGGCGGAATATATGATAATAATTGATTAACAGTGTAAACTTATTTTACACTGTAAGTGCATATCTCATTTTTTCTTAGAAAAGGTTATTTTTAATTAACAAGTTGAAGAACAACATTTAATTTAAAATATATTTTCATATATTAAAACCAAACTAATACTTTTAATTTCAATGAAAAATGTCTCAAATTTTTTAATATAAATGAATTATAAGTGACTAATTTAAAATGAATAAAACTTATAAATATCAATAAAAAATAAAAAATTATAATTTTATAAAAAAATTAAGTTTTATTTTATTCAATTAAAACATAATATAAAATTCTCATAACACAATTGCATAATCAAAATAGGATATTTAAGCATAGCGTTTATTCGGCCGATGTTTGATTTTTTTTTCTTATTATGGTTAGAATATATTTTACAAACTCCTGGTATTCGTTTATTGAAAATAATTTATATGCAGAGCTACTTGAATATAGATTCTTTGCATAAATATATTGGTTCATAATTTAATATTTATTTAAGATTGTATAATTAGTACTCCCTCCGTCCCAAATTATAAAACGTTTTGGACTTTTCACACAAATTAAGAAACTTAATTATTATTTTATAGGAAAGACAAATTATGTATAATTTAACAGTAATGCTCCTCATAATTATATAGGAGAGAGAAATTAAAAGAGTTGAAAGAATAAATAATAATAAATATTTGAGGGTATATTGGAGAAGATGTCATTTATATTGCATTGGAATGTAAGGTGACTTATAATTTGGGACAAATTTTTTTGGCAAAGTGATTTATAATTTGGGACAGAAGTAGTATTCAAGAATGAAAATGTACAATTATAATGGATGATTTCAAGAAACAAGAAAGTGTCTTGGAAATATACTTGAAAAGATAGATTTAATGGGAAACTGAAAAATTACTTTTAAATTAATATAAATAAGAGGGTATAATCTCGATTAATTAAAACGATATAATAAATTAAATACACATGTATGTTTATGTTTAAGACATGTCAAAGGGGTAGAGTTACCCAACTTTTATAGTTGGGTAAATAAGAATTCACCCTCATTTTATTGCATCATACATCACATTTACTAAAGAAGAAAAAATGTTTTCATTTCATTTTTGAAGCCAACACAAGGCCTTTATATGTTCCTCTCTCATCACATTTTTTTCAGTTTTTTTTCATTCTTCTTCTTCGACCCTCTCTCTTTCAATTAACTACTTCTTTCAATCTACTTCTTTCAATCAAACCCACACCACATACTCTCTGTACAAAATTTAATCGCTCACTCTCCATCTTTTAAACCCCGATACATCTCATTCTCTCTGGTCACTCACATCAAACCATGAACAACTTGCAAGCGATCCACCACACCAGACATTCTCCCTCTGCCAAAACAGATCAACACCAGCTGTCTTTCATACGTTCACCATTATCCAAGCAACAAAACACCACAAATGTTTTTCCGACTGGCCAACGACCCCCTCCACTAATCATTATTACAAAAACAACGACAAACTCACTATGGAATCTCAATTCTAGTAGTTTCCTGTGCTCTGGATTATTATTTCCATGGTGGTTGATTATTTTAAAAGGATTCACATTTCCCAACTTGTTTTTGGAAGTTGGTTGAGCAAGATAAAGTGTTTACAAGAATCACTTTGTGTTTGTTTAATTCATCGAAGGATTGAACGTTGTGAAGGATATCCAGAAGATTGAATTTGCTCCGATGACCACGTGTGGATTCCTCATCAAAGCAGCAACATCAGTAATACAATGTCGGTAACGTTTCGATTCCGAATACCTTTCTGTTTTGATGTTAAGTTTGTATTTCGATAACATATGCTTTGTGTTGTTGTTAAGACTCTGCTAGATTTTTATCATTCTATAATAAACTTGTATCAATGTAAATGTATACTATATTGCTATTGCTTTTGTTTATTTTTGTGTTGCATAAAATCAGATCTTAATCCGCGGATTCAACATCATTTATATGCCATGATGTCGCAAAATTTTCTTTCGATATATTAATATAACATTATCTATGCGCTGCATTTGGTTTTTATTGTGTTCAGCGTTACGTTCTGCACGATTAGTTGCGTTACGTTATATTTTGTGCGCATTACCTTTCGTTTGCGTTATGTTATGTCTTTGCGTACATTAAGTTTATTTTCATTACAATTTCCTCTCTTTAAGTTATGTTTTATTTACATTTCGATTCATTCACGATAATGCACTTCGCGTTAGCAATCCATTTTCAATTCGCATACGTTAACTTTTTGTGGCCTTGCGTTGCTCGTCTTTACGATAACTTTTGTGGCCTTACGAAAGAACCTGCATCCTCATGATAGAACTCACGTCCTCTCGGCCATACATAATAATTCATGGTCTTACGGAAGAACTTGTGACCAAACGAAAGAACTCGCGACCTTACAAAAGAACCCATAGCCTTACAAGAGATCGGTGACCTTGTGTTACATTACGCAACAAGGTCTGGACTTGGTCCAGACCAAGTCCACTAGTCGATCCTGCCTGATGATTCGTGCCTTTACGTATTACCAGCACATATTAAATCTTTTCAATTATTTTACATGACTTTTCATTAAACTTATATTTCATAACTCGATTAAATCATTTTCTCAATAAATCGGAAGAAAAAGGCAACTTGGGTGTAATTTCCTGTCATAGTCTCGAGTGTTAGACCCAATCCGTAATAGCTTGCATGTCCAAATGCCTGTCTTCCTCTAAAAATCCAAATCCAACTTCCTTTTACAATAAATTGAAAGAAAAAGACTACCTGGGTGTAATGTCCAGTCATAGTCCCGAATACTAGGCCCAAGCCGTAATAGGTTGCAAGCCCAAGCGTTCATCTTTCACTTAAAACACCCGTAAATACTCAAGCCTTTTTCACAATAAAATGGATTAAAAAGACTACCTGGGTGTAATGTCTAGCCATAATCCCGAGTGTTAGACCTAAGTTATAATAACTTGCAAGTCCAACCATTCGTATTCCACCTAAATTAAACTTCAACCAATCAAACTTATCTTTTCTCGCCCCCGCATATCGAAAACCTTTCTCGCAAAAGAACATTGTTTAGTCCATTATACCGCGATAAAAAAACACTTAAGACTCCCATGCAGGAGCATACAAGCAATTTTTAACAGCTAGAATGCGATCTAAACATTTTTTCGATAAAATCAATCAACCAACACTCATTTGTTACAAAGAACTACGTAGCTTTGAGTTCCCCATCGCACTTAGGGATACGTAGGAGCAAGATTCAACATCTCGTCAAGCACTATAACAAAAACCCCAAAATTATCTTTTGACTTACACAAAACTACATCGCTTGAAATTCCGCATTATACTTTAGGAACGTAGGAACAAGAATGTCAATCTTGTCAAGCACCCTAATAAAAATATTTCTGCGACCTATATTATTTTTCCTTTTACACTTTTGATCACTCGAAGAAAATAATCAACATAAGCTAACATTCAATCGCTAGTTTAAATAAATGCTTCCCGTTGAGTACAACGGACATGAGGGGTGCTAATACCTTCCCCTTGCGTAATCGCCTCCCAAACTTGAATTTGGTTGTGCCGACCATCTTCTTTTTGTTTTAAGAGTTTTATCTATATTTTTCCTTTTCTTCTTTGAAATAAATAAAGTTCGGTGGCGACTCTATTCAGCGAAAGCACGTACGCTCGTGAGGTTTGTATTTTTTGAGATGCAACAAACTTCTTATGCAATCATGGCTCAATGTTTCATATGATAAGATTGTGGAAGTTAATTAAAAAACCTATAGTTTTTTTGTTAAGAAACGCTGCCAATTATAATCAGTATCGTGGGTAGTCGCGAGAAAAGCTATGTAGCCAATTAAAATGTCAATGGCATCTAATAAATGGCCTTGTTTAAAAATTTGTTGGATGTTACAAACAAGTTGTTCATGGAAGGAAAAGTGCCATGCATTTTTGTTCAAGATGAAGGTGCACCATTCAATATTGAATATGCATGGCGATTGATAAAATATGAACCTAAATGGATGAAAACATTGACTAAAAATTCTTCTAAAAGAGCAAAGAATTATGCTAGTGGATCATACTCATCATGTCTGACTAAGAGACACATTCAAGTTATGAGTATAACTCATCATCTGCAATGGAACGTACAATGGGATAACAAGTAGCAAAAACGAAAGGTAAGAAAAAGGAAAAGGAAAATGCAAATGCATCTGAACTGCCTTCTAATGTTGTGTAAGATACATTGAACAAAAGATTAGCAACAATGGAAAAACTAGTTCAACTTAAGAAGGAAGAAAACATATTAAATAAGGACAAGATGGAGTTTAAAGAAATGCATATCATCATGCCAGAAACTTCTGGGACAAATGATAGTCAACGTGATTCATGTAAAATATTGTAATATGCTGAGAGAAAAATATAGATTTAATTTAAGATGAAATGTTCTACTAATATCAAAATTAAATATTATGCCGTACTTGTTATGTATCAAAACCTTTTTAAAATGGTCATTATTAATACTTTAATTCATAATAAATATTATGTAGTTATTCAAATTAGTCATTATTCAAACTAGCTATTATTCAAACTAACTGTTATTAAAACTAGTTGTTATTCAAACTAGTTATTAGTCTCTCACACACACACACACACACACACACACACACACACACACACATATATATATATATATATATATATATATATATATATATATATATATATTGTATGCTATATTTCTTCTCATTCTTCTCTTATTTTTCTCTCACTCTTCATTCACTTAAATGTATTCAAATAATTCAAATGATATCAACAAACTCTTTTGGGACATGATTGAAGAAGAATTTATGGACAACATTGATGAAGAACTACTAATGTCAATGCTCGTGAAGGAACATTAATCTAGATGGTCCTCTAGGCCAAAGAGAAGAACAATGATAGTTCAGAATCATGAAGAATGACATAATCGATTATTCAATGATTACTCTCAAAAAATCATGTATACACAATTGCTTCATTTCGAAGAAGGTCCAGAATGAATAGGCACATGTTTCTTCAAATTGTATCCGCCCATGGAAATCTTGATGAATATTTCCAAATGTGGGCTGATGCAACTGCTAAAATGAGTATTTCTCCATTACAAAAGTGCACCATTGTTATCCGTGTGTTGGGACATGGGTCTCCCTGTGTTTACCGTGAAAATTGGTAAACAACCGCTGGTCTTCCAAAAAATGGTTTACTTGCAGGATCAACCAGTGAATCCTAGGACATAACTATTGTTTAAATTCTTTCTGAAAATTCTAAGAACACTTCTAGATCGCTCATGTTTGTAAGAGATTATTTTAAAGTTTTGAAAAGATAAACTTTGCAGAAATTGATAAAGAAAATGCAATGAAGGAACTTCAAAGTAAAATTGCAATAAAAGAAGTAATTGATAACTGGAAATAAATTTCTATTAAAATGAAATAATATGGTGTTTCAGACGTACATTCTCAATGAAAACTCTTTTCTCAATTGACTTAGATACTTTGAGTGATTTTGTGAGTCTTTGTACAGCAATTGAACACACGGAAATCCTAATCACTAAGACGCATATTTATAATATGTCGAAAATAAATGTCACTAACGATCATTCCTTTAGAAAATGACACGTTTTGCTCTGCATGTCTTCAATTTGCCACAACTTTCCACGCGTCTTTTCTGAGAAACGGATAAGGACAAAAGATAGTTATTATCCTTATTTGAAATTCAAAAATTTTTGTCGAAGGAGAGCTCTGTACACCCTCCGTCGAAGTTGCTATCCAAACTTAGAAAATATTTCTAAGTGTTTTTTCCAGCATGTCCTTCTCATGAAGATTTCTTCGACTAGGAACTTTGCACATGCTCCTATCGAATTGTAAGAGTAACTCAAGAAACACTTGTTTTTTCTACTTATTGTCCTCAAACAAAGCTTTGTGTCGAAATTCCCAGCCAAAAAATTGCCCCCCAAAAATGTCATTTTCGACTAAATGGAGAAACGAACATTTTTTGAAGTTCACAGTCGACGCCAGAAACCCTTTGTCTGCTATGACGTCATCATCATCATGACAACTTTTCCCAAACGTCTCCTCAAAAACCCATGCATGAATATTTTTAATCATCACACACCTAATCCTTAGGAGATCGTGGGTCAGATCAACTGCCACCTTCTCAATCATACGTTCTTTGTACGACACGTGTCCCACTATCTCTTCCAACCATCAATGCATACAGTAAACTGCTTCCACTTCATCCATCTATAAATAGCGAAAACCACTACTATTCAAACTTTTTCACTCTCTGAACCTCTTTGAGCAAACTCTTTCAACTCTTTATCTCTTGCAAACCTTTTTTTCTTCCAAATCTACTTCATCAATGACATCTTCTACTAAGACTTCCAAGGATTAAGGCAAGAACACCAAGGAGTCTAAGAAATCTGCAGAGCTTGCTCTAGTTCACAAAATTTTGGGCCCAAATGTGGTAGGTAACCAATAATATATACCTGAACCACCTCTTGAAGAAGAGAAATGCAAAATCTACCAATCTCAGGTACTTATTCCTATCTCTATCTCTGATAAAACACATGTCATGTTAGGTCCCCTTCCAAATCTTTCTACTGATCCTGCTAGGATTAAGGAATTTTTCCATGCATATCATCGTTACAAACCCATAACATACAGGAAAAAACCTAGGTCTATCGAGGATATTAAGGCTGATGAAAGATTAAAAGTTGATGGTCAAGGTTCCCCTTCTACTGAAGCTTCCAAAGACCCTATTAACTTAGAATATATGAAAAATAACTTTAGGGTATTTAGATCATTCCCCTTGTTCAAAGACCCATCAGATTATCTTGCTTGGCTGAAGAAAATGGAGAAAGTAAAATCCCATGTTTGGAAAAACATGGGCATCTTCGACATGATCCAACTGTCGAAGGTTGGACCTGGCTATTGTCCGTCTATGCTGATTGCTTTTCTATATTTCTGGGATAGAACCCACAACAATTTTCATCTTCCCTCTGGAATGATGACTCCAACCCTTTTCGCCGTTGCTGCCATCACCGGACTTAAGCCAACTGGAGAAACCTATGGCCCTAACTTCTTATCTAAAGATTCTATATGCTTCGACACCACCAAAGTAGCTTTCACCACTTACATCGCCTATTACCATGATAAAGAATCTGACGAAGTCTCTGACCAAGAGCATATTGCGTTTCTGGCTCTTTGGCCATCTTGTTGCATCTTCTGTTCTAGATCCCTACATGTGGCGAAGAGATATTTAACAATGGCGAACCAACTGCACGCTAGACACAATCTTTGTATTGACGAGATGATCCTAGACAACCTCTATGAGTCTCTAGAGGAAGGCGTTACATCAATCAAAACCATTAAGTCGAAAGGAAATATGTTGCTTTCTGGACCCTTCTGGCTACTACAATCATAACTGAATGCCACTTTTGAAGCGTCTCTTCCTGTTCGCAACCCTATCAATGCAGAAGCTAACAAAGTGAAGAACAAGAGAGTCGAAGGAACAAGACTTGCTTTTCTGACCCCAAGTTATGAAGGGTTGAATCTCCAGCAAATATTCACTAGTTATGTGATGATGTTTGCTAAACGTTACTTTCACCAAGCATGGCTCCCTTTGCTGAAAGAAAGGTTGGGCCTGAGTGGTTTACCAGAAGATTCCCTGCCCCGTCAAAAGACCAAGAAGCAGAGTCTCTTGATATATGGGAATCTTTCCTCACCCCAAGACTGTTAGCCACAAGACTCACCCCTTTGAGACTTCGATTCACTCTTTTCAACTACCAACCAAACCTTGTTTCTCGATAGTTTGGTCTTATCCTAATCAAACCAAAACCACTTTTCCCCAAGAAAGGCTCCATGATTCATTATAACATGATCCACACTGAATCCGAGTGTAACAAAGAAGTGTCTAAATATGTTGGCATTACACAACTCACCCCTCTAGCTTTCAAACCAAACTTCCTCCGTACCAAAGAATTTGACACTTGCTGGAAAGACTATTACAATACAAAAGTTTTTGATGTCGCTTATTTCACTCAGCACCTAACTCATGCCTTTACCCTTGTGCAGGAAAGAGTAAAGAAAGGTACTTCGACATATATCAAAGAGATCCAAGCATTCCATAAAATTGCTTATAGATCTGATGACCTTAGTCAAACCATTCGCGAAGCAGCAGTCACATTGAAAGAAAAATTTACAAAGAAATTAGAGGATTTAAAACTGCCTTCGTACGTTAAACTTGAACAACGGTATAAGTTAGCTTTTAACTTATATCCTCCAAAATTTCATCGACTACCCAGTGCTGAATTTGGGGTGGCTTTTAGTCCTCCAGACTGGTTCGTCTGTGGGTATTTCGTGAAAATCCTTCGACAAGAATCACAAAAACGTGCCAAGCGAGTGGTTATGACTAAGCACACTCTAGACAGTTTCAAAGGTCACCTTTATATTGGCATAGAACACGTTCGCGTAGAGTCTCCAATATATGAAGGTGTGGAATGAGAGGTTTTTCGACATCGCTTCTCTTATCCATTCTTTGTTTATTTATTTTTTACTTGTACTAATTGCATTAATTTTCTTGCAGCTATAAGGATTCCTGCTAAGAAACCTGCCACCATTGAGAAGGATGTCGTTGAAGAAGAAGGCGAAGACAACACCAATAAGATAACAATGAAGGTATACCTTGCAATTATTGTTCTTTTCCATATATTATATTCACATTCTAACATCTAAAGTATATTTACTTTCAGGGTAGTCAAAGACCACCGCCGACTCCTAAAGAAAGGAAACAAAACGAGCTTGAGGTCCAGATAATTGAATCAGATGATGGAAATCTTTCTCTAGATACCTCTAAGAAACCAAAAAAGAAGAAGAAACAAGCAAATTTTTTTGATGCCAGTTCTCAACCCAAACCAAAACCTGTTAAACCTCCAGTGAAGAAACCTTCCACTCCAAAAGTAGGTGAAACTGATACTAATCTAGCCACCAAAGACCATACTGCCAAGACAAACCCTGACCAAGTCGAAAGTGATAACTCTAGCCTTGGGGATGACGGTCCTAAGGTAAAAAATTCTTCCTTAATCCGAAGTTTCTAATTTTCTTTTTACTTATCTTCGACTCACTCATGTTTGATTTTCTCAGGGTGTCAAAGATGACAAGGGGCAACCCCTTATTCAACAAATTCTTCCTACAACCTGCAACGATCCTTCTTACCATCCTAGAAGTACTCCATAGTATCAACCAACTTCTCCTAAGGATTCCACCAAAGAATCCACAGATGAGGTGAGTCAACTGGCTGGCGAACATCAAAGGAATTCGCCTCCAAAGGTCACAATTGAGCATTCTCAAACTAGTGACTCTGATCATGACAAGAGCCCACCAAAGAAAGATGCCTTGGTTGATGTAGAAGGTGACACAGAGATGCCAACTGCAGAAGGAATTATCGAAGACAAATCTGAAGATGACTTTTTAATTAACGCACAACAAGGCATTGGTGGCGAAGATGGCGAAGAAGAAGAGGAAAAAGAGAAGGAAAATGATCGTTCCATGTCTGACTTCGAGATAGAAGTTCATGTGGAAGAATAAGAAGAAGAAAAAGATAATAATGAGGAAGACAAAGAGCAACAAGATGACCAACCCAAGGCTGACCCAAATCCTGTTGCTTCAATTGGAACAACTACTAGCCTCTCCAATGAGGAGCTAGAGTCATTAAAGCAACGTAGGCCACATGAGTACCTGAAGGCTATGATTAGTGCAAGATGTAGTTCGATTGAGAAAAGCACCAACACCTCAACTGCATCAGGTGATCAATCCGCCAACAAACCTGGGGATGACTTGCTCCTCAAGGTCAAGGAAAAGGTCTTCGATGCTGATCGGTTTCAACTTTTGGAGAAAGATACTTCTGCTTACTTTGGGATAAAAGATCTCCTAAAACGAGTTAATGTTTTGGAGGTTTCTCCAGAAGTTGCAGTTGTCATTATGGATCTAGGATTACTGGTTTACCATGTCTTGCTAATCTTAACCGCAACAAGGATGCTTCGAATAAAATTTAGAAAAAGTTAAAGACCCATATGGCCGAATGGGATGCAGCCACTGAATCCATTGCAAAAGTTGCAGAGTTGGAAAAGGGCTCTGAACAGAATAAAAAGGAAATCGAAGCCTGTGACAAAAATATCAAAGCTTGGGAGCAGCAGATCAAAGAGTGGCAAGCCAAAATTTCAAAGGCCAAGGAGTGCAAGAACGAACTCCTGAAGTTTGATCATGATGAAATTGCCAAAGAAATTCAAGTTGGCATGTATCATGTCGAACGGGCTCAAAAACTTGGGGAGTAAATTGATGGTATTTCAACCAACAAATCTGTTTGTGAGTGGTACTTAATGTTTCAAAGGTCAAAATATCAAAAGATGAAAGCTTCCCTCCCTTTTTAATTTGATTGTAGTTGCTAAACTTGTTTCTTTGTTCTAATGATGTTAAGCCCTTCGAGGCAATTTATGTAATGACTTAGCCATTTTGGCAACCTATGCATTTTTAATTCACCGTTTTGGCTTCGACTGTTTATGCATGAATTATTCCTTAGTTATTTTTATTTCTTGAAGTGCAGGCTTATATTTTTTCATATATTTCCCATTTACTTTCAAGATTCTTCGATCCTCATTTAACTCTTCGACTTTATATGCGCCATTAGAGAAAACTTGGATAATTTGAAAAGGACCCTCCCACTTAGAGGACCATTTACCCAAAGTTCTATCTTTTCGATTCATTGGCAAAATTACTTTCCAAACTAAATCTCCAGTCGAAAATATCTTAACTTTGACCTTTTTATTATATGACTTCTCTACTCTTCTCTTCTGCCTCTTCAATAGTTCTAAGGAGTTCAATCTTTCTTCGTCTGAGTCAACTAATTCGTCCAGCATCATGTTCCAATAGGATTCAAATGGGATCTCATGTTGTCTATGAATTTTATTTGACTGTAGGTAGATTTTGATTGGTAACACTTCATCATGACCATATGTTAGTCGAAAAGGTGTAGTGTTTGAAGCATCTTTAAGGGAGGTTCGACATACCCATAAAATCTGGTCCAATGTCTTATGCCAATTCCTTGGCTTCTTCCCCACATGCTTCTTAATTAGGCTAATCACTACCTTATTTTCTGCTTTGACTTGACCATTAGCCTGAGCATAGTAAGGTGTGGATTTCAAAAGTTTGAACCCCATTTCTTTAGCAAATTCTTGAATCTTTCGACCAGTAAAAACTGATCCTTGATCTGTTTTAATAGTTTCTGGGATTCCAAACCTATAAATGATATGTTTTTAAATGAATTCGATCAATGCATCCTTGTCAACATTTACCAATGGTAGAGCCTCAATCCAATTAGTGAAATAGTCACTTCCCACTAGAATATATTTCTGACTTTTGGATGACGCTGGTCGAATTTCTCCCATTAAATCCAAAGCCCACCCTCTGAAGGGCCAAGGCTTCACTATAGAATGTAATTCACTTGCAGGAACGTGTTGAATGCCTGCATGTATTTGGAATTCTTGACATGCTTTGGCGAATTCAATACAATCTTTAAGCATGGTAGGCCAATACACCCCTTGTCGAAATAATAATCATTTCATTTTATGACCCACCTGATGTGCTCCACATGCCCCACTATGGACATTAAAGAGAGTTAAGTATGCCTCAGACTCACTAAGGCATTTGAGTAAGACACCTTCAGGCGTCTTTTTAAATAGTTCGTTCCCCACCAAAACATAACTTAAAGCACTATATTTGACTTTTCGTTCGATAGATACTGTTAGGTTTTGCAAGTAGTTTACTATTGGTTTTCTCAAATCTTTGTTTGTCAAATTATCTATGGTCATTCCTTTAGAAAATGACACGTTTCGCTCTACATGTCTTCAATTCGCCACAACTTTCCACACACATTTTCTGAGAAATAGATAAGGACAAAAGATAATTATTATCCTTATTAGAAATTCAAAACTTTCTGTCGAAGGAGAGCTTTGTACACCCTCCGTCGAAGTTTCTATCTAAACTTAGAAAATATTTCCAAGTGTTTTTCCAGCATGTCCTTCTCATGAAGACCTCTTCGAGTAAGACCTTTGCACATGCTCCAGTCGAATTGTAAAAGTAACTCAAGAAACACTTGCTTTTTCTGCTTATTATTATCCTCAAACAAAGCTTAGCGTCGAAATTCCCAGCCAACACCCGCTGACATTTTAGACGATTATGCTTAACTTGGTGAAATCACTAGATTTGAAGGCTTAGAGAGATTTGTAAGGGGTGTGAATGAGGTTGTTAGGGCCGAGTATTTGAGAAAGCCTAACAACACTGATATTGGACATGTTTTACAAATTGGGGAATCACATGGCTTTCCCGTTATGCCGGGTTCCATTGATTGTATGCATTGAAAATAAAAAAATTATCCCTTTTCATGCAAAGGACAATTTTTTTGAGTTGATCATGGTAAACCCACAATCATGCTTGAAGCAGTGGCATCACAAGACTTATGGATTTGTCATGTTTTTTTTTTTTTTTTTGGAATTGCTGGTTTAAGCAATGGAATTAATGTGCTAATCCAATCAAACATGTTTAACGATATTTTAGAAGGACATGCTCTCAATGTGCAATATAAAATCAATAGGACTTCATATAATATAGGATATTATTTAGCGGATGATATATATCATGAGTGGACTATATTTGCCAAGACCATGTCAATGCCACAAGGAAAAAAGAAAAAACTATTTGCACAACATCAAGAATCAACTAGAAAGGATGTGGAGTATGCATTTGAAGTGCTTCAATCTTGAATTACAATTATACGTGATTTATCACGTATCTAGTACAGGGAAAACCTCGAGCATAAGATATACGATTGCATCATATTTCACAACATGATTGTTGAGGACGAACGATGCATATATGGAGGTGATTTTGATTGCTCTTATAATAATATGAATAGCAACATCTCAATAACTTAACATTTAACGGTCTTCATCTGAATCTTGCAACAAGACTACAAAGAAGGGTAACTCTTCATGAAAAACAAGTTCATTACCATCTTCAAGGAGATCTAGTAGAGTATATTTGGGAACGTTTTGGACATGAGAATGACGAAACTTAAATTTTACTTCCCTTGGAATTTCCATGGCCCCCATTCCATTTGGCAATCTCATTAATGATGTGGCACATGTGTTGTACATCCATGTCAGTTTCAATTGAATATTTTAATTCACAGTAATTAATATCAATATTTAAAATCAAATTTTAATGTAAATAATGATTTGAATTGAATTTTTATTATTGCCTTTATTAATGGAATGAAACCAATATTTGTTGTTACCTAGCTTGCCCTATACGTCTTCTTCTTCCAGCTTGATTGCAAATTTGATTTCTGTTTCCCACATCTTGGATCCTCCAATTTTGTTTCCTTCCCAAGTCGTCTTTCTCCCTTAAAATGTCTGAGAAATCAATTTCAAAAAGTATCTACAGAAATTTGACTACATCTTCATCATCCTTATTCCCAAGAGGTGTGTATAAATAATCAGAATCCTCACATTCCTCATGTTGCATATCAGTTGGCCCTTTGATTCCAATAGCCTCACCTAAAGTTTCAGGAGGTAGTACTTTAGTCCAATTCATCTCAACTGAATGTCCATTGGCCCCATCAACTTCATCATCATCACTATACTCATTAAGCTCACTTGCAACATAATCATCATTATTCAATTCATCTCTTTCATTGTTGAATTCAACATTAGGTTCATTGACTTCAACATTAGGTTCATTGACTTCAATATTAGGTTCATTGACTTCAACATTAGGCTCACTAACATTAGGCTCATTAAGTTCAACATTAGGCTCACCAACAATATCCTGACTAACATCAACATCACTCTCACTAACATTAAGCTCATTAACTTCAACATTAGGCTCACTAACATTATCCTCATTGACATTAGCATTACCCTCACTAACATTACATTCACTAACATTACCCTCACTAACTTCAAGCTTATTGACTTCAACATTAGGCTGGCTAAAAACAGTACATCGTATCTCATGCTCATCAATATAGTTTTCTTTTTCACTTGGATCCACAATCACATGGGGGCCAAATACTTTGTGCTGCATATATACATCCATAACCTCGTGTCATACAACATCTTCGGAAAACTGCAACACATCCTTATCATTTTTCAATGGTCTAATACTACATGCAAAGCTGAAACATGGTTCCAATACCAAAAACATTTTATGTCTACATAATCCTCAGTTTTAATCAACCTCTCCACATCCATGTATTGCATGAAATCCACATCCCATCGCCAATTCATCTCAGTTACCTCTCTGTCATACCCTAATTTTTGACCATAATATCTCACCCCTTTGTGCATTATCTCGCATAACATTTCTAGGACAATCATCCATGCATAGCTAACCAATTTACCAGACTTGTGTTTGTTTGTTTTCCTTTGTGAAATCAGGGCTGCCGTGGAAGGTTCCAATGTCATGGAGGTTGTATGTGTGTATGCATTGGGATTCTAGTCTTGGCAAGTTGTGCTTGAACTTAGTGGAGATGCCCTCATTCTTATGGTCCATACAAGATCGATTTTCCTCAAGATTCCTTCAGTATATGCCCCAGAGATTTAGGGTGTTCCTGTTCATTGGTATTGAGCATGGTCGTTTGAGGATTGGTTATGGTTTTCGTGTCAACCAAGATCAAGTTTAATTCATAAGAAACATTGTTCGTAAAGACGAAGTTGGATCATTATTTGTTTCCTTTTGATCTTAAGGGAGATGATTGAATTTTTCTTGTCAGTAGTTTGCGATCAATATGTTGAGTTCGGATAAGGGTCTTGAATCAAGTTGTAGCAAGAAATTGTCAAAGTGAAGTTTATGTCCTTTACAAAAAGTGCGAGGTAGCTCATCGTTTTTATAAGTCTCAAGATCAAGTTACTTATTCAAGTTGCAATGCTTTCCCTCTTTCAAGTTTAAAGAGTGGTTCCAAATGGTCAAGGTATTAGTTCATTGGGTTATAGTTTGTTTGGAATGCAAGATACAAATATCAAATTCACTTTTCAAGGACTCAAGTTATAAGAGCAAAGAGATTCTTATGTGGTTTTCATCAAGTTTTAATTCCATGCTTCAAAATTCAAGTTGGAAAAGAAAATTTAAGATTTACAAAAAATAAAGGTACAAATTACACACTCCAAGTTTCAGGACAATTGAAAAAGTAAAAGTGACAAGAGCTATACATATAACATCCAAGCGAATACTGATACACGCTTTTGGAATCAAGCTTCAGATCCTGACCCTTTCTCAACATTGATGTGGGCTCCCTTTTGTCTACCACACCTTTTTTTTAACATGTGAAGAATCTTTGTTATCCCTAGTGCACTTTCTACACGGCAACTGTTCCTTTGTTTTACATTAAATGCATCTATGTTGTTAAACATTTCAAAAGACTTGAAACAAGATTCACAAAAAAGGCTCGTCATCAGCATTATGTGGCTATCGTAATGGTTTTGGTACTTGTTGACTTTCTATTCTCATGCTGCAAGCTTTTAAGTCATTGTCTGGTCTGAGTAGACATTCCAAAAGATTGGTACCATCACCCATTGAAGGCTCATTAACAGCATTTATCCTGCTAAAATGAAAAACAGCAAATCAGACAAGGTTAAGGTATTTCTAAAACAGGTTTGAGGCACAATTCAAAGATTCACCAAAACACAATCAAACATTTTAATTTGAGCAAGGAAAGAAATCAAGGATGTTTAGACATGTTCAAGCTGAAATGGAAAGGTCATCATTATACATCAATTTGAAGTCACAACACTTGAGCTTATAAAAGGAGCCACATAAACATCATCAAAAAAACGACCAATTCACTCAGAAAAAGCCCACGCAGCAACAAAGCAACACAAAGCAAAATACACACACATTCTGCAGAGGGGATTCACACGATTCACACTTTTACAACATACACAAGCAGTACAAAAAAACAGTTTTGAGGAGAAGCATATCAGTAGTAGAGAATTCATACACCAGAAAAAACCATCATATCATCACCACATTCGCAACAACAACAAATACTCACACGCAGATGAATTGAAGGGAGACGAAGGAATCAGAGACGTACCGAGCAAAAGTCACTTCGCCGCAAAGCTTACTCCGTCGCAAGAACACTCCACGCCGGTCCTCCCTCTTCACCGCCGCAAGAGCCACCTCGACATAATCAAATCTTCCGCTGGAAATAACATTCGCCGGAGTCAGAACCCGCTGGACTAGTTCCGGTTATGTGAGTTTTCTCAAAATTCCTCGGATTTTTGATATCGTTTCAATCCTTGTGTTGTGCTGATTAAAATCCACATGATAATTGTTTGAGCTTATACTTCATGGCTTTTTAATTTCAGTTTAAATTGTTAGGGTTTTCGTGTAGAATTTGAAATTGGATGATTTTTGTATGGTGTTTGTGAATTTGGGTTTCGGAATCATGTTGGTAGTGTGAAAACAAATATCTTATATTGTCATTTTGGTTAAGTTTTGGATTTTGAAGGCCATGGCCATTCGAAGTCGAGAAAAGAAGAACAGGGGAAGGGTTGTGAAATGAGAAAGAAAGAATTTCCTTTCCTTTTCTTTCTACTTCATCAGGTTATTGGTCATTGATGTGGATCGGGTGGGCTCAGATGCTTAGCCCAGTGTTTTTCTTTTTAGCACCCCATCTGCACTTTTCTTTTTATTTCCATTTGATATTAATTAATTTATTTTAATTTTTGATCTATTTTTTCAAATTAGCTTCTTTTATTATTTTAGATATTATTTTTTAGAACTTATTGTCAATATCATTTTAAAATTTATTTCAATATATTTTTACTTTAGGAGTAATTTTAAGTCAGGTTTAACTTTCTCAATTAGTTTGTGGCTAACTTAGTTAGTGTTTAATTTTAATTAATTTATGATTAACTTGCTAATCTGACTTTCGTTTAAAACTATTGCCTAACAACTTTAGTTTAGCATTTTCCCTTTAATCCATTCCAAAGGAAAGGACCCCCTCATGTGTTCTGGCATGGACACTTACATTCCCTACATCCATTTTCAACTTTAACATTAACTTTAGAGTCACCGCACTCTATACATGTGTTCTACCATGGACACTTAATCTACCCTTTAACTTAACGATAACTTTGGAGTCACCGCACTCCATGTAAGCGTCTTGCCATGGATGCTTACTTCCCCCTGGAACCTTGACCACAGTCAAGAGTTCCTCACCCTCATTGAGGGGAACTACGAATACTCTGATTCCACTCCCGTCAGGATACGTAGGCACAAGATGCGATGTCTTGGTGAGTATACTTAGATACTAACCCTTAGGTCTTTACCTTAGCAGATACCCTTAGCAAGCAAGCAATAGATAACATAAATACTAACAAGAGGTTCCTGTAGAGTACTACAGACGTTTAGGATGCTAATACCTTCCCTAGGCGTAACCAACCCCCGAACCTAGATTCTCTTAACTTAGGTTTTTCGATCTTTAACCTTTCCTTCGGATAAATCAAAGACCGGTGGTGAACTTTAAGATTTGTGATTCAAGTTAATCCAAAAGCTTGATATCTGATTCTCACCGCGACTCTCTCCACCAATATACCACTTAACAAGTTCAGAAACTAATTCCCCCTATTGTGCATTCTTAACCTAACCTTATTATTTTGACTTGGCCTAGAAATTTATTTACCACAACAAAACATTAACAATAGACTAAGTTTACATTCAGTGCGACCATAACAGAACATTAACCAAAACATGATGGACCACAACAAAGCATTAAACAAAACATGGTGGACCACAACAAAACATTAATAGTTGGTTGTTGGGAGTAGTCCTAACAATTTATGGAATATGATGACCTCGCTCAGTCGAGGGCCCTTTGGGGTGATTGATGTCTGATGCGAGTAGTCGTATTGATGTCACTCATTCCGATGAATGTCAATAAGACTGAGGACCCTAGTTTCCTTTACCCCCACTTGGCCTTTTTAGGGCATAGTGCGATGGCTATGAGGGAGTATTCCCAAATGGTTGTTACGCGATACTACACTCAGACGAGTTTATCTTGAGAATATTATCAACCCGCATGAGTAGTCACGTAGGCCAATAATATCCGAAGGATTTACATAGACTCTGGGAACTTTGTAGAAACCATTCTACAGGTACAATTGAAACCCTAGTACATACCTTTTTTTTGGGATGGTTAGACATTGGCTCCATGCTCGTGATCTTCAAGCCTAGGCCCTTGGTTGTTTGCCTGTATATGTGTACATGGGTATACCTGTGTTTATGTATCCACACATTCATGCATAACCCTTTGGTTTCAAGGAACTCAATTGCTCTTTCCTTTACAAAATCAATAAAATCATGGATTATAAAAACAAAATTTTTTCACTCTTTCTGAAATGCTTGAAACTTGCTTTTGAGCTCCTTGAAACCATTGCATCGCATTGCATATCATTTGCATCTTTGCATAACTCATTGCATATGTCTGTCTGTCCAGTGACTCATTTCCAGCTGTCCTCATCTTCCAGTGTCACATGTGAGTTATCAAGCTGATTCCTCGACACAGATACCAGACTAGGGCTAACTATAGACGCATAATGTCAGAGCAAGAAGCACGCAACACTGAGATCCGAATGTAGATCGACGACCTTAAGTCAAGCATGACTAAACTCACTGAGATGCTTTAAGTTTTGATTGCTAGAGGAGAGCCACCCCAAAGGGCTGTCATCCAGGAGGTTTCAAATGTTAATCCTCAGCCTGTTCAGGTGTCACCCTCAACTTGGCCGGAGTTTGGTTTACCTCCCAATTACTCTCCACCTCTTTCATCTACTGGTATGATTGGCCAGACCGCTGGACCAGTTTTTCAAGCTCCTATTTTTTCCGAGCCTCAACCTATAGTTCAGACTACTCGAGCTCCTTTTGAGAACCCTCTCTATGAGTACAATGCTGCCAGTGCTCAGGGTGAAGACCGTGAAGACTTTGTTGAACCTGAGGTTGTCTGTGAACAGTTTCAGACCATAGACAAGAGACTCTGAGCCATTGAGGGTACTGATTTCTTTAATGTGGATGCAGAAAACATGTGCTTGGTTTCTGACCTTGTTATGTCTGCTAAATTCAAAACTCCCGAGTTTGTGAAGTACAAAGGTCATTCTTGTCCAAGAGATCATTTGGTCATGTACTGCCGCAAAATGGCTGCTTATACCAAGAATTAGAAACTGCTTATCCATTGTTTTCAAGATAGTCTGAGTGGAGCTTCAATCAAATGGTATATGAATCTTGAACAGAACAATATTCACTGTTTCTAGGATCTTACTAATGCTTTCATGAAGCAATACAAGTATAACCTCGACATGTCTCTTGAACGCCGTCAACTCCAAAATATGTCTCAGAAGGATAAAGAGTCCTTCAAGGAATTTGCTCAGCGTTGGAGAGAACTCACTTCTCAAGTTGAACCTCCTTTAGCAGAGAAAGAACTGACTGGAATTTTTATGGATACCTTGTCTCCATTCTACTGGGAGAAGATGATTGGTAGTGTTTCCTCCAGCTTCACTGATTTGGTTACTATTGGTCAAAGACTCGAGGAAGGACTTAAGAATGGAAAAGTATCCAAAGCTGCTGAATCTTCTAACGGCGCGAAGAAATCCTATGGAAACTTTCAAAAGAAAAGGGAAGATCATACCAATGTTGTCATGACTGAAGTGAGAAGGCCTTGTCCCCAACCACAGTATGCTGATCACCCTAATATTGCTGCTGTTACTCATGTGGTTACTGCTCCACGACCAGGTTAAGCTCCCCAACGTCCGGCTGTTGGACAGAATCAGTACCGTAATAAGAATAATTTTGATCCTATTCCAATGACATACACAGAATTATATCCTGGGCTAGTTCATAAAGGTTTGATTACTACAAGACCCATGCCTCCTCCTCCGAATCCTCTTCCAGCAGGTTATAGGGCTGATCTTCATTGTGAATACCATCAAGGTGGTGCAGGCCATAACTTGGAAGGTTGCTTTGCGTTGAAGGCTAGAGTACAAGAGCCGATCAGAATTGGTATTCTCTCCTTTCGTGACACTTATCCTAATGTCAAGAACAATCCTTTTCCAGAGCACGCTAAGTGAAGCTTCAGTTGACCTCAGCAGACTTTAGTGTTTCAGACAAGACATCTCACTCTTGCTTCTGATTAGTCACTAGATCTTGTTTCTTGTTGTTTTCATTTTCTTTATTTTGTAATGGTTGTTTGCTTTCAAATTATGTTTGTACTTTCATAATTAATAAATTAAGCATTGCAACTTTTGGATTCAATTCATTTTGTCCATTATTTACTTCTTTACGCTTTATCTTTCGAAAAAAATAGAAGAATATTTTATTTCTTTTCTGCTTCCTTTTGATTATGGAAAGATTGGAGGGAGGATGATGAAAATGTAAATACCCATAATTGCTGTTGGTATGCTTTCAAATCAAAACTTTGCTGACGATGTAAGGCATTGTTTCAATTTCCAAACACTGGAGAAATAAGGAAGATTGATAACACTGAATCACACTGCGTATTTGACTCGGATTACACATGTTTATTAGGATGTTATTGCTATTTTCTTGTGTTTTGCTTGTGTTTTGTTTTGTTTTCAGGTTCTTTGTATTTCCAGAGCTCCATGTGAAGAAATGAAGAAAAACGAGCGAGAAAACCAGTTTTTGAGGAAATTGTACACATGGCACCCACCATGGCGGGCGCCATAGGGCAGGCCATGACTTGGATAGGAGTCAACTGCTGTCAACTGCCACGATCTCCACATCTTTCTCCTTTGGTTCACATGGCGGGCGCCATAAGGAGGTGGCGGGTGCCACCTTTGTCGTTTGTTTTCCCTCCCAAAAGGAGTTGGGGGGCACTTTTGTCCTTCCATGTTATTTTCCTAGGCTATAAATAGACGAGTTTTGAATCATTTTTCTTCATCCAAGCTTTGTTTCAGAACTCAAGCCATATATTTCAGTATTGTAAAGTGATAAACTTCTCACATCGGGGAGTTATCACACTGTTTGATCGAGTCTGTAATCGAGTTTGGAGCACTCTGGTAGAAGTTAATCCTGCCGCCATTTTCATTTCCAGTCATTTATTTCCAGTTGTACCAGATTTAAAGCCTCCGATTTGGAGCAGGTTTCATTTACAAGTTCAGCATTTACTTTCTTTATTTTCTTGCACTCGCTTTACTTTCTTTATTTTCTCGCACTCGCTTTACTTTCTTTATTTTCTCGCACTCGCTTTACTTTCTTTATTTTCTCGCACTCGCTTTACTTTCTTTATTTCCTCGCACTCGCTTTACTTTCTTTATCTTTTTAAGAATTTACTTTAACATGATCTATTTCAACATGTCTATTTACATTTCCATGTCCGGCTAAATCTTAAAGGTTAGAATGTAAGGATCATAGTTAAAGTAATATTCCATACAATGCGTCAATAGAAATGCTTAGGGGTTATTCTGATTTCTAACACAAATTTTTTGTACTTTATTTCTGTTGGGTAAGATCGAAAGTCGTCCAACCTTTGGTTAAACTTGGTTAGTCTTAACTGTTCAAAGGAAGCGAAAGCGGTTTGTCCAGTTAAGTAGGAGTTTTTAATACTTTAGAAAAACGATTTTAAAACTATTTTCGGACGCGTTTATGGGTTTAAAGTCCGGTTCGCATGAACCTCTTTTTGTTAAAAGTTCCAAGTCAAAATACTTTTCAACTGAGTCTAGAAACTATATTTCTTAAAAATAGGTTTATTACTTTAACACAATGCGCACCTTTTTATAACTGACAATAAGAGGGTTCGATTAAGGGATAAACTCGGTTCTGAATACGCGAAAGCGACAGTTCCTGTTAAATTAGTTCTTTTCATGAGTAGAAAACATTACCCCATAAGTAGTTCTATTTACAAGCATCTGGAATATTATCTGACTGTGTGAATTACATTCAAGCCTGTTGTTTATTGAATTTTATATCTTCGTATTTTACTCTGCTTTTACTATTCACCAACTCCCGATTGATTTGCCTTAGATAAACATCGTAATGATAGTAATCGATAGATTGACGTTTGGTCTCTGTGGGATCGATAATCTTTTATATTACTCTGATGCGATTCGTATACTTGCGAAAACACCGCATCAAGTTTTTTGCACCATTGTCGGGGACCAATTACGTCAAATTTCGTACCCTGTTGTTACACCGTCTAGACTAAGGCTTTACCTACTGGTCAATGCGAAGAACTCGCAGCACCAGTAGTCTTATAGATCCTTTAGCGGAACCTGAACGTTACGCTCGCGCACGTCTCTCACTTCGTAGAATTAAGGAAGCTATGGCCGAAGACCGTAACCAAAGACCCCTTAAGGATTTCGCTCAACCATCCGATGACGAACCCAGTTCTAGTATAGTAAACCCTAATATTCCTGCTAATAATTTCGAACTGAAACCCTCCCTATTACAATTAGTACATCAAAACCAATTCGCGGGTCTCCCTTCTGAGAACCCAAATCAACATCTAGAAGTCTTCATCCAATTAGATGACACTTTTAAAACCAATGGTGCTAGTTCTGAGGCGATTCGTCTAAGACTATTTCCTTTCTCCCTCAGAGACAAAGCCCTTACATGGTTAGATTCCCTTCCAGCCAATTCCATAACAACTTGGGAAGACCTCAGGAGAGTTTTCCTTGCTAGATATTTCCCCCCAAGTAAAATTGTTGTTTTTTGAAACTAAATAACCAGATTTACTCAAAACCAAGGTGAATCACTCTTTGAAGCTTGGGAGAGATATAAAGACCTATTGAGAATATGTCCACATCATGGCCTGGAATCATGGCTAATCATTCATACCTTCAATAATGGACTTCATTATAACACTAAGATGACCATCGACGCTGCCGCTGGTGGCGCTCTGATGAATAAACCTTACCCTGAAGCTTGCGCTCTCATCGAAGATATGGCTTAAAACCATTGTCAATGGGGAACAGAACGAGCAACAGTGGAGAAGAAAGAAGCCCAAGGAGGAATACATGAGATAAGTTCTATAGACATGATGCAAGCCAAAATGGACGCTTTGGCCCTTAAGGTCGAACATATGTACGCAAACTCAGCCACTGTAGCAGCAGTCTCCTCGGAATGCGAATTATGTGGAACCAAAGGACACCAATCAGCGGAATGCAATCTGTTAAATGAAACTAAATCAGACCAGGTCAACTATGCCCAAGGGAACCCATTTTCAAACACTTATAACCCTGGATGGAAGAATCACCCAAACTTTTCCTACAAAAACAATAACCCTATCCAAAACCCAGCACCTCCGAGACCACCCGGTTTTCAAGCGCAGAGACAAAACCAACCTATGCAAGCTGTGCCGCCCAAGCCGAACCTTGAGAAAATCATGGAAAATTTCATTTCGGCTCAAACCCAGCAAAACAAAGAATTCCTAAACCAAAACATTCATGTAAACGAAATGATTACCCAGTTAGGAACCAAGGTAGACCAAATAGTCACCCACAATAAGATGCTTGAAACCCAGATCTCTCAGGTAGCTCTCAAACAAGCTCCCGAAACCACACCTGGAGGACAATTTCCTGGACAACCTCAAAAAAACCCCCGAGGACAAGCCAATGCAATTACCTTACGAAGTGGGACCACTTACGATGAACCGTTTAATCGGATGTTGGGCAATCCCAAAACTTCTAAGAAAGGCGTTGTACCTACAGATGAAGTAGAGGAACCAGTGGAATCCGAAAAAAAGAAAAATCAAGATAAGGGAGAAGCTATGGATAAAACTTATGAACCACCCCCGCCATACAAACCTCTGATACCCTATCCACAAAGACTCAAACAAACCAAGATCAATGACCAATACTAGAAATTCATTAAAGTCATAGAGAAACTTCATGTGGAGATCCCTTTCACAGAAGCCATCACCCAGATACCATCTTATGCAAAGTTCCTCAAAGACATCCTTACCAATAAACGTAGACTTGACGATCCAAAACCTTTGGAATGCAATTCCATTTCCGAGAATAAACTTGCCAAAAAGGAGAAAGATCCTGGAAATTTCTCCATACCTTGTATTTTGGGGAGTCATGTCATCGATAAAGCTTTCCTGGACTTAGGAGCTAGTGTGAGTTTAATGCCTCTAGCAGTTTGTGAAAGGTTAAAACTAGGAGAACTGCAACCTACTAAGATGTCTCTTCAATTAGCCGATAGATCCGTCAAATATCCAGTAGGCATATTAGAAGACGTCCCAGTTAGGATCAGTCAGTTGTTTATCCTTACTGATTTCATTGTCATGGACATTAAAGAAGATGATGACATCCCAATCCTCCTAGGTAGACCATTCTTATCAACCGCAGGAGCCATAATAGATGTCAAGAGAGGAAAGTTGACTTTTGAGTTAGGTGATGAAAAGATAGAATTCATTTTGTCGAAATTTCTCATGGCACCAGTATTAGGAGACGCATGTTATGCCATAGACATCATTGATGAATGCATTAAGGAACTAGATCAAGAAGAACCCATAGAAACAATCAAACTACCTTCAACCCTCATAAGGGAAGATGATGGATTTATGGAACCCTACATTGATGATAACCTTTACGAATGTTTATCCCTTACCCCCGATCTAATACCTTGCCCAAAGAAACCAACTTTAGAACTTAAAGAACTACCCAAGAATCTAAGATATGAGTTTTTGGATGAGGGAATGAACCGTCCAGTTATAGTTAGTGCTACCTTAAACCAAGAAGAAACAGACCAGCTCTTATATGTTTTGCGAAAATATCCCTCAGCCTTAGGATATAATATCTCTAATCTGAAAGGTATAAGTCCATCCGTGTGTATGCACCGGATTTTACTTGAGGAAGATTCGAAACCCTCCAGAGAACATCAGAGAAGGATAAACCCTATAATGAGCAATGTTATTAAGAAGGAAGTTCTTAAGTTATTGGAAGCAGGTATAATTTATCAAATCTCAGATAGTAAGTGGGTGAGCCCTGTGCATGTAGTACCTAAAAAGGGAGGCATCACAGTCGTGCAAAACGAGAAAGGCGAACATGTAGCAAAACGAATAGAAGGAGGATGACGTATGTGCATAGACTACAGAAAATTAAACAAAGCAAATAGGAAGGATCATTTCCCTTTACCATTTATAGACCAAATGCTGGAGCGTTTAGCCAGACACTTCTACTTTTGTTATCTTGATGGATATTCAGGATTCTTCCAAATTCCTATTCACCCAGAAGATCAAGAAAAAACAACCTTCACATGCCCTTATGGAACCTTGCCTATAGACGAATGCCTTTCGGCCTCTGTAATGCTCCAGCCACCTTCCAGCGTTGCATGATGTCAATCTTCGCTGATTACCTTGATGGAATTATGGAAGTGTTCATGGATGATTTCTCGGTATGCGAATTTGATTTCAAAAACTGTCTCGTTAACCTTGAGAGAATCCTAAAAAGATGTGTGGATGTAAACCTTGTATTAAACTGGGAGAAATGTCACTTTATGGTTACCGAAGGTATAGTTTTAGGACACATAGTCTCTGAAAGGGGCATTGAAGTAGATAGAGCTAAGATAGAGGTAATAGAAAACCTAAAACCCCCTAAGACCATTAGAGAAGTCTGAAGTTTTCTTGGACATGCTGGTTTCTACCGGCGTTTTATCAAGGATTTCTCCAAAATAACCAAACCTTTAACTGGCCTCCTGATGAAAGATGTCGAATTTAATTTTGATGAAAAATGCATTGAAGCATTTAACCTTTTGAAACAAGCTCTAATTTCAGCACCCATTATACAACCCCCAGATTGGACCGAACCTTTCGAAATCATGTGCGATGCTAGCGATTACGCTGTAAGAGCTGTTCTAGGTCAAAGAAAGGATAAGAAATTACATGTGATTTATTATGCTAGTAGAACCCTAGATGCTGCTCAGCTTAACTATGCAACCACTGAAAAAGAACTCCTTGCCGTAGTTTTTGCTATCGACAAATTTCGATCTTATCTGGTAAGAGCTAAAATTATAGTTTACGCAGACCACACTGCTATTCGTTACCTATTAAGCAAGAAAGACGCCAAACCTAGGTTACTTCGATGGATCCTTTTATTGCAGGAGTTTGATCTAGATATTCGAGACAAGAAAGGCACAGAAAATGTAGTTGCTGATCACCTTTCTAGACTTGAGTACCTGAAACCAGATTTAGTGCCTATAAATGATGATTTTGCCTATGACAGGTTAATAGCTAAGATAGAAGCCATTGAAGAAAATGACTTAGATCCTTATAAGAACCCTGAAAAATCTTTGGCGGTAAATGGTGTACCTAGGTACGCTGATTTTGTTAATTACCTAGCCGCTGATATCATACCTCCTGACCTTAACTATCAACAGAAAAAGAAGTTCTTTAATGATGTAAGACAATTTTATTAGGACGAGCCACTTATTTTCAAAAGAGGTACAGACAGTATTTTTCGTCGCTGCATTCCGGAAGAAGAGGTAAGAAATATCATAGAACACTGTCACTCTGCACCCTATGGAGGATATGCTAGTACCTCCAAGACACACGCTAAAATTCTTCAAGCTGGCCTTTTCTGGCCCACAATGTGGAGTGATGTTCATGCCTATATAGTCAAATGTGACCGGTGCCAGCGCACTGGGAACATCTCCAGACATGACGAAATGCCTTTAAGGAACATTCAGGAAGCAGAAATTTTTGATGTTTGGGGTATCGATTTCATGGGACCATTTCCATCCTCATTAGGAAATAAATACATCTTAGTAGCTGTTGACTACGTGTCTAAATGGATTGAAGCCATAGCCTCACCCATAAACGACACACGAGTAGTGATTAAGCTGTTTAGGAATTATATATTCCCTAGATTCGGAGTACCCCATCTTGTTATAAGCGACGGTGGATCGCACTTCATATCAAGGATTTTTGATAAACTTTTAAGCAAATATGGAGTTAAGCATAGAGTAGCAACACCTTACCATCCACAGACTAGCGGCCAAGTAGAGGTATATAATAGGGAGATTAAGCAAATCTTAGATAAAACTGTTTCACTAACTAGAAAAGATTGGTCTCAGAAGCTGCCAGAAGCACTATGGGCCTACAGAACTACCTTTAAAACCTTATTGGAATAACTCCTTACCAATTGGTCTATGGAAAGTCCTGTCACCTACCCTTTGAGTTAGAACACAAGGCCTATTGGGCCATTAAAACCCTAAACTTAGATTATTTGACCGCTGGTGAAAAGCGCATCCTTGACATTCAAAAATTAGAAGAACTCCACCAGTCTGCCTATGAGAATGCCATAATATATAAAGAAAGAACCAAAGCTTGGCATGATAACAGTATTATAAAGAAAGACTTCAATATAGGAGATCCTGTTCTCCTCTTTAATTCCAGGTTGCGACTTTTTCCTGGCAAGCTTCGTTCAAGATGGACAGGTCCTTTCGAAGTTTCTAAAGTCCTAAAATCCGGAGCAGTTGAGATCAAGAACCATTCTTGTAGTCCATTCATTGTAAATGGGCAGAGGTTAAAACACTACGAAGGAGGTGACATTCCCATTGACTACTCCAGCCACACTCTGATCGATCCACCACTACCCATTTCAGCTACATGAGTTCTACTCGTCAAGCTAACGACGTTAAACAAGCGCTGCATGGGAGGCAACCCATGGTTATCTTTATTTTTCTTTATTTTTTCTTTTATGTTTATTACTTTTCATGTCTTACATTTTGTTTTTATTAGTTTGTTTGTATAGACTGACCTTTTATGATGTTTGTGTTTTCAGGTCCCATTCTCTAACCCTTCTTTTCAGGATGCAGACCTTCGACGACATGCACGTCGCTTTTAGAGATAACACACAAAGACAACGATATCTAGTCCTTTATCAGCGCCCCATGGCACCTATCCTTTTCCCTGACTAGGCTTGCATGGACGCCTTAGGCATCGAGCCCAATATAAGGTTTCTATGTAGCCAGCTCCAGTGGGATGAGTATGCTGATGACATGCTTTCGACCTACAGAAACCTCACCCTAGAGTTCCTTAGTTCATTTAGCCATGAGCCATATGATGGTCCGGATGGCAGCGTCATGTTCAGACTGTTTCGGATAGAGTACTCTTTTACCCATAAGGGGTTTGGTGATTTGCTAGGTTTCCATACTTCCCCTGATGCCATTCCTGATTTAACTATGGGATACTTTATGAGTCGAGATATCGACAAGTTCTGGAGCGATATTACAGGTGAAGGAAGCCCTGATCTGTCCACCCAGCTATCTCACATTATCCATAACCCAGCTCTCAGGTATTTCCAGATGATCGTTGCCCATACCTTCCTTGGAAAGGCTGATGCTGATGTCCATGTTAGTGAGGAGGAGATCTTCTTCCTTTTCTGTGCGAACCAGTCGCGTCCTGTGGCCTGTGGGAACTTTATGCTTGATAACTTCACACTCACAACCACATCTTCTGAAGGAATCATCCATGTGGGAGGAACAATTACTCAGATTGCTACCGCTTTGGGTCTTACTAGTAAGCTGCTTCACCTGACTCCCTACTGCGGGTATACCACGCTGGATATCGATTTATGTTTAGACCGAGGGTTGATGAGGAGAGCTTCCTTTCACCCCAACCAGTTCAGGCTCTTGATCGACAGCGAGACCATCCATTACTTCACCTTACCTGATCCTGTGATGACTAGTGTCCACGACCCTGCTAATTGGAGTTATGCTTTAGAGGGTTATGGAAGGACAGTTGATGAGCCTCGCACTCCACCGACACCAGAGTATCACCCTACACCACCTTCTTCCAGGATTACAGTGTTGTCGAATAATTTTTCCTTGCAGAGACCTGATATGTACACACAGCTAGCTGAGCTATGTATGGAGACTGCCAGACTTCGGTAGGAGGTTACTGACCTTACCTTAGAGGTCTAGGTGTCCGATATGACTCACGCGACAGAGGCTGATTGCTTGTATCAGGAGATCGCGGATCTTCGCCGCGAGTTAGCCACAGTTTGAGGTTCTGACCAGACCGAGGAGCATCCGGCTCCATGATGACACTACTATCATTATCCTCTTTACCAGTTTATTTACTTATTTCCGCTTTTCAGACTTATATATATATATATATATATATATATATATATATATATATATATATTTTGTATTCTTGCATTTTGCTTCCATGTTGTTCGTGATATACTTTTGTTATATATATATATATATATATATATGCATTTTTATGTTTATTATTCTTTCATTTTATTTTATTAATTTATTTACTTATTTATTATTTGTATTTTTATTTTTTAGACCTAACAAAAATATGTATGTACTAGGAAAAAGAACAAGAAGAAAGTGCTTCCTGCACCACCCAAATAAAAGAGGAGAAAAAAAAAGGGGGGGGCCAAGAAGGAAAAGCAAAATCCGGCCCATACCTTTTACAAAGGTGGCGCCCGCCATATAGTCCATGGCGCCCGCCATGGGGTCTGAACTATATGTGGGGAAGAACCTTCATTTCTCCCATTTTCTCACCTTCAAACTTCCTAACCTCCATTTTTACCCATCCGAAAATCTCCCTCAACCTCCATAAAGTTCACAACCTTTTCATCTACTCACCATCCCATTAACCTTTCCAACTTCCATTTTCATACCCATCCATCAAAATCTCTTAAAAATCCATTTTTCACCATCCTTCTACAAAAACCCATCTCTCTCATTTTTAACCTCAAAGGTGCATCAATGGAGTATGACGGTTATATCCTTTGCCAAGGCAAGTCTGGGGAAAGGCAAAAGAAACTTCTCGAGAAATTGCAAGCACGAGAGATTATCTCGACCCGGTACGTCGACGTGGACTGTCTCTATACTCTTGGTACTTATCATAGCATTTTTCACTTGCTAGATGTCTTAGGATTGCACGATATTTTTGCTAGGAAAGAACCCACTTTTGAAAGGTTGACCCGGGAATTTTTGAGTTCCCTAATTTACAATATTAGTCCTAACACTGCTAGCACAATCGGTACGGTGAAATTTAGAATGTTTAATGTCGAATATGAACTCACCACCGACGAACTAGCAGAGAGATTAGGAATGCCTTTTGGGGATGGCGCTGTTTGTGAAGAACCTTTGGATTCCGATTGGTCGGTTGAGGCATTTTCCTTCTGGCACAAGTTGTCAAATTTTATAATTACTTCTTTTGAAGGAATTCTTGCTTCGAGGATCCATAACCCGGTCATCTGTGTTTTTCATTATATATTGGCTTGTACTATTTTTGACCGGGAGAATCCAAACAAAGTGAATGCAAAAGAACTTCTGTTTTTGTAAGGGTGCCTCACAAATAGGAGGATTAATTTGGTTCCTTTTATGATTTCTCACATGACTGTTGTTATTAAGAGTGCAGGGACCATTGCTTTTGGCGGTTTGATTACGTCTATTGCTAGGGCTCTAAACCTCGACACTGAGATAGCCACCTTGGCACCTCTTCCTCCTCGCACAATTAATTTAAAATTTCTAAAAGATATGAAATTGTGTAAGGTAAGGAGAGATGGGGGCTTTGAACTCATGATCCATGGAGTGGCTATCCCATCTGTTGCTTTGCCGTGCACTAGACGTACTGATGTACGTGTAGAGAGGAACTGGACCTATGATTTAGATGCTCCACCTGTTACGGGTCCACTGCCTCCTAATGTTCCTAGTGGGGAAGGGAACGAGACTGATGATGAATATGACCGGCGAGAGCAGTCTCCCGATCATCATATGTCACCCCACCATGTATCACCTGCATCCACTGCACCGTCTTCTTCTCACCCTTCTGCAGGTACAACTCCTGGTTTCTATATTACTGAGCAGATGTGGCGCGACCAGTTGGCCATAGAAGAAAGGCGTGATGACTTGCTTGCTGCCATCCAGCAGCAACTGACCGACAACATGAGATTCATGCAAGAGTCACAACAGCAGACAAACAACTCCATTCAAAGTATCATGCAATCTCAGGCAGCTTTGACCACCAGATTCGACGAGTTCGCAGCTTCTCAAAGCGAGCGTCGCTGTAGCAGATCCCGTCGCCCTAGGCGCTCTCTATACGGTGGCGACAGTTCCAGCATCATGCCGTAGATCTTCCAAGTTACTCTTTCCCTATCTTATTTCTAAACATTGGGGACAATGTTCGGTTTAAGTGTGGGAGGAGACTTTATCTGTTTTACTTGCATTTTCTTTCCTTTTACCTTTTTATTGCTTTCTAGTTTATTTATCTTGTTTTTTAGTTTGTTTTTAGAATAAGCATGTGCTTGACGAGTCATCTGTGTAATGTATCCCTATTTCCCCATTTCCTTATCCTTACCAAAAAAAATTTTGACAAAAGAAAGTGTATTGTTCTGAAAATTTGGCCTTTGAGACAGGTTTGAGTTAGGGTGCGAATGACTTGGGAAAACCTTTTTTAAAACATCAGTATCGTTTTAACACCATAAGCTTCGTGATTATAGGAACCAACCCCGATACCCCATATACCATGGCCTTAATTTTCCTTTTTGAGTAGGTCCTTAGTAGTTTATCCTAGCAGTCAGCTCCGGCCTAAACATGCTCTACGTAAGGGACCGATGAATATAAGTTAATGATCTGTATGCTGTGCTTCATAAAAATGCAACTCGAGTATAGGTAACCCTCACAAGGTCATTTAACCCAAAAAGTTGCAAAAATTTGCAAAAAGAAAAAAAAATATAATAATAAAAGAAGAGAATAAATTTGCCCATTGTTGGTTGGTTTAGAGGTATCTGGTGCTGGACTTGGTAGGGCGGGTTACGATCCGATCCCCCACAACTACAATTGGGTCAATGAAAGGGGTTACACCAGTTTATGTACCAGAGCCCCATGCTTGAGATCAGAATCACTAACAGGTCACTTTACTATGAGTATGTACGGATAATGGGCTTAATGTGATTGCGCCGAAATGAAGAGGACCCAAAAGAAATGCAAAAGGTAGCCCTATGTACAGTGGGGTAGTGTGGATTGGTTTGTATAAGAACGAAGTTTATGTCCGTGTCTGCGGAAAAGTGTCATTACGATATCCTTAGTTCACTTAGTTAGTACCTGTCACTTCATCCTAGTTTGAACTTAGAAGCCCCTTTAGCCCAAATCATTCGTTGATACCACATTTTTCTGTCATGAGCTACAAAGTGTTTTGCTTGAGGGCAAGCAAAGGTCTAAGTGTGGGAGGATTTGATAACACTGAATCACACTGCGTATTTGACTCGGATTGCACATGTTTCTTAGGATTTTATTGCTATTTTCTTGTGTTTTGCTTGTGTTTTGTTTATTTTTCAGGTTCTTTGTATTTCCAGAGCTCCTTGTGAAGAAATGAAGAAAAACGAGCGAGAAAACCAGTTTTTGAGGAAATTATACACATGGAACCCACCATGGCGGGCGCCATAGGGTAGGCCATGACTTGGATAGAAGTCAACTGCTGTCAACTGCCACAATCTCCACATCTTTCTCCTTTGGTTCACATGGCGGGCGCCATGAGGAGGTGGCGGGCCCCGCCTTTGTCGTTTGTTTTCCCTCCCAAAAGGAGTTGGGGGGCACTTTTGTCCTTCCATTTTATTTTCCTAGGCTATAAATAGATGAGTTTTGAATCCTTTTTCTTCATCCAAGCTTAGTTTCAGAACTCAAACCATATATTTCAGTATTGTAAAGTGATAAACTTCTCATATCGGGGAGTTATCACACTGTTTGATCGAGTCTGTAATCGAGTTTGGAGCACTCTGGTAGAAGTTAATCCTTCCGCCATTTTCATTTCCAGTCATTTATTTCCAGTTGTACCAGATTTAAAGCCTCCGATTTGGAGCAGGTTTCATTTACAAGTTCAGCATTTACTTTCTTTATTTTCTCGCACTCGCTTTACTTTCTTTATTTTCTCGCACTCGCTTTACTTTCTTTATTTTCTCGCACTCGCTTTACTTTCTTTATTTCCTCGCACTCGCTTTACTTTCTTTATTTCCTCGCGCTCGCTTTACTTTCTTTATCTTTTTAAGAATTTACTTTAACATGATCTATTTCAACATGTCTATTTACATTTCCATGTCCGGCTAAATCTTAAAGGTTAGAATGTAAGGATCATAGTTAAAGTAATATTCCATACAATGCGTCAATAGAAATGCTTAGGGGTTATTCTGATTTTTAACACAAATTTTCTGTACTTTATTTCTGTTGCGTAAGATCGAAAGCCGTCCAACCTTTGCTTAAACTTGGTTAGTCTTAACTGTTCAAAGGAAGCGAAAGCGCTTTGTCCAGTTAAGTAGGAGTTTTTAATACTTTAGAAAAACGATTTTAAAACTATTTTCGGATGCGTTTATGGGTTTAAAGTCCGGTTCGCATGAACCTCTTTTTGTTAAAAGTTCCAAGTCAAAATACTTTTCAACTGAGTCTAGAAACTATATTTCTTAAAAATAGGTTTATTACTTTAATGCAATGTGCGCCTTTTTATAAGTGACAATAAGAGGGTTCGATTAAGGGATAAACTCGGTTCTGAATACGCGAAAGCGACAGTTCCCGTTAAATTAGTTCTTTTCATGAGTAGAAAACATTACCCCATAAGTAGTTCTATTTACAAGCATCTGGAATATTATCTGACTGTGTGAATTACATTCAAGCCTGTTGTTTATTGAATTTTATATCTTCGTACTTTACTCTGCTTTTACTATTCACCAACTCCCGATTGATTTGCCTTAGATAAATATCGTAACGATAGTAATCGATAGATTGACGTTTAGTTTCTGTGGGATCGATAATCTTTTATATTACTCTGACGCGATTCGTATACTTGCGAAAACACCGCATCAAAGATAACCCCTCGTCAACCCCTTTGAGCCTTGAAGTAGGAGTTTCTTTTCTGTAAAAAAAAAACCCGCAATTTTAAACCTGGGGCAGGGTAGTTCTCAGTTAGCTTGATTGTGGATTCAAGACACCATTCACATAAAGGTTGCATTCTCCAATTGTCCTTCGCACTCAGGAAGCAAGTGTCGAAGATATCTTTCAAATCAGAAGCCAATGATGGTTCACCATAATCATTAAGCCAGACATTCACAACCTTTCAACTCTTCCAAATTAAATGAATAAATGTTGTACAAGTTGTTCCTAAAGTGACAAATGAAGAAGGATCATCAAGAAATCCTTACTAAAAAAAAAAAGAGCTGAGTCCCTTTCGAGGGAAAATCTAAGAAAGATGGGAAGCTCATGACCTTACCTTATACAAAGAGGAATAAGAACAAGCTTGTATGACAACTAAAAGTTGTAAGGAAGCAGTGACTGCCATCTCAAGAGTCCCTTAACTTCTGAACCATCATCATTATCATCAGTGTAATTTCCAACCTCTTGGTAACCTGAGTGCATAGTCTGAGTTAACTGAGCGTAGGACTGAAGATCATCACGAATATTGGGTGGGTACAAATAAACTTTGAGCCTATATCCTTTGTTTCTTAAACCGTGAACCAGGCCACGTTACAACCCTTAAAAGACCTAATTGAAGTAAGGTTATTTTGAAAGCATACTACAGCAAGGTTGCGTAAACTGACTCCAAAAGATCTTTGTAGATCATTTGTTTTAACCTTACACCTTTTGCTTTACTTTTCACTTTGATGTCTTGAACTGCCGTGTTCTGACCAATGACTCATATACTTTGCATCTTTCCAAAAATGAGTTTGATTTCAAAAGTTGCCTGAACTTTGCATTTACTATGTTTGTATAAACACTTTTGTTTGCAAACTGGCTTTCCTCTCAAGGAATTTTCAAACAGTGAGAAACTTGGTCGGTGATCCAATCAGGGGCAAGTTCCTTTTCATACCCTGTTGAGAATCAGTTCAAGATTTGTGGTTCAGTGCAAGTCCTTCTCAGAATTGGTTTATATAGAAGATTTTTTGAGACTCAGACTGGGACAAGCTATCCAAGCGCACAGTGAAACAGTCGTTTCAGAATCATTTAAGCTGAAGCAATGATCAGCTCATCTACAACAGTCAGTTAGTCTGGGGCAACTTACTTGAAGAATTCCCAAGCAACTCTTCATCATTCCTACAAGGATCAACAACTTGATACAGTTTACCAGTGTGGCAGAGTTGTGTTCAGTAGTAGCATATGTAGTCCATAAGCGGAATGGCAGTGATATCCGTGTTGAGGAATCAGTCTTCCAGTTTTGTTTTCTCCACAAAAGAGTCGAGTCATGTCATCGACAACTGCATCAGCATTTGCATCTGATCATATATCATGACATAATTCATATACATATGCATAGCAAGAGTGTCATCCTCATTTGCACTCATTTGCATTCTCCATATGTCGTGTTGTCATCCATGTCTTACCTTGTGGTCAAAGTCCAATTTACTTGGCACCTACCAAACAAGTATTGTTGTACCTATCTAATGCTCTTTCGGATATATACTCTTGTTCTGATGTTCTCCCAGAACCTTCTTTGTGTCTATCTGATGTTCTTCCAGATACGACTTTGCGTCTGATGATTTTCCAGATGTGTCTCATGTTTTGATGTTATTCCAAAACTTATCTGATGTTTTCCCAGATATACCCTTTTGATTCTGACGCTCTTCCGGAATCTATCCGATGTTTTTCTGGATACGTCTCTCTCTGAGTTGTTCTACTAGTTTGAGTCTTTGTTATCTGATGTTTATCTAGATATTTGTCTTGTTATTCTGATGCTTTTCCGGAATGACATTGCTTTTAGCCATCTGATGCTTTTCCGGATGGGTCCCTCTTTCTGATGTTCTTCCAGATCGAGTCTTTGTTCACATTCATCTAAAGCCATTATTAGATATTGTGATTATACCTTTCATTCAAAGCCATTATTGGATGACTGGTTTCTTTGCATTCAATGCCATTCTTGAATGTAGTCTTTGTTGTCATTCATCTAAAGCCATTATTAGATATTGTGATTATACCTTTCATTCAAAGCCATTATTGGATGACTAGTTTCTTTGCATTCAATGCCATTCTTGAATGTAGTTTTTGTTCACATTTATCTAAAGCCATTATTAGATACTGTGATTATACCTTTCATTCAAAGCCATTATTGGATGTCTGGTTTCTCTTCCTTGTTCACTTTGTCTAAAGCCATTATAAGATACTGTGATTATACCTTTCATTCAAAGCCATTATTGGATGTCTGGTTTCTTTACCTTGTTCACTTTCATCTGAAGCCATTATCAGATATTGTGAGTGTACCTTTCGTTCAAAGCCATTATTGGATGACTGGTTTCTTTGTGTCTCATTCATCTAAAGCCATTATTAGATACTGTGATTATACCTCTCATTCAAAGCCATTATTGGATGACTGGTTTCTTTACCTTGTTCACATTCATCTAAAGCCATTATTATATACTATGATTATACCTTTCATTCAAAGCCATTATTGGATGACTGGTTTCTCTACCTTGTTCACTTTGTCTAAAGCCATTATTAGATATTGTGATTATACCTTTCATTCAAAGCCATTATTGGATGACTGGTTTCTTTGTGTCTGATGCCTTCTCGGATTACATTATTTTGTCTCATTCTCATCTGTTGCCTTCTTAGATATTGTGAGTTTACCTTTTATCCAAAGCCATTATTGGATGTTTGGTGCTTTTTTTCATCCAATGCCATTCTTGGATGATGTTTTCCAGATACTTTGCTTTGTTTCAATTCATTTCTGACACAACTGTAACACCTTTTCCCCTGTGGCACCATTCCTCATAGGATCTCTGTCTTGCATTCGTATCATTTTATATCATATGCATTTGTGGCATCTTAGGGTCAAAAATTGTGCATGTTTGTATTTAAGCCTCTCCTATCGCGTCGAGACGAAGATTTTAATCTCCATATCTCCGGATAGAAGAAACTAAAATAGGGGCATCTGTCATACCCTAATTTTTGACCATAAGATCCCACCCTTTTGTGCATTATCTCGCATAACATTTCTAGGACAATCATCCATGCATAGCTAACCAATTTACCAGACTTGTGTTTGTTTGTTTTCCTTTGTGAAATCAGGGCTGCTGCGGAAGGTTCCAAGGTCATGGAGGCTGTATGTGTGTATGCATTGGGATTCTAGTCTTGGTAAGTTGTGTTTGAACTCAGTGGAGATGCCCTCATTCTTATGGTCCATACAAGATCGATTTTCCTCAAGATCCCTTCAGTATATGCCCCAGAGATTTAGGGTGTTCCTGTTCATTGGTATTGAGCATGGTCGTTTGAGGATTGGTTATGGTTTTCGTGGCAACCAAGATCAAGTTTAATTCATAAGAAACGTTGTTTGTAAACACGAAGTTGGATCATTATTTGTTTCCTTTTGATCTTAAGGGAAATGATTGAATTTTTCTTGTCAGTAGTTTGCGATCAATATGTTGAGTTCGGATAAGGGTCTTGAATCAAGTTGTAGCAAGAAATTGTCAAAGTGAAGTTTATGTCCTTTACAAAAAGTGCGAGGTAGCTCATCGTTTTTATAAGTCTCAAGATCAAGTTACTTATTCAAGTTGCAATGCTTTCCCTCTTTCAAGTTTAAAGAGTGGTTCCAAATGGTCAAGGTATTAGTTCATTGGGTTATAGTTTGTTTGGAATGCAAGCGAATACTGATACACACTTTTGGAATCAAGCTTCAGATCCTGACCCTTTCTCAACATTGATGTGGGCTCCCTTTTGTCTACCACACCTTTTTTTTAACATGTGAAGAATCTTTGTTATCCCTAGTGCACTTTCTACATGGCAACTGTTCCTTTGTTTTACATTAAATGCATCTATGTTGTTAAACATTTCAAAAGACTTGAAACAAGATTCACAAAAAAGGCTCGTCATCAGCATTATGTGGCTATCGTAATGGTTTTGGTACTTGTTGACTTTCTATTCTCATGCTGCAAGCTTTTAAGTCATTGTCTGGTCTGAGTAGACATTCCAAAAGATTGGTACCATCACCCATTGAAGGCTCATTAACAGCATTTATCCTGCTAAAATGAAAAACAGCAAATCAGACAAGGTTAAGGTATTTCTAAAACAGGTTTGAGGCACAATTCAAAGATTCACCAAAACACAATCAAACATTTTAATTTGAGCAAGGAAAGAAATCAAGGATGTTTAGACATGTTCAAGCTGAAATGGAAAGGTCATCATTATACATCAATTTGAAGTCACAACACTTGAGCTTATAAAAGGAGCCACATAAACATCATCAAAAAAATGACCAATTCACTCAGAAAAAGGCCACGCAGCAACAAAGCAAAATACACACACATTCTGCAGAGGGGATTCACACGATTCACACTTTCACAACATACACAAGCAGTACAAAAAAATAGTTTTGAGGAGAAGCATATCAGTAGCAGAGAATTCATACACCAGAAAAAACCATCATATCATCACCACATTCGCAACAACAACAAATACTCACACGCAGATGAATTGAAGGGAGACGAAGGAATCAGAGCCGTACCGAGCAAAAGTCACTTCGCCGCAAAGCTTACTCCGTCGCAAGAACACTCCACGCCGGTCCTCCCTCTTCACCGCCGCAAGAGCCACCTCGACATAATCAAATCTTCCGCTAGAAACAACATTCGCCGGAGTCGGAACCCGCGGGACTAGCTCCAGTTATGTGAGTTTTCTCGAAATTCCTCGGATTTTTGATATCGTTTCAATCCTTGTGTTGGGCTGATTAAAATCCACATGATAATTGTCTGAGCTTATACTTCATGGCTGTTTAATTTCAGTTTAAATTGTTAGGGTTTTTGTGTAGAATTTGAAATTGGATGATTTTTGTATGGTGTTTGTGAATTTGGGTTTCGGAATCATGTTGGTAGTGTGAAAACAAATATCTTATATTGTCATTTTGGTTAAGTTTTGGATTTTGAAGGCCATGGCCATTCGAAGTCGAGAGAAGAAGAACAGGGGAAGGGTTGTGAAATGAGAAAGAAAGAATTTCCTTTCCTTTTCTTTCTACTTCATCAGGTTATTGGTCATTGATGTGGATCGGGTGGGCTCAGATGCTCAACCCAGTGTTTTTCTTTTTACCACCCCATCTGCACTTTTCTTTTTATTTCAATTTGATTTTAATTTATTTATTTTAATTTTTGATCTATTTTTTCAAATTAGCTTCTTTTATTATTTTAGATATTATTTTTTAGAACTTATTGTCAATATCATTTTAAAATTTATTTCAATATATTTTTAATTTAGGAGTAATTTTAAGTCAAGTTTAACTTTCTCAATTAGTTTGTGGCTAACTTAGTTAGTGTTTAATTTTAATTAATTTGTGATTAACTTGCTAATCTGACTTTCGTTTAAAACTATTGCCTAACAACTTTAGTTTAGCATTTTCCCTTTAATCCATTCCAAAGGAAAATACCCCCTCATGTGTTCTGCCATGGACACTTACATTCCCTACATCCATTTTCAACTTTAACATTAACTTTAGAGTCACCGCATTCTATACATGTGTTCTACCATGAACACTTAATCTACCCTTTAACTTAACGATAACTTTGGAGTCACCGCACTCCATGTAAGCGTCTTGCCATGGATGCTTACTTCCCCCCTGGAACCTTGACCACAGTCAAGAGTTCCTCACCCTCATTGAGGGGAACTACGAATACTCTGATTCCACTCTCGTCAGGATACGTAGGCACAAGATGCGATGTCTTGGCGAGTATACTTAGATACTAACCCTTAGGTCTTTACCTTAGCATATACCCTTAGCAAGCAAGAAATAGATAACATAAATACTAACAAGAGGTTCTTGTAGAGTACTACAGACGTTTAAGATGCTAATACCTTCCCTAGGCGTAACCAACCCCCGAACCTAGATTCTCTTAACTTAGGTTTTTCGATCTTTAACCTTTCCTTCGGATAAATCAAAGACCGGTGGTGAACTTTAAGATTTGTGATTCAAGTTAATCCAAAAGCTTAATATCCGATTCTCACCGCGACACTCTCCACCAACATACCACTTAACAGGTTCAGAAACTAATTCCCCCTATTGTGCATTTTTAACCTAACCTTATTATTTTGACTTGGCCTAGAAATTTATTTACCACAACAAAACATTAACAATAGACTAAGTTTACATTCAGTGCGACCACAACAGAACATTAACCAAAACATGATGGACCACAACAAAGCATTAAACAAAACACGGTGGACCACAACAAAACATTAAATAAAACATGGTGGACCACAACATCTGACTATTACACGTAAAAAAGAAACTGCTACGGGACCAAACAAAACAATTGAAAAGGAAAGAGGACCAGACGAATAACACGAAAAACAAAACAACTGCGAATCAAGGAAAGAGGACCAGACGAATAACACGAATCCCAGAAAGAGAGACAAGAAAACATACCTTACACAGAACTTCACTTGTCCACTAGTCATCTTCGCGAATCCCCGAACTTCGTGTTTGATGTTTGAATCAGTGCGATTGAGTGGAATTAGGGTTCTTCGTGATCTTCTTCAGATATATGAAGGGAAAATGTAATTAGGGTTCAAAAGGAATTGTTATTTCTGAAAATGTAACGTTGTCATTTTATAATGTTTAAAATTAAATTTAAATGATTTACAAAAATTACAAATACTTTGTAAAATGACATTTAAATATTCAAAAAATGTGACATGGATCCACAGTGGTCCTTCTATTTTTAAGTAAACTTTAGGGACCAAAAAACTGATTTTTAAAATGAAAAAACTAAATTTTAAAAAACTTAAAAATAGAAGGTCCAAAACTGTATTTAAGTCTATTTTAAAATAAAATAAAATTTAATATCAATAAAATATTAATAAATGAGATAAAGCTATAAGACTCCATATGAATTTTTAAAGTTGTATAATTTGAGTACAAGTTAAATGAATTATTTTAAAATGATGTGATTTAATCACTTTAACAAATAATTAAATAAATGGATAAATTTTAAAGATTGATTTAGTGGTAGAGATTTGAGTTTTGAGAATATGCTCCTCTCAAATTTTGTTTTCTATCCTATTAAATATCCCGATCTTTGTGTTAAGTTAAACCATTTAAAGAGAATCCTTGGATACCAAGATTTAAAAAAAAAAAAATTAAAAAATGGATAGCATCTTTTGAGATGCTTACGGATAAAACTTTGAATTGTCATCGTTGCTTATTGATACGTAAACCCTTACATCACTTTTTTATGCATTCATATTATATGGCCAGAAATCAAAAGTCCAACTATTAAACAATGACAGTAAATAAAAATAATAGGTATACAGTATTTGAATTCAATATAGTATTCTAGTCGAGTATAAATCCTTCCTCTTTAAATCAAACAAATATTCCCTGCTATCTCTATATATACAAGTAAATATTAGAAATGAATCAGTGAGCCAAAAACATTTATATTAGTAAAGAATTAAAGTGCTAAGATGGCATCAAATAAGGAAGAGGTGAAGCTTTTTGGAATGGTGATAAGTCCATATGTGACCAGGGTGGAGATTGCCTTAAAATTGAAGGGAATTGAATACAAATATGAGGAAGAAAAGGCTGGTAACTTGAGTGAGACAGCCATCAAATACAACCCTATTTATAAGAAAGTTCCTATATTTGTTCATAATGAAAAGCACATATCAGAGTCTATTGTGATTCTTGAATACATTGATGAAACTTGGAAACATAACCCAGTACTGCCTTCTGATCCTTACGAAAAAGCCTTAGCTCGTTTTTGGTCAAAGTTCATAGATGACAATGTAAGTTTTACTCTCCTCTTCATGTCAAACTCAATGTGCGTAAGTAAGTGTAACACTATTATTTATCTAACGACTTAGATCCTGAGAGTATGCGTTTCTTAAGGTCTTAAATTCGAACAGTGCTAAATGCAAAAAATTCTTGTATTGAGTCAAGTCTATACAGAACTTTGTTTACTTTAAACAGACGGTGAGATTGTTCTCGTTAAATTAATGGTTCATAAAGTCAAATACCAAGATTTAAAAAAAAATCACTTTTATTTTGTCTTAAATTTAACATGCCTAACTTAATAACTTTTTTAATTTGTGAAACCAGCTTATGAATGCTGCAAAGAAAGCTATTTTCTATCATGATGAGAAAGAGCTTGAGCAAGGTATTGAGGAAACAACGGTTGCTTTTCAGCTTCTTGAGAATGAGCTCAAGGATAAATTCTTTGGCGGAGATGAGATTGGAATTGTTGACATTACTGCTGTCATCATAGCTTACTGGCTCCCTATTATACAAGAAGCATTTGGACTGAAGTTGTTCACTAGTGACAAATTTCCCAAGCTTTATAATTGGAGCCAAGACTTCAACAGTCACCCAATTGTTAAGGACTTATTGCCTCCTAGAGAAATCCTTTTGACCAATTACAAAGGTCATTATGAAAGGCACGTTGCTTCAAAATAGATCTATTTAAGGAAAAATATCTAAACTCATAGTTTGTAATTTTAATTTCTATTTGAATTTTAGTTGATCACAATCTTGAATATTTCCTTGTTTAAAAATTTTCAGAATTTTTCTTCGTTTCATAGGAATCGTATTTACACTCATGTTTCTCCTTAAATCTCACTTTTTTTAAATAAAAATTAGTTGTGTTTGACATTAGTGGTAAAATTATATTTTATGATTGATATTGTTTTATTATTTTTATTTAGTAAATTATTTATGTAGTTTGAGATATATTAGATATATATTATAAAAACCAATCATTCATATTTTAATCTGATAATTATTTAGAGATAATAAAATATTGACTTGCAATATTTTTAATCATATTTTCATTTTTTTTTTTTAAGTTTTGATCGTCGGTCATTTTTTACACTCATGTTTCTTCATCGGTTTAAATTATTTTAAAATTTTAATTCTCCTTATTTTTGGATGTTACTTTTTCTGACGTAAACTATGAAAGTGAATGGATTATGTGGGATCTCATTTAGGGGTGGACACAAACTTGAGACTCGTCTGGATCTGCTATATCCAATCGGAAGCTTGATGAAACGAGCGGGTACATATGGATTTTGGTTGTTAAAATTTCGTCCAACGAAGTTAAAATCCGACCGTGTGATAATATTCTAATCTTAATGTGATAGGTATAGATAGTCTTATAGATACATACATATATACATGTTCCCTATCACATTGAGACTCACAAATTATTATTATTTAATATTTAATTTCCTTCCAAACAATTATGATATTCACGTTTACTTCATAATTGTATTTTACTTTTTCATTTTCTTCTCTCTCTCACTCACTATTTGTCTTCTCTCTCCTTTCTTTCTCTAGACTCCACACAACTCTTCATACACTCAAATATCCTTCTCTTAGTTCTCTCTCCAGACACCACACAACTCTTTATACCCTCTGTTCTGGACTGGGTCGGGTTTGCCCCTCAATCGAGCAGGCCCAACCCACACGTCCTGACAGGGCCCAACAAAGGCCCCTTAGCACGACCAACGTCGAGCATATGCCTCACCTCCATAGTGTCGGGTACGCGCCACACCTCGACGGTGTCCGGGCACACCTGGCATAGAGCATCGTGTAGAGGCGCTAAGCCTCTCCGGACTCGCTCCTCCTCGACACTCAGGTGCTCCCCCTCGAGGAGCCATCTCTTTCTGCATATGAGAATCCTTCCCGCGAGGACACGTCTCTCCCCGACACGCAAGACTCTTCCCCGCAAGGACACATTCTCATGTAACCACCCACTCCCAATGTAATCGGTCTGCCCTAATTCCGGAGATCTAGGAACGGTTACCCTAGGGAGAAGACCACGTGCTGGTCTTCACTACGCCACGTAAGCCCAGGAAGTTGCTTGGATTGGGCCTGGCAATCCAGCCCAGTGCTAGTGACCATTGGCCCCGCGCTGGGGGCTCTCTATAAATACCCTCTCACTTGAGAGGGTCAGGTTACGCAATCTCATACACTCTAACCTCTTTCTGTACTTGCTTTTATTTGTGACCCTTGCCTTACTTGAGCGTCGGAGTACCTTGCAGGTACACCCCCCCCCTCCGCCCCCAGCGTCTTTCAACGTCACAGGAGCTGAAGTCCATACGTCGTTGCTGGCCACTGAATAACTGTCTGATCCATGTACGATCAATGGCTCCGTCTGTGGGAACCTTTGCTTCCCCGTTTTTCCTCCGATAAACCAAAGCAATCCTCTCGTTCATCACCAGCATGGCCAACGACCCGTCTGCTAACAAAGCTCTGGACACCGTCCTCACGCAACTCGAGAACGAAAACCACCATGAGGACGCTACCGCTCTCAACGTCGAAGAAGGTGACATCAGGGACGGGCATACCGCCTCCCCGGACTCCCAAGACGCGACTTACGACGCCGCCCGCCAGGACGACCAGCAAGCCGTCTTTCAGCCAGTTGCTCCTCCGCCCAATGCAGATGCGAGCATCGTGGCCCTATTTACCGTGGTCAATCAGACCAACCAGCTGATCGCACACCAGAATCTCAGAATTGAAGCACTAAAGCGAGGGCGTACACGACGATCTTCCCTGCAAAAACATCGTCGTCCACCTTCACCTCGCCGTTCTCCTTCCCCGCGAAGGACCCCATCCGAAGAATCTCGAATCCCCTCGCCGGTGCGCGAGGGCCGTCGTCCATGCCTTGAATGCCCCCAGCCGGCGATCTCCTAGAAGCGCCATCGTCCCCCGTCTCAGAAGGAACCCAGGCCCTCCACTACCAAGAAGTCCAAAACCACCGAGGAGAGGCCAAGGAACCGTTTGAGGAATTCCCCTCCACAGCATCACCGATCCCCTTCGAGGTCCCCTGCCAAAAGCGACGACGATGACCAGAGGACCCTTCTATCATGGGAGATCATGAACGCCCCTATTCCTGCGGGCATAGAGAAACCCCCACCATTGGGAACCTACGACGGACTGGCCGACCCCGATGATCACGTCGAATGTTTTGAAGCCATGCTCGACTTCAGGAACGTCAGAGGAGCCATTAAGTGTAGGCTTTTCCCCACCACTTTGTGGAAGGGCGCCATGACATGGTACAAGGGTCTCGCACCCGGGGCGATCACATCCTAGAAGCAACTAAGACAACGCTTCACCAAACACATTATTACGTCTCGTCGACACCCAAAGACGGAGGCTGCCCTAGAGAGCATCTTCCAGGGGAAGAACGAATCTCTTCGGAACTACATTGAGAGATTCAACAGAGAAGCTGTCGAGGTTCATACGACCGATGACGTAAAGAAGTATTTAATCATCCATGGACTACGTTTTGGATCTGATTTGGCCAAGTCCGTGGGCCTCCGCAGACCCCGCCGTCTGGAGGACCTCCTCCAACGAGCTCAGTCGTACATCGAGCTCGAGGAGTCGGAGGCAGTGCAGATCGCCCTTGAGTCGAGATGCAAGGAGGGCCCCTGCGGCCACAAAGAAGAAGACTCTCCTCCCCGGCGAGGAGGAGAAAGAAAGAAAGAAAATCGCCCCTGGGATCCTCGAGAACCGCGCGGACCAGCTGGTCGGTTCACGGAATACACCCCGCTCAAAGCTCCCCGCGCGCGAATCCTCTCCGAGTGTTAGAACTCGGAGTTTCTGAAAGGTGGCGTCCGTTTTCCGAAGTCGACTACCCCCAAATCAAACACGGACAAGTCAAAGTACTGCAGGTTCCACCGGAGCCACGGACATGTCACAGAAGACTGCATCCATCTCAAGGTTGCAATTGAAATCCTCATCAAGGAAGGACACTTGAAGAAATACGCCCAGAAGAATGATACTCCTCGACCCAGCTCCCGGGAAGCCTAGAACGTCGAGGAGACGACGCCTCCTCTCGACGAGAGTCGGCTTCAGGTCGCCCTCAGTGTGACCCAACCCGAAGACTTTTTCGCCCCCGGGGACATTGAGGGCCAGGAAGCAGTTCGCAACATGTGGGCGAACTTCCCCCACGAAGACACCGTCGCTGCCCGTAGCACCTGGGAAGGCTTCCCCAAGGCAATGGTCATCTCTGGGGGTGGTTACGAGAAGTTGTCCGTCGAGTCGATCAAGAGGAAATTTGAAAAACTGGAATCAGCAACGTCGGTGAAGACAACCACTCTCGAGAAGGTGCGAGGGAACACAAACCCTATCACCTTCTATCTCGAGGAGCTCCCCAGCGGAGCGCCCAACGCTACTATCCCCCTCCTGGTCAGGGCACAGATGGCGAATTTTGACATTCGAAGGATCCTTGTCGACCAGGGCAGCTCGGTCGACATCATGTACGCTCACCTTTTCAGGACTCTCCAACTCGACGATAGACATCTGACCCCATACGTCGGGTCAGACCAGCAGGGATTCAATGGAACCACCACCACACCATGGGGCTACGTTGAGCTGATGGTCACATTCGGGGCCGAAGACACTGCCCGACAGGTGAAGACCCGCTTCCTGGTGGTTGAATGTCCATCCCTTTACAACTGCATCCTCGGGAGGACCACCCTGGCCGAGCTTACAGCGGTACCATCAACGGTCCACCTCAAAATGAAGTACTACACGACCAGGGGATGAGTAGTAACGATGCACGAGGACATAGACGCGGCCAGAAGGTGCTTCGACGCCGCCATCAAAGGCATGAGTTCCATCGGCACCAAACCCAAGACCGTAGCAAAGCCATCCCCGGACACCGAACAGATACCTCTCCCGCGGGTCAACGCAGTCGAACTCGAGAGCAGGTTCCCGGGAGAACCCGATGAAAACGGGGCAGAAGACCTCTACCTCCAGGCAGAAAACAACGGGCGGTCTCTCCACCCAGCGCGCCCCATCCCAAATAGAGACTTTGAGCTCGTAGCCCTCGGGGAAGATCCAGACCGTAACATGAAGATTGGCACGGGGATCCCCGACCTGGCGAAGGAGCAGCTGAAGGCATGTCTCCGGGAGAATGCTGATCTGTTCGCATGGAGCGCCTCCGAGATGCCTGGCCTTGACCCCGAGGTGGCTTGCCATCAGCTCGCAGTAGATTCGAAAGCTAGCTAAATGTAAGCGTAAGCAGTCTCCCGAAAAAGCGGAGGCTGCCAAAAAAGCTGTAAAAGACCTCCTAGAGGCAAATTTTATTTCGGAGGCCAGGTACACAACCTGGCTGTCCAACGTTGTACTCATCAAAAAGAATAATGGAAAATGGAGGATGTGTGTTGACTATACTGATCTTAACCGGGCTTTCCCGAAAGACTGCTATCCTTTGCCTAACATCGACCAGCTGGTCGACAGTTCTGCAGGTTACAAACTATTGTCCTTCACGGACGCCTACTCCGGATACAACCAAATTCCCATGGATAAGGCCGACAAACAGCACACGGCTTTCATGACCGAGTCGGGCAATTACTACTTCAACGTAATGCCCTTCGGCCTGAAGAACGTCGGGGCGACCTACCAACGGATGATGAACAAGGTTTTCTAGGCTGAAATCAGTGACATGCTCGAGGTCTATATGGACGACATGATCGTCAAATCTGCGGAAGAAGTCGACCACGCCGCGCACCTCAAGAAGGTGTTCGACACGGCGAGGAGATGCCGCACGAGGTTCAACCCCGACAAATGCACCTTCGGCGTTCGAGCAGGTAAGTTCCTCGGCTTCTACCTCACGGAGCGAGGAATCGAAGCCAACCCCGACAAGTGTAGGGCTTTCTCTGAGATCCCTACTCCGGACTCGAAGAAGTCGATACAGTCATTGAACGGGATGCTCACCGCCCTCTCCCGCTTCGTCGCCAAGTCTGCGCAATACGCACTCCCATTTTTCAAACTTCTTCGACAAAAAGCGACGTTTGAATGGAGCGAGGAATGTGAGCAGGCGCTCCTCCACCTAAAACAAGTCATATCGCAACCCCCAGTCCTCTCACGGCCTGAGAGCGGGAAGATACTTTTCTTGTATCTCGCCATCACGAGTGAAGCGGTCAGCGCGATCCTCATTTGGGAAACCCCGGACGGGTAGAAATCGATTTACTTCACGAGCAAAGCCTTCCAAGGCCCCGAGCTCAGGTATCAGCAGATAGAGAAAGTCACCCTTGCCCTCGTCACCGCGGCCAGGAGGCTACGCCATTACTTCCTAGCCCACACTGTCATCGTAAGGACCGAACAACCCATAAGGTAACTCCTTGGACGGCCAGATATGGCGGGGAGGATGCTCAGGTAGTCGCTCGAACTCGCCGAGTTTGACATCCAATACGAGGGAAGGAAGGCCCTGAAGGCTCAGGTATTGGCCGACTTTGTGGCAGAGATGACCGTCCCAGAACCTTCAACCAATGGATCCCAAAAATGGACGATCTATGTCGACGGAGCATCTAGCCTAAAGGGAAGCGGGGCGGGCATCATCCTCGAAAACGAGGAAGGCATCCTGATCGAGGTATCCCTCGAACTATCCTTCCTGACGTCGAACAACTAAGCAGAGTACGAGGCTTTCCTCGCCGGGCTTCGGCTGGCCAAGGAGGTCAAAATCTTCACCGACTCCCAGCTCATGGCCTCGCAAGTCCGAGGAGAGTACCTGGCCAAGAACGAAAGCCTCATCGAATACTTGACCTTGTTGAAAGAAAAGATGAAAAAATTCACCTCCACGGAAGTAACCCACATCGCTCGCGAGCACAATGCCCGAGCAGATGTTCTTTCCAAATTGGCAAGCACAAAGAAGAAGGGCGGAAACAAATCCGTCATACAAGAAGTGCTTTCCCGCCCGAGCATTGACAAACCCGTTCCAGCGACGGACGTAAATGCCATTAGGGATAGCAACTGCTGGATGACCCCGGTGTACGAGTACCTCATGACGGGCAGACTGCCTGAAGATCCCAAGGAAGCGGGGATGATAAAGTGGCGGGCGTGCTCATACACAATAGTCGAATACAAGCTATGCCGACGAGGGTTTGCTATCCCTCTCCTCAGATGTGTCGAGGAGACCAGGGTCCCCGGCATCCTCCAGGAAATCCACGAGGGAATCAACGCGCAGCACCTCGGCGGGCAATCGTTAGCCCGTAAGGCACTTCGAGAAGGGTATTACTGGCCCACCATGCAACAGGACGCCAAGGAACACGTCAAGAAGTGCGATAGATGCCAGCGACACGGGGACATGCACCTCGCTCCTCCTAGCGAGCTCAAAATGCTGTCCTCCCCGTGGCCGTTTGCGTGGTGGGGAATGGACATCCTTGGACCTTTCATCATAGGATCATATCAAAACAAGTACTTCATCGTCGGAGTGGACTACTTTACGAAGTGGATCGAGGCGGAAGCATTGGCCAAATTCACAGCCTTCAACATACTACGTTTCTACAAAAGAAACATCCTCGCCCGATTCGGCGTGCCTCAAGCTATTGTCACCGACAACGGAACACAGTTTACTGACAGGAACTTCCAAGACTTCGTCACCAAACTAGGCACGAAGCAGCACTTCACGTCGGTCGAGCATCCTCAAAAAAACGGGCAGGCTGAAGCGACAAACAGGGTAATCCTCCGAGGATTGAAACGTCGATTAGGCGACGCCAAACAATGGTGGATCGAGGAGCTACACAGCGTCCTCTGGGCCTACCGAACGACCCCACATTCCATGACCGGGGAGACCCCCTTTCGTCTGACCTACGGAACGGAAGTGGTGATCCCAGTGGAAATCAGGGAACCCTTGAGGAGGACAGAAGCCCCCCTCGACGGGGACGCGAACAACGACGCCCAAAGGGAAGAACTCGATTTCGTCGAGGAGACACGTTCGGGCGCTTCCCTCCGAGAAGCTTCGCTTAAACAGAAAATAACTTTACGTTATAACGACAGAGTTATTAAACGTGATTTTCAACGTCCTACGAAGGAACCAGAAAGATTCGCGAGAAGGCAAACTCGCTGCGAACTGGGAGGGCCCGTACCGTGTCCGCGCGAAAACGGGGATAGGAGCCTACTTCCTCGAAAATCTGCACGGGGAAGAACTTGCTCGACCATGGAACGCTGAGAAGCTCAAACAGTACTATAGTTAAACATTTCCAGCGACACACCAGCATCGCGGTTATGGGGACACACTAGGGTACAGGCGCGAGACCCCTATACAGAACACGATGATCAAGGGTCGTGTTGTGTGTGCGCGAGCACCTTGGTCCGACGAGGACACCTCGATCGAGCTCCTTCGTCATCGTATCGATTAGGCAGAACACCCAGCTCGCGATGGGAAGTTCACGCCGCAAAGCTAAGACCTCGACCGAGCTCTTAGCCTCGTTGAAGGTCGGGATACACCCCCGGCCACTCGACCGGCTCTCCACGCAGTCGAGGATTATCGAAGTCGAGCAAGCCCCAAAATCTCTATTAGACAAATAAACAAAGTATAGCAAATGCAATAGCATCACACACAATTGAAAACATACAAATAGCACAGGAGCAGATAAACAAAAATGCATTGAAGCGGACAGAAGCCCAGCGTACAAATATTACAAATAAGTGTCAAAAAGCCCCTGGCACGCAAGCCGAGCACAAGTCATTACAAAGAAAAAATGGCGCACATGCCAGATAAACCGAGATCAAAAGAGAGTGGCACGTAGGCTGAACAAGCAAAACTAAACAGCAATCTCGTCCTCAACTCGGCGTCTATCCTCCTCGTCCTCCTCCTCTGGCAGGTCCAACTTGCCATTGACCACACGAAGGAACAGGCTGATTCTGTCGAGCGCAAGCTGAACACCCAGATTCTCGGCACTGACCTGCTCCACTACATTCTTAAAGCCTATCTCGAGGGCCTCCACACTATCTTGCTGAAGTTCCCAGATCTTAGCGATCAGGCTCGCGCGGTCGACGAAGCTTCTCTCCTCGGCGGATTCTTTCTCTGCGGGATGAACAACGGTTTCCAATTCTTCAATCCTGGTCTAAAAGCGATCACACTCCTCTTGAGTCGCCTTCAGTGTAGCCTTTTCCTTATTCAGCTCGCGAAGGGCGTTAGCATAGTCCTCGCATTTGGCCTGGGCCCTCTACAGATCAGCCGCGACCTTGTCCTTCTCTTTCTCGAGGCCAGTATATCCATCCTTCAACTTCTGTAACTCGGAGGCAGAGGGGGTCCCCTCGTTCAATATCCAGGCAGTCTCGAAGACTCGCATCGGCCGCAAGATCCTCGACAAGCGCCTCTCTCCTGGCCGCACCGTCCATTCCCAGAACTGCCTTCACCTTGGCTTCGACAATGACGCGGGGGGGGGGGGGGGGGCTGCCCCCGAAGAAATTCTGCTGAAGGTGACAGGCGGGCATTAGAAACTTCTCCGGTGAGGTAGGGTCCACGAGATCCACGAGGACAGGTCCCCCGGTCCTCGCTTTCTTGGCAGAGGTTCCCTCCGGAGGAGAAGACTGGCTACAATGTGGAGAGGCCGAGCCGCTCGTCATCCCAGTCGACGCCGCAACCTGAATAACATCCCGAACACAGCTCTTAGTTCGCTTAGGTACCCGTTCAGCGGCCAACTTTAGGATGCGCTCAGTGGCGTTTAACATTTGAGCTGCAAGAGAAAACATGAAAAAAAGTTAGCACAAGGAAACAAAACTGAACGGACGCCCGAACAGGACGAGGAGCTCCTACCTAAGAACCTCTTGGCCTCATCGGGAGACTTGTACTCAAGGAGACCCCTGGTGTTTATGTAACGGGGAGTGGTCACAACCCTTCCTCGTGGGTCGAGGATGTATTTTCCATCCCTACCAACAGACTCTGCTCGGTTAAAACGGGCAACATATGTGACCAGCGTGGCGTACGCTCCTTTGTCCTCCTTTGACAGCTCGCCAGGCTTCACGAGGTATTCGTCTGTACCAAGTGTGAAGTGCGCATCCTCCCACTCCAGGGGACACTTGGACACAAACCACTCCTCCCCGGAACTGTCGGTCACGATGTCGTAAAGCGTACCCACAGCGTCGTGCATCGCGGGCATGACATAGTAGAACCTATCTTTGAAATTCCTAATCGAATCCGAGTACGCCTTGAACAGCTTCCTCGGCTGTTTGAAGGAGACCCAATTGTGTTGCCCCTGGTCCATTTAACGTTGGAGATGGAAGACGCAGAAAAAGAGCGTGAGGGTGGACCCGATCCTGAGGTAGTCACACACGATCTCAAATGCCCGCATGAAGGCAAGCGCATTAGGATGAAGCTGAGACGGCGCCAGGTGCAGCCGGTTGAAAACCCCTAGTTGAAAGCTGTTGAAGGGGAGACGAATGCCAGCCTCTTTAAAGGAAAACTCATACATGGGGAACCTTAACCCACGATAATTCGAGTAGATGCGGTGGTGTACCCGAGGCTGGAAGGCCGTCCACTTCGCCTGCTCGCCCTCAGGGACATCCTCGACGAAGGCGAAAGCGTCTGTGTCGTCGGCAGCGAAACATGATTTTATGTGTAGAGGCTCCTCGCCGGCCCATTCGGAGGCCAGACGCACGAGCTCCTCCCCAAGGATCTGCTCGGGTCCATCGACGTCGGGTTCGATGTCTATCTGAAGAATCCCCGGAAGCCTCTCGACCATTTTTTACCTGAAAAACAGAGGAAATAGGTGAACACGTTAGCCGCGACTAAATCCACTATTCCACCGCCGATCAAGTGAAAGGGCAGCGAGAGCAAAGAAAATGTTTGGGGACACTGCGAACTGCCCGAGGCCGTTACCCCCGTCCCTTCTCGGGTCTCCAATCCTCTCACCTCACTTCCCTGCTACATTCATCGCGTTCCTTGGGGTATTCATCAGGTCCTCGGGATATTCATCCCAAGCCTCCTCCAAACCTACCGGAACCCTAGGAACTTCCTGCCATTTTCGGCCAGAACCCCCAAGGGATTACCGAGAACTTCATCAGTTCACCGAAAAACCACCAACAGAAAGCAAAACGGAAAAGAAAGAGATCAGAAGCTTACTTGGAACGGTGGTTGAAGCCTGACCGGAGCCGCAGGTGCAGCGACGTACGGGGGAGAACGACGGTGGAGCGACGACAGAGATAGGAAGAAGGGGAGAGCGAAAAAGGTGGAAAGTGCAACTGACACGAACTCGGGCCCTTTTATAGGCTCCTCACGAGACTCGAGGACTTCCTAGGTAATCGATTACGCTCCTATGGCGTAGCCGCCGTAGGCAATGGTGAGTTGTGACACGTGGCGCACGCTTCCCCAGGCACATCTTTTCATTCCCCAACGCGTCTTTTCATTCTCCTCATTTCAGACTTCTCCCCGCGTCGTTGCCCATCCGCAGCTAGTCTGGCATGGGAAGATCAATTTTTTTTTGCCCGGTCTGCCAACTGATCCTCGTTTAGAGCCTCTTCCCTGACTGGGCACGCCCTCGACATAGCACCGACCCTAAATTCATTACCCTTACACATCAGCGCAACGACTTGGGGGGCTCCTATTCTAGACTGAGCTGGGTCTGCCCCTCAATCGAGCAGGCCCAACCCACACGTCCTGGAAGGGCCCAACAAAGGCCCCTGAGCACGACCAACGTCGAGCATATGCCTCACCTCCATAGTGTCGGGCACGCACCACACCTCGACGGTGTCCGGGCACACCCGACATAGAGCATCGTGCAGAGGCTCTAAGCCTCTCCGGGCTTGCTCCTCCTCGACACTCAGGTGCTCCCCCTCGAGGAACCATCTCCTTCTACATATGAGAATCCTCCCCGCAAAGACACGTCTCTCCCTGACACGCAAGACTTTTCCCTGCGAGGACACGTTCTCATGTAACCACCCACTCCCAATTGAATCGGTCTGCCCTAATTCCGGAGATCTAGGAACGATTACCCCAGGGCGAAGACCACGTGCTGGTCTTCACTACGCCACGTAAGGCCTGGCCGTTGCTTGGATTGGGCCTGACAATCCAGCCCAGTGTTAGTGACCGTTGGCCCCACGCTGGGGGCTCTCTATAAATACCCTCTCACTTGAGAGGGTCAGGTTACGCAATCTCATACACTCTAACCTCTTTCTGCACTTGCTTTTACTTGTGACCCTTGCCTTACTTGAGTGTCGAAGTACCTTGCAGGTACAACCCCCCCCCCCCCCCCCCCCCCCCCGCGCCGTCTTTCAACCTCACTGGAGCTGAAGTCCTTACGACGTTGCTGGCCACTGAATAACTGTCTGATCCAGGTACGATCACCCTCAAATATCATTTTTAACTTCTCCCTCTTAAAACATGTCAATCTCTTTGATGAGAGCTTTCTATTCCACCATTTTTAATCGATAATGAGAGCTTAAGTTTACCATAACTATTTACCGACAAGAAGAAACACACATGGTCATTTGTCTCTACTCTAATCTTCTAAAAAGATGGCTTGTATTCTAGATCCATATTCAAAAAGAAGAGTAACACATTATAAATGTTCAAAAGATGGCTTGTATTTTAGTTATTTTTTTTTGGTTTTTGATTTTAATAGTTTTTCAGTTTGTCTGAATGATCTTACTCGAAAGAACCTATCCGTCAAACCCGCTGTCCGATAGAACCACCACCCGCTAAATCCGACATACAAAATAGACGACAGTGAGTTGGAATATTTTTTTTCTTAATAAGCAATTGTATTAAAAGAGCAGGAGAGATACTCCAAAATACAAGGTAAACTACAGCTAATGCCTAACACAAAGAATAGGATTAGTATGCCAGTCAACAAAATTGATACAACCGGGTCGCTTGCGCTTTAAACCCGTCCAAACCCAAGATCTAAAAACAATCACCGACATACAATTAACAAAGCTAAAAATTGTGTCATTGAAAAGGATATCATTGCGTATAATCCAAATACTCCACGCCGTGGCTAACCATATTGTTCCCACCGTATTCCTATCCGCAGAATTATTGATCTGATGAGAATTCCATGGGAAAGTAATTAACTCCTGCAGCGAGATGTTTGTGTCAACACCTATCCACTCCAGAACCTTCCCCCACACACTTGTTGTTCTGATATAGTCGAAAAACAGGTGTGGCAAATTTTCCTCTAATTGAAAACAGAAAATACAGGCAGCATCAATCTCATAATTCAAAATCCCCCTACTAATCAATAGGTATTTAGTAGGCAACCTGTTAATGATCAGTCTCCAACTGAAAAACAAGACTTTGGAAGGCACAGCTAGCTTCCACAGGAAATTCTGCGCATTCCTGTTAGTTTCGGTCCAAGAAGGATTGATTTCTTCCATCAGCTCCGAATAGCAAGACTTGACCGAAAAGTTGCCGTCCACGTTGAGCTTCCATCTCATGTCGTCTTTAACCTCCTGATGAGGTTCAATACCTGAGAGAACCTCCATGAAATCCCGTTTGGTGTCTTCCTCTAGGTCCTCCCAGCCTCAAATAATGGCCATGTAATTCTAGCACCACTCATCATTAATCCATGTACCAGCTTCGTGAACGAGCAATGTGTGAGAAACGACAACTTCAAAGAAATCTGGAAAAACATCCTTCAACGCTTGGTCGGACAACCACTTCGCGAACCAGAAAGAAATAGAGGATCCATTGCCCATCCTGCAAGAAAAGAGGTTAGAAAAAACCAGATTTGGTTGTTCAGAAACCTCATTGGGAATAATGTCTCTCCACCAAATGGAGTCTTTGTTTCTAATCATCTCCGCTCCACCTGCTGTGACCTTAGCATCGACATTGCCGTAACGAGATCTAAGCAACTTTTGCCATATCGCGTGCCTATCATTAAGGATCTGCCACTTCCATTTAAGTAGCAAGCATTTATTAAACAGTTCCACATCTTTAACTCCAAGATCGCCCTTATTTTGCAGTTTACATATGTCGTTCCAACTAACCCAATAGATTGGCCTTTTTTCGTCACTCGCCATTCCAAAGAAATCTGCTTTGGATGCTATGAATCTTCCTAGTGACCGCTGCCGGTGCTTTGTAGAAAGACAATGTGTAAATTGGCAAAGCATTGAGAACTGAGTTGATTAAAACAACACTACCAGTGAATGATAGATGTCTCCCCCTCCAGCCGGCCAATTTCTTGCGCATAATCTCCAGGATGTTATTCCACAAGGCTCTCTTCCTAGGGCTATTTCCAATGAACACGCCTAGGAATTTAAAAGGTAAACGGTCGATTCTACAAGCGAGAAAGAAGGACGCTGCCTCAAGAAAATTGTGTGCAATATTCACCCATACAGCTTACTTTTTTGAAATTCACTTTGAGGCCCGACATCAATTCAAAACCTCTCAAAATGGCTTTTATAGACCGGAGATTATCCAAGGTTCCTTCCCCAATTAAAATGGTATCGTCAGCGAATTGTAGGACGTCAACCGAACCGTTTGCAGAAAAGTGGAAACCTCTAAAGATGTTCAGCTCCACTGCTTTGTTTACTAAAGCCGTCAAACCTTCCATTGCTAAGAGAAACAGAAATGGCGACAACGGGTCCCCCTGTCTCAGTCCTCTACGAACAACAAAATCTCTCGTAGTTCCTCCGTTGACTAGGACAGACATAAAACTGTTGAAAATACAACATTCCATCCATCTAAGCCATATGATGCCAAATCCCACGGTCTGCAACATATAGTGGAGGAAGTTCCAACTAAAAGTGTCGTATGCTTTCTTGTAATCCACCTTCAATAATAAACAACTCCTTCTTTCACGTTTTGCCATGTCTAACACTTCGTTGGCCATCAGTATACCATCTAAAATATTGCACCCTTCGATGAAAGCAGATTGCTTGGGGGAAATTAACTTGTCCATCACCTGCTTAAGACGATTAGCCAACTTGGTTAAGATTTTATACAAGCTGTTCACCAGACATATGGGTCTGAAATCCGCCAGAGATTAAGGGTTGGCGAACTTCGAAATCAACACCAAAAAGGAGGTGTTACAAGCTTTGGTCCGCTTAGCTTTCTTATGAAATTCATTGACAAAACGTAACACGTCGCTTTTTAAGAACTCCCAACCCTTCTTAAAAAGTTCGAGTGTATAACCATCAGGACCAACACTCTTGTTGCCGTCACAAGACCAAACAACTGCTTTAACTTCATCAGTAGAAAAAGGTACCTTGAGGCTCTCACTGTCTGACTCACTCAGGGAATTAAAGATGATCCTTGCTGGGACAGGCCTATCATTGTCGGGTTCAGAGAAAAGAGTGGTGAAGTGCTCATAAATCGTAGTCTTGATGGCTTCCACCTCTTCAACCAAGACATTGTCACGGAACAGACAGGGGAGGGAGTTACTGCGCTGCATGGCTTTGATGGATTGATGAAAGAAATGGGTATTTTGATCCCCTTCTTTGAGCCAAAGTAGCCTCGACTTCTGTCTAAGCAAAGCTTCCTTGATCTCAAGATTTCTCCATAAATCTCCATAAACACTAGCTCTATCCTCCACCAATGCATCATTGGCTACACCAATATTATCCACAAGAGATTTGTCCAAGCTATTAAGTTGATCCACCTTACTCTGAACCTGAAGGTCAATCCAGCCAAACACTTCCCTATTCTATTTCTTCAATAACATTTTCATGATCTTCAATTTTTCGCCTAAGACGAAATCACCTCTACCCTGGACTGTGATTTTTCCCCATTCACTACCGATGAAATTGATACAATCGGCATGATTAAACCAAACATTTAAAAACCTGAAAGGTTTCGGCCCCCAGTTAGAAAGATTCGGCCGCAACCAAAGGGGTCAATGGTCTGAAACGTCCCGTTGCCCAATTCTTTGATCCATTAACTTCCACTCGTCGATTAGGGCATCTGATAGAAGAAATATGTCAAGGCGGCTCATCGCCATACCGCTACCACTGAACCAAGTGTATTTCCCCCCAGAGCAAGGGAGATCCACCAAACCCACCTCATCTAAGAACTTACCAAAATCATTCGTATCAGTGGGAGAGACGTACCTCAAAACTCCAGTTCTTTCCTCCCTGCAACGAACCGCGTTGAAATCACCGACGAGGCACCAAAGCTCCGCGCTTCTATTCTGTCTCTGCTCGAGAAGGTCATTCCACAGATTTCTCCTGAGAATAGTGTTGCAAGGCGCATAAATATTGACAAAATTGTAAGTTTTACCCTTCCACACTACATTAATTCCAACGCAACCCTTTCCTCTGAACCTGTAATTCAGAATCAAGGAGTCCTTCTTCCATAAGATAACCAAACCCCCGGACGCTCCACGGGAGTGACAAGCCGTCCAATCAACTCCATCATTTCCCCAAAACTCCTTGGCAAGGCGATCATCGAAACTGACTAACTTGGTTTCCTGAAGAAAACAGAGGTCAGCTTTACCAGATTGTATAATAAAGCTAATTCTATTCCTTTTTGTGCGAAACCCTCCACCACGAATATTGAGGGATAAAATATTCATGGAAATAAGCTGAAACCCGCCTTCTTTGTAACCAAACCGCTCTTATCTCTTCTCTCTATAGCCTCTAATTCTTTGACCATGACTTCCTTCTTTTTGTTACTGACCAGACCCAAATCGCTAATCGTATTCCACACCTCAGCATGCTTCGAAGCTTGGTTGTTAAGAAATCTCCTATTACCACATTGAATTTCAGAGACAGTGAGAGAGAGAGAGCTTGAGCATTAGTACCTTTGGGGATCGCCTCTTTCTTAGAGCCTAAGATGAAAGATGAGGATGAGATAGAATCTGAGGATCCCCTTCTATTGTTAAGACAGCGTAGTAAGAAGGGCCAAAGTCCAATCCCTTATCCACAAAGCTGCTGGTTTTTGTCTTAGTTTGGGAGAGAATGAGCCTCTTCTCATAAACTCTCTTGCAAGCCCCATCGAAGGATAATGGGCTTGGACTAATTCCATGAGGTCCAGTCTTCGACTTGTTGGTCCCACCTGCCTCAGAACGATTTTTTTCCACCTGGATAATGGCATCAGAGGAACTTAGTGCCAAACCAAGAGCGTGCTTAGGGATCTGAGCCTGATGCTCTAGCTGATCATATCCTAGGACTGAGGAAAAGCACCATCATTACAAGACAACCTAGGTTTCCTAGAACATGAACACTTTGCCTTATCCTTCTGACAGTAGCAAAAAGACCCTTCAACCTTGTCAAAAAGAACATTTGAAGGGTCCCCCTCAACTGTCTCATCAACAACTTCAAACTCCTCATCTTTTGTGTCATTGGTCAATAGAACTCCTTTCTCCTCTGCGCCAGAAGAAAACTCCGATGAAGGTTCATTGTCACTGCATACCGGTCCGGTGTTCCTCTGACTTCCATTGATGAGAAGCGTGTCCAATGAACCTTGCATGTCTTCCTTCACACCAATCCTAAAAGAGTGTCCATTGATGGACACATAGAAAACCTCGTTGATTAACAAACTGCATGTTGTTCGAATCAAAATTCTAGCAAGATTCTTGAAATACAAATAGAGTTCGGGTTTTAGTTATCGTTCCACAGAGATTGTTCGGTGATATCGCAGCCGTTCTACAGTCGTAACGTTTCAAGCCTTAAAGTAACAAGGGGTTTTAGGTTGGTTTCGTAGCGTTCGCATTCAAAGTTAATTAGAAACGGTAAAAATATTGTTTTAACGGTTTATAAAAGCATGTCAAGGTTAGGGTTCGACAAACCACTTTGCACATATATAATCGATAAAGCTAATGAACTCGGTTAAATGATAAATACAATCACATATCCTCCCAATATGTTTATTTCTAACACATATTGTGAGTTTTATCATTTTGATCCTTTGTTGATTTCTCACACAAACTATCAAAATGACAACATTAAAGTTCAATATTTATGAACATCAACACACATTACTATCTCTAGCCAATGGACATTGATGGATGAAAAACCTAGGTAAACAGTGGGAGCATATTTCTCAATCATGAATCAACACAAAGAATAAACATAGAAACAAGGTTTTCCACCATACATTCATCATCTAAGAGTTCACAAACTAGAATCAATCCATATAGATACAAAGGAAAGGTTTACCTACATCTAACCTTGACACAAAAGAGAAATTAGCTACACATATTCATGGTAGCTTGATCAACAAGAATCGGGAGAAGAGAATCGAGCATCAACGACAATTTATCGACAAAATGATGCTTTCAATCTTCCAAAGATGAAGTGCTACAGTGTATAATGTACTTTTATCTAAGAATGCAATAGTGAGTCCCAAAATTCTGATCAAAACAACTTATAAAGGGGCTGAGTTTCGCGGAGCGCGCAGTCGCCCGCTGAGCGGGCTCCACTTAAAAGATAAACCGCCTAAAAGCGCGCTGAGCGCGATAAGGAGCCCGCTGAGCGCGCAAACTTCTGTAATTACTTCCATCCTCTCGCTGGGAGCGCGCTGAGCGCGCTTCAAGCATGCTCCAAAAATGAATATTTTGCAAAACTGTTTTTGTGGGGCCTTCATAGCTCCATTCTTCACCCTTCTATGCAAAAATCTGCAATAAAAACACTAAAGTTAAATAGATAAGTCAAATAACGGAATTAACTAGAAAACGGTTATAAAACAGAAACAATAGGAAAATGCTTGGATTTACAAATAAAGCTCACAAAAAGGTGCTAAAAACAAATCTAAATATTAACAGTTTTTAGCACCTAACAACTCTCCCCAACTTGTTTCTTTGTTTGTCCTCAAATGAAGATAAAATAGAATAGAAGCAAGCGGAAAACCGGAAACAAACACCAATAAAAATCATTGGTTCAAACCAAATTAACACGCACGCAAGTATCGCTCGGCCTTACTAAGAATGAAAATATGTAAATGAAGTAACTTCTAAACATAAATAACAAGCACAAATCATAAGCAAACAAATGTTCAAATTGGAATCACCTAATTTATTCAAATGAGCCTAGCTCAATATATATACAAGGGACAAAACACAGTCATAGAAAAAGTGTCAGCATCCAGTACAATTCATGCATTCATCAAGCCAATTCAACAAGAAAACCAAGGAAACAAAGATCTCTTAAGGGCTTCTAAAGGTTGTAACATGGCAAGGTTTAACAAGAAAGGGATATTTGTAAAAGGGCAATGGAACAAAGTGGTAAACAAAAATTTTCAACAATTAAGAACATGCCAATAACCCACTTAGACACCTCATAACAATTCAATTCAATCCTTTCTTTTCTTTTCTATTCTTTTCTTATGGTGCACTCTTTCATTTTCTTTTCAAGCAACTCCTTTTGGAGTGCAGAGCATAGCACAAAATAATGTTTCATGTATCTTTTTCTTTTTCACAAGAGGCACCAAATCACCTTTTTTTTTCTTTTTCACAAACTAGAACCATTCTCCTCAACTTTAAACCATACCATATTTAATGTGCAATGTTCTTCAAAAGTATGTTCAAACAAAGGGTCAAGTGTATATATAAAACAAAACTAGAATGAATCACATTTATTTTCTTTTTAGCATCAACAACCACTATTGAGTGTATTCCTTTGATCATTCTACGGGTTGATGCAAGATTCATTCCAATTTCAGGGCTCAACATGGCTAGCAAGTGCTCACACCTCTCACAAGGTAAAATTGAAGATTATTTGGATTGGTGGTTTTTCTCATAATAAAAAATTGCCTAGATCATTTCAATGTTTCCAAGGTTTCCAAATGAATACTAGATTAAACATGAATCATACGAGCTAAACAACAATTACAAACTCTCTCAATATTTAATAACAATGGAGGGACTCACATTTGTGGTTGTGTCCTAATTGATTCCAAAATGAACAAAAATGCAAAATGAAGAAAAGCTTGAAAATTATGTAAAGCACAAAGTTCAAAAACATACTAACATTCTACAAAGCACAAAACAGAGTACCTTTGTGTGCACCAACTTAGAATTTTATCATCACCATCAATGAATGGTGAAGTGCATCACTTATTGTTCAAAGAAACAAACTTGCTTCATCCATCAATTAACTTAAAAATAAAGGGCAAACAACAAAAAATTTATGTACAAACAAACCATATAAGCATAAAACAACATCCACTCGGATGTTAAGTTCATTAATTAACCAAAATTTTTAACACATATTCAAACTCACATCCGCCCGGATGGAGAATACAAAATTCCTACACAAGGTAGTCAATACAAAATCCAAACATAATAGTTATACCAAATAAAATAAAAAAAATATATAATAAAGGACTCATCAAACCCAACATCAGTTAAAACTAGAGCTAGACGCTCCATGATCCGCTCCATCATCACCATCATCGTCATCAAGGTCGCATTCGCCTGCCCCCTCCGGAAAACCAGCCTTGCCCTCAGGCCAACGAACATAAGCAATGAGGTCTTCGCGAGTCCTCAGCCGGTGGTTAACATGCGGTTCCCGAATCTGCAACTGCAACTGCATCATAGAATCATGCATAAATAAGAAAGCCCGCTGATGAGCCTCGTGCATGGCCCAATTGGCCTCAGCACTTGGATCATAAGCGTGCCCGCGTCTGCGCCCACGGCCGTGAGCAGGAGCAACAGCAGCTACAGGGACAACCTGCTCTAAATCAATCACCCCCATATAATAACGGGTGACATAACTATCATCCACAACCTGGAGCTTCACATTCAGGTGGGAAGGTAATGCAACTTGCGCCTCATGGCATAAAGCCATAATCAACCCTGGATAAATAAGGGCGCAAGCCACACGATCTCCAAGCGCTGTACCACTGGTGGCAGTTCTCTTCAGCTCGTTAGAAATAATTCGTGCAAAATCCACGGTGTGGCCCTCTGTGCACAGATGAAAAATCAGAGACGCTGTCTCCATGGTAATAGAGGAGGTGTGGCTTCTTGGTCGAAGGTTGTATAGAACAACCGACATGACAAGCTGAGTGATAGAATCCAACACCCTCCTAGCAAACTTTATAGGCGCTCCACTAGCGCTTAAAGTGTAAGTACCCCCCTTCTCTGCATAAAGCCTCCCTAAGTTGCTCGGCATTCCAATTCCGCCGAGCCAACGTCCGTCCAAAATCACACAACCCATCTTCCCCCAGCTGACATGGGTCTCCAAGGTAGGCATTGATGGAATCTCTTGAGAAATCAATTTATTTTCCCCGAACCCAAGTTTTGAAAGTGAACCTATCACCACCGGAGGGTAACGCATTAGCGTAAAACTCCCTCACAATGTCTATGTGGTACTCAGGATAAGGAGAACAAAGCTTATCCCATACACCCCCTTGGACAAAATGGCTCATGTTTCTATGGGGACTATCTGGATCAATCATAATTAACCTGTCCGGCCAAATCGCTCTCTTTTCAAGTTGCACGTATCGTTGTTGTTGCTCGAGGCCAACAAAACGCGTCATATCGAATTGGCCAGCAGGAGCTCTTATGTTAGGATTTGAGGTAGAACCAACGACTCGTTGTTTCTTTCTTCCTGACATCTGAAAAACAAAGAAAAACAACGTATACAGAAAACAGTACCATACGTTAGTGAAAACAACATGCTAAAATTCCTAAATTATATAAACAATATATAGAACAATCACAGCACAACAGAACAGAATTAGGAAAAACGGGGATTTCTACAAATCTCAGAGCACGCTGAGCGCGCAGGAGCGCGCTGAGCGGGCTCTGCGAAATGCAGAAAAAACCCCCTCTGCAACAGATGGTTCTAAAAGATAAACACAACCCTTAATTCCACTACACAACCATTGTTACAGAGAAATTCTCAAAATGAATCCACAAAAATCAAAGCAAATTAAACCTTTCACAAAACCTAATTCTAAAATTTCATACCCTAAATCCTAAAATTCTAACTTCTAACAAACATGCAATCATACCAACTAATCATTCATACTGAAATTAGTCATAACAGAGGCAAAGGGAAGAAGTAGAACAAGATGTTTCAACATTTAACACAATGACCCAAAAGCGGGTTTCCAAATGAAAATGAAAATTTGAAAAATAAAGACTTACTATGTTGGAAGCGATGATGCTTAGCAGAAAAATGAAGAAAGATGTTGCAAGGAACTTGAAATTCCAAGGAGGTTTTGAAAAACTTTGAAGGAGGAGAGAAAATGAGAGAAAGTGAGGGGAATGAGGCAAATGAGGCAAGGATTCTGAACCCTAGCAACATAAACCTCATTCTGGGCCGGGTATAGCTTTGTGGGCCCAGAAAATCAAAATAATTTTTTTCAAAAATTTGCTCACCGCGCTGAGCGGGCAAAGAGCGCGCTGAGCGCGCTATCTTCTGTAAGCAAAGGGTCATTTTTTGCATGAGTTTGGTGAGCGCGCTACCTGCGCGCTGAGCGCGTAGGGTAACTTCAAAAACCCTCCCAGCAGCAAAAAGGCAACATCCACACGTTCAAAACATCACCCTAAACATCATACACCATCAATTTTTCACAAACCATGTTTAAACAGAAAATTCACTAGTAAAAACGATAAAAACTTACAGTGTTGGGGTGCCTCCCAACGAGCGCTTGTTTAACGTCGGATAAGCTCGACGGTCTAAAATGCTCAATTAAGAACATCAAGGAGAACAGAACTGGAAGCGCGATCGAAATTCCCTTCTAGGTAAATTTTTAGACGTTGACCGTTGATGGTCCAACAGTCTTTCTTTTCCAAGTCTTCGATAACAACCGTTCCAAAGTTTTTCACTTCCTTCACACGAAAAGGCCCGGACCACTTTGATTTTAATTTTCCCGGAAAGAGTCTTAACCGAGAGTTAAACAATAACACCAATTGTCCGGCCTTGAAGTCCTTTTGCCGGAGCTTCTTATCGTGGTATTCTTTCACTTTTTCCTTGTACAACCAACTTGAGTGGTATGCGGCATTACGCATTTCTTCCAGCTCAAGAAGTTGCATTTTTCTTTTGTGACCGGCCAAGTTCTTGTCAAAATTTAACATTTTCAAAGCCCACAAAGCCTTATGCTCCAATTCAACCGGTAAATGGCAAGTTTTACCATAAACCAATTGAAACGGAGTTAGACCTATTGGAGCTTTATAAGCAGTGCGATATGCCCATAAAGCCTCGTTCGATTTTTGCGACCAATCCTTTTTCGAACTTGACACGGTTTTTTCTCGGATTCTTTTTACCTCACGGTTGGATACCTCAGCTTGACCATTCGATTGCGGGTGGTAAGGGGTCGCCACCTTATGCAATACACCATAGTGTTTTAAGACATTTTCAAGAGGTGTATTACAAAAGTGTGACCCACCATCACTAATGAGCACCCGAGGAGTGCCAAAACGGGAAAATATGTATTTCTTTAAAAATTTGATCACCGTTTTGCCATCCGCCTTAGGTGAGGCAATCGCCTCAACCCATTTCGAAACATAGTCAACTGCTACCAACATGTATTCATTACCAAAAGATGGTGGAAATGGACCTACATAATCGATACCCCAACAATAAAAAATTTCTACCTCTTGTATGTTTTGGAGAGGCATTTCATCACGTTGTCCAATTCCACCCGTTCTTTGGCACATGTCACAACTTTTGGCATGGAGATGTGCGTCTTTAAAAAGAGAAGGCCAATAAAAGCCCGATTGAAGGACTTTAGTGGCCATCCTCGTACCATTAAAATGGTCTCCATACGGCGAGTTGTGGCAATGCCAAAGAATGCTTTGAGCCTCATCGCTCGTGACACACCTTCTCAAAAGGTTGTCACTTCCTAATTTAAACAAATACGGGTCGTCCCACACGTAGTGATTAGCATCCAAAAGGAACTTCCTTTTTTGGTTCCAAGTTAAGTCTTTGGGCACCCAACCAGTAGCCTTATGGTTAGCAAAATCTGCAAACCAAGGCCTAACTTGGACTTTAAAAAGTTTTTCATCAGGAAATTCCTCTTGGATTTCCTTTTCAGCTATGGTGACCTCAACATTGACAAGGCGAGACAAGTGATCCGCCACCAAATTTTCCGAACCCTTTTTATCTTTTATTTCTAAATCAAACTCTTGTAATAAAAGGATCCATCGGATGAGCCTTTGCTTCGAATCTGGTTTGGTTAGCAAATACTTGATCGCCGAATGGTCGGTGTAAACAACAACTTTTGACCCGATGAGGTAGGATCTAAATTTCTCAAGCGCATACACAATAGCAAGTAATTCCTTTTCAGTAGTGGCATAATTAACTTGTGCCTCATTTAAAACTTTACTTGCATAGTGTATGGCATGGAAACTTTTTTCCTTCCTCTGACCAAGTACCGCTCCAACAACATAATCACTCGCATCGCACATAAGTTCAAAATTCAAAGTCCAATTTGGAGCGATTATTATTGGAGCGGTAACTAACTTTTCTTTTAAAATTTCGAAAGTATGAAGACATTCATCGTTAAAAAGAAATACATGCTCCTTGTTTAGCAAGTTACTCAATGGTCTAGCCACCTTTACAAAGTTTTTGATAAAACGCCGATAAAATCCAGCATGCCCAAGGAAACTTCGGATCCCTTTTACGTTGGTCGGAGGAGGTAACTTCTCTATCACTTCAACTTTCGGTTGATCTACCTCAAGGCCTTTGGACGAAACTTTGTGGCCGAGCACAATTCCCTTCGTCACCATAAAGTTACACTTCTCCCAATTTAGCACTAGATTTGTCTTCACACACCTCTCTAAAACGGTTTCCAAATTTGTCAAGCATAAATCAAATGAGCCTCCAAAAACCGAAAAGTCATCCATGAACACTTCCATCGTCTTTTCTATAAGGTCGGAGAAGATAGCTTGAACACACTGTTGGAAAGTTGCCGGCGCATTACATAAACCAAAAGGCATCTTCCGATACGCAAAAATGCTAAAGGGACAAGTAAAGGCCGTCTTCTCATGATCCGCCGGGTCAACCGTAATTTGGTTATACCCCAAATATCCGTCCAAGAAACAATAGAATTGCTGCCCGGATAACCTCTCTAACATTTGGTCCATAAACGGTAATGGAAAATGATCTTTCCTTGTCGCAGTGTTGAGCCTTCTATAATCAATGCACATCCTCCACCCCGTCACTATTTTTGTCGGGACCAACTCATTTTTTTCGTTACGAATCACGGTCATTCCTCCCTTTTTTGGCACAACATGGATTGGACTAACCCAAGGGCTATCGGAAATCGGGTAAATCATACCGGCTTCCAATAGCTTAACCACTTCTTTTCTCACCACCTCTTTCATTGTTGGATTCAAGCGGCGTTGCGGTTGGGCTACCGCTTTGAAATCTTCTTCCATCAAGATATGATGCATGCAATAAGCCGGGCTAATTCCTTTCAAATCGGAAAGGACCCAACCTATAGCATCTTGGTATTTCTTCAAAACATGAATTAGACGGCCTTCCTCATTTTTTGACAAAACGTTACTAATGATGACCGGCTTGTTACCACTGTCATCAAGAAACGCGTATTTTAAATTGGAAGGCAAGACCTTTAATTCAAGTGGTGACTTCTCATCTTTCACATCCTTCTTTAACTCTTCCGGTTCTACCTCCCATGGTTGCAACTCTTTGAGGGATTCAAGCTCTTTTAAACACTCTTCTAGAGCTCTTTCTTCTTCTTCAGAAAACACTTCAAAAGAATCATTAAGAGCCATTTCCAAAGGAGAGATTTCATGTACATGCTTAGAAACCTCCAAAGTTGCTTCTTCAATTGCATCGATCCGAAAGTTATCATGTTTATCTTTTGAATGCTTCATAGCTTCGAAAAGATAAAAAAAAACCTCTTCATTTTGAACCCTCGCCTTCATTAAACCGTCATCCACATCAATCATCATTCGGGCGGTTTTCATGAAAGTTCGGCCAAGAATTAAAGGTGCATCTTCATCTTCCTCCATATACAAAATCAATTGGGAAGAAAAATTTGTCAACTTTTACCAAGACATCTTGAGCTAACCTATGAGGATGAGTTGTGAACTTGTCGGCCAATTGTAAAGTCATGCGAATGGCTTTCATCTCAATGTTCCCAAGCTTCTTTACAATGGAAAATTGGATAAGATTAATGCTTGAGCCCAAATCAATTAAGCCATTTCCAACATAGACGTCACCAATGGTGACCGGCAAAGTCAGACGCCCCGGTTCAACTTCTTTTTTAGGAAGAGTTCTTTGGATGATGGCACTACAACTCGCATCAAGAACAATAGTTTTCGGTTCCGAATATATCCGCTTCTTCGTGAGAATGTCTTTCATAAACTTTGCATATTTCGGCATTTGTTCCAAAGCTTCGGCAAACGGAATGTTAACTTGTAATTGCTTGAAAATGTCCATGAAACGCGCATAGTGCCGCTCATTCTCTTTCTTTGAAGGAGCATGAGGATATGGTAAGTTTTGGATCGGAATAGTGCTCACTAGTTCCTTTCCCTTCTTCACTCTCCTAAGTCTCTCCTTTTTCTTCAACTCCTCACCACTATTATTTTCAACTTCAACCATTTCATCACTTTTATTTTCAACTACACCTTCATTTTCACTTTTATTTTCAACTACCTCCTCATCACAATCCTCCTCCACAATAGCATCAATTTTTTTTCATCAACCTTTTTCTCATTTTTAGTCACCATCCCTTTTCCACTTCGTGTAACGATTGCCTTGCAATGCTCCTTAGGATTCACTTGAGTATTCGCGGAGAATGAAGGACCCGGTTGTTGCTCAGCAAGTTACCCCACTTGATTTTCTAGATTTTTGATCGCCGCATCACTACTCTTTTGATTGGCCATAGACATTTGCATGAATTGAGTCAAAGTGTCTTCCAATTTAGAGCTAGCAACCGGAGGTGGTGGAGGTTGATATGGATTTTGCCGATTTGAAGGAACGACACCATAACCTTGATTATGTTGATAATTTGCCCTCGGTTGATATCCTTGAGTTCCTTGATAATTTTGTTGAGAATTGTGTTGTTATTGTTGGTAAGGTTGTTGTCTACCTTGATAATCCCTTTGATTTTCCATATAGTTAACTTCTTCCAAACCCGGAGGAGGACAAAATCCGGTGTCATGCTCTCCCTTGCAAAGTTCATAACAAGCAACTTGTTTACCCTTGCTAGGTTCCTTCAATTCTTTAATCTGTTGAGTCAAAAGTTCCACTTGTTGAGATATGAGCTTGTTTTGTGCAAGGATTGCATCGTTAGTTCCCAATTCAAGGACACCGGGCTTCTTTTGAGAGTTGCTTCGGCTCTGACTTTGAAGATCGTTAAGAGCCATTCTATTAATAATATCAGTTGCTTCCTCGACACTCTTTGACAACAAACTTCCTCCCGAAGTGGCATCCAACAAAGTCTTACAATTCGGTTGGAGACCATTCTTGAAGATATGAATTTGTGTTAACTCATCAAACCCGTGACCTTTACATTTGCAAAGCATGGACTTGAATCATTCCCATGCTTCATTGAGGGATTCATTAGTGCCTTGAGAGAACACTGAAATTACGGTTTTTGACTCCATGAAACGGTTATGAGAGAAGAACCGTTTAATAAATTTTTCCTCCAAGACATTCCAATCGATCATCACGGCGGGAGTTTGATCGAGGTACCAATCCTTTGCCTTGCCAAGCAAAGCATGCGGAAATAATCTTTTAAAGAGAGGTAACTCTTGTGCTTGATCTACACCGGCCGCTAATGAAATCTCATAGAATTTTGTGAGAAACGCAAAAGGGTCTTCATGGTACATTCCGGTGAATGGACTTCCATACAACAAGTTCAAAGTTCCAGTTTTCATCTCGGCTTGCCTTCCTTGATTGTTGTTGGCAAACTGAGCGGTGTATCGTGAACTGTTCACACAAGGTGTGGATGCGGGAGGTGGAGGTGGTGGTTGCGCCATGATTGGTGTGAATGGTGGCGGTGTTGTAGTCGAACTTCCTTCTTGCTCTTGTTTTTATCTCGCAAGTTTCCTCCTCCGTCTAGTTCTGCTATTGAGTCTACGAGCGGTTCTTTCAATCTCAGGATCGAATAGAAGTTGGTCCGCCGGTAGTTGCCCTCGCATAAACAAAGTCTGCACACTAAACAAAACAAATCAACAAGCACAAGAAAAATTGTAACAAGTTTAAAACTTCACAACTATTGCAATGCTTGCAATATCAATTAACAATCCCCGGCAACGGCGCCAATTTGTTGAAATACAAATAGAGTTCGGGTTTTAGTTATCGTTCCACAGAGATTGTTCGATGATATCGCAGCTGTTCTACAGTCGTAACGTTTCAAGCCTTAAAGTAACAAGGGGTTTTAGGTTGGTTTCGTAGCGTTCGCATTCAAAGTTAATTAGAAACGGTAAAAAGATTGTTTTAACGGTTTATAAAAGCATGTCAAGGTTAGGGTTCGACAAACCACTTTGCACATATATAATCGATAAAGCTAATGAACTCGGTTAAATGATAAATACAATCACATATCCTCCCAATATGTTTATTTCTAACACATATTGTGAGTTTTATCATTTTGATCCTTTGTTGATATCTCACACAAACTATCAAAATGACAACATTAAAGTTCAATATTTATGAACATCAACACACATTACTATCTCTAGCCAATGGACATTGATGGATGAAAAACCTAGGTAAAGAGTGGGAGCATATTTCTCAATCATGAACCAACACAAAGAATAAACATAGAAACAAGGTTTTTCACCATACATTCATCATCTAAGAGTTCACAAACTAGAATCAATCCATATACATACAAAGGAAAGGTTTACCTACATCTAACCTTGACACAAAAGAGAAATTAGCTACACATATTCATGGTAGCTTGATCAACAAGAATTGGGAGAAGAGAATCGAGCATCAACGACAATTTATCGACAAAATGATGCTTTCAATCTACCAAAGATGAAGTGCTACAGTGTATAATGTACTTTTATCTAAGAATGCAATAGAGAGTCCCAAAATTCTGATCAAAACAACTTATAAAGGGGCTGAGTTTTGCGGAGCGCGCTGAGCGCGCAGTCGCCCGTTGAGCGGGCTCCACTTAAAAAATAAACCGCCTAAAAGGGCACTGAGCGCGCTAAGGAGCCTGCTGAGCGCGCAAACTTCTGTAATTACTTCCATCCTCTCGCTGGGAGCGCGCTAAGCGCGCTTCAAGCATGCTCCAAAAATGCATATTTTGCAAAACTGTTTTTGTGAGGCCTTCATAGCTCCATTCTTCACCCTTCTATGCAAAAATCTGCAATAAAAACACTAAAGTTAAATAACGGAATTAACTAGAAAACGGTTATAAAACGGAAACAATAGGAAAAGGCTTGGATTTACAAATAAAGCTCACAAAAAGGTGCTAAAAACTAATCTAAATATTAACAGTTTTTAGCACCTAACAAAGATCCATCCTAGTATTGAATCTAGTCTGTTCATCACATCTGATGTAGTGGCCAAGCTTGTCTGCTAAAAACATGAAGACAGATTCGACCCACGAATGGCATGGAATGCCTGAGCAGCTGATTCAAATCAATCTCTCATGATCAACAACACCAGGCTTCCATTTCCTGACATCTTTGAACCACTTATGCATCCACTCATTGTTTTCACTTAGCATAATTTCAACCTCACCTTCCATCAAGTCTTCTAGCAGACATAGGTTTGCACCCAAGGGGGTAACTCTAACAGTGAAAAAACCTTCAGAGTGGAATATGTCCTTCATACTATAGGCTGCTCCCAGTTGAAAAACTTCCCCCACGAAAGCCTTAGAGAAATGGGCAAGGTCTTCTTCCTCCACTTTGAAGGACAAATAATGATGGTTACTAGCTGGAACGTCCCTCTTGCTGGAGGTAACCTCAGTATACGAACGATTTCCATAATTGCTGACATGGTTACCGACTGAAGGCCTTCTTATGGCTTCATTCATCTCCATATTCCTTCTATTCTGAATAGGCTTCCTAAAGGCGGGTCTCTCACGTTTAGAGAATCTAGGCACGTTAGCAAACCGTTTTCTTCCATCGAGGAAAAGATTGTCCAACTTGGTGGAAAAGATTATGTCGTCTCTAACATTGAAATACCTGGCGAACGCGAAACGTCTACCCCTACGATCTCTTCTCGGCAGAATGACAACCTCGTCTATATCTCCCATCTTCACGAACTCTGAAAAGAGATCTTTGGCCTTTGAAATTTCTGCAAACTCGGTGATGAAGATGGTTGAGGTGAACCCCCTATCTTCCTTGAATCCATGTCCTAAAGTTTCTCCTATGGTTCGTCTATTCCATTTAGAGTCAATTTTGGATTTGACTCTTGTCCATCCTTCTTCATTGTTGTCTGCCATATGATATTGTCAATATACACCCATTGGTTTTCTGCGGTGGACAATTTTTGGTCCCAAACCGTCCGCTTCCGACCATTGTCCACCCCTCATTAATAGAGTTTTGATTTGAATGAATCATACTATATTTTGCATGAAATTAATTGATTACAATTGTAGTGTGAAGAACTCTTATATATAGTGCTTCTATAGTGGTGATGATGATGATGATGATGTACACCTTACATACGCAAAAATGCTCTTCCATGCATGCATGTATCATGAAGTTACAACAATGTTTGCTTGTTCTACATGTTGTGAAGCTTATGAAATGCATATACTAGTCATGTACTACATGATATATTTATATGGTGTATAGTTTTCATGATCTTCTCTTAATACTCCCCCACAAACTCAAGGAGGCTTGAAAGAGACGAATTTAAGTTTGTAAGTGTATCCGCAATTTGTATATTGTTTGGAACATGATGAATCTTCAACTTCTTTGCAATGATGTGCTCACAGACAAAGTGGATATCTAGTTCAATGTGTTTAGTCCTCACGTGGAGAATAGGGTTATGAGATAGTAGCATCGCACTTAGCTTGTCACATAATAAGGTGGGTGGAAGAAATGGAATGGAAAGCTTAGCAAATAATGATTCGATCCATAAGATTTTAGAACTGGTGTGTGCAAGTGTTCAATACTCCACTTCAATGCTGGAACGAGCAACAAGGGGCTTCTTTTTAGAGCTCCATGATACAAGGTTGGGTCCAAGAAAGATACACGAGCTTGAGGTAAAGCACCGATTAACTGGATCAGTGGCCCAATTAGAATCGCTGCAGGCCTTGAGAGAAAGCTTATGAGATGTTATCACAAGTGCATGATGCAGGCCATGATTCATTGTGCCGCTGATGTATCATAAGATCCACTTGACAGATGCCTAGTGAGACTCACACGGTGAGGCCAAAAATTGACACGACTTATTTACACTAAATTTAATATCATGTCGTGTAAGTGTGACATACTGCACGATGCCTACAAGTGATATATGGTGACGGGGATTAGAAAGTGAAGTCGAACCATGTCTGCTTAACTTGCAGGTGATGATCATTGGTGTCATTACACCCTTATCGTTTGACATAATAGCTCGATTTAGTAGGTCACGAATGTTCTTGATTTTAGTGAGATGTAATTTTCCATCGGGAAGATGCTTCACCTCGATGCCAAGGAAGTATTCAGGTCTTCTTAACTACTTGAGTGCAAATGTGGCACGTAGTGAGTCGATTAGCATGTGTATTAAGGTGGATGAGGAACATGTAAGTAAGATATCATCCACATAGATTTAGGCATACATGGTAGCACCTTGATGTGAGTAATGAACAAGGAATGGTCACATTTTCCATGCAAGAAGACAAACATGTAAAGATCTTGAGTCAATTTTTGATATCATGCATGAGGGGCCTGCTTGAGGAAATATAATGCTTTGTGAAGCTTGCAAATAAGTGTTGTGTACTGATGCTCGAAACCAGGTGGTTGATTCATGAAGATTTCTTCTAGAAGAGAGCCATTAAGGAACAAATTATTTACATAAATTTGTTGTATCTCCCAATGATAGGTTATAGCAAGTGTGAGAAAAATTTGAATTGTGTTGGGTTTGATCACTAGAGAAAAAGTCTCATTAAAGTTGAATCCAAATTATTGATGATAGCCCTTGGCTATAAGTCGGGCCTTCCACTGAACCATCAGGGTTTTCTTTCACCTTGAAAACCCACATACAACCAACAGTTTTCCTATGTGGCGGGAGAGGTAATGTGGGACCAAGTCTTGTTGTCTAAGAGGGCTTGATATTCTGCTTGCATGAATTTGAACCAGTCGGGGTTAAACAAAGCTTTCTTGACTAAGGTTCAACATGTGTTGATAAATCCTTTGGATATGAGTGATCAGCCTTTGCTCATTTGAGCATATGATGAGTGTTAAATTGAACAACTACAGGTATAGTTGAGTTCTATATAGAAGCTGCTAGAGAATCTGAGGATTGAGATATTTGTGCGATAGTATGAGTGAGAGAAGATTGAGGTATAGGTAAATCAGCTAGATTAGGTTGGGGCATATTGATAGATAAGTGAGGTGGTGAGTTTTAAGGCACGGGTGGGGTAGAGTCAGATGAGTTATTTATTTGTGTAGGGTTTATGACAGGTACATAATACCAATGGAATTGTGAAGTTGTTATTGAGACTCATGTATAGCTGAAGATAAAGTAGGTGGGGATATGTTATCTGGTACAATTTGATGAAGCATATGGGTGACTTCTGAACTTGAGTTAGAGTTAAGAGGAACACTAGTTGTTGGCGCAGTGGTAAGGTAAATTAACTTAGAAATGGTGAGCTTTTCACTTGACATAATTTTTTTGTAGGGAACAGAACTGGAAAGGGAAAGTTAAGTTCATGAAACACTCAATCTTTTGAGATGAAGATCTTACCATCCCTTTTTAGACAATTGTGCCCCTTGTGTTGAGGTGACACTCCCAAGTAGATGCATTATTGGCTTCCAAACTCAAGTTTGTGCCTATTGTATAGTCTTGTGAAAGGAAATCATGAACAACCAAACACTTTTAGACATTAAGTAGAGCCAGTTGCTTGTATATTGCATGATATAGAGAATAATATTTGGGAAGGCCTTGTGAAGGAAGCTTATAAATGATGTGAAATGAAGTAGGAAAGTTATGATCCCAATATTTGAGATGTATAGAGGAGTGAGCAAGAAGTGCCAGTCCCTTTCCACAATGCCCCCATTATATGTGGAGAAGTGAACATGTGAGAGATTTCTATTTCATGAAGGAACCTTGTAAAGGTCTTGAATTCTCCCCCATTATATGTTTGGACTGCTTTAATTGTGGTGTTGAATTGTGTTTTGACAAACGTGAAAAACAACTTATTTTCTATATTGCTTCTGACTTGGTAGGCAAGAAATATATCTTGGTGTATCTTGTGAAGGCATCCACAAATGATATGTAGTAAGTGAAATCAGTGCTTGAAGGTTGAGGTGATTGACCCTAAAGGTATGTATGTATAACTTTAAATGGATCATGAATTCTATGTGACTTACCAAGATAACATGACTTGCAAAAGATTGTGGAACTTTTATTTGATAGATAAATTTCACAATGTTTTAATGCAAGCTTAATGGTTGGAACATGTACATAGTCTAGAATGCCATAATCTAGTAGAATTAGGTTTATTAGACTAAAAAATTACAACACATGAAATAGATTTGGCATGCTTGGGAAAAGAAGAAAATCTCTTTAGCTTGGAAAAGCAAGAGTTAGGTAGTTCAACAATCAAGTTGGGAAAGAAATAGAGGCCATTTGGATCAAGAAAGCCTTCAAGGAGCAATGGCTTAGAACCCTGAGATTTGACATAACATTTGTTAGCAATAAATTCAAATACCACATTGTTGTCCTTAAAATACAACAAAAAGTATATACAACAACGTCCGTGTTGCCACAGTTCTTTGAAGGACTATGGTGACATCTCTAAACTCAGGCGCCAACATTTATTTTTTAATTAATTTTTTTAACATATTACCATAATTGGTTAGATCAATTGTGGTAATATCTTTAACCTTTCATGGGTTTGCATATCAACGCCAGAAAATTTGTGGTTTCTTCAACATTTTAGTTGCACCTTTCGTTTTGATTTATTTTTAAATAAAGAATAAAAGGTTAAATATACAATACCCCCTCTAATGTGAACGGCTTTTGATTTACCCCCTATAAAAATATTTTGGATTCCCCCTTGAAATGTAAAGATTCTGTTGCTTTTCTCCTTAGTTGACAATTTGGCAAGGAAAATGGGAAATCTAATTTTCAATTTACCAGACGCCTTCAACACGTCACACTAGTGACGACCAGCAAGACCATGTTTGCCCAGAGATCATGATGGTCTCCCTGTCATATACCTAACGTTCGTCAGCACTTCACATCGCATGACACCCAGGGTGTCATACTGATGACGCCCGTCACCCTGCTAACAGAAGTATAATCATGTTCTCCACTTGAAGAACCTCAAAAACCCTCTCAACACAACTCCAAACACTCCCAAACTGTCAATAATCATTACCCATATGATTACCACACATTACCATGTTATTTCTTATTAATTTAACATGTTATTACATCGATTTAACCATTAAAACCACAATTTATTGATGCTTTGAAAATCTCAATTTCATGTCAAAACTCATGTTTATGAACAAGAAGCATATGAAACAATCACCACAAATACAATACACGAATTTGCAAGTAAATTATGGCATAAAAACATAATTTCAATCATATGATTCATCAAACAACACAACCAACAAAAGAGGGAAAAATTCTATTGGAGGTTAAGGGAAACCTCTCTACCCTTTCATGAATTAAGCTCCCATACATGAAGACCCCCCCCCCCCCCCCCCCCTTACCTTGTAATTTCAACAAAATTCAGTAAAGCAGACGTCTAGTGATCTCATCTCTCAAGCCCTAACTCTTCCTTTCCATGCTCTTCTCTCCAGTTCACTTGTTTTTCACGTACTGATAGAAAGTACTCTAAAAGCTTAATTTTTGTCTGGTTTTTAGAATATATATACTATTTTAGTTAAGTTCTCTAAATTACACTTTTTGCCCAACTAAAGTCCAGTCCTCCTCCACTCACTATTAAACTCTCTCAATTCACAAAATTGGCATAATCAATTATATTCTCTCCAATTTCTAATTAATTTATTAATTCCGACTAACTACTTAATTAACACAAAACACCACAAATATTATCATCGGCCAGATTTTTCATATATCACAAAATATTATGTAAATAAATTACTCAATTAAATCAAGCAAGTAATTAAATAAGCGAATAATAAAATCAGAGTGTTTTCTCGTACATCTGAAGTACCATTATCATCAGGTAACACAGAGGCAGAGAAAAATGGTGAGGTTTCAAAGAATGTGACATCGGAGGAAACAATGTATTGTTGAAGTTGGGAACAAAAACAACAATAACCTTTTTGTATACGTGAGTAGCCTTGAAAAATATATTAGAACTACTAGTTCTTTCATAACTCCTAGATACCCTTAAATATTAGAGTTTTTAGTTAATGGAGCCATACGCCCGTTTAACATTCCTCATGCATCACAAATACATTTTAAACTATTCTCTAATGTTCGAGGGCTCTATCACCCTACCGCTCTTGTCTAAATCCCTAATAATTGTAAGTGAAGAGGAAAAGAGAAGGAAGACCAGAATACCTATACTTGCAAAGTAGAGGATTGAGTGTTAAACTTGGTAAAACGGGGAAGCAAATGTGCTATGTGTTTGAGGAACTCTAAGGAAGTTTTACGAAAGCTCCAAAGAAGAAGATATGTGAAAACGTGAATACTAAGGGTTGAACCTCTTTTTAATAAGGATTTGAAATCTATCCCTGTGGATAATTATCAACCCCACACTTGGTTCCCCAACATTTGTAAAAGATTTCCCACGTATTTAACATGTGTGAAGGATTAAGGCATATTTGGCTTCTCAAGAAAAATTTATCATTAATCACATTTAATGATGTGTGCGTATTCACCTCAATTGATGTTTAAAGATTCACCTCAGCTGACGTTTGAGGGTCACCTCAATTCACATATAGTGATTTACCCTAAGCTATGCTTGAGGGACTCGCGTCAAGCCATGTTTGAGTGACTCGTCCAAATGTGATGGAAGGAGGCGACTAAACTAAATCACTTTGTTATTTTTAATCCCTCGTCCTTGAGGCATTGTGTATCACACTACTACGAAAAACCCATTTAACGACGCAAGGTTTACCACGGATTCGTATCCCACCGTTGTAATAGGTTAAAAAATTTATAACGCCATATTTAACGGCGGTTGTACTAAATAGCCGTTGTAATACAAGCTGTGTAACAAGCTTTGATTCCCAGCTACTACATTTTTTTCCATATTTTTACATTTTAAACACGCTTGTATTAAAACACCGTTGTAATACATGTAACAAGCTTCGATTCCCAACAACTATATTTTTTGTCATATTTTTATATTTTTAACATATATTTTATTTCTTTTGTTAGTGTTACGGGGATTTAACCTCAAAACTCAAAATTCATCATTGTTTTTCTTTTAAACATATATTTTATTTCTTTTGTTAGTGTTTTTAAGTGCAAGAGAATAATATATATAACTTTAAAAATAAAACTGTAAGAGATGAGCATATAGAAAATAACATTTTATTAAGATTCCATTAAGAAGAGTACATTGATAATCATATTACATATATTTATTAATGTCAGAGCCCATAGCTGCAAATGCATCTTCATAATCCAGACATCTCTCCTTACTCCCCTCATCGGAATCATAATAAACAGTCCTCCTTTTCTTCTTTATCTATTTCTTCTTCAGCTTCTTCTTCTTCTTCTTCTTATCCTTCCTCACCTTTAAGGCATCCTTGACGTTGGCCGCTAGTTGGACCTCCTCAATTGGCGCCTGACGTTCCTCATTGGCGATGTTTATAGCATTCTCATTTGTAGAACTCATTGTTACGAAGAATATATTATGAAGAAATGTAAAGTTGTCTATTTATATATGAGGTTGAAGATGAAAAGTCAGTTTAATGCTTGCAATGATGATAACTTGTAAATGCATGGTTGATATTCTGGAACGATATTTTTTGAAAAACGGAGAAAATTTTAAATCATTATGGCCAGAGTGTTCTCTACTCCGGGAAGAGCAAGGGTTCTAATATTACTACTGTTAGTAATAAAAACCGTAGCGATACCCCTTATACTTGGTACAAGGTTCGACTCCATGCAACAACATTTTTCTATTTTACGTAATTATAGAAAAATGTTATTCCCTGGAGTCGAACCTTGTACCAATTATAAGGGGTATCGCTACGGTTAATATAACTAACCGTTGTGAAATTATTAAAATAATATATATACTTATCACTACGGTTATTTTAGAAAACCGTTGTGAAATATTTACCTATATAAGAGAATTAAGTTTCTATTATTGACAGTAGCGCTGTTTCCTTCACAGCGAAACCCTAGCACCCATTTTAGGAAGTAAACTTCATCTTTTTATAGAATCCTCGAAAAGAAATACAAGAAGTATGAAGCTTGATTTAAGCTTCTTCCTCCTTGTATTTCTTCATGCAGAATCTAAAACTAGATGAACATGGTGATGATGCTGGCGGTAGCAAGCGTAATGTACATATTGTTTATGGAAAATAAGGTATTCTTCTACTTCATTCTTTTTGTTAGATAGTTCCGATTATCTCGTTTGCTTCATGTTGTTTTTGCTTATTGTTCTCATTTTGTGCAGATTCGACTTCAATGCTTCACAAGCAAGGTGAACTTCATTGTAATGGTACAGTCCCACTTTTTAGGGTTTTGTTTCAACTTTTGGTTGTTTTGTTTTGAATACTAACTAATTTTCTTCATTGCTTCCCACTTCTTAAGGTTTGTTTCACATGGTGATGATGATGGGGGTACATATATATATGAATTCATTCTGATAAGGTACATATATATGAATTCATTCTGATATTGTATATGAAATTTAGTTTATTATATACTATGTATATTGTTTGTTTCACTATCCTTTTATTGAAAATGCGATTAGTTAAATTGATATAGAACATTAGTTTATTATATACTATGTATATTGTATATAGTTAAATTGAATACTAACTAATTTTCTTCATTGCTTCCCACTTCTTAGAGTTTGTTTCACATGGTGATGATGATGGTGGTACATATATATGAATTCATTCTGATAAGGTACATATTTATGAATTCATTCTGATATTGTATATGAAATTTAGTTTATTATATACTATGTATATTGTTTGTTTCACTATCATTTTATTGAAAATGCAATCAGTTAAATTGATATAGAAACTTATAATCTTAAAATTAAGATGTATTTGAAAATCAACCTTTATCATGTCAATGTTTTTCGAATTGCATCCATTTCATTAAGCACATTTAATGTTCCTTAACATAAAATTTATGGTCCAATGGTCCGTTTGCTTCAATTCATCGATATCTTTTATTATAGTTTACCTCATCGTCGTCACTAATCATTGTGGTTGTTAAGATCATGATTGTTATGATGATAAAATCGCGATGATTTTTGGCGATGATGAGGTAAACTATAATAAAAGATATCGATGGATTGAAGGAAACCGACCATTGAACCATAAATTTTATGTTAAGGAACATAAAATGTGCGGAATGAAATGGATGCAATTGGTTTTCAAGAACAGTTTAATTTTCAGATTATATAGTTCTTTACCAATTTTAATGGTTGTATTTCTTTAATTATGTGTATGGTAAAACAAGCAATATACATTTGTATTTAATAAACTAAGGGTACATTCCACAACGGTTGAGACACATAACCGTTGTGATAGTTAATATATATTACAACGGTTGATACTCAAAACCGTTGTGATAGTTAATATATATTACAACGGTTGAAATTCCTAACCGTTGCAATATAGCGTGCGCTTCCAGAATACTACAACAGTTTCCAGACCGTTGTAGAAACAACGAACTTACAACTACAATCTACATAACAACGCCTTCGCCCGCGTCATTACATGTCATTCCCAACCGTTGTTAAATGAGTTTTTCGTAGTAGTGCCAGTATAATTGTAAAGGCCACGAAGGGGGCAGTACAGAGTTCACTAAGGACATATGATACGACAACTCACTTTAATCGAATCAATTTTTCATTGGATGTCACAATCGTTTATTAGTCCAATCAGTCTCTCTCTGCTAGGCTTAGTTAAAACCACTTATTGCACACTCATGAAATATGGTGATTGATGTGTCATTGGTCACTAATAGTATGGAAACTCTTTAAAAGAGAAAAACCATGTTCTCATGAAGAATATGGAAAAATAAAAATGTCACACTCCTAAGAGAGGCACAATAACCACCCCATAAGTCCAATAATCCACGCCCAATAAACTTCTATAAATACGTCAACCATGGAGTTGAGGGAATAAATTCAATTCACTTATAAACTGCATAGTTACAAAGTCTCTTACCATCCCTAGGTGAGATTGGTCTAACACGAACAATAATCCTAAATCATAAGAAAATCCTACACAATTAGGGATTATTACTCATTGTACTTTTACCAACTACAATTACATAAGTGATAAAAATTATAAAGATATTTAAAAGCAAATGACGTAAATGTCTCATCAATGATGGTAAATATTTGATATTTAATCATTGTAATCATACGATGCCACATGGAATCAATAGATCTTACGTTAGTAGTATCTAAGGAATATTACATCCATCCCAAATTATAAGACGTTTTGAACCTTTCTCACAAATTAAGAAACTTAATTATTATTTTATGGGAAAGACAAATTATATATGATTAAAAGAATTGAAAGAATAAATAATGATAAATATTTGAGGGTATATTAGAAAAAATATCATTAATATTACATTAGAAATATAAAGTAACTTATAATTTGAGACAAATTTTTTTAACAATGTGACTTATAATTTAGGACATATAAAGTAAGAAACAATCCCATCATTACTTCATCTATGGGACACATGTCACAACACATATCACAAGATCGTTCAAACAAAAACATGAAAACTCATAAAACTCTTTAGATTTCCACCTCACATCCGAGTTATAAGTTAAAGAGAACAAGGTACTACTTTTGTATAAAAGAATGACACAACTTTTGAGACCTAGTAGATACTCCTATTGAGGTCAATGTTAAATAATATCCAGATGATAGTAATCTCTTAATGCATCGGCAACTCATTAGTAGTCTTAACCATTTTACTCTGGCATATCTTTTGTTGTACTACATGTAAGTAAATTCATACATTCTCTACTTCATTTCCACTTGGTCACGATTTTTCCTATAATTCTCTACTTAAAAGGAACCATTCAATATATGGTCTATGTTTTTCCATTGATATAACTCCTAAGTTGAGTGTATATAGTGATGTCGATTGTTGCATGTTTCTTGACCCTTCATTGATCTCATTAAAATGTAAAAGCAAGTAGGAGTCTATAAATCTTCTATTAAATCCTGTATTGTGTCATTCCGCTTCGTTGTCTTTTGGATGAACTCGAATTTTCTCAAACAAATTTAATATCACTTTATGTTTGCAATACAAATGTCAGTCAAATAGCTGCAAATCTTGTTTTTAGTTAATGCGCCAAACATATCGAAATCTCCGTGTCATTGTTACAGTAGATTATATTGAGAAGGAGATCTTTATTATTAACAAAAGAGGACTCTTGACACATTACTTAATTAGTTTAAAAATACTACTACATGAATTGTTATATTTATTATTTAATATTTGAAACGTAGATATGTTTACGAATCCATTGTTTTTTTAATCATGTTCTTTTCTTTCCTTGCAGCACCATATGAGTCTCATATCAATGTAATAAGAATCATTGTTTTATATTGTAAACAATATAAAACATATGACTCCATCCTTTGAATCTTACTATGGTTTGGTTTGAAGTGGAGTCTCACATCTCACGCTATACTTTGTGTTGGTTCTTTTAAAAAGATTAGAATGCTTGTCACTTAAATTATTCTTCTTGAATCTATATATAACAAACACATTCAATGACAGTATTCAATTACCCTGCAAGCATTTATATTTCAGAGCACAGTTTAATACAATGATTAATACATTAGTTGCCAAAGTCAAGAGAGTTCTTCAAGGCTGTGGTGCAATAGCTGCATCTGAAGAAGATGTGAAGCTTTTGGGTGCTGTGGGAAGCCCATTTGTGATAAGGGTTCAAATTGCTTTGGCTTTGAAGGGAATTGATTACAAATTTATTCCAGAAAACTTGGCCAACAAAAGTGAACTTCTCCTCAAATACAACCCAGTTTATAAAAAGATTCCTGTTTTTGTGCACAATGAGAAGCCTATATCAGAATCCTTTGTGATTCTTGAGTACATTGATGAGACATGGAAAAAAAATCCAATCTTTCCTTCTGATCCGTACCAAAGAGCCGTGGCTCGATTTTGGTCCAAGTTCATAGATGATAAGGTAAGTAACTATAGTTCATACATCAATACTCTTCATGATATTTATTTTTTTAAATATGTAACCTTGATTTTTTGAAATCAGTGTGTGGCAGCTGCATTGAAGTCTGTGTTTTTGGTTGATGAGAAAGAACGAAAGAAGGCTAGTGAAGAATTATTGAATGTTTTACAGTTTCTTGAGAATGAGTTGAAGGATAAGTTTTTTGGAGGAAAAGAGATTGGCATTGTGGATATTGCTGCTCTCTTTATCCCTTTACTGCAAGAAGTAGCAGAGTTTCAGTTATTCACTAGTGAGAAATTACCAAAACTACACAAATGGAGTCGAGAATTTTACAACCATCCAAAAGTTAAAGAATGTTTGCCTTTAAAAGCACAACAACTTGCATATTTCAAAGCTGTCGCTGGAAAACTTGCTACTCTATTAAAATAAATTGATAAATTGTGAGGCAAGGAAATCTGTGTAACTAGTGTGTTGTGAGTTATTGTTGTTTGTATATGAATAATCTCTAATTTCTCATCTCATGTATCATTATCATATTGTAATATTGTTGTCAATTTCAATATTTTAATTACCCATGCTTCAACTTTATTACTTATAATTCTGTTCTTTAGAGGGTTGATATCGAACGCGGTGTCACAGAAAATTGATTCGATAAGTTAAACTAGAATCACCACAATTTATAGTGATTCAATTGTACAAGATGATGTAGCAAAAAAAGTAATAAAGAACACAATAATTGGTAACCCAGTTCGATGCAACTGCATTTACGACTGGAGGGTTGTCTTTCAACCCAAGAAAAAAAATTCACTATCAGGAGTTTAGTACAATTAATCTTACAAGCAACAACAAGATCTATGTTATTTAATGTCTTTTTCCAAACACTACCCAATAACTTTCTATTTAGGACTCTCCCTAAATATGAGAATCCCTCTTACTTTCTCTCAATCACTAAATCCTAGTGATTCATGTTTCACCAAATTATCAACGTTGAATATACAACTTAACTAGATAAACCTTCTATATGCCAAGTTACTGAAACATAGAGGTGTACATAAAGATGTTGAATCTACAACTCAACTACACAAACCTACAACTATGTCAAGTTACTGAAACATAGTGTGTTGTACATAAAATAATCAGGACTCTTGTAAACTCTAGCACTCTAAAATCTTCAATGTGAATGTTTTCCAATGTAGGTCTAGGGTTCCTTATATAGCATAATAACTCTAGACTTTTCTCCTTGGATATTATCTTTAATTTAGTCCAAATTAATGAAAAATCTGTTGGATACTATCTATTCCATAAATCTCTCCAAATAGATATGATTTGTTACAATTTAACTTCTAATTTAAATCATCATTTAAATTTGAATTTATCTTCATCTAGATGTCAAACAAATCACCTAGTCATATTGCTAAACCAATTAGCAATAAAATCTTATTCAATCTTTAACTAGAAAGTCGTCCAAAATACAACAGCATTGACTTGTTGTGCAACGCGCGGATGTCGTACCAACATGTTGTGACATCGTATCCAACATGTGTCCCTTCTGTACCTCCATACAACTTAAGCAAGCTAAATTAATCTTGAACACTTTTCCATCATCAATGGTTCCTTTAAGGATGGCTCTTCATATCCTATGTTAAATGCATTCGTAGTAACATCCGTTGTCCTACATAACTATCAAGTAATGTTTCTCCTATTAATTTTCATAACTTCTGTGCAATCATGAGATGTTTCGTAACCATCCTATGTGATCTTTCTGTTGGGAAAATAACAAAAAAAAACAAATTTCTATGCACGCGGAAGCACACCCACAAAAAAGAAAAAGAAGTAAAAATTCCAACAAAAACTCATAAAATCATAATCAACTTGTAATTTTTACAAGGGCAAAATTACAAACCCTCCCATACAATTGCAATTTTAAGGAGAAAAATTGCAAACCCTACCAATTACAATTTTTGAACGGAAAAATTGCAAACCCTCGCTCAATTGCAATTTTTGGACGGAAAAATTGCAAACCCTCTCAACAAACTATTTTTGAACGGAAAAATAGAAAATCATCTCAACAATCTATTTTTGAACGGAAAAATAGAAAACCCTCTCAAGAATCTATTTTTGAATGGAAAAATAGAAAACCCTCAGTAAACATACAACTACCCAAATCCCCAATACACCCAAAAGACTACATTTTATTGTTGTTTGGAAAACTAAAACTAACTATCTCTATTTATACTAATACTCAAATTTTATTTTCTTCCTACTACCCGATGTGGGACTTGGATGAATATATTATATAACCCAACAAATCCTCCCTACATCCAAAGTCTCACATATCTTCACTTTGTCTTCAACTTCATCTTCAAAACGATCATTATAATTATAATGATTAGCCACATTTGTAAAATTATTAATCTTCAATCTTTTTGTCTTCTTCCTCCCATGATCAGAATAATTATTATTCTTCCTTACTCCCTTGATCACAACCAGGCTCGGATACTAGTTGTTGGGAAAATAACAAAACAAACAAATTTCTATGCACGCAGAAGCATACCCACAAAAAAGAAAAAGAAGTAAAAATTCCAACAAAAACTCATAAAATCATAATCAACTTGTAATTTTTACAACGACAAAATTACAAACCCTCCCATAAAATTACAATTTTAAGGAGAAAATTACAAACCCTACCAATTACAATTTTTGAACGGAAAAATTGCAAACCCTCACTCAATTGCAATTTTTGGATGAAAAAATTGCAAACCCTCCCAACAAACTATTTTTGAACGGAAAAATAGAAAACCCTCTCAACAACCTATTTTTGAACGGAAAAATAGAAAACCCTCTCAACAACCTATTTTTGAACGGAAAAATAAAAAACCCTCTCAACAACCTATTTTTGAACGGAAAAATAGAAAACCCTCTCAACAATCTATTTTTGAACAGAAAAAATAGAAAACCCTCTCAACAATCTATTTTGAACAGAAAAATAGAAAACCCTCTCTAAACACACAACTACCCAAATCCTCAATACACCCAAAAGACTACATTTTATTGTTGTGTGGAAAACTAAAGCTAACTATCTCTATTTATATTAATTCTCAAATTTTATTTTCTTCCTACTACCCGATGTGGGACTTGGATGAATATATTATATAACCCAAAACTTTCATGTCGCCCTCTAGTACCATTTCAGAGATCGGACTGACTTATTCCTCTGTCATAGTTATCAGAGACCAGCTCTGATCTTTTACGCTTTGATAGTATCACTTTACCCTGACCGACTCCGACTTGCCTACGATCATGTTTATCCGACTTGATTACTCTTGTAGTCGGCTTACAAAAGCTCGGACCTAGGGAATTCCAGGATGTACATAAGCCCCCTGATCACGAGGTCTGATTGGATTGAAGTGTTCAGACAAAAAGTCTTGGAATTTCTATTGGTCACTTACTCGGTGAGTTACCGTTGCCAGCTGAATTTCTCTCTGCTTGCCACAATGGCATTTTTTATGAGGGTTAATGTAGCCGTCAGTTTTTTTTCGGTGACGCGACCACCTTACCGCATAATTGGTGCTACTTTCTTGTGTTTATCTGCTGTGGATTGGGAAAGTTTCTCCTTTGGGATGATTGAGAGACTGTTTTTGTTGTTTTCGGGTTTTCTGTTGTTTTCGGAAATGTACCTGGACCTAAAGTTTTTGATTTGTATGCTCGCTAAGATTTCACAATCTTATGCCTACGTATTCCCGTAAAGAGATTTGGGGAAATCAGAGTGTTCGTAGTTCCTCCTATTTCTATGGGAGGAAAATGTGGTGTCTTGTTTAAAACCCAAGATTGAAGCTAGCTGAGTATTTGTGTCTTGTTTAAAGCCCAAGATTGAAGCTAAAAGGGTGATTGAGAGAGAGAATGTTTCATCTCTAAAGGGAGATATCTTACCTATTCATCACAAAAAGGTCAGGTAATTGGTTATAAGGGAAATTACTTTAACTGGGATATGTGGAATCCAGCAATGCCATAATTTCCATTATAAGAGAGATGCCATGAAGGAATAAGCTTTAACTTAGTATAGAGCAATGCCACTTTTTCCTTTATGAATCTTTCATGCTAAGAGAGGGACATTGGCTTGGATGTATGGAATCCAGAGGCTTGCCACTTATAGCAGTCAGATGAAAGAGAGATTTTAGCCAGGATAAAGGAGGGACTCCAGCTTGGATTTTGAATTAACAAGTGTGCCATTTATAGCAATTATCTGGAAAAAGGTGTTGATTGTTTGTTTTGATATGTGATGTATAGAAGAGGTATCTTCCTACAGAGAGGACTCGTGGTCTCATCTGAGGGGATGTTGTTTTTTGTGTGCCTTGTTCAAAGCCCAAGGTTGAAGCTGAAAGAAAATGACTCCTCTGGGGAGTGTTATATCTGTCTTGTACAAAGCCCAAGATTGAGGCTGACTGGGAAAATTCTTATATGAAGCCTAAGAGGAGGCTGTCTCTTGCTGAGGATTTATTGAAAATCCAAGAGCATGTCTAGATTGTATTGGGGAATCCAAAAGGGATCTAACTCTTGTTGGGGAATTAGGGAAGAATTGAAGTACCGGTTGCCATGAGGCTCTGATTCAGTTAGGGATTTGTCTTGGTTGGGGTTTTCAAGGTGAAAGTTAAGCCTTGTTGGAGGTTAGAGAAGTTTAAAGGTGAGTTTGAAAACCTTAAAGATTTTTAACTCTGCTGGAGACTGGTGTGTTGATGAAATGATCAGGGTTTATCCTATGCCTTTAGGAAACCTGGGGGTCTTTATGTGAAGTCCAAATGGAGACTATGATAATGAGACTTTCCAAGTCTACTTGAATGAAGCCCAAGAGGAGGCTGAAACTCTCCAAGTCTCTTAAGAAGTGGTAGACTCTGGTGTATAGATATCTTTGTATGATGCCAAAGAAGAGGTTGTGGGTTTAAGGAATGAAGATCAACCCTTTGATGATATGATGTGTAGCTTTTGACTTTCCCTGGGATTGAACTAGCAAAGATGACTAATTTCTATCTTATGCCTTTAGGATGCCTTTAGGTCCTTGTACTAAGCCCAAGAGGAGGCCGAGGAACTTCTAAGAAGCCTGTTGGTCATTGTACTAAGCCCAAGAGGAGGTTGGGGATACTTCTAGGAAGCTTGTGGGTCCAAGCCTGGGAAAAGTTCAAGAAAGGTTTCACCGGGAATAATCCTTTATTTATTGAACAGTTCTAAGGTTTCAAGAAATTTAAAAGAGGTTTCACCCGGAATTAATCCTCTTTGGAGAAGTGAATTTCTTGTATATGTTTCTAAGTTTTGACAGTCTTGAGAAAAGTTTCACCGGGAATAATGCCTTTCTCTGTTCCATATTGAATAAACCCAAGAGGAGGCAGACTGTATCGAGGGGAGTTACCTATGAGGGAACTAGTTGTTGACTTTGTTAGAAGTAACCTCTGGTTTGACCTAAGTGTAGATCTAACTGTTGGGGAAACTCTAAACAAATATGCACAAGTATATATACAGATAAGTGTATTAACAGGTATATAAACAAATATGCATTGAATTGAAAAGATTTGGGTCTTACACTCTGAAAAGAGACCCAAGTGTATTGTGATTGATTGTATTGATTACAACTGTATGATTAGGGTTTTAAGAAATTGAAGAAAGTTTTGAGAAAACTTTGAGTTTGAATTTGAATTGAAAGAAAGTTGTTTTAAAAGAAAAGAATGTTTGGGGCTTATAACTCAAAGAGAGGCCCAAGTGTTCTAAAAGTAGTTTCACTGGGAATAATGTTTCTCTTAGTACCAGTTTAAAATAGACAGATGATTTTGAAAACAGAGGTATGGGGCTTACAACTCAATGAGAGGCCCGTGGAGGTTGTTTATTGTTTAAAACAAAGTTTGTGTACAAAATATTTGGGCTTATACTCTAGGAGAGGCGCATATGACTTGTTTTGAAAATAGTGATCGCACTGCGATACCGGAAGACGTTGTGGGACTTACACTTGTCTTACCCCAAATTTTGACCTTAGGCAAAGGATCAATCAAGAAATGACATGATCTTCAACTTGTCTAAACCTCCCCCAACACCCACAAAGGATTAAGAGGGCTCCCAGATCAAGAATCAAGCACAAAGTTGCAACATTCCAAGTGGATCAAGCCCCAAGATCGCCAGTGTCACCAAATTAGTGTTTTGGTCGACCAAGGCCTCTAGATGGAAAAATTTCCTCTAGGCATGAGCCAATGCTTCAAAGCACAACCCAAGATACTCCAAGGGACCTCATGGACCCAATCATCAAGTTAATTTAGTCTCAGGGGATGCATTCATAAAAAATCAGGAATTAGGGTTTCTTGACCTAATTCACCCCGAAGTTGACTTTTGGAGCAAAACATGAGCCAAGACCTCAAGATATGATTTGAGGGCCTCAAATACACCACATTGATCCATTTACAACCATGGATTGATTCAAGAAGCTTGATTCACAAGTTTCATTTTCATCTGGACCACAATTAGGGTTTTAAAGAAAATGTCAACTGTACCTTTGACTTTTGACCAAGACATGCTCCCAAACCTTAGGACATGGTTTAAGACACCCTAAAACACCTATGGAATCCATCCATTAGGTTTAAATTGGGTCAAAAACTTGATTGCACAAAGGATCGCACAGTTTGGATTTCATCTGACAAAAAGTCAATTGTGCACAAAATCAAGTTTGACTTTTTGGAATTTTTCACAAATATGGTTCCCTTAAGTAAAAAACAATCTTAATGTATGGTATTGATCATAATTTATCAAGAAAAATCAAGAAAAGTGAGGTTTCTTGCAAAAGGGGCAACCATGAGAAACCAAAATTATTCTAAGTTATGGAACAAAAGTGATTTTGTACCAACTTTGCAAGGTCATAACTCCTAAACCATAAAGCCTTTTTCTCCCATTCAAAACTCAAATGAAAGTCCATCTGACATACTTCAAATATGTCAACTACAAGAGATTCCAAATCCTAGTGGATTTTGAGTTATGGATTGATCAAAATCACAAAAAGTGAAAATGGCCACTTTTTCCAACACTTAGTGAAATTTTCAATAAGTCAGAATCTGTCTTACTTTTTCCAAAATGCAGAGGCATTTTTCACTTTGATCCAAGCTGAACCAAGACCAACTTTGAACATCAAAGTTGAAGTATGCCATGAGGGCTTTCCAACAAGTACCAGATCATCTCCAAATTCAATTTGAGTAGGGAGTTCCAACTCTTGGAACATGGCACCAAGACTGATTTTGTTCAAGGCAGATTATAGGTCATTTGCTTGATTTTGCCAAATCAGATAATTACAAGCCTTGTCGTCCATTTGGACACCTCAAGGGATAAAATCAAAGAGGAATGATCTGATCCACAAGCCTCCCAAGTCCAAGGAACTACATGTAGCCATAAATGCCCTAAAAAGGCTAAAAAGCTCAAAGACTCCAATTTTGTTTCAAAGCATTCAATGGATACATCAAGGTGGCATGGACTGAAGCAAACCTAACTGAATGAGTCAAGATTCAGCTCTGAACCAAAGGACCATAGGCCTGTGCCCTAACCTCAAGTCAATGGCTAGAGGAGACTAAAGATGCCTTTTGATCAACATTGGCCAAAGGACTGTCCAAGCTGCCATTCACTATTCCTTGCAAAACAAACTTGCTATACTATAAATAGAGCTCGTTTGTGATTAGTTTGAGTACACCAAAGCACTACAACACTTTCTTTCCTCAAAATCTCTCTCATTTTGTAAAAATGCCTTCTTTTGCAAGTCACCACTGAATTTTTGAGTTAGAGAGCAATTCCACAACAGCTCATGATCCAAACACATCCAATGTATCATATATAAGCTGTTCAAACACTCATTCTTGATCTGAAACACCAAAATAAGAAAGTCAACCTCCAAAACCTCAAATTTTGACTTTTTTGCATTTTCCAAGCCATGTCTTGATTCAGTGTTGGTTGCAGAATAGCGGCAAGCAGTAAAAATATTTTATTTTCGGAAGAATTCCCTCCGGGATTTATGTCGTGTCCACAGAGATCGGTTCGAGGGAAAGAATGTCGTTCGACAGTCTCTCGAGTTTATGAGTTTGGATTAAATTGGTTTAAAGTAAAGAAACAGAAAAGTAAATATTAACACAAGAAAATTCATTCATCAGAGAGAAAAGACTTATCAAGCATGTATATATTCCACTCATCATAAACTTAAACCTATCGACCAGTTACACTCAACTTACAATACTCCTTAATATCACCCGATATCATTCACAACACATGTCCATCTCTGGCACACTCAACCATGCTACCCTCATTGGCACTCTCGCACCCGACTCAAGACACGGAGGCATTAAGTTTCGACACCCGTACAGATTGTTAGTCCTAAATCTATCTCTAGAGTTCAGAAACTAATAGATAATTATCCTTAATCGAAGTTGGTGAAGTTTATCTCTAACACGACCCAAACCCCGCGCATTTAAGCAAAGATCAAGAACAATCACTAATAGAGATTTGTAAAGCAAATTAAATATAACACCATGGGTGACAAATGTACATAAGATCAAAGTAAAAGCATATACAAACCCAACAAAGAAGAAAGACATGAAGAAAATCAGAAATGAACCAAACACTTCACAGATTGTCAGAGCCGATCGATGAGAAATCCACCTCAGATCATCCGTATGCAAGTTTCCATGATGTTTTCTAAGCTAATCTACTGAAAAATTAAGTTTGATGGAGTTGGAATCACAAAACCCCAAAACCATCCCCTAAAAAGTGACTGAAATGAAATATATACAATTAAAAATCTGTCACGTTCGCTTTGCGAACAAATCATTCGCCTAGCGAACCTCAAAAAATGGCACTTAAGTGCCTCTGAAATGTTAAACCGCCTTTGCTTTTCTTCGTGAGTTCGCAATGCGAACAATTTATTCGCAAAGCGAATGCTCGCTGCACAGTTCACAAAGCAAACTTTGGTTCCTTTTTCCTCTGCCTCAAATTGGGACCATTCGCTGGGGAACTCGCCAGCCATTCACTGGCTCACTCGCAAAGCGAACAGGCTAAACTTTTTGGTTTTCTTCAGCGCCCTTTTATTGTTTCAAATGACACATATTGGAGCCTTTATTACTCATTGCTCCAACAATGCTTAATTACCTACAAAATGAATGGAAAATTATCAATTGTTACATAAATGAATCAATATTACAAATATATACTAACTAACGTATTTATACACAAAGTGAGGTTTATTCAAACGATATTAACCACAAAGTATCGATAAGTGCAACAAAACATATACACAGAAATAGTTACATTTTGCACTTATCAAACTCTCCCCAACTTAAACTTGTTTGTCCTCAAACAAGAATCAACTAGCTTAAGAAACAAATGCAAAATCCAAAGAATCACGAATCAACAGGTTTTGAAAAACGGAAACAAATGTATGGCTCAAATGAAAAACGGTACACACAAAGTAAATACTTACCACTAAACTACGACGACAACATAGTCATGAAACAAATGTAAAATACAAAAATCATGCCAAACATCCTAAAACAACACAAGTTCCAACGTGAATCACACCTAGCAAAAACAATCATTGGTAGATGAAAAACACAAAATGAGGTACTTATCACTCACACAACAATCATGCAAACAAAAGACTAAATTATGCAACCATCCAAAAATCATATTGAATATACATAGGCAAGAATCACAAGGACTTTCAAGGTTGTAGCCTGGTCGGGTAAACAAACAAGGGGCAATTTCTAAAGGTAATTGAAACAAAAACTTGCCTAAACCTAACGGAGTAATCAACTCACAAAAGTTCAAACACCAAATTCCAATCAACTTCTTCTTTCATCTCAAGTGTTACACAAAACACAATACTTATTTAGCACAATTATTTGAACTCTTTTTGTTTCCTTTTTCAAGGATTTTCTGTTTCTTTCTTTTTCTCTTTTTTTCCTTTTCTTTTTCATATTTTTCTCTTTTTTCTTTTCTTTTTCAATCCTTATAGAAACCAACCAATGAGTAAACAATCATTATCTCCCCAACTTGAATTCAACCACATCATCATGTGAATACTCCCTATTTTCTAAGGCAAGGTAAAAATTCATACAACAACACAAAGTTGAGGGTTCAAGAAAAAACAAAATCCAATCAAAAATAAGTGAACTAAATACTCATAGACAAACATTAAGTTCAAATAAAACATGAATCAAAAAGCTCAAAGGGGTTACGAATGATTACACGCTCACATGGTGAATGACTATTTGGCTAGGTAGTTGTGCTCAAAATGAAACAAAATGCCTTTATCCTTTTCATGCTTTCATATAACAAACACAAACAAAAGATTAAGTATAATAAAATCCAGTTAGAACAAGAATGTTGGTACTCCGCGCATATATGAACAATGGAAAGCTACCTCACAAAAAGGTTGGGAACTAAAGTGATTCACAACAAGAACAAGTATACAAAAGAATGAATGGCATGAAAGTTTGTAAAAAGCCTAAGTATCATGAATATGCTAAAGTATAGAAAGCGATAAATACATACCTCGGACGTGTACAAAACTTAACAAAATCATTACCATACATTCGCAAGTTGAAACAAACAAACTTGGAAAATCACCAAGCATCCTCAAATTAGTCGACCAAAATTTGCGACCAAACAACAAACAAAAACATTATAAACTAAAAACAATAAAACATGCTTGTTTTACATCGTAAGCTCGACGCCTTTACGGTGCTTAGCTAGTACTTCCTTCTTTCAGGCCATGGTGATGCCTCACCGCGCAAACCAAAAGCAAGTGCCCTAACAAAACACTTAAACAAACGTTAAAATATACAAGTGTCAATATAAACAAGTGAAAATAGACAATATATACGATATATACAAAACTCAAAAGCAAAGAAACTATCGCAATGCGATTCAATATCAAAACCAATCCCCGGCAACGGCGCCATTTTGTTGGTTGCAGAATAGCGGCAAGCAGCAAAAATATTTTATTTTCGAAAGAATTCCCTTCGGGATTTATGTCGTGTCCACAGAGATCGGTTCGACGGAAAGAATGCCGTTCGGCAGTCTCTCGAGTTTATGAGTTTGGATTAAATTGGTTTAAAGTAAACAAACAGAAAAGTAAATATTAACACAAGAAAATTCATTCATCAGAGAGAAAAGACTTATCAAGCATGTATATATTCAACTCATCACAAACTTAAAGATATCGACCAGTTACACTCAACTTACAATACTCCTCAATATCACCCGGTATCGTTCACAGCACATGTCCATCTCTGGCACACTTAACCATGCTACCCTCATCGGCACTCTCGTACCCGACTCAAGACATGGAGGCATTAAGTTTCGACACCCATACAGATTGTTATCCCTAAATCTATCTCTAGAGTTCAGAAACTAACAGATAATTATCCTTAATTGAAGTTTGTGAAGTGTATCTCTAACACGACCCAAACCCCTCACATTTAAGCAAAAATCAAGAACAATCACCAATAGAGATTTGTAAAGCAAATTAAATATAACGCCATGGGAGACAAATGTACATAAGATCAAATTAAAAACATATACAAACCCAACAAAGAAGAAAGACATGAAAAAAATCAGAAATGAACCAAACACTTCACGGATTGTCAGAGCCGATCGATGAGAAATCCACCTCAGATCATCCCCAAAACCATCCCCTAAAAAGTGACTGAAATGAACTATATACAATTACAAATCTGTCACGTTTGCTTTGCGAACGAATCATTCGCCTAGCAAACCTAAAAAAATGGCACTTAAGTGCCTCTGAAATGTTAAACCGCCTTTGCTTTTCTTTGTGAGTTCGCAATGCGAACGATTTATTCGCAAAGCGAATGCTCACTGCACAGTTTGCAAAGCGAACTTTGGTTCCTTTTTCCTCTGCCTCAAACTGGGACCATTCGCAGGGGAACTCGCCATCCATTCGCAAAGCGAATGTTTGTTGGCTCACTCGCAAAGCGAACAAGCTGAACTTTTTGATTTTCTTCAGCTCCCTTTTATTGCTTCAATTGACACATCTTGGAGCATTTATTACTCATTGCTCCAACAATGCTTAATTACCTACAAAATGAATGGAAAACTATCAATTGTTACACAAATGAATCAATATTACAAATATATACTAACTAACGTATTTATACACAAAGTGAGGTTTATTCAAACGATAATAACCAAAAAGTATCGATAAGTGCAACAAAACATATACACAAAAATAGTTACATTTTGCACTTATCATTCAGTCACTTTCAAAACCACACAAAGCCTCAAACACACTACAAATATCATCCTCAAACTGTCCCAATTTGTTTCCCTCATCTGGAACACCATTTGACAGATTTACCATTTTGGTCACTTTTGCCACTCTTGCAAGAAAGAGCCAATTCTTGTTCCTGAGGATTCCAGCTGGTTTTGATCATCCTAAAAGCTTTTAAGGGATCAATCAAGAGTGTCTAAAGCATTGGATTACTTCTTCCACAAGGATCTTGACAGATAGCACAAGGAGCTTCAAGAGGCAGGATACACCTAAATTTTGTCAAAATCCATGGAGAAATGAGGAAGTTAGAGCCTTCATGCAAGAGGCCTAAAATCAGGCCAGCCTTGGGCAAGGGCCAGACCATAGCGCCTTGGCCAGGCCTAAAACCTTGCCACCCATATATGTTCATGGGGTGATTTTGATACACGGATGTATCACCACCCCAGTGGTAACGCGCATGTGTGTTTGGAAGGAAGGTCGTGGGTTCAAGACCCACCCAGACCATTTTGCCATTTTCCCCCATTTTTCTATTTTTCACATTTTTCATGTTTTTTATTAATTAATTCCAAAATTAAGTTCTCTCTCAATTTTAATTATTTTTTATTGGTTCTTTTTTTGAAAATTCACAAAAATGTTAAAATATTTTATTCTACAAAAATCTCACAAAAATATTATTTATTTCATATATTTGGTATTTTTGTATAGAATTATATTTTTATTTGTTTTTAGGCATTTAAAAATATTTCTTTCTCTTGATTTTGCAAATTCAAATGATTTTCAAATCATTCCATGAATGAAACATGATTTTTCAAACATTAATCCAAGATCACAACTTTTTTTTACACATGTTTGATAATTTTTATCATTTTAATTGAATTTTTATTCAATTAAAATATATTTTTTAATCAAATTAGGGTTTTGCTTATTTTCACCCTCACAAATATTTTTCAAAACACTTTTGGGCCTCTAATAGAGTGTAAGACCCAATCTTTGTTGTATATAAACCTTTTTGGGCCGCAGTCATTGTATAAGTCCCACTGTGTTTTCTAAAACCGCTGTTCGATCGTCACCCTTTAAACAAAATCATTTGGGCCTCTCCCTGAGTTGTAAGCCCCATTCTCTTTTCTTTTAAAACACTTTGGGCCTCTTGATAGAGTGTAAGTCCCATCCCTTTGTAAATAAACCATTTTTGGGCCTCAGTCATTGTATAAGTCCAGATACGATTTCAAAAATCTCGGTGCGATCGCCGTTTTCAAACAAAATCATCTGGGCCTACCCTTGTGTTGTAAGTCCCATTTCTTTTCTTTTTCAAACACTTTTGGGCCTCTTAATAGAGTGTAAGACCCATCTCTTTGTGCATAAAACCTTTTTGGGCCTCAGTCATTGTATAAGTCCCGATACAATTTTCAGATCAACGGTACGATCACTGTTTTTCATTTGGGCCTCTCCTTGAGTATAAGCCCTAATCTTCTTTTCAAAACAACTTTCCCCTTTGATTTAGATTCAAATCCATAGTTGTTATCAAAACTTTCTTTAATTTCTTGAACAACTAACCATACAGCTGTTACAATGGAAGCTTGCTCACCTGTAAGTTTTATCAGCTTTCTTTTACATACTTGTATATATATATTTGTTTGTAATGCTGGAAGCTGGCTCACCTGTAAGTCCTCATACCCTCTTTTACATATAGTATATATTTCATCTGTATATATATATATGCCTGTATATTATCTTGCTTAGAGTTTTCTTCGGCAATTAGGTCTAGGATTAGATAAAACCAGTGGTTACTCTTTCAACACAGTCAAAACTAGTTCCCAATAGGAAATTCCAGATACAGTCTTGCCTCCTCTTGGGCTTATACAATATGGAACAGAGAAAGGCATTATTCCCAGTGAAACTTTTCTCAAGACTGTTACTATTAAAAAATTGTCAAAGAAATTCATTTCCCCCAGAGAGGATTAATTCCCGGTGAAACCTCTCTTGAATTTCTTCAAACCCTAGAACTGTTCTCTAAAGAAAAGATTATTCCCGGTGAAACTTTTCCTGAACTTTTCTTAAGTTTGGACCCTCAGGCTTCCTAAAAGCATCCCTAGCCTCCTCTTGGGAAAGTTTCTTGGGAAATATGAGAGAGAGTGAGTTTTTGTTGATGGTTCGGGTTTTCCGATGTCTTTAGTAGGTACTGAACCTAAGTTTTGATTGGTATGAAGGTACTGGACCTAGAGTTTTTTATTGGTATGCTCGCTAAGATTTCACAATCTTATGCCTATGTATTCCCGTTTTAAAGAAACAGGGAAATCAGAGCAATCGTAGTTCCTCCTATTCTATGGGAGGAAAAGATGTTTTGGTGTCTTGTTCAAAGCCCAAGATTGAAGCTGAAAGGTTGTATTTGTGTCTTGTTTAAATCCCAAGATTGAAGCTAAAAATTTGACTGAGAGAGAATTTGTCATCTCTAAAGGTGAGACATCTCGTCTGTTTATCACAGCGGTTGAGTGACTGTTTATAAAGGAGAATTACTTTAACTGGGATATGTGAATCCAAAAATTCCATAATTTCCTTTATAGGGGTGATATCCTAAAGGGGAAAACTTTAACTCAATGTAGAGCAATGCCATTTTTCCTTAAGAATTTTTCATACTAAGAGAGGGACAGTGGCGTGGATGTAAATAATCCAGAGGCTTGCCATTTACAGCAATTAGATGGAAGAAAGGGATTTACTAGGATAAGAGATGGACGACAACTTGGATATTTGAATCAACAAGTGTGCCACTTACAACAGTTATCTGGGATTAGGGTTTGTTTTGAATTATCTATTTTGGTATGTGATAACACAGAGAAATGTTTTCCTACAGAGATTTTGATTTCCTTTGAGGGGATGTTGATTTTTGTGTTCCTTGATCAAAGCCCAAGGTTGAAGCTAAGAGATTGATTGACTCCACTGGGGAAATCCTTATATAAAGCCTACGAGGAAGCTAGAAAAGACTGACTCAACAAGAGAGTGTTTATTTGTCTTGTACAAAGCCCAAGATTGAGGCTAAAAAAGAGAATTGACTCTTTGGGGATATCATTCCAGCCTCTATCTGTCTTGTACAAAGCCCAAGATTGAGGCTAAAAAGAGATTTGGACTCCGTCGGGGAAGGTTTGTATGTGTCTTGTACAAAGCCCAAGATTGAGGGTAAAATGAGACTTTACTGGGGCGGCTGAGGATATTTTAGGTGTCTTGTACAAAGCCCAAGATTGAGGCTGAAAGAGTTTGATTATGCTGGAGAGTATTATCTGTCTTGTTCAAAGCCCAAGATTGAGGCTGAAAGAGGATTGACTCTGCTTAGGGAAATTTATATGGTGTCTTGTACAAAGCCCAAGATTGAGGCTGAAATGAGTTTAACTCTGCTGGAGAGTATTATCTGTCTTATACAAAGCCCAAGACTGAGGCTGAAAAGAGGATTGACTCTGCTTATGGGAAATTTATAGCCTAAGAGGAGACTAACTTCTTCTAGGGGAAATCATTATACCAAGCCTAAGAGGAGGCTAACAAATATTGACTCAACAAGAGAGTAGTGAAAGGGGATTGACTCAACAAGAGAGTCTGAAAGGTGATTGACTCAACAAGAGAGTCTGAAAAGGTTAGCGCAGCTGGGGAAAATCATTTGTACAAAGCCCAAGAGGAGGCTAGCTATGCTGAGGAAGAACAAAGATATCTTTACACAAAGCTTAAGAGGAGGCTGGCTTCTGCTGAGGATTATTGAAATCCGGAGGCAGGTCTAAATGGGGAATCAACTCTTGCTGAGGATTTACAAAAGGTTTGAGATATCAGATGCCTTGAGGTTCTGATTTGGGATAGTGTTATACTGATGATGAACTGACCCTGGCTAGTGAAATTTTGGAAGGAAGTTTTAGTTTTTAACCTACATAGGTTTTAACTCTACTGGAGATTGATAAAAAATGACCAGGGTTTCTCCTTTGTTGGTAAGAAACTTGAGAATGTCTTTGAGACTCAAGGGGGGATTAGACTGTCCAAGTCTACTGGTGTGGAAGAGTTTATCTTTGTATGATGCCTAAGAGAAGGCTGGTATTTCAAGGGATGAGGATTAACCCTAAACATGACAGGAGGTTTTGACACTGGAAAGACTGCTCTAACAAAGAATGACTAAGTTCTATCTTATACCTTTAAGAGGTCTTCAGGGTCCTTGTATTAAGCTCTAGAGAAGGCATGAGAACTTTTAAGAAGCTGGCGGGTTCTTGTACAAAGCCCAAGAGGAGGCGGGGATGCTTTTAGGAAGCCTGTGGGTCCAAACTTAAGAAAAGTTCAAGAAAAGTTTCACCGAGAATAATCTTTTCTTTAGTGAACAGTTCTAGGGTTTGAAGAAATTCAAGAGAGGTTTCACCGAGAATTAATCCTCTCAGGGGAAATGAATTTCTTTGACAATTTCTAATAGTGACAGTCTAAGAAAAGTTTCACCAGGAATAATGCCTTTATCTTTGTTCCATATTGTTTAAGCCCAAGAGAAGGCAATACTGTATCTGGAAATCCTATGGGGATCTAGTTTTGACTGTATTTAAGAGGGACCAACTGGCTTTTCCTAGATTCTAGACCTAATTGTCGGGGAAAACTTTAAGCAGATATACTCGTATATATACAGTTGATAAATGACAAGTATTTAAAAGGATATGAAAGAAGGACTTACAGGTGAGCAAGCTTTCAGCAATACAGTTATATATATATATATATATATATATATATATATGAAAGCATGTAAAGAAAGCTGATAAAAACTTACAGGCGAGCAAGCTTCCATAGTAACAACTGTATGGTTAGTTGTTCAAGAAATTAAAGAAAGTTTTGATAACAACTATAAATTTGAACCTAAATCAAAAGGGAAGTTGTTTTTGAAAAGGTTGTTGGGGCATATTCTCAAGGAGAGGCCCATATGAAAAACAGTAATCGTATCGTTGTTCTGTAAACTGTATTGGGGCTTATACAACGACTAAGGCCCAAAGAGGTTTTCTGTACAAATGGGTAGCTCTTACAACTCAAGGAGAGGCCCAAAGGTTTGAAAAAGAAAAGAAATGGGACATACAACACAAGGATAGGCCCAGATGAAAATGTTTTGAAAAGCGACGATTGCGTCGAGATTTTGAAAACACAGTGGGACTTATACAATGACTGAGGCCCAAATTTATGTACAAAAGGGGGGTTGGGTCTTACACTCTATTAGAGGCCCAAAGTGTTTTGAAAAAGATGTGTGAGGGTGAAAATAATCAAAACCCTAATTTGAATTTAAAATATATTTTAATTGAATAAAAATTCAATTAAAATGATCAAAATTATCAAACATGTGTGAAAAACAAGTTGTGATCTTGGATTAATGTTTAAAAAATCATGTTTCATTCATGGGATGATTTGAGAATCATTTGAGTTTTGCAAAACCAAGAGAAAGAAATATTTTTAATGTTTAAAAACAAATAAAATATAATTCTTTACAAAAATACCAAATATATGAAATAAATAATATTTTTGTGAAATTTTCATGGAATAAAATATTTTAACGTTTTTTTGAATTTTCAAAAAAGAAATCAATAAATAATAATTAAAATTGAGAGAGAAATTAATTTTTCAATTAATTAACAAAAATATGAAAATATGGAAAAAAAAAGCAAAAACATAGAAAAATGGCAAAATGGTCTGGGTGGGGTTTGAACCCACGACCTTGGTAACAAACACACATGCGCGCTACCACTGGGGTGGTGATACATTCGTGTATCAAAACCACCCATTAATTCATAAGGCATGCCTTGTTTCTAGGCCTGGGCAAAGCAAGGCAAGGCAAGCTTTTGGGAAATTTACGTGAAGCCTCTAACTTTCTCATATCTCCATGGATTGGGACAAAATTTAGGTGCATCTGACCTAGAATTTCAAGAGGAATCCAATGGTGCCCATGGAATTTTCAGAAAATGCTTCCTCCTCAAAATCCGATAGTGATTTCAAAATAGGCCTATTTTTGCATGTTCTATGCTATCTCATGGTACATGCAAGAATTACATGGTAAATTGGTTCAAACACAACATATACAACATGTATGAGATGTTTTTTATCAATGGACATCAAAGGAATGCATAATTCAAAGAGTTCAAGTTGTCATGCACTTACCTCTTGGAGCTTTTTGTGCTATCTGCCAAGTCCCTTGTGCCAGAAGTAATTTGATGCTTTTGACACTCTTAATTAATCCCTTATAAACTTTTAGGATGATTGGAACCAGCTGGAATCCTCAGGAACAAGTTGTGGCACTTTCTTGCAAAAGGACAAAAGTGACCAATATGGCAACTCTCTCAAATGGTGTTCCAGATGAGGGGAACCATTTGGGACAGTTTGAGGATGATATTTGGAGTGTGTTTGAGGCTTTGTTTGGTTTTGGAAGTGACTGAATCAAGACATGGCTTGAAAAATGCAAAAAAGTCCAATTTTGAGGTTTTGGAGGTCGACTTTGTGATTTTGGTGTTTCAGGTCATAAGTGAGTGTTTGAACAACTTAGATACAACATATTAGAGGTGTTAGGATCATGAGTTGTGGTGGAATTGCTCTCTAACTCAAAAACTCAGAGATACCTTGCAAAAGAAGGCATTTTGGCCTAAAGAAAGAGATTTTGAGGAAAGCAAGTGTTGTAGTGCTTTGTGTAACACCCCGGTTTTTGGTTAGATTTATTTAATCGAGTCGATTTAATTATTTTTGGTCCTTATATTATTTTATTCTTGATAAATGTGTTATGTTTATCGTTAGGCTTAAATAGGTTTTTCGTCCCCGTAAGTTGGCGAGATTTTGGTTTTCGTCCCTGTATCTTTTTTTTTTCGGTTTTAGTCCCTATATCTTACTTTTTGTTGGTGTTTAGTCCCTAAAGCCAAAATTCGCAGGAAAATCCGCAGGTTTCCTGCGGATTTTCCTAAAAATCAAATTCCGCAGGAAAATCCGCAGGAAAATCTGCAAGAAAATCCGCAGGAAACCTCTGTAAGGACTAAACACCAGCAAAAAGTAAGATACAGGGACTAAAACCGAAAAAAAAAGATACAGGGACGAAAACCAAAATCTCGCCAACTTACAGGGACGAAAAACCTATTTAAGCCTTATCGTTATTATGTTTTATCGCGTGTTGAGAGCGTTTGCGAGAAAATTGTGTAGGGGTATTTTGGTCATTTTACTTATTTTTCTTAAGTTAGAAACTTAAAGAGAAAAAAAGAGAGAAAATAGAAAGGAAGGAAAAGAGAAAGAAGGAAAAGAGAAAGAAAAGGAGAAAAGAGGGAAAACTTGGAGAGGAAGAAAATTGATAGTTCCTGGATTGGCTGGAATTTTGGTAAAACAAAGGTTATTCAATGTTGATGTCAAGGTGCTGATGTTGTAACATTGAAGTCTTAACACTGGGCTGTGTTAAGTAGTTAAATGCTGAAGTTGGATGTCTGATGTCACACAGGTGATGTTGTAACATCAGACCTGCAGAATTAATAACAGCAGGACATGTTATTAGGGCACGCGTATTAGCTGGAATTGTGGAGAGTGATTGACTCATTGGATGAGAATATCTTGGGATAGATATTTTCTGTTACATGGGAGATTTGATTGCAGGTCTGTTGGAGAATTAAAAGGTTGAAGATTTAAAAAGATTTTGGGGATAAAATCTGTTTTGAAGATTCAGTTTTAATTAACAAATCTGATCAAATATTGTGACAAGTCCAAGCCCAATTCAGGAGCTATATAAAGCGCATAAGACCAAAGGAAAAAGTACAGAAAACATTCAGAAGATCAAGAGCAGAAGGCTTAGTGTCTAGAGTTTGTTTAAAGTGCTTGTATTTACACTATTCTAGGGTTTGAATAGGTGTTGAGTTTCTATCCTCTCTAGAAGCTGTGAAGCAATAGAGAGTGGTTGATTGATCGAAGCTGTGAAGTAAGATCAAGGGTACTCAAAGTGGGTTCTATGAGTGTTTGTAAGGGATTGAGTGGTGTTCTCATACCTAAGTGGTTTCTTAGGTAGGAAGTCATTAGTAGAGTATAAGTTTAGGAGATTGTCAACGGGTTGTTGAGTCTGTAAATTATATCTACAAGTAGTGAATTCCATCCCTGGCTTGGTAGCCCCCAGAGTAGGTTGGTTGTAACCGAACTGGGTCAACAATTCTTGGTGTTATTTTACTTTTATTGTTGTCCATTGTGCAGAGTGTGTTGTTGTGACATCACACCTTAACATCACATGTCTGATACCAGAATTTCAATTGGTATCAGAGCAGGCATCCTGTCTGTCTCTGGGTGAGATCTAGGGAAGTTACTTTCTGGTGAAAAGATGGACAAAGAAGTTGAAGGATTCGTCAATAGACCCCCTATTTTGGATGGATCCAATTATGACTATTGGAAGCCAAGGATGACCACCTTCTTAAAATCCTTGGACAGTAGGGCTTGGAAGGCTGTTATTAAAGAGTGGAAAGCACCTGTCATGTGTGAGAAGGATGATGCTGACAAAGATAAAGAAGGCACCTCTAAGCCAAAGCCTGAAGAAGAGTGGACCAAGGAGGAAGATGAGCTTGCCCTTGGAAATTCCAAAGCTCTGAATGCTATCTTCAATGGAGTGGATAAGAACATCTTCAGGTTAATTAATACCTGTGAAGTTGCTAAGCAAGCATGGGATATCTTGCAGGCTACTCATGAAGGAACATCTAGAGTCAAGATGTCAAGACTTCAGATTTTAACATCAAAATTTGAAAGCCTGAAGATGAAGGAAGATGAGACTATTCATGATTTCCACATGAGTGTTCTTGAGCTGGCCAATGCATCTAGTGCTCTTGGAGAGAAGATGTCAGATGAAAAGCTTGTGAGGAAGATCCTTAGGTCCCTACCTAAGAAGTATAAGATGAAGGTTACTGCCATTGAAGAATCACAAGACATCAGCAAGATGAGAGTAGATGAGCTCATTGGATCTCTTCAAACCTTTGAGCTTGGGTTGAATGAGGAAGAACCAGAAAAGAAGCCAAAGAGTACAGCCCTGGTGACAAATGGTGAAGAAGAGAAAGGGAAGAAATCTGAATCTCAGGAGGATCTGTCTCAGGCCATAGTGATGTTGGGAAGACAGTTCACCAAAGTATTCAAGAGAATGAATAATAACTCCAGGCCTAATGTCAAGAACATGACTTCTGACACCAGCAAGAAGGATGAAGAGAAAACTGCCCAAGATAAAGGAGTGCAGTGCTTTGAGTGCGAAGGGTATGGACATGTTAAGAAAGAATGTCCCACCTTCTTGAAAAAGTAGAAGAAAGGCATGACAGTTTCCTGGTCTGACTCTGATAGTGAAAGTGAAGGCGAGTCAGCAAAGCATGTGAGAGCTTTAACAGGAGCTGTGGTTTCTGATGATGATTCTAGTGATGGAGAAGTAACTTATGAGGAGTTGGCATCCACCTATCAAGAGCTGTGTTTAAAGAGTGCTGAGATTTGTCAAGAAAACAAGTGCCACAAGCAACAGATTGCTCAGCTAGAGAATGAAAAGACTGATCTTGAAAATGAAGTGGTGCTAGTTAGAGCTCATCTTGATCAAATGACCAAGTCTGTTAGGATGCCGAGCTGTGGTACAGACACACTTGACAAGATACTTCAGCCAGAAAAAGCTGCTGGAGATAAAGCTGGGATAGGTTATGTGGCTGAGGACAAGGGAACTTCAGAAGGAAGCACTTCAGGTTCAAAGAAGGAAGTGTCACAACTTTCATCTCAACATCAGCCAAAGAAGCAGGATCCTACCCCTAAGAAAGCTGATGTTTCACAACCTAAGAAGATTGAGAAGAAGACTGGTCCCTATCAGAAGAGAAAGCAGCCACAGGGAGCTAGTCAGTATATGCCCCCATAATACCATGAGAGCATGCAAGCTGCTCAGTTCAAACAGCACATGTCTCATCAGATGTCTCAACATCAGGACAACTGGTATGGTTATGGGTATGGATACACCAATGCTGTTCCCTATGTATATGGAAGAAGAAAGCCACACCATCATGGGAGACAATCCAGGAAACAGCATTATCAGCTGTCTTATGGGAGAAGACATCAACATAATAGATGGCAGGGCAGTTATGGTAGGAGGAGACCACATCATGGATGGTAGCACATGCAATCTCATCATGGCAAAAGATTCAGAGATGAAAGGGTGAGATGCTATTATTGTGGAAGGTTTGGACATATGCAGTACTCTTGCTACAAGCTGCATGGATACCCTCAACCTCAAAACAGATGGAGAGAGCACAGGCCCAAAGTTGTTAAACAATGGGTACCTAAGTAGAAGGTGAAATGCTTATTGGCTCACATGGGTGATAAAGAAGGAACATGGTTTTTTGACAGTGGGTGTTCCAAGCACATGTCTGGATGTAGATCCATGTTTGATAATCTTAGACCTTGCCCTTCTCATGAGGTCATATTTGGCAATGGAGAAAAAGGTGTTGTTGCAGGAGTTGGGAAAGTGAAAGGTGATGGTAGACCTGAATTTGACAATGTTATGTTTGTCAATGGCTTAAGGGCAAATTTGATCAGCATAAGCCAGTTGTGTGATGAAGGTTACAAGGTAAACTACACTAAGCATGAGTGTGTGGTTTCTGATGAGCATAATCAGATTGTTATGAAGGGTGCCAGAACCAAAGACAACTGTTATCAGTGGACCTCTCTTGAAGGAGATTCAACTAGTGATGTTCTAGTTGATGTTATAACATCAGACTATGGCATCAGGATGCTGAAAGGTCACTCAGAGTTAACAAGTGCAGATGTGAATGTTTTAAAAGGAAAGTCTTTATGGAGGGAGAAAATTAGTAATTGGTCTTTAAAGAGTATTCAAAATCAGGCGCCTTACTATATTGAGACTACATCAAGACTTACCAAAGCAATCTCATCGCAACGCTTCATCTCCCTAAATCTCAACAGAATAGAAAGTCTCCTTCAAACCTAGTCTGTCACATAGGAACGATGTCTTTCCCTTCCAAGAAATGTGAGCAGGTACGAACTAGGGTTTCTTCCGAAGAACTCATTTCCGAGTCAAGTAACCCTAAACCCTCAACCACGGTAAACAAACCAGAAGCTAGGTCATCATCCTCTCAAGTTGTTGAGGAGAAGTTTGATGTAGACGTGCATTTGGAACAACTTGCCACCAAAATCCTTGAGAAGGGGATACGGGTGAAAGGGATTTCCGTCCCTCTAAGGCAAATGCCTGCTGAACAAGTCGACTCTCAAGGAGAGGACAAAAATCTTCAAAGCCAGGCCCTTAGTCAAGAAGCTGAAGGTGAAGATCCTGATGACACTGATGTCAGTCTTGATGTCAGAACATCGAATGAAAGCCACAGGGGTAAAGGGAAGGAACAGGTTGAGGTTATAAAGATTGAGGACTCATCTGATGATGATAGAATTGGAAGAGGGAAGGATAAGAAAAGGACTTCATTTACAGACTCTCCCAAGTCATGGAACAAAGGTGCCAGGTCTGGCAAGAAGAGGAGAATCAGGGAAGAGTCAGATTCTGAGAGTGATGATCAAGACATCAACCCTGCTACAAATCAAGTGCCTGACAACATCTCATCTCACAGTGCCAGAAGTGCATCCTTGTGGAGTTGTGTGAGCATAAGAAAGATAGCTCTGGAAAGAGAGGTTGTAGCAAAAGACTTAGAGTCTACTAAAATTATAGACCTAATTAAGCTTGCTGGTCTCATAAGGACTGTGTTAGGGTTGACTAATTGCTATGATAGACTGGTCAGAGAATTCATAGTTAATATACCTGAATCAATAAATGACAACAAGAGGCGAACTTTCAGAAGAGTTACCATCAGGGGTAAGTGTGTCTGGTTCTCTCCTGAGATGATCAATGCCTACTTAGGAAGAAATGAGGAAGATTATGGGGAATTAGAAGCCTCCATCAATGTTATATGCAAAGAAATCACTGCTGGTCAGGTAGATGTTTGGCCCGTAGAAGGAAAGCTGTTAGCCAGTTTGTTGAGTGTCAAATATGCTTTTCTGCACAGAATAGGTATTGCCAACTGGGTTCCTACTAGTCACAAGACCACAATTTCTGTTGAATTGGGGAAGATAATTTATGCAGTTGGGACAAAGCAAAGAATTGACTATGGCTGCTATATCTATGATCATACAATTAAGCATGCTGCTACAAATGCTGTAAAGATGCCCATTGCTTTTCCCTCTCTCATTTGTGGGATTGTCTTGTCTCAAAATCCTGGAATTCTACAGCATTCAGATGTTGCTTGCAAAAGGAAGCCTGCCTTGTCACTCCATCACAAGTTGAAACATGTTCCTCACAGTGTCAAGACATCTGCTTCAACATCACAACAGTCACCAGCCAAGACTGGGTTGATTACAGAACTAGAGGAGGCTTGCAAGGAGTTAGATGAAGTCATAAGAGTTAGTACTGAAAGGAAACAAAAATTTGAAAGACTTGTCATGTATCTGAGATTGGCAACAAAGGAAGGTGAAGCTGTCAACATAAGGAAGGATGCTATTGATGAAGACGATAATGATGATCTCAGCTCAGAAGATTCAAGCTTTTAATGTCTGCCTTCTATTTTAGTAGGGTTAGCTTTATTTTCTGTCTTTGTTTTAGCACTTAATGTGCTTGGTTTGTAATTTGAATATTGTGCTGTTTTATGCACTGTTTATGTTTTAATTTCCTTCTATGATTTGTTTTGCCTGTTTACTAACTGAGAGGCTAACAATGAGAGCTAGGGTATACTGACTATAGTTAATAGGGCTTCTAACTGAAGTTTGCCTAATTATGGCTAAAAAGGGGGAGAACATAGCCAAGATAGTCAAGAGTATTATTGCCATATGCTGTTGATGTGATGCAGAGATTAAGGGGGAGATAGTTTGATGATGCTAAAAGATGTTTAGTTGAAAAGTTTGTTGCTGCATTAAGGGGAAGTTTTGACATTTGAAGAGTGCAGCCAAGCAGACATCTAGGGGGAGTAAATTGCTGCACATTATGAGCTACTGAACAGCTGTGATGCTGGTTCATGTTTTCAAGGGGGAGCACCTATTGGCTGTTGTCAATAATGAAGATGGTGCTGCAGCATATCAAGTGATGAAGACTATGCAAATTGTTAAACTGCTGATTGAAAGTATCAAATTTCTGAAGATTATTTCGCTACTGATATCTCTGAAGGTGCAGAGTGCAGAAGTTGATTGCAGAGTGCAGAGATTGTTTTAGCCAAAATTAGCCAAAGGGGGAGATTGATAGTTCCTGGATTGGCTGGAATTTTGGTAAAACAAAGGTTATTCAATGTTGATGTCAAGGTGCTGATGTTGTAACATTGAAGTCTTAACATTGGGTTGTGTTAAGTAGTTAAATGCTGAAGTTGGATGTCTGATGTCACACAGGTGATGTTGTAACATCAGACCTGCAAAATTAATAACAGCAGGACATGTTATTAGGGCACGCGTATTAGCTGGAATTGTGGAGAGTGGTTGACTCATTGGATGAGAATATCTTGGGATAGATATTTTCTGTTACATGGGAGATTTGATTGCAGGTCTGTTGGAGAATTAAAAGGTTGAAGATTTAAAAAGATTTTGGGGATAAAATATGTTTTGAAGATTCAGTTTTAATTAACAAATCTGATCAAATATTGTGACAAGTCTAAGCCCAATTCAGGAGCTATATAAAGCGCACAAGACCAAAGGAAAAAGTACAGAAAACATTCAGAAGATCAAGAGCAGAAGGCTTAGTGTCTAGAGTTTGTTTAAAGTGCTTGTATTTACACTAGTCTAGGGTTTGAATAGATGTTGAGTTTCTGTCCTCTCTAGAAGCTGTGAAGCAATAGAGAGTGGTTAATTGATCGAAGCTGTGAAGTAAGATCAAGGGTACTCAAAGTGGGTTCTATGAGTGTTTGTAAGGGATTGAGTGGTGTTCTCATACCTAAGTGGTTTCTTAGGTAGGAAGTCATTAGTAGAGTATAAGTTTAGGAGATTGTCAACGGGTTGTTGAGTCTGTAAATTATATCTACAAGTAGTGAATTCCATCCCTGGCTTGGTAGCCCCCAGAGTAGGTTGGTTGTAACCGAACTGGGTCAACAATTCTTGGTGTTATTTTACTGTTATTGTTGTCCATTGTGCAGAGTGTGTTGTTGTGACATCACACCTTAACATCACACGTCTGATACTAGAATTTCAAAAATGATTCAACCGACTATTGAAAACATGATTAATCGGGTAAGGGTGCGAAACTCGATTATCATATACTTGTGTATGATTATGTATGTATGTATTTGTTGGATATTTGGTTGAAATTGGATATAGAACCAAAACCATTAACATGTTGAGATTGTTTGAAATTGATGCAATTTGGGTCTGAAATCATGTTTTAATGTTCATAATTGCTGAGACATGTTAGATAGATGTTGTTGTGCATTCAATTGGTAATTTGCTGGTGTTTAGGTGAGATTTAGAGATGATTTTGGTTGAATTTCGCAGAAGAAATTCTGCAGGAAAAATTCTGGGTTTTCTCTACCCATACGCGTAACACGCAGGGCAATATGCGTATTGGGTTGGGCAATACGCGTATGGAAGGTGCATTTGAGGGCGATACGCGTATGGAAATCCATTTTTCTCGGCCATCTGCTGAAATGCGTAATGGTACGCGTATGGAACAAGGCATTTCGCGTATGGCTCAAGGCAATACGCGTATGGTCAGCGAGGGTGCAGAATTTTGCCATTTCGCAATTCCCTTTCTTTTTAATTTCTATAACTTGTGTTCTGATTATCTGTTTTGAACATTCTTGGTACCATTAGAAAGTTATTGAACTGTTCTTTCTTATTAAAATGGTTTTTGAGATTTGTGGCCGATTTAATTATGTCAGGAATTTGGAAATGTGTCGTTTTGTCGACTTTTACCGTCTTAAATGTGTGTATTTGATGTGTTATCATGCAATGTGCTTTGGATATATTAAGTATAGCTTGTGTGCCGTTTTATGAGGGGAATATATGTGATGAAATGTTGTGATGATGGTTTGTAGGCTTATGGCAAATAAATGCATTGTTTTGGGCTTGATTTCAAAGCGTGATTATTGTTGTTGAGATGGTTCACATGGTTGTATATATGTTTGCATTGGATTGTCATGAGTCATTGTATGCCAAGCATCATGATATGCATTCTTGTGATGTCGTGTGCCCTAGTGGGTGTGAGCGACGAAACGATTCTAGAGGGAATCTGCTATAACATCGCGTGCCTTATACAAAGAGGACCTAAAGCGATCGGATCGTGTGCCTTATACAAAGAGGACCTAAAGCGATCCATAAACGTTGTGTGCCTTATACAAAGAGGACCTAAAGCGACGGGGAACATCGTTTGCCCGACGGGGAGTTACACTAAGTAACAAGCGATGATTCCAATAGTTCCTGAGTGAACTAATGATGAGATTGATGGATGGAATGGTACTGCATTACATTGCATAGAGTCGTTGTGTCGGTCTCTGTGCATTTGCATAAATCATGAATGGATTGATTATGTGTGAGAATTGTGAATGGAATTGATGAGTTGATATCTATATATATGTTGGTGATAAATGCATTGAGATGATTGATATGCCTTGATGATGGATATATGAGATATGCATTGTGTATGTTTTGTATTTGAATTATGGCGTAAATTATGGTGAGAATGTTTTATATGTGTATTCTTGTGTTATTATATAATTGTATGCAATTATATTATGATTGTGTTTCTCACCCTTCTGCTGTTTTGAATGCTCTATGAGACATTGCAAATTAGATGCTGGAGGTCCTTTTGTGAAGCTTAGGTCTTCATTCTTTTGTCGGTCGGCTCTGATATGTAGCACCGGGTAGTCGGGGAGATCGTTATGTGATTATTTGTATATGTATATATATCTTTTTGGATTGTACATGCATGACTCGGTATATGACAGACAAACTTTTACGTTATATATATATATGAGATTCAGTTGCAGATTTTCAGCTATTATCCTGTATCTGAATTGTGGGTGTTAGGAACTGAGTTTCTCTGTTATGTGCTACTTGATTGTTGCATATCTATATGAGCAAGTTGTTGTATTTTGTTCCAATTGATGTGACGCCTCTGTCTATGCCATGAATGTTTTAATTATACTCTGATTATTTGTTATCGTTTTAGTTGATCGGGTTATAGATTAGGGGTGTTACATTTAGTGGTACCAGAGCTAGTCTGTGTCAGTCGTGTCAGTCCGTGCCAGTCCGAGTCGGTCTTTGTGTTTGGGGTGAGCTGTTTGTTTAACCATAGTTGCTGTTATTGGATATGAACAGAATATGGCTGGTAGGAATGATTCTGCTCTTGCTGCTGCTATGCAAGCTATGGCTCAGGCTGTGCGGGGTGCACCTAATGCTGGTGAGAATGATGAGTTCAGGAAGAACAAACCGCCTGTCTTTAAAGGGAGACATGATCCTGATGGTGCTCAGATTTGGCTTAAGGAGATTGAAAGAATCTTCTGAGTGATGGACTGTGCTGAGGAACATAAGGTGAGATTGGGTGCTCACATGTTGCAGGAGAAGGCTGATGATTGGTGGGTTAACACGCGTCATGTGTTGGAAGCTACAGGTGAAGTGGTCACTTGGGCTTCGTTTAGCAGTGAGTTTTTGAGGAAGTATTTTCCTGAAGATGTTAGAGGAAAGAAAGAGATAGAGTTCTTAGAGTTGAAACAGGGTAACATGTCTGTTGTTGATTACACTGCTAAGTTTGTGGAACTTGTTCAGTTTTATCCACATTATGCTGAATCAACTGCAGAGTTTTCTAAGTGTGTGAAGTTTGAGAACGGGTTGCACCCTGAGATCAAGCAGGCAATTAGTTATCAAAGGATTAGGAGGTTTTTAGATTTGGTGGATTGTTGTAGAATTTATGAAGAAGATAGCAAAGCTCGTTCTACTCACTATAAGAGTGTGAACGAAAGGAAAGGAAAGCAACCGTTTCGTGGTGGTCCTTATGTGTCACCAGCTGACAAGGGTAAGCAAAGAGGTAATTTTGTTAAAAGGCCAAGTGGGGGAGGTATGTCTAATCCTCCGAGATATTTTAGGAGTGGTGACTTAGGACATCGTCAATTTGAATGTAGGAAGGATATGAGAAAGTGTTCCAATTGTGGAGGTTTAGGACATGTCGCAGCTGATTGTAAGAGGAATGTGGTGAAGTGTTTCAACTGTGGTGAACCTGGTCATGTTAGTACGAAGTGTCTGAAACCAAAGCAAGCTCAAGCTGGAGGGAAAGTATTTGCATTGGCAGGAACTCAGACAACTAGTGCAGATCGTCTGATTAGAGGTACTTCTTTTATTAATAGTACGCCTTTAGTTGCTATTATTGATACCAGAGCGACTCATTCATTTATTTTGTCTGAGTGCGCGAAGCGTTTGAATCTTTTGTTGTCTTCATTGGGTGGAGAGATGGTTATTGATACTCCAGCAATGGGGTCGGTAAATACTTCTTTGGTTTGTTTAAGTTGTCCTTTGACCATTTATGGTAAAGATTTTGAGATGGATTTAGTGTGTTTGCCGTTGGAAGGTTTAGATGTGGTTCTGGGAATGAATTGGTTGCAGTTCAATCTGGTTCATATTGATTGTTATCATAAGTTGGTAAGATTTCCTTCTCTTGAGGAAGACGAGGAATCGAGTTTCTTATCTACCAAAGAGTTGAAGAAACTTTTGGCGGATGAAGCTCAATTGTTTGACTGTGGATAGTCAAGTTGCACTTGATGTGTTTCCGGTTGTGTGTGATTTTCCAGAGGTGTTTTCGGAGGATATTTCTGATGTGCCGCCAGAAAGAGAGGTGGAGTTTTCTATAGATCTAGTTCCTGGTACTAAACCTGTATCTATGGCACATTATCGTATGTCGGCATCTGAGTTGGTTGAGTTGAAGAAGCAGTTGAATGAATTGTTAGAAAAGAGGTTTGTGAGGCCGAGTGTGTCGCCTTGGGGTGCTCCAGTTTTATTGGTGAAGAAGAAAGATGGAAGTATGCGATTGTGTATTGATTATCGCCAGCTGAATAAGGTGACGATTAAGAATAAGTATCCTCTTCCGAGAATTGATGATCTGATGGACCAGTTGGTAGGTGCGTGTGTGTTTAGTAAAATTGATTTGAGGTCAGGTTATCATCAGATTAGAGTGAAAGAGGAAGATATTCAGAAGACGGCTTTTAGGACACGTTACAGTCATTACGAATATTCCGTGATGCCGTTCGGGGTTTCTAATGCGCCAGGTGTGTTTATGGAGTATATGAATCGTATTTTCTATGAGCATTTGGATCGATTTGTTGTTGTGTTTATTGATGATATCCTGATTTATTCTAAGTCCCGGGAGGAGCATGTGGAACATTTGCGTGTTGTGTTGCAAATCTTGAAGGAGAAGAGACTTTATGCCAAGTTGTCCAAGTGTGAGTTCTGGTTGTCAGAAGTGAGTTTTCTTGGGCATGTGATTTTAGGTAATGGTATTGCTATGGATCCATCTAAAGTAGATGCAGTTCTACAATGGGAGACTCCTAGATCTGTTACTGAAATTAGAAGCTTTTTGGGTTTAGCTGGATATTATCGAAGATTCATTGAAGGCTTTTCCAAGTTAGCACTTCCTTTGCCCCAGCTGACTTGTAAAGCTCAAGCGTTCATTTGGGATATTCAGTGTGAGGAAAGTTTTAGTGAGCTGAAGAGAATATTGACTACAACTCCAATTTTGATCATACTGAATCCTACTGAACAGTTTGTGGTGTATTGTGATGCTTCTTTGATTGGTTTAGGTGGAGTGTTGATGCAAGAAGGTAAGGTTGTGGCTTATGCTTCGAGACAATTGAGGATTCATGAGAAGAATTATCCTACTCATGATTTGGGATTAGCTGCTGTGGTTTTTGTGTTGAAAATTTGGAGGCATTATCTCTTCGGTGCAAGATTCGAAGTCTTTAGTGATCATAAGAGTTTGAAATACTTGTTTGATCAGAAAGAGTTGAATATGAGGCAACGGAGATGGTTGGAATTTTTGAAGGACTACGATTTTGGCTTGAATTACCATCCTGGTAAAGCTAATGTGGTAGCCGATTCGTTAAGCCGAAAATCTTTGCATATGCCAGCTTTGATGGTTAAACAGTGGGAACTTTTAGAAGCATTTAGAGATTTGAGTTTGGTGTGTGAATTGACATCTGATAGCGTGAGGCTTGGTATGTTAAAGGTTACTAATGATTTTCTGTTGACCGTTAGTGAGAAATAGAAGCTGGATGTGAAATTTGTTGATTTGATTACGGTTGGAGTTAAAAGTGTGAATGGTGACTTTAAAGTGGATGATAAGGGTGTTTTGAGATTTCGTGGTAGAATTTGTATTCCTGATGATTCGGACTTGAAAAAGGTGATTTTAGAGGAAGGAAACCGGAGTAGTTTGTGTATACATCCGGGAGCTAATATGATGTATCAAGTTTTGAAGAAGATCTTTTGGTGGTCCGGATTAAAGAGGGATGTGGCTTAGTTTGTTTATGTGTGTTTGACGTGTCAGAAGTCAAAGGTAGAACATCAGAAGCCTAGTGGATTATTGCAACCGTTGGATATTCCCGAGTGGAAATGGGACAGCATTTTTATGGATTTTGTGTCAGGGTTGCCGAATACACAGAGGGGACATAATGCTATTTGGGTGGTTAGGGATAGGCTGACTAAATCGGCGCATTTCATTCTGATTGACATCAGTTTTTCTTTGGAGAGGTTGGCTGAGATTTATATCCTTGTGGTTGTGAAGCTACATGGTGTTTCATTGTGTATTGTTTCAGATCGAGATCCGAGGTTTACTTCCAGATTTTTGGAAAGTTTTCAAAAGGCGTTAGGTTCCAAGTTGAGATTGAGTTCTGCTTATCATCCTCAGACGGATGGTCAGACCGAGAGAACTATTCAGTCGGTGGAAGATTTGTTGAGAGCTTGTGTTCTTGAGCAAGGTTGTGTTTGGGATAGTAATCTTTTGTTGGTGGAATTCACGTATAACAACAGTTTCCATTTGAGTATTGGAATGGCACCTTTTGAAGCGTTGTATGGGAGAAGATGTCGAACACCGTTGTGTTGGCATGAATCTGGTGAGAGTTCGGTGGTTGGACCGAAGTTAATTCAACAAACTACGGAAAAGGTGAAACTTATTCGTGAGAAAATGAAGGCTTCTCAGAGTAGGCAGAAGAGTTATCATGATCGAAGGAGGAAAGATCTTGAGTTTTAAGAGGGCGATCATGTATTTTTGAGAGTTACACCGGTGACGGGTGTTGGAAGGGCGTTGAAGTCGAAGAAGCTTACTTCTCGGTTTATTGGTCCTTATCAGATATCCGCGAGAGTGGGTGCTGTGGCTTATCGGGTGGCGTTACCACCAAATCTTTCAAATTTTCATGATGTGTTCCATGTTTCACAGCTTCGGAAGTATGTTCCGGATCCGTCGCATGTGATTCCGATGGATGAGGTTGAGGTAAGGGAGAACCTTACGGTTGAGGCATTACCGGTGAGGATTTTGGATAGCGAGTTGAAGCGGTTAAGAGGCAAGGATATTGCGCTTGTGAAAGTAATGTGGAGAGGCGCTGCTGAGGGCAATTTGACTTGGGAGTTGGAGAGTAGGATGCGGGAGTCGTATCCGGAGTTGTTCGTCTCAGGTATATTTTCGAGGACGAAAATTTCTAAGTGGGGGAGAGTTGTAACACCCCGGTTTTTGGTTAGATTTATTTAATCGAGTCAATTTAATTAATTTTGGTCTTTATATTATTTTATTCTTGATAAATGTGTTATGTTTATCGTTATTATGTTTTATCGCGTGTTGAGAGCGTTTACGAGAAAATTGAGTGTAGGGGTATTTTGGTCATTTTACTTATTTTTCTTAAGTTAGAAACTTAAAGAGAAAAAAAGAGAGAAAATAGAAAGGAAGGAAAAGAGAAAGAAAAGGAGAAAAGAGGGAAAATTTGGAGAGGAAGAAAACGATTCAACCGACTATTGAAAACAAGATTAATCGGGTAAGGGTGCGAAACTCGATTATCCTGTACTTGTGTATGATTATGTATGTATGTATTTGTTGGATATTTGGTTGAAATTGGATATAGAACCAAAACCATTAACATGTTGAGATTGTTTGAAATTGATGCAATTTGGGTCTGAAATCATGTTTTAATGTTCATAATTGCTGAGATATGTTAGATAGATGTTGTTGTGCATTCAATTGGTAATTTGCTGGTGTTTAAGTGATATTTGGAGATGATTTTGGTTGAATTTCGCAGAAGAAATTCTGCAGGAAAAATTCTGGGATTTCTCTGCTCATACGCGTAACACGCAGGGCAATACTCATATTGGGTTGGGTAATACGCGTATGGAAGGTGCATTTGAGGGCGATACGCGTATGGAAATCCATTTTTCTCGGCCATCTGCTGAAATGCGTAATGGTACGCGTATGGAACAAGGCATTTCGCGTATGGCTCAAGGCAATACGCGTATGGCCAGCGAGGGTGCATAATTTTGCCATTTCGCGATTCCCTTTCTTTTTAATTCGATAACTTGTGTTCCGATTATCCGTTTTGAACATTCTTGGTACCATTAGAAAGCTATTGAACTGTTCTTTCTTATTAAAATGGTTTTTGAGATTTGTGGCCGATTTAATTATGTCGGGATTTTGGAAATGTGTCATTTTGTCGACTTTTACCGTCTTAATTGTGTGTACTTGATGTGTTATCATGCAATGTGCTTTGGATATATTAAGTATAGCTTGTGTGCAGTTTTATGAGGGGAATATATGTGATGAAATATTGTGATGATGGTTTGTAGCCTTATGGCAAATAAATGCATTGTTTTGGGCTTGATTTCAAAGCGTGATTATTGTTGTCGAGATGGTTCACATGGTTGTATATATGTTTGCATTGGATTGTCATGAGTCATTGTATGCCAAGCATCATGATATGCATTCTTGTGATGTCGTGTTCCCTAGTGGGTGTGAGCGACAAAACGATTCCAGAGGGAATCCGCTATAACATCGCGTGCCTTATACAAAGAGGTGTGAGCGATGATTATAGACGATCGCATGCCTTATACAAAGAGGACCTCAAGCGATCGGATCGTGTGCCTTATACAAAGAGGACCTAAAGCGATCCATAAACGTCTTGTGCCTTATACAAAGAGGACCTAAAGCGACGGGGAACATCGTTTGCCCGACGGGGAGTTACACTAAGTAACAAGCGATGATTCCAATAGTTCCTGAGTGAACTAATGATGAGATTGATGGATGGAATGGTATCGCATTGCATTGCATAGAGTCGTTGTGTCGGTCTCTGTGCATTTGCATAAATCATGAATGGATTGATTATGTGTGAGAATTGTGAATGGAATATATGAGTTGATATCTATATATATGTTGGTGATAAATGCATTGAGCATGATTGATATGCCTTGGTGATGGATATATGAGATATGCATTGTGTATGTTTTGTATTTGAATTATGGCATAAATTGTGGTGAGAATGTTTTATATGTGTATTCTTGTGTTATTATATAATTGTATTCAATTATATTATGATTGTGTTTCTCACCCTTCTGCTGTTTTGAATGCTCTATGAGGCATTGCAGATTAGATGCTGGAGGTCCTTTTGTGAAGCTTAGGTCTTCATTCTTTTGTCGGTCGGCTCTGATATGTAGCACCGGGTAGTCGGGGAGATCGTTATAGGATTATTTGTATATGTATATATATCTTTTTGGATTGTACATGCATGACTCTGTATATGACAGACAAACTTTTACGTTATATATATATATATATATATATATATATATATATATATATATATATATATATATATATATATATATATATATATGAGATTCAGTTGCAGATTTTCCGCTTTTATTCTGTATCTGAATTGTGGGTGTTAGGAACTGAGTTTCTCTGTTATGTGCTACCTGATTGTTGCATATCTATATGAGCAGGTTGTTGTATTTTGTTCCAATTGATGTGACACCTCTGTCTATGCCATGAATGTTTTAATTATACTCTGATTATTTGTTATCGCTTTAGTTCTACGGGTTATAGATTGGGGGTGTTACACTTTGGTGTACTCAAACTAAGCACAAATGAGCTCTATTTATAGTAGAGCAAGTTTGTTTAGCAAGCAATAGTGAATAGCAGTTGCAGCAGGCCTTTGGCCAATGTTGAGCAAAAGGAAACTCAAGTCTCCTCTAGCCATTGGCTTGAGGTTAGGGCACATGTATATGGTCCTATGATTCAGTGCTGATCCTTGACTCATTCAATTAGGAATGTTTCAGTCCATGCCACCTTGGTGCATCTATTGAATGCTTGGAAACAAAATTGGAGTCTTGGCACCTTTTTAGCCTTACATAATACTTTCCTTCGAGATCTTCTCGTAGAAATACCATATGACGTTATCCAATTTCAAGGTGCTGATGATTTCATTTGACTTTCTGAAGGGAAAAATCAATGTGTTGTTGAGAGTCTTTAATTGCGAGGCTTTCTCTGGGGATTTTCCTTAATCCGGGAAAGCGAGAACATCATCCTCAATAGTAAAGAGTGACGTTTGTCGAATGTCTCCTTGTTTTTTAGAGGTTCAAGTTATCAAAGGGGTCAAGAACCGTCTCCCATCCAGAAATAAACTGGGGGAGAAACTGCTCAGACGATGTATTTCCTAACAAGTAAAGGACTGACAACTCGATTGAGAGGACTTTTATCACTTGGGGATAAGACTGACCAGAGTGATAATGATGCAATATGAATATGAGTATGAATTAATAATGCATGATGTATGTATGTTTATGCTGACAAAACTGACGCGACATACAGACTAATAGATGAACACGACTAGATACTCGGCCGCTGCGGGGAATGAAAAGTATCACTGGTTGAAGATAGCAATCCAGCATTTGCTTAGGAAAGACGATCCCCGTGGGGAGAAAGAATTGTTCAATCGGTCTTAAAGAGATATGCACTCTGTCGGGGATATTAGATGGGAAAATCACATCTAAAACAGTTGATCCTTCATTCAAGCATACTAGTTTAGAAGGAGTACTTTGATTCTGCACTTTGAGGTTCAAGCACCTTCGGAGAAGCAGTCGATGTTCTTTTCGATATTCAACAGTCAAAAGAATTGCCATCTTTATTTTAAAAGCAGAAAAATCTTGACAATTAAATTCATTTTTGTTTTATTTCAAGAATCGTTGATCATGTTAAAAATGTCAATCTGTAAAGCTAAAACAAACAAGAATTGCAAACAAAAGTGCTAGGGCTCAAATTTTATTGATAGGATGGAAATCAGCCAAGCGCGTGATCCTATAGAGTATTTACAAAGTTAGAAAATGGTAATTTAAGGGCAAAGGGATACATTGAAACATAACGAACGTTATCCTTCTACCAACTTTTTTAGTACAAGGTCTCCTTTTCTGAAGATGCGGGGTCGAACCTTTTTGTCGAACGCCGTCTTCATTCTTTGCTGATACAACTGACCATGGCATAGAGCCGTTATTCGCTTTTCTTCGATCAGATTTAATTCATCGTGTCTGCTTTGACACCACTCAGCCTCTGTTAGCTTAGCTTCATCTATACCCGGATCGACGGGATCTCTACTTCTATGGGAAGCACTGTCTTTATGCCATATACTAGAGAGAAAGGGGTTGCCCCTGTTGAAGTGCGGATTGATGTGCGATTGAAGAGCAAAGGGCAGCATTTCGTGCCAGTCTTTGTAGGTTTACAACCATCGTTTGAACAATCTTCTTGATGTTCTTGTTAGCCGCTTCTACCGCTCCGTTCATCTTAGGTCGGTAGGGAGATGAGTTATGGTGTTCAATTTTGAACTCAGCACACAACTCTTTCATTATCTTGTTGTTCAAGTTAGATCCATTGTCAGTAATGATCTGGCTCAGAACACCATAACGACAAATGAGGTTATTTTTGATAAATCAGACCACTACTTGTCGGGTTACATTGGCGTATGACACTGTTTTAACCCACTTGGTGAAGTAGTCAATGGCTACCAGGATGAATCGATGTCCGCTTGAAGCTTTGGGTTCGATCATGCCAATCATGTCAATTCCCCATATGGAAAAAGGCCATGGGGAAGAAAGAACTTTGAGATGCGTTGGTGGTACATGGATTTTTTCAATGTACATCTGACACTTGTGACATCTCCTCATGTACTTGTAGCAATCGGATTCCATGGTCAACCAGTAGTATCCTGCTCTTAGAATTTTTCGGGCCATTGTGGGTCCGTTGGCATGAGTACCAAAGGATCCTTCGTGAATTTCTTTTATCAGCATGTTTGCTTTTGGTCTGTCTACACATCGGAGCAAGAACATGTCAAAGATCCTCTTATAGAGTGTATCACCGCTTAGGAAGAAGCTGCCAGCCAGTCTCCGGAGAGTCTTTCTGTCTTTTCTTGATGCCCCAGGTGGGTACTCTTGTTTATGAAGGAAGCATTTGATATCATGATACCAAGGTTTGTCGTCTATGACTGCTTCAATCGCGAAGATGTAAGCGGGCCGTTCTAGGCGCATTATGTCGATCTTAGGTATGTCGTTCCATTGACCTACAACAATCATGGAAGAAAGAGTAGCTATTGTATCAGCCATGTGATTTTCTTCACGAGGGATGTGATGAAACTCAATTCTGTTGAAGAATGGTAACAACGTTCTCGCGTAATCTTTGTAAGGAATCAGTCCTGATTGGTATGTGTTCCAATCTCCTTTGATCTGATTGATAACCAGAGCTGAGTCTCCATAAACATCCAAGTTCTTAATTCTTTAGTCAATTGCTTCTTCGAGACCCATGATACAAGCTTCGTATTCGGCCTCGTTATTTGTACACTTGATTGTTAGTCTGGCAGTGAAAGGAATATGGGTACTCTGAGGTGTTATGATGATTACCCCAATTCCATTTCCATAATGATTGACAGCTCCGTCAAAGATTAATCCCCATTGGGAACCTGGTTCTGGCCCTTCACTGGGTAGCGGTTCATCGTAAACTTTCATTTTTAGATACATGACATCTTCGTCAGGGAAGTCAAATCCGACTGATTCCTGATCGTCAATCGGTTGATGAGCCAAGTGATCGGCTAAAATACTCCCTTTGACAGCTTTCTGAGAATGGTACTCAATGTCGTATTCTGATAACAACATCTGCCAACGGGCAATCCTTCCCGTAAGAGCAGGTTTTTCAAAGACATACTTGATCGGATCCATTTCGGAGATGAACCAAGTAGTGTGACAAATCATGTACTGGCGAAGACGTTTGGCTGCCCAAGCCAAAGCGCAACATGTTTTCTCGAGCATAGTATACCGAGTTTCACAGTCGGTAAACTTTTTGTTCAGATAGTAGATGGCAGACTCTTTTTTTTTTGTTTCGTCTTGTTGACCAAGTACACAACCCATTGAGTCTTCCAAGACTGTTAGGTAAATGATTAGTGGTCTTTCCTCCACTGGAGGTGACAGGATAGGTAGGTTCAACAGATATTCCTTGATACTGTTGAAGGCTTTTTGGCAGTCTTTTGTCCACACGCACTCCTGATTCTTTTTGAGATATTTGAAGATTGGCACACATGTCGCGGTCATGAGGAATATGAATCTGGAAATGCAGTTCAAACGTCCCAGGATTCCTCTGACTTGTTTCTCAGTCTTTGGAGAAGGCATTTCTTGAATGTCCTTGACTTTGTCAGGATCAACCTCAATTCCTTTCTGGCTGACGATGAACCCTAGCAGTTTTCCTGAACGAACACCGAATGTGCATTTATTAGGATTCAAGCGGAGTTTGTACTTTCTCAGACGCTCGAATAGTTTTGACAGGTGGGTCACATGTTCCTCTTCCGTTTTAGATTTGGCCATCATATCATCAACATACACTTCGATTTCTTTGTATATCATGTCATGAAATAGAGTGGTCATGGCCCTTTGATAGGTTGCCCCGACATTCTTCAAACCGAACGACATTACCTTGTAACAAAAGGTGCCCCATGGGGTGATGAAGGAAGTTTTCTCCATGTCTTCCGGTGCCATTTTTATTTGATTATAGCCCAAAAATCCATCCATGAAGGAGAATACTTTGAACTTTGTTGTACTGTCTACCACATGTCTATGTGCGGTAGGGGAAAGTCATCCTTTGGACTGGATTTGTTTAGATCCCTGTAGTCTACACACATTCTGACTTTTTCGTCCTTTTTCGGAACTGGCACTATGTTGCCCAACCATTGAGGATATTCTGAGGTGGCAAGGAAACCTGCATCAATTTGTTTCTGCACTTCCTCTTTGATTTTGATGGCCATCTCTGGATGAGTCCGTCTCAGTCTTTGTTTCACTGGCGGACATTCCGATCTTAACGGTAGATGATGTTCCACGATGCTGGTGTCCAACCCTGGCATGTTCTGATAGGACCAAGCAAATACATCGGGAAAATCTTTGAGAAGTTTTATCAAACCTTCTTTGACAGTTGGACTGAGTAGTGCCCCAATCTTGACTTCTTTCCTCTCTTCTTCCGAACCCAAGTTTACCGTTTCCAACGGCTCCTTGTGAGGTTCAATGGACCTTTCCTCTTGTCTGAGTAATCGAGAGATCTCTTCTGGAATTTCTTCGTCCTCTTCTTCTTCAGCCTCAAATATCGGGAATTCAAAGTTGGGAGAAGGCATTGGATCGTATGTTTCAACGGGGTTTAAAACAAGCAATCTGTATGACGTGATGACTGTTTTTTAGAAGAGATAGAGAGAATGCAAGGGTGTGTGCAGTGTATTTTCTAAAAATGCTTGTTTTTATTTTTGAGTTGTTTTTGGATTACCATTTTTTGAAAAAGTGAAAAGTGAAAACAGTAATTAATGCGGAAATTACAGAACGACGTTATTTTATTTATGATTTTGTCGATTCTTGAAACTACAACCCTATAAAACAAAACTCTATCGCTTCAGGTAAAGCGAAGATGGACATTGGCTTGTCCTCAGAAATGACGCTGATTTCTGGCGGAGCAGGATCATTGGAGTCTTCCTCCCAGCCAGAGTTGTCGTAGATGAACTCTTCTGTTGTATCTTGTATAGCATTTTAACTTTCAGGCAGATCTCCCCATCCAGTTGGCTGGATGTGTTAGAGCCTGATACGAGAGCTTTCAGGAGCGGTGTACTTGACCAAGAAGTCGTACTTGCCACTCGGTTGTCCTAAGGTGTCCCATACTTCCGTGGAACTTGAGGAGTCATCCCTCTCGATGACGTTGACCTCGGGAAATGCGTAATTGATGAACTCTTGTCCTGCAATCTTTGCAGATTCATCATTGTGTTGGATATCTTCTGAATGCCCTGAGTAATGATCCCATGATTTGGTGGGGACGCAAGTATTCTTTTTAATAATGCTCAGTTGATATGTATCGTTTGGCTGACTCTTTTGCCCCAAGTCTCCTGGGTATGGCTGCCAGATCGACAATTCATCCATTGGGTCAAAATAGTCATAGTCGAAGTTATCTTTCATCAAAGTATCCTCCTCTAATGAGTTAGGTGGAGCATGACATCCTTTCGGATCACAATCTCCGTATATCATTTTGACATCTGATATTGGTATATATCTTGGACTTTGCGTGGGATAGCAAAATGGCGTATGCGTTTCTTCCTGAGACATATAACTGTCCTCGTTGAGATATGACTTCCACTCTTCATCTGTATCGAAGGATTCTCCCTTATTGATGGTATGTACTTCTTGAGACACTGGGTAAAGGAAGCCTCCACGGTGGAAGAAGTCCTGAATGGGATGAAAACTTTCATCGTTAGTAGCAGTCTGAGTACAGGTTGAGGAGAAACCAAGACCTTTCTTTGTCTTGTTATCAATAGGAATTACGAGTTGTCTCCATCCTTTTGTGTTGTTACTCTTGATCACTTCGAGAGCATCTTTGTACGAGAAATCGACGTTCCTTTTTTTGATTGTTCTCATTGCTCACCGAAAGTGCTTGAAACTGGGTTCCAACAACCTCCTCTAGTTCTACACAGGTGGACGATGAAAAGTTGCTCACGATTAAGGCCTGCTCTCTACAGACTATCACTAGCTTGTCATTCTTGACGAAATTTAGCTTCTGGTGAAGTGTCGAAGTGACTCCCCCAGCCTCGTGTATCCAATGTCTTCCTAACAAACAGTTGTATACTGCCCGGATGTCCATGACCTAGAAAGTGACTTGGAAAGTGTGAGGACCGATAGTTATAGGAAGATCGACTTTCCCGATAACAGTTTTTCTGGATCCGTCAAATGCTTTGACGATGACCTCACTGCCTCTCATTGGAGATCCTCAAAATGATAGTCGCATCAGGGTTAATTTTGGCATAACATTCAGAGCTGATCCGGTATCTACCAGTACGCTGGCTAAAGCATTGTCCTGGCAGTTGACTGTAATTTTAAGCGTTAAGTTGTGATTTTTGCCTTCTTCTGGCAGTTCTTCATCAGTGAATCCCAAGTTGTTGCAGGAAGTGATGTTGGAGATGATGCTGTAAAACTGTCTTATTGTTAATCTTGTTCCACAAAGGCCTGCTCTAAGACTTTCTGTAGAGCTTCCCTGTGAACTTCAGAACTGAGCAAGAGAGATAGCACAGAGATTCTCGAAGGAGTTTGCAACAGTTGGTCTACAATGTTGTACTCTCTCTTTTGGATGAGCCTCAGCATCTCATCGTTGTTCTTTGAAAGGTCGGGATTACTGGATTGCCCGACTGGTTGATTTGGAACTTCTGTTTGAGGTTCCTTTTCTCTGGTGGGTTCTCCAACTCCTCTGTTGAAGATCCGGCCGCTCCGTGTGACTCGACTGATGTTTGTAATGTTTACGACGGAGGGTAATGGAGTTTCCTTTCCATTCTCAATTGTTGTTGCACCGTACTTGTAAGGAATAACCGTATCAGATTTGTACAGTATTGGTCCCGGCAGATAGATGACTACAGGGGCCTTATGATTTTTCTGACCATCGTAGCTAGCCTCGATTGGTTCGAGGTTGAGAATCTTTGTACTGTCAAATCTCTTTTCGGTCCAACTGATTTTGAAGGTCTGCTCGCACGAGGTAGCATCTTGGTTGTTCTCTGAGCAAAGTCTACAGCGCTCTTAGTTGTGTGGTGGCACCCGACCACGTCCACTTTGTATGCAATGTAACTTCACTAGATCTGTTTCCATTGGGCAGACATCCTGACTCTGATGCCTAGTAGGGTTCCCGTCAGTAATACTGACTTGTTCCGTGTCTTCATCTAGATAGATCGGAAGCCACTAGTGGTTCAACAAGTGTTGAAGTGTTCTTTGAACAAGTGCACATCCTTGGTCGTCTTCACGACACACTTTACAATTTTGATAATCATGAAAAGCCAAAAAACAGAGCAAGACTTGCTTAGCGTGTAATTCTACCAGACTGGTATTTATCAGGCGAATATCAAAGATTTGAATCATATTAACTTGATAGTAACTTCTATCACGGTAGTCCTGAATACATCCAAGGTCCATCTGATGCTGGAGGGCCTCTTGTACAAAAGAGCATCCCTGATTGTTTATTGAGTAGATCGGACAGGAATTGAAATCGTACCATGGTAGATCATGATGCTGGCTTTGCCTTCAGTGCATTTCCACCAAGTTAACATTCATCGCCAGAATGTTGTGGTTCTGGACAATGTTGGAATTTGTATAAGACATGTTGACCTCTCGGATTCAGTGATCTTGGATCCATCCGGGATCCATCTGTTATTGTAGAGCCGATTGCACTACGTCACATCTTTGATTATTCTTGGAGAAGATATCACACTGGTGATAATTGTGAAATGGTACATGACCGTACCTGCTCTGTCTACAATGCATCTTGACCAGGTTGGTTCCCAATAGGAGTACATCATGAGTTTGACAGCTGTGGCTAGACTCTTCCTCTATCAAATTTACTGCAGTTTTCTCGTGTTGAGGCAACGGGTTCGTGTGAACATTCGGATTTGTATCTTTGAAAGATAGGACCCCGTTCCTGACAAGCTTTTGCACATCAGATTTGAAGCTGAGACAGTTTTCAATGTTGTTCCCCGGTCCTCCTTGATGGTAAGGGCAAGTTTGATCCGGTTTGAACCAAAAAGGCGGATTTTCCGGTACTATAAGAGGAGACCTAGTTTGGACGTGCCCCTTGACCAGTAGTAGTGGAAACAATTCTGCATCCAACATTGGTATAGGGTCAAACCCTGGTGGTCGAGTCGTACGGTTATTATTGTTGTACTGAGGACGAGCCTGCTGAAGAGGTTGTTGTGTCCTTTGCTGATACTGTTGTTGACTTGGTTGGCTCTGAGCAACCTGGGGTTGATACGCTGGAATAGGCGCAGGGTTGATAGCAGGAGTTACTGCTGCTACTGGTTGATACCTTCGCCTTTGCTTTCTAAGAGAGATATTACCAATATCTTGCTCTTTATCTTAGGGAAAGCACTACCATATCTTTTGGTACTGCTTGACGGTCCTGTATCTTTGACCAGACATCCTTCTCAGACTGCTTCTTCAAGACGTACCCCCATGTTCAGCATCTCAGTAAAGTCACTGGGCGCACTGGCGACCATTCGGTCGTAATAGAATGAGCTCAAGGTTTTCAAAAAGATCTTTGTCATCTCTTTTTCCTCAAGAGGGGGACAAATCTGGGCGGCAATCTCACGCCATCTCTGAGCATATTCCTTAAAGTTTTCCTTGCCCTTCTGCGACATGGCTCTGAGTTGATCTCTATCTGGTGCCATGTCCAGGTTATATTTATACTGTTGAACAAAGGCAGCGCCAAGATCTCTGAAAGTGATGATCTTAGTGCGGTTTAAACCCATGTACCATTTGAGTGCGGCACCGGTTAAACTATCTTGGAAGTAATGGGTCAGTAGCTATTGATTCTCTGTCTGAGTTGACATCTTTCTAGCGTACATCACCAAATGACTTTGAGGGAAAGAGTTGCCCTTGTATTTTTCAAAGTCAGGCACCTTGAATTTGTGCGGGATTTTCACACTGGGGACCAAAAAAAGGTCTGCGGCGTCCTTTCTGAATAGATCCTACCCGCGAATGGCATGCAGTTCCTTCTACATCTCCAAGAATTACTCCTGGAATTCATTCATTCTGTCGTACATACTTTCATTTCCACCAGAGATTACTTGTGGAATCTGTCCTTCCGGGACAGTGTGTACCACGGGTTGTGGTATAGTCATTACGGCGGTGACTCTTGGTGCTTCCCTATCCCGAAGTTTGTAACCTTCAGGAGTTGCTATCATCACTCTTGCATCTTCGCCTTCCCGAAGTTTGTAACCTTCAGGCCCAGCGGCTCCTGCTGCAGTTTCCGGGTCTTTCGTGACCGGCGGAATATATCCTTTAGGGATAAAGTTGATAGGCATGCCCCAGGGGCGATATTTAGGCATGTTGTACCGAGGATCGTACGTCTCCATTATGGGCGTAGATGTGATCTCTGAAATCACAGTCCTTTGTTGTTGCCTCTAAGTTGTTGCTAGAGATTGCATGTCACTGTGAAGTTTTCTCAAATCCTCCTTTAGACCGTTGATTTCTTCTCTCAGCTCTCTGTTCTCTTCCTCGAGATCGTCCATTTTCTTTTGTCGATTGGCTCGAGTATTGTACGAATGAGACAGTTTGACTCTAGAATCGAGACGTATACGTGAGATTCGAAGGTAAGAAGAATGCGTTATGCGAGAATGATGAATGCTATGCAATGATATATATTTATATATATATTTTTTTTGTTTTGATCAAAAAGAAACTTCAACATTTGGATTGCAAATATCATACAGTAGGGAGACCCCGTTTTATTGAATTTGAAAGATTACGAAAATGGAAATACAGTATTTTACAAAGTGCGGTAAAAGGAAATGTCTAAACTTATGGATCCTGAGTCCTCTCTGAAGAGAGCTCAGGTGCTGGCTCTGGTATTTTCCTTTTCTTTGACCGGGGCTCTTGAGCCGTTGTCGGGTTGTCGGTCCTTTACCAAGTGAAAGGAACGAGCAAGTTTCTTCGGTTTTCCTGACTTTCTACAACATGTTGCTCTAATATCTTAATCAGAGCGTCCTTTTCTTTTAACAGTTGCTGAATTTTGGTACACTCCACATTGAGAATACGGTATTTGTTCTTCCAAGATTTCTTTTCCCGTTAAACTTTGTTGAGAGTGACCTGGAGTTTTTCCGTATCAGACATAAAATAAAGGACAGATTCCTTTAGCGGAAGAACTTCTTGATGAGGGTAAGGCATCCTCATCTTGAGGGCTCTAGTTTGTACCCAGTGGAGATAAGGTTCCACAAAGACACAGTCTGGTTTTCCTAGAGACTCTCTTCCTTTCTTGTGAACATGTTTCTAGGCATGCACTATTTCTGTCTTTAGTGCCCTGTCATTTTCTCCTTCCTTGAAGAAAAGACCTTCCGGATGAATATTACACAGGATATGTCTCATCGGCTATCCGAGTTGAGGACAAACTAAAATTGGATGATAGTTGATTCCTCCTTTAGTTCCTATGGGGGGTACATTAGAGAAATTTCCACATTTGTCAATGATCCTTATCCCGTCATAGATTCGATTGTACTAGTCTATGTTAGAGTTGGTAAGAAACATGATTCTCTGTGACCAATGTAGAGTACTCTTATGATCCCAAAAAGCAGCAGACTTGGTTAAATGGAAAGTAAACCACTTATAAAGCAAGGGTACACAGCAGGTGATCATTCCTCTGCTGTACAAATTCCTTAAGTGTACAGAATGATAAGCATCTGTGAGCAAGGTCGGTACGGGATTTCCAATCAGAAATATCTTAATGGCATTGATATCAACGAAGTTATCAATGTTGGGAAAAAGGAACAACCCGTATGTGAGTAGAACAAAGATATCTTCGAAAGCAGTAATGTTTCCTATACTGGAAAAGTACAGGGCTTTCTCTACCAAGAACTTGGCCGGTAAACCTTGGATTCCATCCTTAGCGATCATGTGAGTCCTGACTTCTGACTTGTCCAAATAGATTGCTCTTGCAATGGTTTGATCCTTTGGAATTTCTTCCAGTCCAGAAAAGGGAGCTTGGTCAGTGATGGGTAAATCAGTCAGGTGAGAGTAATCCTCCAGTGTTGGTGCTAGTTGATAATCTGGGAATGTGAAACAGTGATAAGCCGGATCATAAAACTGAATCAGCGTAGACAGGATTCCTTCAACTACATGAACCCTTAACATAGACAGCAGTCCTCCGTACTTAGCTCTAAAAGCATTTGGGTTAGTGATTATCCTTGCTAGCCCTTTTAAATCCTCTAGTTTTGGAACCTTGAAGGTGTACTTGTGCGTCTTCCTTCTACCGAAATCCATAAAGCAATCTTTCTCTCTGATATTTGCAATCATTGTTTTAGTTTAATTCGAAAAAGAGATACTAGAAAAGAAGAATTTTTCTTTGTTTAAAAGTTTTTTAAATGAATGCATGAATGCGGCACACAAAAACATAGAAAAAACATGGGTTTAAAGGTTTAGCGTCACGAGCATGGAGTCATGGCTCTACCCATCCCCAAAGGTTGTACTATGGTGAATTTTTGTACCTGTACTCAAAATCATTGACCCCCCTTGGGATAATAACAGCAGGCTGGTTCACCCGAGCAAGCTGTAGCATCTTAGGGTAATCTCAATTGAGTGTAGTATCGCGTGACAACTATTTTCGATAGCTACCGCACTACTAAATAGCCACACGGTTACTGTCTACTAAATCCTCAGTTTCATGGATACCACAATCGAACAATCTGCTTTCAGAACCGAAGTCGTTAGACATTTAATCCGCAAAGGGTACCTCCACTGATTTGATGGTCTACCGGGATAGGTTATTCGGGATTCACTCCCTATAAGACCGCCCGTCTCTGCCATCACCTATCCTAGATATCACTCAAACTTTCCGCATGCGACATCACTCGCATTCCCATTAGCAGAAAAATAAACACGGATATCAAGTAGGAAAAGCGATATATATATATGATTCCTAAAACTAACATCCTAGACCTCTTAAGAGCTATAATCCTAGTCCTAGACAGATCAAAGACAACCCCAGCAGAGTCGCCATTTATCTGTAGGAAAATGGTGACGATGATGACTAAGGTAAAACAAATCCTAATGGCACTCCCCAGCAGAGTCGCCATTTATCTGTAGCATGCAATTTTTGTCGGTGACACAACCACCTTATCGCAGAATGGTTTCCTCCTCATTGAGGAGGAGTGGGGTGCTACTTTTTGATTTCTTATTTATCCCTTGAAGTTGAAAGGGAAAGGGAAGTTATCTAGAACTAACCTTGCACGCGAATGTTTAACTGAACAAACTCTTAAAGAGATTCGGGGAGTTCGGGATCAGGTTATACAATGGGGAGTTGTCAGTTACCCATCCTATATGTGCTTATCCACAGGTTGATAGTTTTAGGTTTTACTTTTACTTGATGGTGTTTATCTGTTGATGGGTTGGGAAAGTTTCTTGGGAAATATGAGAGAGAGTGAGTTTTTATTGATGTTCGGGTTTTTCGATGTTTTTGGTAGGTACTGGACCTAAGTTTTGATTGATATGAAGGTATTGTACCTAGAGTTTTTTATTGGTATGCTCGCTAAGATTTCACAATCTTATGCCTACGTATTCCCGTTTTAAAGAAACAAGGAAATCAGAGCAATCGTAGTTCCTCGTATTCTATGGGAGGAAAAGATGTTTTGGTGTCTTGTTCAAAGCCCAAGATTGAAGCTGAAAGGTTGTATTTGTGTCTTGTTCAAAGCTCAAGATTGAAGCTAAAAATTTGACTGAGAGAGAATTTGTCATCTCTAAAGGGGAGACATCTCGTCTGTTTATCACAGTGGTTGGGTGACTGTTTATAAAGGAGAATTACTTTAACTGGGATATGTGAATCCAACAATGCCATAATTTCCTTTATAGGGGTGATATCCTGAAGGGGAAAACTTTAACTCAATGTAGAGAAATGCCATTTTTACTTAGGAATTTCTCATACTAAGAGAGGGACAGTGGTGTGGATGTAAATAATCCAGAGGCTTGCCACTTACAGCAATTAGATGAAAGAAAGAGATTTACCAGGATAAGAGATGGATGACAACTTGGATATTTGAATCAACAAGTGTGCCACTTATTGCAGTTATATGGGATTAGGGTTTGTTTTGAATTATCTCTTTTGGTATGTGATAACACAGAGAAATGTTTTCCTACAGAGATTTTGATTTCCTCTGAGGGGATATTGATTTTTGTGTGCCTTGATCAAAGCTCAAGGTTGAAGCTAAGAGATTGATTGAATCCACTGGGGAAATCCTTATATAAAGCCTAAGAGGAAGCTAGAAAAGACTGACTCAACAAGAGAGTGTTTATCAGTCTTGTGCAAAGCCCAAGATTGAGGCTAAATAAGAGAATTGACTCTTTGGGGATATTATTATACAATGCCTAAGAGGAGGCTAAAAGTTTGACTTTTTCGAGGAAATATTTTGTCGGTCTTGTACAAAGCCCAAGATTGAGGCTAAAAAAGGATTTGGACTCCGCCGGGGAAGGTTTGTATGTGTCTTGTACAAAGCCCAAGATTGAGGGTAAAATGAGACTTTACTGACTCGGTTGAGGATATTTTAGGTGTCTTGTACAAAGCCTAAGATGGAGATTGATAAAAAATGACCAGGGTTTCTCCTATGTTGGTAAGGAACTTGAGAATGTCTTTGAGACTCAAGAGGGGATTAGACTGTCCAAGTCTACTGGTGTGGAAGAGTTTCTCTTAGTATGATGCCCAAGAGGAGGCTGGTATTTCAAGGGATGAGGATCAACCCTAAACATGATATGAGGTTTTGACACTAGAAAGACTGCTCTAACAAAGGATGATTAAGTTCAGTCTTATACCTTTAAGAGGACTTCAGGGTCCTTGTATTAAGCCCAAGAATAGGCATGAGAACTTTTAAGAAGCTGACGGGTCCTTGTACAAAGCCCAAGAGGAGGCGGGGATGCTTTTAGGACGCCTGTGGGTCCAAACTTAAGAAGAGTTCATGAAAAGTTTCACCGAGAATAATTTTTCTTTAGCGAACAGTTCTAGGGTTTGAAGAAATTCAAGAGAGGTTTCACCGAGAATTAATCCTCTCTGGGGAAATGAATTTCTTTGACAATTTCTAATAGTGACAGTCTTAGAAAAGTTTCACCAGGAATAATACCTTTCTCTTTGTCCATATTGTTTAAGCCCAAGAGAAGACAAGACTGTATCTGGAAATCCTATGGGTATCTAGTTTTGACTGTATTTAAGAGTGACCAACTAGCTTTAGCTAGATTCTAGACCTAATTGCCGGGGAAAACTCTAAGCAGATATACTAGTGTATATACAGTAGATATATGACAAGTATTTAAAAGGATATGAAAGAAGGACTTATAGGTGAGCAAGCTTCCAGCAATACAGTTATATATATATATATATATGTGAAAGCATGTAAAGAAAGCTGATAAAAACTTACAGGCGAGCAAGCTTCCATAGTAACAGCTGTATGGTTAGTTGTTCAAGAAATTAAAGAAAGTTTTGATAACAACTATGAATTTGAACCTAAATCAAAAGGGGAGTTTTTTTGAAAAGGTTGTTGGGGCTTATACTCAAAGAGAGGCCCAGATGAAAAACAATAATCGTACCGTTGTTCTGTTATCTATACTGGGGCTTATACAACGACTGAGGCCCAAAGAGGTTTTCTGTACAAAGGGGTGGGTCTTACAACTCAAGGAGAGGCCCAAAGGTTTGAAAAAGAAAAGAAATGGGACTTACAACACAAGGATAGGCCCAGATGAAAATGTTTTGAAAAGCGACGATTGCGCCGAGATTTTGAAAACACAGTGGGACTTATACAATGACCGAGGCCCAAATTTATGTACAAAAGGGGGGTTGGGTCTTACACTCTATTAGAGGCCCAAAGTGTTTTGAAAAAGATTTGTGAGGGTGAAAATAATCAAAACCCTAATTTGATTTTAAAATGTATTTTAATTGAATAAAAATTCAATTAAAATGATCAAAATTATCAAACATGTGTGAAAAACAAATTGTGATCTTGGATTAATATTTGAAAAATCATGTTTCATTCATGGGATGATTTTAGAATCATTTGAATTTTGGAAAACCAAGAGAAAGAAATATTTTTAATGTTTAAAAACAAATAAAATATAATTCTTTACAAAAATACCAAATATATGAAATAAATAATATTTTTGTGAAATTTTCATGGAATAAAATATTTTAATGTTTTTGTGAATTTTCAAAAAAAAAAGAATCAATAAAAAATAATTAAAATTGAGAGAGAAATTAATTTTTCAATTAATTAACAAAAATATGAAAAAGAAGCAAAAACATAGAAAAATGGCAAAATGGTATGGGTGGGGTTTGAACTCACGGCCTTGACAACAAACACACATGCGCGCTACCACTGGGGTGGTGATACATCCGTGTATCAAAACCACCCCATTAATTCATAAGGCATGCCTTGTTTCTAGGCCTAGGCAAGGCAAGACAAGGCAAGGCAAGGAAAACTTTTGGGCAATTTACGTGAAGCCTCTAACTTTTGGGACAAAAATTAGGTGCATCTGACCTATAATTTCATGAGGAATCCAATGGTGCCCTTGGAATTTTCAGAAAATGGTTCCTCCTCAAAATCCGATTGTGATTTCAAAATAGGCCTATTTTTGCATGTTCTATGCTATCTCATGGTAAAAGCAAGAATTACATGGAAAATTGGTTCAAACACAACATATACAACATGTATGAGATGTTTATGATCAATGGACATCAAAGGAATGCATAATTCAAAGAGTTCAAGTTGTCATGCACTTACCTCTTGTAGCTTTTTGTGCTGTCTGCCAAGTCCCTTGTGCCAGAAGTAATTTGATGCTTTGGACACTCTCAATTGATCCCTTAGAAGTTTTTAGGATGACTGGAACCAGCTGGAATCCTCAAGAACAAGTTGTGGCACTTTCTTACAAAAGGGGCAAAAGTGACCAATATGGCAACTCTCTCAAATGGTGTTCCAGATGAGGGGAACCATTTGGTACAGTTTGAGGATGATATTTGGAATGTGTTTGAGGCTTTGTTTAGTTTTAGAAGTGACTGAATCAAGACATGGCTTGAAAAATGCAGAAAAGTCCAATTTTGAGGTTTTGGAAGTGGACTTTGTGATTTTGGTGTTTCAGGTCACAAGTGAGTGTTTGAACAGCTTAGATACAACATATTAGAGGTGTTAGGATCATGAGCTATGGTGGAATTTCTCTCTAACTCAAAAACTCAGAGATACCTTGCAAAAGAAGGCATTTTGGCCTAAAGAAAGAGATTTTGAGGAAAGCAAGTGTTGTAGTGCTTTGGTGTACTCAAACGGAGCACAAATGAGCTCTATTTATAGTAGAGCAAGTTTGTTTTGCAAGAAATAGTGAACGGCAGCTGCAGCAGGCCTTTGGCCAATGTTGAGCAAAAGGAATCTCAAGTCTCCTCTAGCCATTGACTTGAGGTTAGGACACAGGCCTATGGTCCTATGATTCAGTGTTGATCCTTGAATCATTCAATTAGGAATGTGTCAGTTCATGCCACCTTGGTGCATCTATTGAATGCTTGGAAACAAAATTGGAGTCTTGGCACCTTTTTAGCCTTTTTAGGTTTGTTATGGCTAATGTAGATTCTTAGACTTTGGAGGCTTGGGGATCAGATCATTCTCCTTTTGTTTTATCCTAAAATGTGTCCAAATGAATGACAAGGCTTGGAGTTGCTCAATTTTTCCAAATCGAGCAAAATGCAAAAATCTGCCAAAATCTGCCTTGTCCAAGACAGTTGGAAATGGTGATTTTGAGGGATTCATTTCTCCATGCTCAGGTTGAGTTATGGGAGGCTCTTGTGCTTTTTAGAAAGCCCTCATATGATACAAAACATGTGTGATCATAGTTTATTTCGAAACTATTTGGACCCAACAGAAAAAACCTCATGAACACTGATGTTCAAGGCTGGTAACTTAGGCAGATTTTTACTAAGTGTTGGAAAAAGTGTCATTTTCATGTTTTTGTCATTTTGATCACTCCATAACTTAAAATCCATAAAGAATTGGAGTTGGAGATAGTTGAGGCTTTTGTAGAGTGTAGCAAGACCTACAAATCCAGCTTTGGATCGCCCAAAATGATTGTTTGGATCTCAAGTTATGGTCCTTGGAAGTTGGTACCAAAACCATTTTTATTCCATAACTTAGAAAATTTTTGGTTTCTCATGGTTGCCCCTTTTGCAAGAAACCTCACTTTTCTTGATTTTTCTTGATGAATGATGATCAATATCATTCATTAATATTGTTTTAGTCTTAGGGGAACCATATTTGTGAAAAATTCCAAAAAGTCAAACTTTATTTTGTGCACATTTGACTTTTTATCGGATGAAATCCAAACTGTGCGATCCTTTGTGAAATCAAATCCTTGACCTAAATCAAACCTAACGTATGGATTCCATAGGTGTTATGGGGTGTATTGAATCATGTCCTACGGTTTGGGAGCATGTCTTGGTCAAAAGTCAAAGGTACAGTTGACTTTTTCCTCAAACCCCTAATTGTGGTCCAGATGAAATTGAAACTTGTGAATCAAGCTTCTTGGATCAATCCATTATTGCGAATGGATCAATATGGTGTATTTGAGGCCCTCAAATCATGTCTTGAGGTCGTGGCTATTGTTTTGTCCCAAAAGTCAACTTAGGGGTGAATTAGGTCAAGAAACCCTAATTCCTAATTTTAGGTAAATGCATCCCCTGAGGTTAAATTGACTTGATGATTGGGTCCATGAGGTCCCTTGGAGTATCTTGGGTTGTGCTTTGAAGTATTGGCTCATGGCCAGATGAAAATTTTCATCTGGAGGCCCTGGTCGGCCAAAACCCTAATTTGGTGACACTGTCGATCTTGAGGCTCGATCCACTTGGAATGTTGCAACTTTGTGCTTGATTCTTGATGTGGGAGTCCTCTTGATCCTTTATAGGTGTTTAAGAGGTTAGACAAGTTGAAGATCATGTCATTTCTTGATTGATCCTTCGTCTAAGTGCTCTGAGAGGGCTTGAAACCCTAAGTCTTGATTGTAGTGAATGCTCACCCATCTTTGAGGAGATTGATGAGGCATGAAAGTTCATCCATATTATGATGATGATTTTCACAATGATGGGAAATCTTGTGGTCAAAATTTGGGGTATGACACACTCGCCTCCTCTTGGGCATCATACAAAGATAAACCTTTTCATACCAATAGACTTGGAGAGTCTCATCTCCTCTTGGATTTCAAAGAAACCCTCAAGTTTCCCAAAAGTACAGGATAAACCCTAATCATCTCATCAATCACCAACATATTTTAAACTTTTCACTTCTAAATTTCCCTAGCTAAGGTCAAATCACTATCAATAAACCTTTATCAAAACCTCAAGGCATCTGATATCTCAACTCTTCTATAATCCTCTGCAAGAGTTGATTCCCCAATTTGGACCTGCCTCTGGATCTCAAGAATCCTCAGCAGAAACTAGCCTCCTCTTAGGCTTTATATAAGAAATTCCCCAAACTAGCCTCCTCTTAGGTTTTGTATAAAGATCTTTCCTCACTCTCTTGTTGAGTCAATCACTTTTAGCCTCCTCTTATGCTTTGTATAAAGATCTTTCCTCACTCTCTTGTTGAGTCAATCACTTTCAGCCTCCTTTTAGGCTTTGTATAAGGATCCTTCCACACTCTCTTGTTGAGTCGATCACTTTCAGCCTCCTCTTAGGCTTTGTATAAGGATCTTAAAACACTCTCTTGTTGAGTCAATCATCTTTTCAGCCTTAATCGTGGGCTTTGTACAAGACAGATAAAAACACTCTCTTGTTGAGTCAGTCTGTTTTCAGCCTCAATCTCGGGCTTTGTACAAGACACCACATAAACACTCTCTAGTTGAGTCATTTAAATATCTTTTAGCCTCAATCTTGGGCTTTGTACAAGACACATATAAATCTCCCTAAGCAGAGTCAATCCTCTTTTCAGCCTCAATCTTGGGCTTTGTACAAGAGAAATCATACTCTCCAGCAGAGTTAATCTTCTTTTAGCCACAATCTTGGGCTTTGTACAAGACAGATAAAACCTCTCACCAGTAGAGTTAGTTTCCCCTTATAGCCTCAATCTTGGGCTTTGTACAGGACACATACAAATATTCCCCAGTGGAGTCAAAAAATCCTTTTTTAGCCTCAATCTTGGGCTTTGTACAAGACAGACAAAATATTTCCCCAAAAAAGTCAACTTTTAGCCTCCTCTTAGGCTTTGTATAATGATCTCCCCAAAAGAGTCAGTCTCTTTTCAGCCTCAATCTTGGGCTTTGTACAAGATAGATATAAAATTCCCTAAATAGAGTCAACCTTTTAGCTTCAATCTTGGGCTTTGATCAAGGAACACACATAAAACCAAAATCCCCTTAGAGGAAATCAACATTTCTCTCTAGGAAGACATTTCTCTATATATCACAATATCAAAACAGATAAATCAAACAAACCTTAATCCCAGATAACATGTATAAGTGGCACACTTGTTGATTCAAATATCCAAGATGTAGTCCATCTCTTATCCTAGTAAACCTCCTTTCATCTAATAGCTATAAGTGGCAAGCCTCTGGATTATTTACATCCAAGCCCATTTCCCTCTTTTTGCATGAAAGATTCTTAAGGAAAAATGGCATTACTATACACTGAGTTAAAGTTTTCTCCTTCAGGAAAAACCCCCTATAAAGGAAATTATGACATTGTTGGATTCACATATCCCAGTTAAAGTAATTCTCCTTTATAATCAGTCACCCAACAATTGTGATAAACAAATGAGATATCTCCCTTAGAGATGACAAATTCTTTCTCAGTCAAACCTTTAGCTTCAATCTTGGCCTTTGAACAAGACACAGAAAAAAAACCTTTAGCTTCAATCTTGGGCTTTGAACAAGACACAAAATAAACCTTTAGCTTCAATCTTGGGCTTTGAACAAGACACCAAACATATTTTCCTCCCATAGAATAGGAGGAACTACGATTGCTCTGATTTCCCTGTTTTCTTTAACGGGAATACGTAGGCATAAGATTGCGAAATCTTAGCGAGCACACCAATCAAAAACTTTAGGTCCATTACCTTCACACACCAATAAAAAACTTTAGGTCCAGTACCTCACCAAAAACATCGAAAAACCCAAAATCAACAAAAACTCTCTCTCAAACACTCCCAAAGGAGAAACTTTCCCAACTCACGACAAACAAACACCAGTAGGTAGAAAATAGTGTAGAAATTGCTAACAACTTGTGGATAACCACATATAGGATGGGTAATTGACAACTCCCCATTGTATAACCTGACCCCGAACTTCCCAATCTCTTAGCATTTGTTTAGTAAAACTTTTGTGTGCAAGGTTAGTTTTAGATAGCTTCCCTTTCCTTTCCAGCTTCATAGGATAAATAAGAAATCAGAAAGTAGCACCCAATCTATACCACTGCGGTGAGGAAAAACCAAATGGCGATAAGGTGGTCGCGTCACCGACAAAAATCGTACGGTACAGGAAAATGGAGACTCTGCTAGGGAGCCAAACTAGGATAAGAATTCCTAAGAGGTCTAGGTTGTTAGCAATCATACTATATTATATATATATATATATATATATATATATATATATTGCTTTTCCTACTTGATATCCGTGTTTATTTTTTTGTCAATGGGAATGCGATTGATACGTATGTGGAAACTTTGAGAGAACCCTGAGATATGGGGTGGCATAGACGGGTGGACTTACAGGGAGTGATTCCCGAATAAACGATCCTGGTAGACCACCAAATCAGGCGAGGGCCTGTGTGGATACTATGTTGAACGACCTATCGTCGTGAAAATAGACGTTATCTCAGTGCGGCCCCCGTGACCCTGAGGATTTAGTAGACATTAACCATATGACCACTTGGTAGTGCATTGACTATCAGGAATAGTTGATACGCGATACTACACTCAAATGAGATTACCCTAGGATGCTACAGCTCGCTCGGGTGAACCAGCTTGCTGTTGATATCCCTAGGGGGGTCAATGATTTTGGGAACCTAAGGATCCGTTCTACAGGTACAAAAATTCACCAGAATACAACCTTTGGGGATAGGTAGAGCAATGTGTAGCCTGCAATTTTTGTCGGTGACGCGACCACCTAATCGCCATGGGTTTCTCCTCACCACAATGGTAGGAGTTGGGTGTTACTTTCTGATTTCTTATTTATCCTATGAAGCTGGAAAGGAAAGGGAAGCTATCTAAAACTAACCTTGCACGCAAATGTTTAACTAAACAAATGCTTAAAGAGATCGGGGAGTTTGGGGTCAGGTTATACAATGGGGATTTGTCAATTACCCATCCTATATATGGTTATCCACAGATTGTTAGAAATTTCTATACCTCTTTCTACTTACTGGTGTTTATCTGTTGTGGGTTAGGAAAGTTTCTTCTTTGGGAGTATTTGAGAGAGAGAGTGAGTTTTTGATGATTTTGATAAGGTACTGGACCTAAGGTTTTGATTAGTGTGTGAAGGTACTGGACCTAAAGTTTTTGATTGGTGTGCTCGCTAAGATTTCGCAATCTTATGCCTACGTATTCCCGTTAAAGATAAACAGGGAAATCAGAACAATCGTAGTTCCTCCTATTCTATGGGAGGAAAAGAGATATTTTGGTGTCTTATTTAGAGCCCAAGATTAAAGCTAAATGAGTATTTGTGTCTTGTTCAAAGCCCAAGATTGAAGCTAAAGGGTTTGACTGAGAAAGAATTTGTTATCTCTAAAGGGAGACATCTCGTCTGTTTATCACAACTGTTGGGTGACTGATTATAAAGGAGACTTACTTTAACTGGGATATGTGAATCCAGTAATGCCATAATTTTCTTTATAGGGGTGTTGTCATGAAGGAGAAAACTTTAACTCAGTGTTGAGCAATGCCATTTTTCCTTAGGAGCCTTTCATGCTAAGAGAGGGGTAGTGGCGTGGATGTAAATAATCCAGAGGCTTGCCACTTATAGCATTTAGATGAAAGAGGAGTTTTACCAGGATAAGAGATGGACTACAGCTTGGATATTTGAATCAATAAGTGTGCCACTTATAACAGTTATCTGGGGTTAGGATTTGTTTTGAATGTATGTTTTAATGTGTGATGTATAGAGAAATGTCTTCCTACAGAGAGTTTTTGATTTCCTCTGAGGGGATGGTGGTTTTTGTATGTGCCTTGATCAAAGCCCAAGGTTGAAGCTAAGAGATTGATTGATTCCACTAGGGAAGTCCTTATACAAAGCCTAAGAGGAGGCTGGAAAAGACTGACTCAACAAGAGAGTGTTTATCTGTCTTGTACAAAACCTAAGATTGAGGCTAAAAGAGAATTGACTCTTTTGGGGATATCATTATACAAAGCCTAAGAGGAGGCTAAAAGTTGACTTTTCAAGAGAAATATTTTGTCTATCTTGTACAAAGCCCAAGATTGAGGCTAAAAGGGATTTTGATTCCACTGGGGAATATTTGTATGTGTCTTGTACAAAGCCCAAGATTGAGCCTAAAAGGGGAAACTGACTCTACTGGTGAGAGTATGATTTGTCTTGTACAAGGCCCAAGATTGAGGCTGAAAGAGAGATTGACTCTTCTTAGGAAAATTTTATATGTCTTGTACAAAGCCCAAGATTGAGGCTAAAAGATATTTGACTGACTTAGCTGAAGATATTTATGGGTGTCTTGTACAAAGCCCAAGATTGAGACTGAAAAGATGATTGACTCAACAAGAGAGTGTTTTTATCTGTCTTGTACAAAGCCCAATATTGAGGTTGAAAAGGGTTGACTAAACAAGAGAGTGCTTTTAGGAGACAGACTCAACAAGAGTGTGCTGAAAAGGTGATTGACTCAACAAGAGAGTGCTTTTATCTGTCTTGTACAAAGCCCAAGATTGAGGCTGAAAAGGGTTGACTCAACAAGAGAGTGCTTTTAGGAGATTGACTCAACAAAATAGTACTTTTAAGGCTAACTCTGCTGAGGAAAATCATTATACAAAGCCTAAGAGGAGGTTGTCTTCTACTGAGGATTATTGAGATCCAGAGGCAGGTCCAAGTCGGGGGATCAACTCTTGCTGAGGGTTTACAGAAGAGTTGAGGTATTAGATGCCTTGGGGTTCTGATTTGGGATAGTGTTATACTGATGATAAGCTGATCCTAGCTGGGAAAATTTAGGATGAAAGACTGAGTTTTAGAACCCATGGGTTTTAAATCTACAGGAGATTGATTAAATGACCAATGTTTTTTCGGTGTTTGTAGGGAACTTGAGAATGTTTTAGAGATCCAAGAGGAGATTAGAATCTTCGAGTCTACTGGTATGGAAGAGTTTATATTTGTATGATGCCCAAGAGGAGGCTGGTGTTTTAAGGGATGAGTGTCAAACCTAAAATTGGTCTGAGGTTTTGACTCTTTGGAAAGACTTCTCTAACAAAGGATGACTAAGTTCTGTCCTATACCTTTAAGAGGTCTTCAGGGTCCTTGTATTAAGCCCAAGAGAAGGCATGAGAACTTCTAAGAAGCTGGAGGGTCCTTGTACAAAGCCCAGGAGGAGGCTGGGATGCTTTTAGGAAGCCTTTGGGTCCAAACTTTAAGAAAAGTTCAAGAAAAGTTTCACCGGGAATAATCTTTTCTTTAGTGAACAGTTCTAGGGTTTGAAGAAATTCAAGAGATGTTTCACCAGAATTAATCCTCTCTGGGGGAAATGAATTTCTTTGACAATTTTCTAATAGTGACAGTGTGAGAAAAGTTTCACCGGGAATAATGTCTTTCTCTTTGATCCATATTGTATAAGCCCAAGAGGAGGCAAGACTGTATCTGGAATTCCTATGGGGAACTAGTTTTGACTGTGTTGAAAGAGTGACCACTGGCTTTATCTAGTTCTAGACCTAATTTCTGGGGAAAACTTTAAGCAGATAATATACATGCATATATGTACAGATGAAATATATACTGTATGTAAAAGAGGGTAGGAGGACTTACAGGTGACAAGCTTCCAACACAAACAAATATATATATGTGCAAGTATGTAAAAGAAAGTTGTTTAAAACTTACAGGTGAGCAAGCTTCCATTGTAACAGCTGTATGGTTAGTTGTTCAAGAAATTAAAGAAAATTTTGATAACAACTATGAATTTGAACCTAAATCAAAAGGGAAATTTGTTTTGAAAAGATTATTGTGAGCTTATACTCAAGGAGAGGCCCAGATGAAAAACAGTATTCGTACCATTGATCTGAAAATTGTATCAGGACTTATACAATGACTGAGGCCCAAATTATTGTATTTACAAAGAGGTTGGGTCTTACACTCTATTAGAGGCCCAAAAGTTTATTTTTATACAAGAGATGGGGCTTACAACTCAAGGAGAGGCCCAGAAATAACAGTGATCGGACTGTTGTTTTGAAAATTGTACTGGGACTTATACAATGACTGAGGCCCAAATTATTTATGTACAAAAGAGGGTTGGGTCTTAAACTTTATTAGAGGCCCAAAAGTGTTTGAAAAAGAAAATAAATGGGACTTTAAACACAAGGGTAGCCCCAGATGGTTTTGTTTGAAAACGACAATCGCACCGAGATTTTTGAAATCGTATCAGGACTTATACAATGACTGAGGCCCAAAAATGGTTTATTTACAAAGGGATGGGACTTACACTCTATCAAGAGGCCCAAAGTGTATTTTTAAAAGAAAGATGGGACTTACAACACAAGGGAAGACCCATATGGTTTTTGTTTAAAAGGCAACGATCGCACCGCAGTTTTTTTAACGTATTGGGACTAATACAATGACTAAGGCCCAAAAAGATTTTTATTTACAAGGGATGGGTCTTACTCTCTATTAGAGGCCCAAAGTGTTTAAAATTTTAAAATCGAGAGGAAACCCTAATTTTAAATTAAAATGTCATTTTTCAAAGGAAATTTAGATAATAAATGATAAAATATCAAACATATTCAAAAACAAATTGTATACTTTGAAAAATATTTTGAAAAATCATGTTTAATCACATGAAAGTTTGAAATTCAATTGGTTTTGAAAGATCAAAGTGGGAATTTCATTTAAAAATGTTAAAAAACAAATAAAAATGAAATTAATTACAAAAATTCTAACTATATTAAATAAATAATATAAATTGGATTTTTTTTAAATAAAATATTTAAACATTTTTGTGAATTTCGAGAAAAAGAAACAATTCAAAAACACAAATATTCAGAGAGGAATTAATTTTTGAATCAATTAACAAAAATATCAAAATATTCAAAAATTCAAAAATTTGAAAAAGGGCGCCAAGAACACTAAGTTCTTGCTCGCGTGCCCTGTTTCTTTAGATTTGCGTTTTCTCACTTTTCTCCATGATTTCTCAATGGTTTTGCACGATTTAAGTACCAATCTTGTTCGTTTTTGAACAAGGATCACAACCATATAATTTAATTGCATTTATATTAAGTATGGAGGAAGAAATCAACAGAAAACCTCAAGAAGCCTAATTTCAGCATGAACATAATGAAATTCCATACACGGTGGATTCATGGCAATTGATTGAGGGTTATTACTCTAAATACATGCGTAAACAAGATGGTAACTCAAAAATTCATTCATGATGCAAGGATCATAAAGTTTGAAGGGTTCATGCCTACCTCTTGCAGCCGGTGATCGAGTTTGATGATGAAGGTGTTGCAGCTAGGTTCCAATGATCAGGACAACTTCCTTAGGTGCCAAGGAATATGTTTGAATGCTTGGAGTGGATTGAAATGAGTTGGAACTGGTTGTGGTACCTCAACTACAACTCTGTCAAAAACTTGAACAATTGGCTGGTGATTTGATGAATTTGATGTTTCAGATTTTGTGTTAGTGTTTACATCACTCACATATGATGTTTATGAGATGTGTGTGTGATTGGTATGGTTGGAATCACTCTCAATCTCAAAACCCGATAGTGACTTAAGTTAGAAGGAAAAATTGGAGTGAAAGGGAGATTTTAAGTAAAGCATCAGTTTGGGTGCTTTGGTGTACTCAAACTGATCACAAATGAGCTATATTTATAGTAGAGCAAGTTTGTTTTGGCTGCAATAGTGAATGGCAACTACAGCAGGTCTGTTGGCAAATGGTGATCAAATGGAATCTCAAGTCTCCTCTAGCCATTGACTTGAGGTTAGAGCACATGCTAGGGGTTCTCTGATTCAGAGATAAGGCTTGACTGAACTTGGATAACATTGTCTTGATGAATGCCACCTCTATGCATCAGTTAAATGCTTGGAAACAAAATTGACCATTTGAAGCATCTTGAATTTTAAGAGTGTCATGCCTAAACATAGATCCATGGACTTGTGAGGCTGGTGAATCAGTGTTTGTCCCTTGGTTGTTCCCTCTTGAGGTGTGCAGATGGATAACCATGCTTGTTATGGCACAAATTGATCAATTCGAGCAAGCATGTACAAACCTGCCTTGCAAAAATCAGTGAAAAATTCCATTTTCAATGGATCATATCTCCTTGCTCAGGTTGAGTTATGAGAGGCTCTTGTACTTTTTAAAGAGCCCTTATATGGTACTATCCATGTATGATTATAGTTTTTCTTGAAACTATTTGGATTCCATTGAAAAATCCTCATGAAAATTGATGTTCAGGGCTGGTAACTTTGGCATATTTTTACTGTGTTGAAAAATGTCATTTTCTTCATTTTTGTCATTTTGATCACTCCATAACTTAAAATCCATGAAGAATTGGAGTTTGAGGTAGTTGAAGCTTTTGTAGAATGTAGGAAGCCTACAAATCAAGCTTTGGATCACCCAAAATGGCAGCTTGGATCACAAGTTATGATCCTTGGAAGTTGGTACCAAAATCATTCAAATTTAGTAACTTAGAAATTTTTTTAGTTTTCCAAGATTACCCCTTTTACAAGTTATCTTGGTTTCTTGATCAATTCTTGTTAAAATGACATTATAAGTCATATTTTTATGAAAATATGATTCATAAGGATCATTTTTTCCAAAAAAGTCATGTTTTGACTTTTGACTCCAGAGCGGTTCGGCGCGTAAAACCCTAATTCCCGACTTTTGAGGAATGCATCCTCTGAGGGTCATTTATCTTTGCAAATAGATCCCTAGGGTTATTTTGAGCATATTGAGTCATGTTTTGAAGTCTTGGCTCATCCTCTTGTGAAAATCTCACTTTGGAGGTCTCAGTCGTCCAAAACCCTAATTTGGCGACATCGGGTATTTCGAGGCTCAAAACACTTGGAATGTCACAACTGTGTGCTTGATTTTCGATGTGAGGGTCCTCTTAATCCTTTGTGGATGTTTTAAGAGGTTATACAAGTTGAAGATCATGTCATTTCTTGATTGATCTTTTGTCTAAATGTTTTGGGAGGGCTCAAAAACCCTGATTCTTGATTGTGGTGAATGCTCAACCATCTTTAAGAAGATTGATGATGCATGAAGGTACATCCATATTGTGGTAATGATCCTCACAATGATGGGAAATCTTGGTGGTCAAAATTTGGGGTATGACACCATGACTCCATACTCGTGACGTTGAACCCTTGAACCCATGTTTTTTCAATGTTTTTGTGTGCTGCATTCATGCATTCATTTAAAAAACTCTTAAACAAAGAAAAATTTCTTCTCATTTCTCTTCTCCTTCTTTTTCAAAATAAACTAAAACAATAATTGCAAATATCGGAGAGATTGCGTTATGGATTTTGGTAGAAGAAAGACGCACAAGTACACCTTCAAGGCTCCAAAACTAGAGGATTTAAGAAGGTTGGCAAGGATGGTTACCAACCCCGATGCTTTCAGAGCTAAGTATGGAGGACTGCTGTCTCTGTTATGGGTCCACGTAGCTGAATGGATCATGTCTACGTTAATTCAGTTTTACGATCAGGTTTATCACTGTTTCACATTCCCGGATTATCAACTAGCACCAACACTGGAGGAGAACTCTCATCTGACTGATTTACCCATCACTGAACAAGCTCCGTTTTCTGGACTGGAAGAAATTCCATAAGAACAAACCATTGCAAGAGCAATCTATTTGGACGAGTCAAAAGTCAGGACACACATGACCACTAAGGAAGGAATCCAGGGTTTACTAGCTAAATTCCTGACGGAGAAAGCTATATACTTTGCCAGTGAAGGAAACATAACTGCTTTTGATGATATCTTTGTTCTACTCACATATGGGTTATTCCTCTTTCCCAACATCGATAGCTTCGTCGATACCAATGCCATTAAGATATTTATGATTGGAAACCCCGTACCAACCTTGCTCGCAGATGCTTATCATTCTGTACACTTAAGGAATTTGTACAGCGGAGGAATAATCACATGTTGTGTACCCCTGCTTTACAAATGGCTCACTTCCCATTTACCCAAGTTAGCTGCACTTTGGGACCATAAGAGTACTCTACGTTGGTCATAGAGAATCATGTCTCTTACCAACTCTGACATAGATTGGTATAATAGGATTTATGAGGGGATAAGGATCATCGACAAATGTGGAAACTTCCCTAATGTACCCCTCATAGGAACTAAATAAGGAATAAACTATCATCCAATTTTAGTTCGCCGTCAACTCGGATACCCGATGAAGAATATCCCGCATAATGTTCATCTGGAAGGTCTTTTCTTCAAGGAAGAAGAAAATGACAAGGCACCAAAGAAGGAAATAGTGCACGCCTGGCAACACATTCACAGGAAAGGAAGAGAGTCTCTCAAGCTGAGGATGCCTTACCCTCGTTAAGAAGTTCTTCCGTTAAAGGAATCCATCCTTTATTTTATGTCTGATACAGAAAAACTCCAGGTCGCTCTCAACAAAGTTCAACGGGAGAAAAGCTCTTGGAAAAACAAGTACCGAATCCTCAATGTGGAGTGTACCAAAATTCAGGAACTATTAAAAGAAAAGGATGCTCTGATTGAGATTTTAGAACAGCATGCTATAGAAGATCAAAGGAACTTGCTCACCCCCTTCACTTGGCAAAGGACTGACAACCCGACAATGGCTGAAGAACCCCGATCAAAGAAAAGGAAAATACCAGAACCAGTATCTGAGATCTCCTTAGAAAGGACCCAGGATCCCTGAGGTTAAACGTTTTCCTTACAACACTTTGTAAAATACTGTACTTTTCTTTGTAACATACTGCAATCTTTCAAATTCAATAAAAGGGGTCTCCCCACTGTATGATATTTACAATCTATTTGTTGAAGTTTCTTTTTGATTAAAGCCAAAAAACTAAAAAAAATATATCATTGCATATCATTCATCATTCTCACATAACACGTTCTTCTTATCTTCGAGTTTCACGTATGTGTCACGATTCTAGAGTGAAACTGTCTCACTCTTACACTCGGGCTAATCGACAAAAGAAAATGGACGATCTCGAGGAAGAGAATAAAGAGCTGAGAGAAGAAGTCGACGCTCTAAAGGAAAGTTTAGAAAAACTTAACAATGACATGCAATCCCTGGCAGCAGCTCAGAGGAAACAACAAAGGACTGTGATCTCAAAGATCACATCTACGCCCGTAGTGGAGACATATGATCCTCGGTACAACATGCCTAAAGGTCGCCCCTGGGGCATGCCTTTCAACTTTGTCCGTGAAAGATACATCTCGCCGGTCACTGAAGACCCAGAAACTGCAGCAGGAACCGCTGGGCCTAAAGGTTACAAACTTCGGGAAAGCGAAGACGCAAGGGTTATGACAGCAACTCCTGAAGGTTACAAACTTCGGGGCATGGAAGCACCAAGAGTCACCGCTGTAATGACTATACCACGACCAGTGGTACACACTGTCCCGAAAGGACAGATTCCACAAGTAATTTCTGGTGGAAACAAAGACATGTACGAAAGAATGAATGAGTTCCAGGATAAATTCCTGGAGATGCAGAAGGAACTGCATGCCATTCGCGGTCAGGATTTATTCGGAAAGGACGCCGCAGACCTTTGTCTGGTCCCTAACGTGAAAATACCGCACAAATTCAAGGTGCCTGACTTTGAAAAATATAAGGGCAACTCTTGCCCTCAAAGTCATTTGGTGATGTACGCTCGAAAGATGTCAACTCAGACAGAGAATCAATAGCTACTGATCCATTACTTCCAAGACAATTTAATCGGTCCCGCACTCAAATGGTACATGGGTTTAAACCGCACCAAGATCAATACTTTCAGAGATCTCGGCGCTGCCTTCTTTCAGCAGTATAAGTATAACCTGGACATGGCACCAGACAGAGATCAACTCAGAGCAATGTCACAAAGGACAAGGAAACTTATAAGGAATATGCTCAGAGATGGCGTGAAATTACCGCCCAGATCTGTCCCCCTCTTGAGGAAAAAGAGATGACCAAGATCTTTTTGAAAACCTTGAGCTCCTTCTATTACGACCGAATGGTTGCCAGTGCGCCCAGTGACTTCACTGAAATGGTGAGCATGGGGGTACGCCTAGAAGAAGCAGTCCGAGAAGGACGATTGGTCAAAGATGCAGAGCCATCAAGCAGTACCAAAAGATACTGTAGCGAGTGATTTTTGTCGGTGACGCGACCACCTTATCCCTGAGTTTGGGTTTTCCTCCTCGAGGAGAAAGGGGTGCTACTTTCTGATTTCTTATTTATCCCATGAAGCTGGAAGGGAAAGGGAAGCTATCTAAAACTAACCTTGCACGCGAATGTTTAACTGAACAAACACTTAAAAGAGATTGCGGGGTCCGGGGTCAGGTTATACAATGGGGAGTTATCAATTACCCATCCTATATGTGGTTATCCACAACTTGTTAGTTTTAGTTTTCGATTTGTACTTGACGGTGTTTATCCGTTAATGGGTTGGAAAAGTTTCGTGGGAAATATGAGAGGGAGAGTGAGTTTTTGTTGATGTTCGGGTTTTCCCGATGTTTTTGGTAAGGTACTGGACCTAAGTTTTGATTGATGTGTGAAGGTACTGGACCTAGAGTTTTTGATTAGTATGCTCGCTAAGATTTCGCAATCTTATGCCTACGTATTCCCGTTTAAATGAAACAGGGAAATCAGAGCAATCGTAGTTCCTCCTATTCTAAGGGAGGAAAAGATGTTTTGGTGTCTTGTTCAAAGCCCAAGATTAAAGCTAAAAGGAATATTTATGTCTTATTCAAAGCCCAAGATTGAAGCTAAAAGCTTTGACTGAGAGAGAACTTATCATCTCTAAGAGGGATTGGACTTCCTCTGAGGGGATTGTTGATTTTTATGTGCCTTGATCAAAGCCCAAGGTTGAAGCTAAGAGGTTGATTGACTCGACTTGGGAAGTCCTTATACAAAGTCTAAGAGGAGGCTGGGAATGCCCAACTCAACAAGAGAGTGTTTATATCTGTGTCTTGTACTAAGCCCAAGATTGAGGCTAAAAAGAGATTGACTCTTTGGGGAAAGAAATTTTTATTTGTCTTGTACAAAGCCCAAGATTGAGGCAAATAGAGACTTTACTAACTTTTTTGAGGATACTTTATGTGACTTGTACAAAGCCCAAGACGGAGGCTAAAAGGATTTGACTCTGGTGGAGAGTATTTATCTGTCTTGTACAAAGCCCAAGATGGAGGCGGGAAAGAGTTTCACTCTGCTTGGGAATTTATTTCTCAAAGCCCAAATGAAGGCTCGGAGGAATTGACTCCTCTGGGGAAGATATTGTCCCGAGCTTAAGAGAAGGTTATGAGAATTTATGTCTTGTACAAAGCCCAAGATTGAGGCTAAAAAGGGTTTGACTCAACAAGAGAGTGTTTTTATCTGTCCTGTACAAAGCCCAGGATTGTGGCTGAACAAGCTGGAGAAATTGTAACACCCCCAATCTATACCCCCAATCAAATAAAGCAGTAAAAGAAAATTCAAAATTTCATCAGAGTATATCTAAATTATCATGGCATAGACTGGGAGGATCACATTATATTGAAATAAATCATACAACACCTGCTCATAAAGATATGCAACAGTGGGGTAGCAATCAACAGAGGAACTCAGTTCCTTACACCCACATTTCAGATTTTAGAATAAAAGCGGAAAATCTAAAATTGAATATCATATATATATATATATATATATATATATATATATATATATATATATATATATATATATATATATATATATATATCACATGAAAAGTGTATCATACATCAAGTTATACATGCACAAGTCAAAAGATATATATACATAATACACAATAATCACAAACGGCCTCCCTAACTACCCGGTGTCACATATCAGAGCCGACCGACAAAAGAATGAAGACGCAAATCTTCACAAAAATACCTCCAGCAACTCTAATCTGCAATGCCTCATAGAGCATTATAAAACAGCAAAAGGGTGAGAAAAACAATCATAATACAATTACATATAATTATATATAACACAAAAATACACATATATTTCTCACCACAAACATACAACAGAATCCAAATACCACACAACATCATACATGTTTCATTTATCTAACACCAATGCATATTAATCGTACATAATGCAATTATCACCAAGAATATCAATTCATCAATTCCACACACGAGTAATCCATTCACAATTCTCACACATAGTCAATCATATTTATGATTTATGCAAATGCACAGAGACCGACGTAACGACTCTATGCACATGCCATGCGGTACCGACTTCCAATATTTCTCATCACCAGTTCACTCAGGAACTATTGGAACAATCGCTCGTTACTTAGTGTAACTCCCCGTCGGGCATACGATGTTCCCCGTTGCTTTCGGTCCTCTTTGTATAAGGCTCACGACATTTATGGATCGCTTTCGGTCCTCTTTGTATAAGGCTCACGATCCAACCGCTCACACCCCACATGGGCACACGATTGTCTATAACCATCGCTTTCGGTCCTCTTATTTTTAAGGCGCACGATATATCAAATCGCTTTCGGTCCTCTTATTTTTAAGGCTCACGATGTTATAGCAGCTTCCCTCTTGGAATCAATCCATCACTCAGGACGTCACAACAATGCATATCATGATGCTTGGCATACAATGACTCATGACATTTAGCATACACACATATATGCATTCATCTACATCAACAAAACCACACTTTATACGTATGCCCAAAACAATGCATTTAATTGCCATACAGCCACAAATCATCTCAACACCATCTAAACACATGCATTTACATCATACAACTGTACCTTGCATAATACCCATCAGTTACACACAATTATAACGACAAAGTAGACAACTGACACTATTCCCGATTTTTCGACATAATTCAATCGGCTAACAATTTCCAAATCGTCATAATAAGAAAGTACAGCTCAATAGCTTTCCAACGATACCAAGAATGTAAAAATCGGATAAACGGAACCCAAGTTACGAAAGAAAAACGAAAATGATATTTTGAAAAGTCCCATTTTACCATTCTCCTGGCCATACGCGTATTGCCCTGAGCCATACGCATATGGGCAGAGACTCATTTTTCCCAAAATTCACGTGTAAAAGTCTGTACGTGTAATGCCCAACACCATACGCGTATTGCCCTAAAATGCTACGCGTACCATACGCAAATGGGCAGATGGCCGAGTAAAATGACATCCCATACCCGTATTGGCCCAAAACACGCCCACGTTACGCGTATTGCCAAGGTCCATACACGTATGAACATGCCCCATACGCGTATGACCTGGAAAAATCAGAAAAAATTTATGCAGAACAAAGTTCTGCGTTTTCTCAACCAAATTCTTCCAATTTTTCACCTACACCCAGAAAATTACCAATACAATGCATAACAGCGTGTATCTATCATGTAACAACAATAATGAACACTAAAAACATGATTTTCAATACATTTAATCAATTTCTAATCAATTTTTCATAATATGGGTTTTACTAAATTTTTCCATTTCAATCCAATAACAACCACAAACACACATACATAATCATATACAAGCATACAATAATTGAGTTTCGCACCCTTACCCGATTAAAAAGATTCTAGAAGTTGATTTCTTGAATTTTCCAAGTTTTCTTACTATTTCTCTTCTTCTTCTCTTTTCTCCTCTTTTTCTTTCTTCTCCCTTTCTTTCTCTCTATTTTTCTCTCTTTCTATTTTCTATTTTTCTACTTAATGAAAACTATCATGAAATGACCAAAATACCCCCACACTCAATTATCTCACAAACGTTCCCAAAACCCGATAAAATATCACAACATCGAAAAATAACATATGTTCAGATAAAAGTCTAAAATAAAATAAAATAATAATAAAATAATCAAAACGACTCGATTAAATAAAAACTGACAAAACTGGGGCGTTACAACTCTCCCCCACTTAGAAATTTTCGTCCTCGAAAATATTACCTGAGACGAACAACTCTGGATACGACTCCCGCATCCGACTCTCCAACTCCCAAGTCAAATTGCCCTCAGCAGCGCCTCCCCACGCCACTTTCACAAGTGCAATATCCTTGCCTCTCAACCTTTTCACCTCGCGATCCAAAATCCTAACCGGTAATGCCTCAACCGTAAGGTTCTCTCTTACCTCAACCCTGTCCATCGGAATCACATGCGACGGATCTGGAACATACTTTCGAAGCTGTGAAACATGAAACACATCATGCAAATTTGACAGATTCGGCGGCAACGCCACCCTATAAGCCACAACACCCACTCTCGCGGATATCTGGTAAGGACCAATAAACCGAGAAGTAAGTTTCTTCGATTTCAATGCACGACCCACACCCGTTACTGGTGTAACCCTTAGAAATACATGATCGCCCTCTTGGAACTCAAGATCTTTCCGTCTCCGATCATGATAACTCTTTTGCCTACTCTGAGAAGCCTTCATTTTCTCACGAATAAGCTTCACTTTTTCCATCGTCTGTTGCACCAACTCTGGTCCAACCACCGCTCTCTCACTAGATTCGTGCCAACACAATGGTGTTCGACATCTTCGTCCATACAATGCTTCAAACGGTGCCATTCCAATACTAGAATGGAAACTGTTATTATACGTGAACTCAATCAACACAAGATAACTATGCCACGCACCACCTTGTTCCAAAACACAAGCCCTCAACAAATCTTCCAATGACTAAATCGTCCTCTCCGTCTGACCATCCGTCTGCAGATGATAAGCCGAACTCAATCTCAATTTAGAACCCAAAGCCTTCTGCAAACTTTCCCAAAATCTCGAAGTAAACCTAGGATCTCGATCTGAAATAATACTCAATGGAACCTCATGCAACTTCACAATCACACTGATGTAGATCTCCACCAACCGTTCCAAAGAAAAAATGATGTCAACCGGAATAAAATGAGCCAATTTAGTCAATCTATCCACAATCACCCAAATAGCATTATGCCCTCGCTGAGTATTCGGCAACCCTGTTACAAAGTCCATGGAAATGCTATCCCACATCCACTCAGGAATATCCAACAGTTGCAACAAACCACTAGGCCTCAGATGTTCCACCTTCGATTTCTGACAAGTCAAACATGCGTAAACAAACTGAGCCACATCTCTTTTCAATCCAGACCACCAAAAAATCTTCTTCAAATCTTGGTACATCTTATTTGCTCCCGGATGTATACTCAAATTACTCCGGTGTCCTTCCTCCAGAATCATCTTTTTCAACTCCGCATCATCAGGAATACAAATTCTACCTCGGAATCTCAAAACACCATAAACATCCACTTGAAAATCACTATTCGCATCTTTTTCTCCAACCAACATCAAATCCACAAATTTCACATCCAGCTTCTGTTTCTCACTAACCCTCATCAGAAAATCATTAGTAATCGTTAGCATCCCAAGCCTCACGCTATCCGACGTCACTTCACACACCAAACTCAAGTCTCTAAACGATTCTAAAAGTTCCCATTCCTTAACCATTAAAGCGGACATATGTAACGATTTTCGGCTCAATGCATCCGCTACCACATTAGCTTTACCAGGATGGTAATTCAAGCCAAAGTTGTAGTCCTTCAAAAATTCCAACCATCTACGCTGCCTCATATTTAGCTCTTTCTGGTCAAACAAGTATTTCAAACTTTTATGATCACTAAAGACTTCAAACCTTGCACCGTAGAGATAATGCCTCCAGATCTTCAACACAAAAACCACAGCAGCTAATTCAAGATCATGAGTAGGATAATTTTTCTCACGAACTCTTAACTGCCTTGAAGCATAAGCCACCACTTTACCTTCCTGCATCATAACACCACCTAGACCAATCAAAGAGGCATCACAATAAACCACAAATAGTTCATTAGGATTCGGCAAAATCAAAATCGGAGCTGTCGTCAATCTTCTCTTCAGCTCATTAAAACTTTCCTCACACCGAATATCCCAAATGAACGCTTGACCTTTGCAAGTCAACTGGGTCAAAGGAAGTGCTAGCTTAGAAAACCCTTCAATAAACCTTCGATAATATCTGGCCAAACCCAAAAAGCTTCGAATTTCAGTAACAGATCTAGGAGCCTCCCATTGTAGAACTACTTTTACTTTAGATGGATCCACAAAAATACCATTACCTGAAATCACGTGCCCAAGAAAACTCACTTCCGACAACCAGAATTCACACTTGGACAATTTGGCAAAAAGCTTCCTTTCCTTAAAAACCTGCAAAATAATACGCAAATGCTCCGCATGCTCTTCCCAAGACTTAGAATAAACCAAAATGTCATCAATAAACACAACGAAAAATTGATCCAAATGCTCGTGAAAAATACGATTCATGTATTCCATAAACACACCTGGCGCATTAGAAACCACGAACGACATCACAGAATATTCATAATGACCGTAACGTGTCCTAAAAGCCGTCTTCTAAATATCTTCCTCCTTCACCCTAATCTGATGATACCCCGATCTCAAATCAATCTTACTGAACACACGCACCAACCAACTGATCCATCAGATCATTAATCCTTGGAAGAGGATACTTATTCTTAATCGTCACCTTATTTAACTGGCGATAATCAATACATAATCGCATACTTCCATCTTTCTTCTTCACCAATAAAACTGGAGCACCCCAAGGAGAAACACTTGGTCTCACAAACCTCTTCTCCAATAATTCATTCAACTGCTTCTTCAACTCAACCAACTCAGATGTCGACATACGATAAGGTGCCATAGAAACAGGTCTAGTACCAGGAACTAGATCTATAGAAAACTCCACCTCTCTCTCTGGCAGTAAATCTGAAATATCCTCAGGAAACACTTCCAGAAATTCACACACAACAGGAAACACATCAAGTGAAACTTGACTATCCACAGTCAAAGATGCAAACAAACCAAACAACTGAGCTTCATCCGCCAAAAGTCTCTTCAACTCTTTGGTAGATAAGAAACTCGAGTCTTCGTCTTCCTCAAGAGAAGGAAACCTTACCAGCTTATGATAACAATCAATGTGCACCCGATTGAATTGCAACCAATTCATTCCAAGAACCACATCTAAACCCTCCAACGGCAAACACACCAAATCCATCTCAAAGTCTTTACCATAAATGGTCAAAGGACAACTTAGACAAACCAAAGAAGTAGTTACTGATCCCATTGTTGGAGTATCAATAACCATCTCACCACCCATCAATGACAACACAAGATTCAAACGCGTCGCGCACTCAGACGAAATAAATGAATGAGTCGCTCCAGTATCAATAATAGCAACTAAAGGCGTACTATTAATAAAACAAGTACCTCTGATCAGACGATCTACACTTGAAGTCTGAGTTCCTGCCAAAGAAAATACCTTCCCACTAGCTAGAGCTTGCTTCGGTTTCTGACACTTTGTACTAATATGACCAAGTTCACCACAATTGAAACACTTCACCACATTCTTCCTGGCACAATCAGCTGCAACATGTCCTACACCTCCACAATTAGAACACTTCCTCAAATCTTTCTTACATTCGGACTGACGATGTCCCACATCACCACATCTAAAACTCCTCAGAGGACCAGACATTCCTCCTCCACCTGACCTTCGATCAAAAGTACCCCTTTGTTTACCTTTATCAGCTGGTGTCACATACAGACCACCACGGAATTGTTGCTTCCCTTTCCTGTCACTTACACACTTGTAATAAGTAGAACGAGCCTTACCATCCTCTTCATAAATCCTACAACATTCCACCAAATTAGCAAACCTCCTTATCCTCTGATAACCGATTGCCTGTTTAATCTCAGGACGCAATCCGCTTTCAAACTTCACACACTTAGAAAATTCTGCGGTCGCTTTAGCATAATGAGGATAAAATTGCACAAGTTCCACAAATTTAGCAGTATAATCAATTACAGACATATTACCTTGTTTCAATTCCAAGAACTCAATTTCCTTCTTTCCTCTTACATCCTCAGGAAAATACTTCCTCAGAAACTCCTGACTAAACAATTCCCAAGTTACCTCTTCATCACCAGCTTCTAACACAGGACGAGTACTAACCCACCAGTCATCCGCTTCTTCCTATAACATGTGAGTTCCCAGTCTCACCTTACTGTCCTCAGCACAATCCATAACTTTGAAAATTCTCTCAATCTCTTTCAGCCAACTTTGTGCACCATCAGGATTATGTCTCCCTTTGAAGACAGGTGGTCTATTCTTTCTAAATTCATCATTCTCTCCAGCATTAGGTGCACCCTGCACAGCCCGAGCCATAGCTTGCATAGCAGCAGCCAAAGCAGCATCACTCCTTCTCGCCATATTCTGTTCGTTTCCAATAACAGCAACTATGGTTAAACAAACAACTCACTCCACACAGACCAGGACTGACACAAACTGACACGGACTGACACGAACTAGCTCTGATACCACTTAATGTAACACCCCCAATCTATACCCCCAATCAAATAAAGCTGTAAAAGAAAATTCAAAATTTCATCAGAGTATATCTAAATTATCATGGCATAGACTGGGAGGATCACATTATATTGAAACAAATCATACAACACCTGCTCATAAAGATATGCAACAGTGGGGTAGCAATCAACAGAGGAACTCAGTTCCTTACACCCACATTTCAGATTTTATAATAAAAGCAAAAAATCTAAAACTGAATATCATATATATATATATATATATATATATATATCACATGAAAAGTGTATCATACATCAAGTTATACATGCACAAGTCAAAATATATATATATACATAATACACAATAATCACAAACGGCCTCCCTAACTACCCGGTGTCACATATCAGAGCCGACCGACCAAAGAATGAAGACGCAAATCTTCACAAAAATACCTCCAGCAACTCTAATCTGCAATGCCTCATAGAGCATTATAAAAAAGCAGAAGGGTGAGAAAAACAATCATAATACAGTTGCATATAATTATATATAACTCAAAAATACACATATATTTCTCACCACAAACATACAACAGAATCCAAATACCACACAACATCATACATGTTTCATTTATCTAACACCAATGCATATTAATCGTACACAATGCAATTATCACCAAGAATATCAATTCATCAATTCCACACACGAGTAACCCAGTCACAATTCTCACACATAGTCAATCATATTTATGATTTATGCAAATGCACAGAGACCGACGCAACGACTCTATGCACATGCCATGCGGTATCGACTTCCAATATTTCTCATTACCAGTTCACTCAGGAACTATTGGAACCATCGCTCGTTACTTAGTGTAACTCCCCGTCGGGCATACGATGTTCCCCGTCGCTTTCGGTCCTCTTTGTATAAGGCTCACGATGGTTATGGATCGCTTTCGGTCCTCTTTGTATAAGGCTCACAATCCGATCGCTCACACCCCACATGGGCACACGATCGTCTATAACCATCGCTTTCGGTCCTCTTATTTTTAAGGCACACGATATATCAAATCGCTTTCAGTCCTTTTATTTTTAAGGCTCGTGATGTTATAGCAGCTTCCCTCTTGGAATCAATCTGTCACTCAGGACGTCACAACAATGCATATCATGATGCTTGGCATACAATGACTCATGACATTTAGCATACACACATATATGCATTCATCTACATCAACAAAACCACACTTTATACGTATGCCCAAAATAATGCATTTAATTGCCATACGGCCACAAATCATCTCAACACCATCTAAACACATGCATTTACATCATACAACTGCACCTTGCATAATACCCATCAGTTACACACAATTATAACGACAAAAGTCGACAACCGACACTATTCCCGATTTTCCAACATAATTAAATCGGCTAACAATTTCCAAATCATCATAATAAGAAAGTACAGCTCAATAGCTTTCCAATGATACCAAGAATGTAAAAATCGGATAAACGGAACCCAAGTTACGAAAGAAAAACGAAAACGATATTTTGAAAAGTCCCATTTTACCATTCTCCTGGCCATACGCGTATTGCCCTGAGCCATACGCATATGGGCAGAGACTCATTTTTCCCAAAATTCACCTGTAAAAGTCCGTACGCGTAATGCCCAACACCATACGTGTATTGCCCTAAAATGCTACGCGTACCATACGCAAATGGGCAGATGGCCGAGTAAAATGACATCCCATACGCGTATTGGCCCAAAACACGCCCACGTTACGCGTATTGCCAAGGTCCATACGCGTATGAACATGCCCCATACGCGTATGACCTGGAAAAACCAGAAAAATTTCTGCAGAACAAAGTTCTGCGTTTTCTCAACCAAATTCTTCCAATTTTTCGCCTACACCCAGAAAATTACCAATACAATGCATAACAACGTGTATCTATCATGTAACAATAATAATGAACACTAAAAACATGATTTTCAACACATTTAATCAATTTTTAATCAATTTTTCATAATATGGGTTTTACTAAATTTTTCCATTTCAATCCAATAACAACCACAAACACATATACATAATCATATACAAGCATACAATAATTGAGTTTCGCACCCTTACCCGATTAAATCGATTCTAGAAGTTGATTTCTTAAATTTTCCAAGTTTTCTTACTATTTCTCTTCTTCTTCTCTTTTCTCCTCTTTTTCTTTCTTCTCCCTTTCTTTCTCTCTATTTTTCTCTCTTTCTATTTTCTATTTTTCTACTTAATGAAAACTATCATGAAATGACCAAAATACCCCCACACTCAATTATCTCGCAAACGTTCCCAAAACCCGATAAAATATCACAACATCGAAAAATAACATATGTTCAGATAAAAGTCTAAAATAAAATAAAATAATAATAAAATAATCAAAACGACTCGATTAAATAAAAACTGACAAAACTGGGGCGTTACAGAAATCATTATACATAGCTTGAGAGGAGGCTAACTCCTGCTAGAGGAAATAATTCTACAAAGCCTAAGAGGAGGCTGAAAGGAATGACTCAACAAGAGAGTGTTTTTATCTGTCCTGTACAAAGCCCAGGATTGTGGCTGAACAAGCTGGAGAAATCATTATACACAGCTTGAGAGGAGGCTAACTCCTGCTAGAGGAAATCATTATACAAAGCCTAAGAGGAGGCTATCTTCTACTGGGGATTATTGAGATCCAGCGGCAGGTCCAAATGGGGAATCAACTCTTGCTGAGGGTTATAGAAGAGTTGAGATATCAGATGCCCTGAGGTTCTGATTTGAGATAGTGTTATACTGATGATAAACTGACCTTGGCTAGGGAATTTTAGGAGAGAGACTGGGTTTTATCTCTACTGGAGATTGATCAAGTAATCAGGGTTTCTCCCTATGTTTTGTAGGGAACTTGAGAATGTCTTTGAGACTCAAGGGGATTAAACTGTCTAAGTCTACTGGTGTGGAAGAGTTTTATCATTTGTATGATGCCCAAGAGGAGGCGAGTGTTTTAAGGGATGAGAATCAACCCTAAATTCGAGATTTGACACTGGAAAGACTGCTCTAGCAAAGGATGACTAAGTTCTATCTTATACCTTTAAGAGGTCTTCAGGGTCCTTGTATTAAGCCCAAGAGAAGGCATGAGAACTTCTAAGAAGCCGGAGGGCCCTTGTACAAAGCCCAAGAGGAGGCCGGGATGCTTTTAGGAAGCCTGTGGGTCTCAAACCAAGAAAAGTTCAAGAAATGCTATTCACCGAGAATAGATCATTTAGTGAAAATTCAGAGGTTTGAAGAAACTCAAGAGATGTTATTCACCGAGAATAGATCAACTCTGAGGAGTAGAATTTCTTTGACAATTTCTAGGGGTGACAATCTGAGAAAAGGTTCACGAAGAATACTGCCTTTCTCTTTGTTCCATATTGTTTAAGCCCAAGATAAGGCAAGACTGCATCTGGAAATCCTATGAGGATCTAGTTTTGACTGTATTTAAGAGTGACCAATAGGGCTTTACCTAGTTCTAGACCTAGTTGTCGGGGAAAACTCTAAATAACTATACTAATATATATACAGTTGATATATGACAACTATTTAAAAAGGTATGAAAGAAGACTTATAGTGCGCAGCTTCCCACAATACAGTTATATATATTAAAGCATGTAAATGAAAGCTGGTAAAACTTACAGGTGTGCAAACTTCCATGCTGTATAGTTAGTTGTTCAAAGAAATTAAAGAAAGTTTTGATAGCAACATGTATATTTGAATCTAAATCAAAAGAGAAGTTGTTTTTGAAAAGATTGTTTGGGCTTATACTCATGGAGAGGCCCAAGGTTTAACAGTGATCGCACTGTTGTTTTGAAAATCGTAACGAGACTTACACAACGACTAAGGCCCAAAAAGGTTTTCTGTACAAAGGGATTGGGTCTTACATTCTATTAGAGGCCCAAAGATTTATTTTTGTACAAGCGATGGGGCTTACAACTCAAGGAGAGGCCCAAGGCATTTTTGTTTGAAAAATGGTGATCGCACCGATATTTTTTTTCGTGTCGAGACTTATACAATATTTGAGGCCCAAAATGGTTTATGTACAAAAATGGTTGGGTCTTACACTCTATTAGAGGCCCAAGGATGTTTTGAAAAATATTTGTTAGGGTGAAAATCAAAGACACCCTAATTTCATCATTTTTTAAAGTAATTATTCAAAGAAAATTAATTAAAATGATAAAAACACCAAATAAGTTTGAATAAATAACTTGTGATTTTTGGTTGAGGTTTGAAAAATGATGTTTTAATCACAAGATGAATTAAAACCCATTTGGTTTTGATTTCCAAGATGAAAATTCATTTTAAAATGTTTAAAAAACAATTAAAATGAATTTATTTACAAAAATATCAACTATATTAAATAAATAATATAAATTTGATTTTTTTGTGGAATAAAATATTTTAACATTTTGGTGATTTTTTGCAAAAAGAACCAATCAAAAATAATTAAAATTGAGAGAGAAATTAATTTTTCAAATCATTAATGAAAATAATATGAAAAAATAAAAATGGAAAAAGTGGTAAAAAAGGGTCTGGGGCGAGGGGGATTCGAACCCCAGATCCCTAGGTTGCAGCGCGCGCCTTCTACCACTGGGGTGGTGATACATCTGTGTATTAAAACCACCCCATGAATTCATAAGGGATGCCTTGTTTTAGGCCTGGGCAAGGCAAGGCAAGGCCAGCTTTTGGGCCAAAAACGTAAAGGTTGTAACTTTCTCATTTCTCCATGGATTGGGACAAAATTTAGGTCTATCCTGCCTAGAATTTCACAAGGAATCCAATGGTGCCCTTGGTTTTTTCAGATGAGGTCGCCATTTTAAAACCCGATGATGTTTTTGAAATAGGCCTATAATTGCATTTTCTATGCTACCTCATGTTACAGGCAAGAATTACATGGCAAATTGGTTCAAACACAACATATACAACATGCATGAGAGGTGTATGATCAGTGGACTTCAAAGCAATGCATATTTCAAAGACTTCAAGTTGTGATGCTTACCTCTTTGGGAGCTTTTTGTGCTATCTGCCAAGTTTCTTGTTCCAAAAGTAATTGGATGCTTTGGACACTCTCAATTGATCCCTTAGGAGCTTTTAGGATGGTCACCACTTGTTGGAATCCTCAGAAACAAGTTTGAGCTCTTTCTTGCAAAAGGGGCAAAAGTGACCAATATGGAAACTCTCTCAAATGGTGTTCCAGATGTGGGGAACCATTTGGAACAGGTCAAGGATGATATTTGGAGTGTGTTTGAGGTCTTATTTGGTTTTGAAAGTGACTGAATCAAGACATGGCTTGAAAAATGGAAAAAGTCCAATTTTGAGGTTTTGAGAGGGGACTTTGTGATTTTGGTGTTACAGGTCACATATGAGAGTTTGGACAGCTTAGATATGACATATTGGATGTGTTTGGATCATGAGCTGTGGTGGAATTGCTCTCTAACTCAAAAACTCAGAGATACCTTGCAAAAGAAGGCATTTTGGCCTAAAGAGAGGGATTTTGAGGAAAGCATCAGTTTGGGTGCTTTGGTGTACTCAAACTGATCACAATTGAGGCCTATTTATAGTGTGTCAAGTTTGTTTTGGCATCAATAGTGAATGGAGGCTGCAGCAGGTTTTTGGCCAATGTTATGCAAAAGGAATATCAAGTCTCCTTTAGCCATTGACTTGAGATTAGAGCACATGCTTTGTAGCTTTGGTTCAGAGATAAACTTGGACTGAATTCAGTTGGAATAGGCTCAGTTCATGCCACCTTGGTGCATCCATTGAATGCTTGGAAATAAAATTGGAGTCTTCCCCTCTTTTAGGCTTTTTAGGTTTGGCATGGCTACTTGTAGATTCTTGGACTTTGGAGGCTTGGAGATCAGATCATCCCCCTTGGATTTGATCCTCTAATGTGTCCAAATTGATGACAAGGCTTGGATTTATCAGATGTGGACAAATCGAGCAAAATGCACAAATTGTGCCTCGTAAAAACCAGTTAAAGATGCCATGTTCCAAGGGTTGTATCTCCTTGCTCAAATGGAATTTGGAGATGATCTGGAACTTGTTGGAAAGCCCTCATGGCATACTTTAACTTTGATGTTTACCCCTAGACCTGGTTTAACTTGGATCAAGGTGAAAACTACCCCTACATTTTGGAAAAAGTAAGGCAGATTCTGACTTAGTGAAAATTTCACTAAGTGTTGGAAAAATGTCATTTTCATGTTTTCAGCCATTTTGATCACTCCATAACTAAAAATCCATGAAGAATTGGAATGAGATGTAGTTGACACTTTTAAAGTATGCCATGAGAGCTACAAATCCATCTTTGGACCATCCAAAATGGTTACTTGGATCTCAAGTTATGGTCCTTGGAAGTTGGTACCCTAGCCACTTTGTTCCATAACTTAGAAAAATTCTAAGTTTTTTATGGTTACCCCTTTTACAATTTAACTCACTTTATTTGATTTTTCTTGATGAATGATGATTCAAATCACATAATAACATTGTTTTAGGGTCAAAGAACCATAATTGTGAAAAATTCCAAAAAGTCAAACTTGATTTTGTGCCCAGTTGACTTTTTACCAGATGAAATCCAAATTGTGCGATCCTTTGTGAAATCAAGTCCTTGATCTAAATAAAACCTAATGGATATATTCCATAGGTGTTATAGGGTATATTGAATCATGTCCCAAGGTTTGGGAGCATGTATGGGTCAAACGTCAAAGGTACAGTTGACTTTTTCCTCGAAACACAAATTGCGGTCCTGATGAGATTGAGACTTATGGACCAAGCTTCTTGGATCAATCCATTGTTGCAAATGGATCAATGTAGTGTATTGGAGACCCTCAAATCATGTCTTGAGGTCTTGGCTCATGTTTTGTCCCAAAAGTCAACTTAGGGGTGAATTAGGTCAAGAAACCCTAATTCCTGATTTTTGATAAATGCATCCCCTGAGGTTAAATTGACTTGATGATTGGGTCCATGAGGTCCCTTGGAGTATCTTGGGTTATATTTTGAAGCATTGGCTCCTGCTCAGATGAAAATTTTCATCTGGAGCCCTTGGTCGACCAAAACCCTAATTTGGTGACACTGGCGATCTTGAGGCTTGATCCACTTGGAATGTTGCAACCTTGTGCTTGATTCTTGATGTGGGAGTCCTCTTGATTCTTTATAGAGGTTTGAGATGTTAGACAAGTTGAATATCATGTCATTCCTTGATTGATCCTTTGTCTAAGTGCTCAGAGAGGGCTTTAAACCCTAATTCTTGATTGTGGTGATTGCTCAACCATCTTTGAGGAGATTGATGAGGTATGTAAGTACATCCATATTGTGATGATGATTTGTACAATGATGGGAAATCTTAGTGGTCAAAATTTGGGGTATGACAGATGCCCCTATTTAATTTTCTTGGACCCGAAGGTGTGAATGGCGAAGGTATTCGGGCATTCGGGGTACAAGAGGATTAAATATCGGAATACCCGAAATTTTGATGGTGGTTATGAATGGCAGTTTGCTCATCCATCTTCTTTTACTAAGCGTTGATACTTAGAAAAGGTAAAACTTCCCCTCGATCCTGGTCTTCAGCCAAGGAACTGGTCTAAGTTTCTTTTGTCAATAAACCTCCCCTCGATCCTGGTTTCCTACCAAGGAATTGGTCTTAGTTTCTGAAATAAGGTTCCCCTCGATCTTGGTTTCCTACCAAGGAACTGGTCTCAGTTTCTGAAATAAACTTCCCCTCGATCCTGGTTTCCTACCAAGGAACTGGTCTCAGTTTCTTTTGTCAATAAACTTTCTTGACAAGGGACGATATTTGTAGCGGTTTTCCTCAAACTTCTCACCGAATTTTCCTGGGAAGATGCCATTGATGGGAAAAAGTTTTGATGTCAGACTTGCTGGGGGAACCCATTTGTCTGAGCTGTAGGGGTGTATAAACTTCTCTGTTTGGAGACGCCGTTTGTCGATTCTACTGGGGAACACGAGTCTCTTGAGAGACTGTTTCCCGCTTGGGTATATTACATCATACTTTTCCTCGAGATCTTCTCGGAGAAACTCCATGTGATGTAATCCAATTTTGAGGTGCTGATGACCTTTTCGTCAGCGAATTCTTCGGAGAAAACTGTTGTATTGCCGAATCTTTGATAAAGGGGTACTTTCTCTGGGGATTTTCCTTAATCTAGGAAAGCGAAGATTTCATCTTAAATGGCGAAGAGTGACATTTGTCGAATTTCTTCTTGTATTTCAGAGGTTCAAGTTATCAAAGTGGTCGAAGGCCTACTCTATTCTAGAAATAAACTCGAGGGGAGATTGTTCAGACAAAACATTTCCTGACGAGGAAAGAACTGACAACTCGATTGATAAGAGGACTTTTATCACTTAGCGATAAGACTGACCAGAGTGATAATGATGCAATATGAATACACATGTGAATCAATTATGGATGATGTATGTATGTTTATGCTGACAAAACTGACGCGACATACAAACGAATAGATGAACACAACTGGATACTCGGCCACTACAGGGAATAAAGAAATACCATTTGTTCCAAATAGCAATTCTGCCTTGCTTAGGAGAAATAGTTCCGATGGGGAACAACGTTGGTCGGGCTTAGGAGATAAGAACTCGGCCAGGGGTGTCGGACGGAACATTCGCATCTGACAAATCTGATCCTTCATTCAGGCGCACTAGCTTAGAAGGAGTACTTTGATCCTGCACTTTGAAGCTTAATCTCCTTTGGAGAAGCGATCGATGTTCTTTCGATGTTCAACGGTAAAAAAAAATTTCCATCTTTATTTTAAAAGCAGAAAAAAAATTTGACAAGTAAATTCATTTTTGTTTTCTTTCAAGAATTGTTAATCATGTTAAAAATGTCGTTCTATAAAGCTAAAACAACTAAGAATTGCAAACAAAAGCACTAGGGCTCAAATTTTATTGATAGGATGGAAATCAGCTAAACGCGTGATTCCATGGAGTATTTACAAAGTTTAGAAAATGGTAATTTAAGGGAAAAAGGGCTACATTGAAACATAACGACTGTCATCCTTATACCAACTTTGAATTCTGGACATCCTGAGCTTCTGTCGAAGATGACCTTGACTAGAGTTTTCCTGATGGATGGCATTACTGCTGCTGGGGGATTTGCCCTTTTGTTGGATGTAATTACTTGCCATTATCCCTAACTTTTGCCTGGATTGTACTTTGAGATTTCCAATCCACCGAGATGATTTTTGATCATGTCTCTAATTTTTGCCTGGACCGCCTTTCGGGTTTTCAATCCACCGAGACATTTTTTTTATATTTAGGCGAAGTACTTCTTGACTACGTCAACATTTATGGGGTTGGCAAATTCCTCTCCATCCATGGTTGCGAGTCTCAAGGCGCCGCCTGAGAAGGCTTTCTTGACCACATATGGGCCATCGTAATTCGGAGTCCATTTGCCCTGGGAATCAGTGAGAAATGATTGTATCTTCTTGAGCACGAGGTCTCCTTTTCTGAAGACACGGGGTCAGACCTTTTTGTCAAACGCTTTCTTCATCCTTTGCTGATACAACTGACCGTGGCATAAAATAGTTATTTGCTTTTCTTTGATTAGGTTCAATTCATCGTGCCGACTTTGGCACTATTCAGCCTCTGTTAACTTGGCTTTCATCAATACCCGGATCGATGGGATCTCTACCTCTATGGGGAGCACTGCTTCCATGCCATATACTAGAGAGAAAGGGGTTGCCCTTGTTGAAGTGCGGATAGATGTGCGATAACCGTGAAGGGAAAATGGTAGCATCTCGTGCCAGTCTTTATAGGTTACAACCATCTTCTGAACAATCTTTTTGATGTTCTTGTTAGCCGCTTCTACCGCTCCGTTCATCTTAGGTCTGTAGGGAGAGGAGTTATGGTGTTCGATTTTGAACTCAGCGCACAACTCTTTCATCATCTTGTTGTTCAAGTTAGATCCATTGTCAATAATGATCTGGCTTGGAACACCATAATAGCAGATGAGATTGTTCTTGATAAAATAGACTACCACTTGTCGGGTTACATTGGTGTATGACGCTGCTTCGACCTACTTGGTGAAGTAATCAATGGCTACCAGGATGAACCGATGTCCGTTTGGAGCTCAGGGTTCAATCAGGCCAATCATGTCGATTACCCATATGGAAAAAGGCCATGGGGAAGAGAGAAATTTGAGATGTGTTGGCGACACATGGAATTTGTCTGAGTATATCTGACACTTGTGACACCTCCTCATGTACTTGTAACAGTCGGATTCCATGGTCAACCAATAGTACCTTGCTCTTAGAATTTTTCTCGCCATTGCGTGTCCGTTGGCATGAGTACCAAAGGATCCTTCATGAATTTCTTTCATCAGCATGTTTGCCTCTGGTCTGTCTACACATCGGAGCAAGACCATGTCAAAATTTCTCTTATAGAGTGTATCACCGCTCAGAAAGAAGCTGCCAGCCAGTCTTCTGAGAGTCTTTCTGTCTTTTCTGGATTCCCCAGGTGGGTACTCTTATTTTTGAAGGAAGCACTTGACATCGTGATACCAAGGTTTGTCGTCTATGACTGCTTCAATCGTGAAGATGTAGGCGGGCCGTTCAAGGCGCATTATGTCGATCTTAGGTATGTCGTTCCATTGACCTACACTAATCATGGAAGAGAGAGTAGCTAGTGCATAAGCCATGTGATTCTCTTCACGAGGGATATGATGAAACTCGATTCTGTTGAAGAATAGTAACAACCTTTTAGCATAGTCTTTGTAAGGAATCAATCCTGATTGGTACGTGTTCCTATCTCCTTTGATCTGATTGATAACCAGGGCTGAGTCGCCATATACATCCAAGTTCTTGATCCTTAAGTCGATCGCTTCTTCGAGACCCATGATACCAGCTTCGTATTCGGCCTCGTTGTTTGTACACTTGAATGTCAGTCGGGCGGTGAAAGGAATGTGGGCACCCTGAGGTGTTATGATGATTGCCCCAATTCTGTTTCCATAATGATTGACAGCTCCGTCAAAGATTAGTCCCCATTGGGAACCTGGTTCTGGCCCTTCACTAGGTAGCGGTTCATCGCAATCTTTCATTTTTAAATGCATAACATCTTAGTCTGGGAAGTCAAACCCGACTAATTCTTGATCGTCAATCGGTTGATGAACCAAATGATCAGCTAAAACACTTCCTTTTATGGCTTTCTGAGCATGGTACTCGATGTCATATTCTGATAACAACATCTGTCAACGGGCAATCCTTCCCGTGAGAGCAGGGTTTTCAAGGACATACTTGATTGGATCCATTTCGGAGATTAACCAAGTAGTGTGACAAATCATATACTGGCGAAGACATTTGGCTGCCCAAGCCAGAGCACAATAAGTTTTCTCAAGCATAGTGTACTGAGTTTCACAGTCGGTGAATTTCTTGCTCAAATAGTAGATGGTAGACTCTTTTCTTTTGGTTTCATCTTGTTGGCCAAGTACACAACCCATAGAGTCTTCCAAGACTGTTAAATAGATGATCAGTGGTATTCCCTCCACTGGAGATGACAGGATAAGTGGGTTCAACAGATACTCTTTGATACCGTCGAAGGCTGTTTAGCAGTCTTCTGTCCATACACAGCTTTGATTCTTTCTGAGTAGTTTGAAGATCGGCGCGCATGTCGCGATCATGAGGAATATAAATCTGGTAATGTAATTCAAATGCCCCAGGAATCCCCTGACTTGTTTTTCAGTCTTTGGAGAAGGCATTTCTTGAATGGCCTTGACCTTGTTAGGATCAACCTCAATTCCTTTTTGGCTGACGATGGACCCTGGCAGTTTCCCTGAACGGACACCGAATATGCACTTATTGGGATTCAAGCGGAGTTTGTACTTTCTCAATCGCTCGAATAGCTTTGACAAGTGGGTCACATGCTTCTCCTCTGTTTTAGATTTGGCAATCATATCATCGACATATACTTCTATTTCTATGTGTATCATGTCGTGGAACAGAGTAGTCATGGCCCTTTGATAGGTTGCCCCGACGTTCTTCAAACCGAATGCCATTACCTTGTAACAAAAAGTTCCCCATGGGGTGATGAACGAAGTTTTCTCCATGTCTTTAGGCGCCACTTTTATCTGATTATAGGCTAAGAATCCATCCATGAAGGAGAAGACTTTAAACTTTGCTGTACTGTCTACCAGCATATCAATGTGTGGTAAGGGAAAGTCATCCTTTGGACTTGCTTTGTTCAGATCCCTGTAGTCCACTCACATTCTGACCTTTCCATCCTTTTTCGGAACTGGTACTATGTTGGCTAACCATAGAGGATATTCTGATGTGGCGAGGAAACCCGCGTCAATCTGTTTCTGTACTTCCTCTTTGATTCTGATGGCCATGTCTGGATGAGTCTGTCTTAGTCTTTACTTTACCGGCAGACATTCTAATCTTAACGGTAGATGATGTTCCATGATGCTGGTATCCAACCCTGGCATATCCTGATAGGACCAAGCGAATACATCGGGAAATTCTTTGAGAAGCTTTATCAAACCTTCTTTGACAGTCGGACTGAGCAGTGCCCCAATCTTGACTTCTTTTCTCTCTTCTTCTGAACCCAAGTGGACCGTTTCCAACGGCTCTTTGTGAGGTTCAATGGACCTTTCCTCTTATCTGAGTAATCGGGAGATCTCTTTTGGAATTTCTTCGTCATTTTCTTCTTCAGCCTCGAATACCGGGAATTCAAAGTTGGGAGAAGGCGTGGGATCGTATGTTTCAATGGGGTTTAAAACAAGCAAACTGCATGACGTGATGATTGATTTTAGAAGAGATAGAGAGAATGCAAGAGTGTGTGCAGTGTATTTTCTGAAAAATGCTTGTTTTTATTATTTGAGTTGTTTTTTAGGATTACCATTTTCTGAAAAAGCGAAAAGAGAAACCAACAATAAATGCGGAAATTACATAACGACGTTATTTTATTTATGATTTTGTCGATTCTTGAAACTACAGCCCTATAAAACAAAACTCTGTCGCTTTGGGCAAAGCGAAGAGGTACATTTACAGAAAGTGAGCCCTATCAAAACATCCGTTTCACCTGGGCAGGGTGAAAGGTTAAAACAAAGACGACAATTACTTAGACTTATGAACGACTTTTGGAACGTTGACTGCAACCCATTGGCGGCGAACTCCTCGGTGAACCACAAAGTCTAGTACCTTCTTTCTTGACTTGCCTTTAGAAATGACGCTGATTTTTTGGCGGAACAGGATCAATGGAATCTGTCTCCCAGGCTGAGTTGTCGTAGGAGGATTCCTCAGCTGTATCCTGCACAGTGTTTGTGCTCTCAGGAAAATCTCCCCATCCAGTTGGATGGATATCTTCGAGCCTGATACGAGAGCTTTCGGGAGCAGTGCACTTGACCAGGAAGTCGTACTTGCCACTCGATTGTCCTAAGGTGTCTCACACATCTTTGGAACAGGAGGAGTTATCCCTTTCGATGACGTTGACCTTAGGAAAAGCATAGTTAAGGAACACTTGTCCTGCAATTGTTGTGAATTCATCGTTGTACTGGATATTTTCTGAATGCCCTGAGTAATGATCCCATGATTCGGTGGGGATGCAGGTATTCTTTTCAATAATGCTCAGCTGATATACATCGTTTGGCTGACTCTTTTGCCCCGAGTCTCCTGGGTACGGCTGCTAAATAGGCAGGCCATCCATTGGGCCATAATAGTCGTGGTCAAAGTTGTCTTTCATCAGAGTGTCTTCCTCTAATGAATTTGGTGGAGCACGATATCCTTCCAGATCACAGTCTCTATATATCATTTTGACATCTGATCTTGGTATATATCTCAGACTCTGTGCGGGATAGAAAAATGGCGTAGGCACCTCTTCCTGAGACATATAACCGTCTTCGTTAAGATAGGACTTCCATTCTTCATCTGTATCAGAGGAATCACCCTCGTTGATGGTATGTACTTCTGTAGATATTGGGTGAAGGAAGCCTCCACTATGGAAGAAGTCTTGAATGGGATGAAGACTCTCATCGTTAGTAGCAGTCTAGGTACAGGTTGAAGAAAAACCAAGACCTTTCTTTGTACTGTTATCAATAGGAATGACAAGTTGTCCCCATCCTTTCGTATTGTTGCTTTTGATCACTTCGAGAGCATCTTTGTACGAGGATATTGACGTTCCTCTTTTTGATTGGTTGTCATTTCTCACCGAAAGTGCTTTGAGCTGGGTTCCTATGACTTCCTTTGGTTCTACCCAAGTGGATGATGATAAGTTGCTCACGATCAAGGCTTGCTCTCCACAGACTGTGACTAGTTGGTCGTTCTTGACAAACTTCAGTTTCGGGTGAAGCGTCTAAGTGACTGCCCTAGCCTCGTGTATCTAAGGTCTTCCTAACAAACAGCTATATGCTGCCCGGATGTCCATGACCTGGAAAGTGACTTGGAAAGTGTGAGGACCGATAGTTATAGGAAGGTCGACTTCGCCGATAACCGTTTTTTGGGATCCGTCAAATGCTTTGAGGATGATCTCACTGCCTCTCATCGGAGATCATTTAAATGATAGTCGCATTAAAGTGGACTTCCGCATGACATTCAGAGTCGATCCAATGTCTACCAGCACGCTGGCTAAAGCATCGTCCTGGCAGTGGACTGTAATATTCAGCGCCATGTTGTGACTTTTGCCTTCTTCTGGCAATTCCTCATCACTAAACCCCAAGTTGTTACAGGAAGTGATGTTGGAGATGATGCTGTCAAATTGTCTTATTGTTACATCTTGTTCCACAAAGGCTTGCTCTAAGACTTTCTGTAGAGCTTCCCTGTGAGCTTCAGAACTGAGTAAAAGAGACAGCACATAGATTTTTGAAGGAGTTTGCAACAGCTGATCAACGATGTTGTACTCACTCTTTTGGATAACCTTCAACATCTCATCGTTGTTCTTTGAGAGGTCGGGATCACTGGATTGACCGACTGGTTGATCAGGAACTTTTGTTTGAGGTTCCTTTTCTTTGCCAGGTTCTCCAACTCCTCGGTTGAAGATCCGACCACTCCGTGTTACTCGACTGATGTCTGCAATATTCACGACGGAGGGTAATGGAACTTCCGTTCCATTCTCAATTGTTGTTGCACCGTACTTGTAAGGGATAGCCTTATCGGATTTGTATGGTACTGGCCCGACAGATAGATAACTACAGGAGCCTTCTGATTTTTCTGACTATCATAGCCGGCCTCAATTGGTTCAAGGTTGAGAATCTTTCCATTATCAAGAGGAACTCTTGATTCATGGAGTAAAGGGATTATGGTGCACACATCTTTAGCCACTTCTCGCTTAGGGATTAGGACAACATGTTTTCCTCGATTAGGATGATAGTCGGGCATTATGTTAATTGAACCAGAGCCTGAACACGGGTGAATCTCTTTGTGGTCCAACTGACTTTGAAGGGCTGCTCGCACGAGGTAGCATCCTTGGTTATCCCCCGAGAAAACTCTACAGGGCTCATAGTTGTGTGGTGGCACCCGGCTACATCTGCTTTGTATACAGTGTAACCTCACTAGGTCTGTTTCCATGGATCGAACGTCCTGACTTTGATGCCTAGTAGGGTTCCCATTAATCATACTGACTTGTTGTGTGTCTTCATCTAGATAGATCAGATGCCACCAGTTATTTAACAAATGTTGCAGTGTTCTTTGAACGAGTACACATCCTTGGTCACTCTTCCGACACACTTTACAGTTCTGATAGTCGTGCGAAGTTAAAAAACCGAGATGGACTTGTGTAGAGTGTAATTCCACCAAGATGGTATTCATCAAGCGAATATCGAAGATTTGAATCATATTCACTTGATAATGACTTTTATCGCGGTAATCCTGAATCCATCCATGATCCATCTGACGCTGGAGGGCCTCTTGTACAAAAGAGCATCCCTGATTGTTTATCGAGCAGATAGGGCCGGGATCGTAATCGTGTCGTGGAAGGTCATGATGTTGGCTTTGCCTTGAGTGCATTGCCACCAAGTTGACATTCATTGCACGGATGTCATGGTTTTGAATGATGTTGGAATTTGTATATGTCATGTTGACTTCACGAATTCGGGGATCTTGGATCCATTCAAGATCCATCTGTTCCTGTAGAGCTGATTGCACCATAAAACATCCCTGATTGTCTTTAGAGCAAATATCACACTGGTGATAGTTATGAGACGATACATGATCGTATCCACTCTGTCTGCAATGCATCTTGACTAGGTTGGTTCCCAACAAGAGTACATCGTGAATTTGATAGCTATGCTTAGACTCTTCCTCTATCAAATTGACTGCAGCTTTCTTGTGTTGAGGCAACGGGTTCGTCTGAACATTAGGATTCGTATCCTTGAAGGATAGGACCCCGTTCCTAACAAGCTTCTGTACATCAGATTTGAAGCTGAGACAGTTTTCTATGTTATGCCCAGGTCCTCCTTGATGGTAAAGGCAAGTCTGATCCGCTTTGAACCAAAAAGCCGGATTCTCCAGTATGGTAAGAGGAGCCCTGGTGTGGACGTGCCCCTTGACCAGTAAGAGTGGAAATAGTTCTGCGTACAACATTGGTATAGGGTCGAACCCTGGCGGCCGCGTTATACGATTGTTGTTGTATTGAGGACGAGCCTGCTGAAGAGGCTGTTGTGTCCTTTGCTAATATTGTTGTTGATTTGGTTGGCTCTGAGCAACCTGCGGTTGATACGTAGGAATAGGCACAGGGTTGATAGTAAGAGTTACAGCAGCTACTGGTTGGTATCGTCGCCTTTGCTTTCTGAGAGAGATATTGCCAATATCTTGCTTTTTTTTTCTTAGGGAGAGCACTACCGTATCTTTTGGTACTGCTTAATGGTTCAACATCTTTAACTAAACATCCTTCTCGAACTGCTTCTTCAAGACGAACTCCCATGGCTACCATCTTAGTGAAGTCACTGGGTGCACTGGAGACCATCGTGTCGTAGTAAAATGAGCTCAAGGTTTTCAAGAAGATCTTTGTCATCTCTTTTTCCTCAAGAGGTGGACAAATCTGGGCGGCAATTTCACGTCATCTCTGAGCATATTCCTTGAAGGTTTCCTTATCCTTCTGTAACATGGCTCTAAGTTGATCTCTGTCCGGTGCCATGTCCAGGTTATACTTATATTGTTGAACAAAGGCAGCGCCAAGATCTCTGTAAGTGACGATCTTAGTGCGGTTTAATCCCATGTACCATTTGAGTGTGGCACCGGTTAAACTATCTTGGAAATAGTGGATCAGTAGCTGTTAGTTCTCTGTCTGAGTTGACATCCTCCGAGCGTACATCACCAACTGACTTTGAGGGCAAGAGTTACCCTTGTACTTTTCAAATTCGGGCACCTTGAATTTGTGCAGAATTTTCACATTGGGGACCAAACAAAGGTCTGCAGCGTCCTTTTCAAATAGATCCTGACCGCGAATGGCATGCAGTTCCTTCTGCATCTCCAGGAATTGCTCCTGGAATTCTTTCATCCTGTCGTCCATACTTTCGTTTCCACCAGAAGGTATCTGTAGAATCTGCCCTCCCGGGACAGTGTGTACCACGGGAGGTGGTATAGTCATTACAGCAGTGACTCTTGGTGCTTCTCTCTCCCGAAGTTTGTAACCTTCAGGAGCTGCTGTCATGCCCCTTGCATCTTCGCTTTCCCGAAGTTTGTAATCTTCAGGCCCAGCGGTTCCTACTGCAGTTTCCGGATCTTCCATGATCGGCAGAATATATCCTTCTGGGATATAGTTAGTTGGTATGCCCCAGGGACGATCTTTAGGCATGTTGTACCGAGGATCATACTTTTCCACTATGGGAGTAGATATGATCTCTGAGATCACAGTCCTTTGTATCTGAGCTGCTGCCAGAGCTTGCATGTCATTGTGAAGTTTCCACAGATCTTATTTCAGAGCGTCGAGTTCTTCTCTCAACTCTCTGTTCTCTTCCTCGAGATTATCCATCTTCTTTACTCGATTGGCCTGAGTATTGTACGAATGAGACAGTTTAACTCTAGAATCGAGACACAAACGTGAGATTCGTAGGTAAGAAGAATGCGTTATGTGAGAATGATGAATGATATGCAATGATTATATTAATTAATATTTTTTTGTTTAATCAAAAGAAACTTCAACAATTGGATTGCAAATATCATACAGTGGGGAAACCCCGTTTTATTGAATTTAAAGATTGTGGAAATGGAAATACAGTAATTTACAAAGTGCTGAAAAGGGAAATGTTTAAACATATGGATCCTGAGTCTTCTCTGAGGAGAGCTCAGGTGCTGGTTCTGGTATTTTCCTTTTCTTTGACCGGGGCTCTTGAGCCGTTGTCGGGTTGTCATTCCTTTGCCAAAATCTCTACAGCACGTTGATTCTCTATAGCATAATGCTCCAAAATCTCAATCAGAGCGTCTTTTTGTTACACTCCACATTGAGAATACGGTACTTGTTCTTCCAAGACCTCTTCTCATGTTGAACTTTATTGAGAGTAACCTGAAGTTTTTCCATATTAGACATAAAATAAAGGACAGATTCCTTTAACGGAAGAACTTCTTGATGAGGGTAAGGCATCCTCAGCTTGAGAGCTCTAGTTTGTACCCAGTGGAGATAAGGTTCCACAGAGACACAGTCTGGTTTTCCTAGAGCCTCTCTTCCTTTCCTGTGAACATGTTTCCACACATGCACTATTTCTGTCTTTAGTGTTGTGTCATTTTCTCCTTCCTTGAAGAAAAGACCTTCCAGATGAATATTACGCAGGACATGTCTCATCGGGTATCCAAATTGACGACGGACTAAAACTGGATGATATTTGATTCCTCTTTTAGTTCCTATGAGGGGTACATTAGGGAAGTTTCCACAACGGTAAATGATTTTGATCCCATCATAGATTCGATTGTACCAGTCTATGCTAGAGTTGGTAAGAGACATGATTCTCTGTGACCAACGTAGAGTACTATTATGATCCCAGAAAGCAACAGACTTAGGCAAATGGGAAGTAAACCATTTGTATAGCAGGGGTACACAACATATGATCATTCCTCTGCTGTACAAATTCCTTAAGTGTACAGAGTGATAGACATCTACGAGCAAGGTTGGTACAGGGTTTCCAATCAGAAAAATCTTAATGGCATTGATATCGACGAAGTCATCAATGTTGGGAAACAGAAATAACCCGTAGGTGAGCAAAACAAAGATTCTCTCGAAAGCAGTCACGTTCCCTACACTAGCAAAGTACAGACCTTTCTTTACCAGAAACTGCGCTGGTAAAACTTTGATTCTACCCTTAGTGGTCATGTGAGTCCTGACTTCTGACTCGTCCAAATAGATTGCTCTTGCAATGGTTTGATCCTTTGGAATTTCTTCCAGTCCAGAAAAGGGAGCTTGGTCAGTGATAGGTAAATCAGTCAGGTGAGAGTACTCCTCCAGTGTTGGTGCTAGTTGATAATCCGAGAATGTGAAACAGTGATAGACCGGATCGCAGAACTGAATCAGCGTAGCCAGGATTCCTTCAATTACATGGACCCTTAACAGAGACAGCAGTCCTCCATACTTAGCTCTGAAAGCATCAGGGTTGGTGATCATCCTTGCCAACCCTCTCAAATCCTCTAGTTTTTGAACCTTGAAGGTGTACTTGTGAGTCTTCCTTATACCAAAATCCATAACGCAATCTTTTTCTCTGACATTTGCAATCATCGTATTAGTTTAATTTGGAAAAGAGAGACTAGAAGAGAAAATTTTTCTTTGTTTAAAGTTTTTTAATGAAATGAATGCATGAATGCAGCATACAAAAACATAGAAAAAACATGGGGTCAAAGGTTCGGTGTCATGAAGTCATGGCTCTACCCATCCCCAAAGGTTGTACTGATGATTTTTGTACTTGTCCTCAAAATCATCGACCCCTCTTGGGATACCAACAGCAGGCTGGTTCACCCGAGCGAGCTGCAGTATCTTAGAGTGATCTCAAGTGAGGGTAGTATCGCGTGAAAACTATTTTCGATAGCTTCCGCACTACAAAATAGTAACATGGTCTCATCCTACTAAATCCTCAGTTTCATGGGCACCACAATCGAACAATCTGCTTTCAACAACCGAAGTCGTATAGGCATTGAATCTGCAAAGGGTATCTCCACTGATTCGATGGTCGACCGGGGTCTCTTATTTAGGAGTCACTCCCTGTAAGATTACCTGTATCATGCCATCACTTATCTTAGGTGTCACTCAAACTTTCCAGATGCGGCATCACCTGCAGTCCCATAAGCAGAAAAATAAACACGGATATCAAGTAGGAAAAGCGATATATATATTTATTTTTAAAACTAACATCCTAGACCTCTTAAGAGCTATAATCATAGTCCTAAACAGTCAATGATTCCCCAGGAGAGTCACCATTTCACTGTGGTTAACGATTTTTGTCGGTGACGCGACCACCTTATCGCTGAGTTTGGGTTTTCCTCCTCGAGGAGAAAGGGGGCGCTACTTTTTGATTTCTTATTTATCCCATGAAGCTGGAAGGGAAAGGGAAGCTATCTAAAACTAACCTCGCACGCGAATGTTTAACTGAACAAACACTTAAAAGAGATTGGGGGGTCCGGGGTCAGGTTATACAATGGGGAGATGTCAATTACCCATCCTATATATGGTTATCCATAGGTTGTTAGCTTTAGGTTTCGCTTTGTACTTGATGGTGTTTATCCGTTAATGGGTTAGGAAAGTTTCGTGGGAAATATGAGAGGGAGAGTGAGTTTTTGTTGATGTTCGGGTTTTCCCGATGTTTTTGGTAAGGTACTGGACCTAAGTTTTGATTGATTTGTGAAGGTACTGAACCTAGAGTTTTTGATTAGTATGCTCGCTAAGATTTTACAATCTTATGCCTACGTATTCCCGTTTAAATGAAATAGGGAAATTAGAGCAATCGTAGTTCCTCCTATTCTAAGGGAGGAAAAGATGTTTTGGTGTCTTGTTCAAAGCCCAAGATTGAAGCTAAAAGGAATATTTGTGTCTTGTTCAAAGCCCAAGATTGAAGCTAAAAGGTTTGACTGAGAGAGAACTTGTCATCTCTAAGAGGGATTGGACTTTCTCTGAGGGGATTGTTGATTTTTGTGTGTCTTGATCAAACCCAAGGTTGAAGCTAAAAGGTTGATTGACTCTACTGGGGAAGTCCTTATACAAAGCCTAAGAGGAGGCTGGGAATGACCGACTCAACAAGAGAGTGTTTATAATTGTGTCTTGTACCAAGCCCAAGATTGAGGCTAAAAAGAGACTGACTCTTTGGGTAAAGAAATTTTTATCTGTCTTGTTTAAAGCCCAAGATTGAGGCTAATAGAGACTTTACTGACTTAACTGAGGATACTTTATGTGACTTGTACAAAGCCCAAGACGGGGGCTAAAAGGATTTGACTCTGTTGGAGAGTATTTATCTATCTTGTATAAAGCCCAAGATGGAGGCGGGAAAGACTTTCACTCTGCTTGGGAATTTATTTCTCAAAGCCCAAATGAAGGCTCGGAGGAATTGACTCATCCGGGGAAGATATTGTCCCGAGCTTAAGAGAAGGTTATGAGAATTTATGTCTTGTACAAAGCCCAGGATTGTGGCTGAACAAGCTGGAGAAATCATTATACACATCTTGAGAGGAGGCTAACTCCAGCTAGGGGAAATCATTATACAAAGCCTAAGAGGAGCCTGAAAGGAATGACTCAACAAGAGAGTGCTTTATATCTGTCTCGTACAAAGGCCGAGATTGAGGCTAAAATGATCGACTCAACAAGAGAGTACTTAAAGGTGATTGACTCAACAAGAGTGTCTGAAAGTTGATTGGCTCAACAAGAGAGTCTGAAAAGTTAATTGACTCAACAAGAGAGTCTGAAAAGGTTAGCTCCGCTGGGGAGAATCATTGTACAAAGCCCAAGAGGAGGCTGACTGCGCCGAGGAAAGAATCATTATACAAAGCCTAAGAGGAGGCTATCTTCTGCTGGGGATTATTGAGATCCAGCGGCAGGTACAAATGGGGAATCAACTCTTGCTGAGGGTTACATAAGAGTTGAGATATCAGATGCCCTGAGGTTCTGATTTGAGATAGTGCTATATTGATGATAAACTGACCCTGGTTATGGAATTTTAGGAGAGAGAGTGGGTTTTATCTCTACTGGCGATTGATCAAGTGATCAGGGTTTCTTCCTATGTTTTGTAGAGAACTTGAAAATGTCTTTGAGACTCAAGGGGATTAGACTGTCCAAGTCTACTTGTGTGGAAGAGTTTTATCTTTTGTATGATGCCCAAGAGGAGGCGGGTGTTTTAAGGGATGAGAATCAACCCTAAATTCTAGATTTGACACTGGAAAGACTACTCTAGCAAAGGATGACTAAGTTCTATCTTATACCTTTAAGAGGTCTTCAGGGGCCTTGTATTAAGCCCAAGAGAAGGCATGAGAACTTTTAAGAAGCCGGAGGGTCCTTGTACAAAGCCCAAGAGGAGGCGGGGATGCTTTTAGGAAGCCTGTGGGTCTCAAACCAAGAAAAGTTCAAGAAATGTTATTCACCGAGAATAGATCATTTAGTGAAAGTTCTGAGGTTTGAAGAAACTCAAGAGATGCTATTCACCAAGAATAGATCAACTCTGGGGAGTGGAATTTCTTTGACAATTTCTAGGGGTGACAGTCTGAGAAAAGGTTCAAGAAGAATACTGCCTTTCTTTTTGTTCCATATTGTTTAAGCCCAAGAGAAGGCAAGACTATATCTGGAAATCCTATGAGGATCTAGTTTTGATTGTATTTAAGAGTGACCAACAGGGCTTTACCTAGTTCTAGACCTAGTTGCCGGGGAAAACTCTAAATAACTATACTAGTATATATACAGTTGATATATGACAAGTATTTAAAAGGGTATGAAAGAAGACTTACAGTGCACAGCTTCCCACAATATAGTTATATATATTAAAGCATGTAAATGAAAGCTGGTAAAACTTACAGGTGAGCAAGCTTCCATGCTGTATTGTTAGTTGTTCAAAGAAATTAAAGAAAGTTTTGATAGCAACATGTATATTTGAATCTAAATCACAAGAGAAGTTGTTTCTAAAAAGATTGTTGGGGCTTATACTCAATGAGAGGCCCAAGGTTTAACAGTGATCACACTGTTGTTTTGAAAATCATAACTGGACTTACACAACGACTGAGGCTCAAAAAGGTTTTCTGTACAAAGGGGTTAGGTCTTACACTCTATTAGAGGCCCAAAGATTTATTTTTGTACAAGTGATGAGGGTTACAACTCAAGGAGAGGCCCAAGGCATTTTTGTTTGAAAAATGGCGATCGCGCCGAGATTTTTTATCGTGTCGCGACAATATCTGAGGCCCAAAATGGTTTATGTACAAAAAGGGTTGGGTCTTACACTCTATTAGAGGTCCAAGGATGTTTTGTAAAATATTTGTTAGGGTGAAAATCAAAGAAACCCTAATTTCATCATTTTTTAAAGTAATTATTCAAAGAAAATTAATTTAAATGATAAAAACACCAAATAAGTTTGAATAAACAACTTGTGATTTTTGGTTGAGGTTTGAAAAATGATGTTTTAATCACAAGATGAATTAAAACCCATTTGGTTTTGATTTCCAAGATGAAAATTCATTTTAAAATGTTTAAAAAACAATTAAAATGAATTTATTTACAAAAATATCAATTATATTAAATAAATAATATAAATTTTATTTTTTTGTGGAATAAAATATTTTAACATTTTTGTGATTTTTTGCAAAAAGAACCAATAAAAAATAATTAAAATTGAGAGAGAAATTAATTTTTCAAATCATTAATGAAAATAATATGAAAAAATAAAAATGGAAAAAGTGGTAAAAAAAGGGTCTGGGGTGAGGGGGATTCGAATCCCAGACCCTTAGGTTGTAGCGCGCGCCTTCTACCACTGGGGTGGTGATACATCCGTGTATCAAAACCACCCCATGAATACATAAGGGATGCCTTGTTTTAGGCCTAGGCATGGCAAGGCAAGGCCAACTTTTGGGCCAAAAACGTAAAGGTTGTAACTTTCTCATTTCTCCATGGATTGGGACAAAATTTAGGTCTATCCTGCCTAGAATTTCACAAGGAATCCAATGGTTCCCTTGGTTTTTTCAGATGAGGTCCCCATTTTAAAACCCGATGATGTTTTTGAAATAGGCCTATAATTGCATTTTCTATGCTACCTCATGTTACAGGCAAGAATTACATGGCAAATTGGTTCAAACACAACATATACAACATGCATGAGAGGTGTATGATCAGTGGACTTCAAAGCAATGCAATTTCAAAGAGTTCAAGTTGTGATGCTTACCTCTTTAGGAGCTTTTTGTGCTATCTGCCAAGTTTCTTGTGCCAGAAGTAATTGGATGCTTTGGACACTCTCAATTGAGCCCTTAGGAGCTTTTAGGATGGTCACCACTAGCTGGAATCCTCGGAAACAAGTTTGAGCTCTTTCTTACAAAAGGGACAAAAGTGACCAATATGGCAACTCTCTCAAATGGTGTTCTAGATGTGGGGAACCATTTAGGACAGTTCAAGGATGACATTTGGAGTGTGTTTGAGGTCTTATCTGGTTTTGAAAGTGACCGAATCAAGACATGGCTTGAAAAATGCAAAAAAGTCCAATTTTGAGGTTTTGAGAGGGGACTTTGTGATTTTGGTGTTACAGGTCACATATGAGAGTTTGGACAACTTAGATATGACATATTGGATGTGTTTGGATCATGAGCTGTGGTGGAATTGCTCTCTAACTCAAAAACTCAGAGATACCTTGCAAAAGAAGGCATTTTGGCCTAAAGAGAGGGATTTTGAGGAAAGCATCAGTTTGGGTGCTTTGGTGTACTCAAACTGATCACAATTGAGGCCTATTTATAGTGTGTCAAGTTTGTTTTGGCATCAACAGTGAATGGAGGCTGCAGCAGGCCTTTGGCCAATGTTATGCAAAAGGAATCTCAAGTCTCCTCTAGCCATTTACTTGAGATTAGAGCACAAGCTTTGTAGCTTTGGTTCAAAGATAAACTTGGACTGAATTCAGTTGGAATAGGCTCAGTTCATGCCACCTTGGTGCATCCATTAAATTCTTGGAAATAAAATTGGAGTCTTGGCCTCTTTTAGTCCTTTTAGGTTTGGCATGGCTACTTGTAGATTCTTGGACTTTGGAGGCTAGGAGATCAGATCATCCCCCTTGGATTTGATCCTCTAATGTGTCCAAATTGATGACAAGGCTTGGATTTATCAGATGTGGACAAATCAAGCAAAATGCACAAATTCTGCCTCGTAAAAACTAGTTAAGGATGCCATGTTCCAAGGGTCGTATCTCCTTGCTCAAATGGAATTTGAAGATGATCTGGTACTTGTTGGAAAGCCCTCATGGTATACTTCAACTTTGATGTTTACCCCTAGACCTGGTTTGTCTTGGATCAAGGTGAAAACTGCCCCTACATTTTGGAAAAAGTAAGGCAGATTCTGACTTTGTGAAAATTTCACTAAGTGTTGGAAAAATGTCATTTTCATGTTTTCAGCCATTTTGATCACTCCATAACTAAAAATCCATGAAGAATTGGATTGAGATGTAGTTGACACTTTTAAAGTATGCTATGAGAGCTACAAATCATCTTTGGACCATCCAAAATGGTTGCTTGGATCTCAAGTTATGGTCCTTGGAAGTTGGTACCCTAACCACTTTGTTCCATAACTTCGAAAAATTCTAAGTTTTTTATGGTTACCCCTTTTACAAGTTAACTCACTTTCTTTGATTTTTCTTGATGAATGATGATTCAAATCACATATTAACATTTTTTAGGGTCAAATAACCATAATTGTGAAAAATTCCAAAAAGTCAAACTTGATTTTGTGCACAGTTGACTTTTTACCGGATGAAATCCAAACCGTGCGATCCTTTGTGAAATCAAGTCCTTGATCTAAATCAAACCTAATGGATATATTCCATAGGTGTTATAGGGTGTATTGAATCATTTCCCAAGGTTTGGGAGCATGTCTGGGTCAAAATTCAATGGTACCGTTGACTTTTTCCTCGAAACCCTAATTGCGGTCCTGATGAGATTGAGACTTGTGGATCAAGCTTCTTGGATCAATCCATTGTTGAAAATGCATCAATTTAGTGTATTGGAGACCCTCAAATCATGTCCTGAGGTCTTGGCTCATGTGTTGTCCCAAAAGTCAACTTAGGGGTGAATTAGGTCAAGAAACCCTAATTCCTGATTTTTGGTAAATGCATCCCCTGAGGTTAAATTGACTTGATGATTGGGTCCATGAGGTCCCTTGGAGTATCTTGGGTTATATTTTGAAGCATTGGCTCCTGCTCAGATGAAAATTTTCATCTGGAGGCCTTGGTCGACCAAAACCCTAATTTGGTTACACTGGCGATCTTGAGGCTTGATCCACTTGGAATGTTGCAACTTTGTGCTTGATTCTTGATGTGGGAGACCTATTGATTATTTATGGAGGTTTGAGATGTTAGACAAGTTGAAGATCATGTCATTCCTTGATTGATCCTTTGTCTAAGTGCTCAGAGAGGGCTTGAAACACTAATTCTTGATTGTGGTGAATGCTCAACCATCTTTGAGGAGATTTATGAGGTATGTAAGTACATCCATATTGTGATGATGATTTGCACAATGATGGGAAATCTTAGTGGTCAAAATTTGGGGTATGACAGATACAATAGTGTTTTCCCAAAGAAAAAAGAGCAAGATATTGGTAATATCTCTCTCAGAAAGCAAAGGCGAAGGTATCAACCAATAGCAGCGATAACGCCCGCTATCAACCCTGCATCGGCTCCAACGTATCAACCTCGGGTTTCTCAGAGCCAACCAAATCAACAACAGTATCAGCAAAGGACACAACAGCCTCTTCAGCAGGCTCGTCCTCAGTATAACAATAACAATCGTACGACACGACCACCAGGATTTGACCCTATATCGATGTTATACGCAGAACTATTTCCACTTCTACTAGTCAAGGGGCACGTCCAAACCAGGTCTCCTCTTACAGTACCGGAAAATCTGCCTTTTTGGTTCAAAGCAAATCAAACTTACCCTTACCATCAAGGAGGACCGGGGCACAACATTAAGAACTCTCTCAGCTTCAAGTCTGATGTGCTGAAGCTTGTCAAGAACGGGGTCCTATCTTTCAAAGATACTAATATAAATGTTTAGACGAACCCGTTGCCTCAACATGAGAAGACTGCAGTAAATTTAATAGAAGAAGAATCTAGTCGCAGTTATCAAATTTACGATGTACTCCTATTAGAAACTAATTTGGTCAGGATGCATTGTAAACAGAGCGGGTACGGTCATGTACCGTCTCATAATTATCACATGTGTAATATCTGTTCAAAGAATAATCAGGGGTGTTCCGTAGTGTGATCAGCTCTACAAGAACAAATGGATCTGGGTTAGATCCAGGACCACCAAATCCGGGAAGTCAACATGGCCCATACGCATCCCAACATTGTTCAGAACCACGACGTCCGCACAATGAACGTAAACTTAGTGGCGATGCACTCAAGGCAAAGTCAACATCATAATCTGCCACGACACGATTACAATACCTGTCCGATCTGCTCAATAAGCAATCAGGGATGCTCTTTACTACAAGAGGCCCTCCAGCGTCAGATGGATCTCGGATGGATTCAGGACTATCAGGAGAGAAATAACCATCAAGTCAATATGGTTCAGATATTTGACATGCGCTTGATGTATACCAGTCCGGTAGAACTACATCCTAAGCAAGTAGAGCTTGGCTTTCTGGCTTCACATGATTATTAAAACTGTGAAGAGTGTCGTGAGAACGACCAAGGGTGTGCACTTGTTCAAAGAACACTTCAACACTTGTTGGACCACTGGTGGCTTCCAATAAACTTGGATGAAGCTATACAATAGATCAGTATGACTGACGAGAATCCTGATAGGCATTAAAGTCAGGATGTTCACTCGATGGAAATCGATCTAGTAAAGTTGCACTGCATACAAAGCGGACGTAGCCGGGTGTCACCACATAATTATGAGCATTGTAGAGTTTTCTCAGAGAACAACCAGGGATGTTATATTGTACGATAAGCTCTTCAAATTAGTTAGACCAAAAAGAGATTCAACCATGTTCAAGTTCTGGTTCGATGAACGTGATACAAGACTATCTTCCTGATCAAAGCAAAGACGTTGTCATAATATCCAATCATGAAATGGCCAAAGACGTATGCGCCATAATCCCTCTGATCCATGAATCAAGAGTTCCTCTTGATAGTATAAAGATTCTCAACCTCGAACCAATTGAGGCTGCCTACAATGGTCAGAAAAATTAAAAGGCTCCTGTGGTTATCCATCTGCCGGGACCAATACCGTACAAATCCGATAAGGCTATACCTTACAAGTACGGTGCAACAACAATTGAAAATGGAAAGGAAACCCCATTACCCTCCGTCGTAAACATTGTCGACATCAGTCGAGTGACACGGAGCGGCTGGATCTTCAACAGAGGAGTTGGAGAACCCACCAAAGAAAAGGAACCTCAAACAGAAGTTGAGTTCCCAATCAACCAGTCAGACAATCCAGTAATCCAGAACTGGTAAAGAACAACGATGAGATGCTGAAGCTCATCCAGAAAAGCGAGTACAACATTGTAGACCAACTGTTGCAAACTCCATCTAGAATCTCTGTGCTATCTCTCCTTCTCAGTTCCGAAGCTCACAGGGAAGCTCTATAGAAAGTCTTAGAGCAAGCCTTTGTGGAACAAGATGTGACGATAAGACAGTTTGACAACATTATTTCCAACATCACTTCCTGCAACAACTTAGGATTCAGTGATGAAGAACTGCCGGAAGAAGGCAAAAATCACAATATGGCGCTTAACTTTACAGTCAACTTCTAGGACGATGCTCTAGCCAGCATACTGGTAGACACAGGATCAGCTCTGAATGTGATGCCAAAATCAACTCTGATGCGACTATCATTTCAGGGAGCCCCGATGAGAGGCAGTGAGATCATCGTCAAAGCCTTTGACGGATCCAAAAAAATAGTTATCGACGAAGTTGATCTTCCCATATCCATCGGTCCTCACACTTTCCAAGTCACTTTCTAGGTCATGGACATTCAGGCAGCATACAGCTGTTTATTAGGAAGACCTTGGATACATGAAGCTGGGGCAGTCACTTCGACATTTCACCAGAAGCTGAAGTTCATCAAGAATGACAAGTTAGTCATAGTATGTGGAGAACAAGCCTTAATAGTGAATAACTTATCATCATTCTCCTGTGTAGAACCCGAGGAGGTTGTTAGAACCCAGTTCCAAGCAATCTCGGTGAGCAATGAGAATCGATCAGAGAGAGGGACATCAATTTCCTCATACAAAGATGCTCTTGAAGTGATCAAAAGTGACGATATAAAAGGATGGGGACAACTCTTAATTCCTACGGATAACAAGACAAAGAAAGGTCTTGGTTTCTCCTCAGCCTGTACCCAGACTACTAAGAAGGACGAAAGTTTTCGTCCCATTCAGGATCAGTGGAGGCTTCCTCCACCCAGCGTGTCAAGAAGTACACACCATCAATGAGGGTGACTCCTCCGATACAGATGAAAATTGGAAGTCCTATTTCAACGAGGACGGTTATATGTCTCAAGGAGAGGCACATACGCTATTTTGCTTTTCCATACAGAGTCCGAGATACATACCAAGATCAGATGTCAAGATGATGTACGGAGTTTGTGATCCTGAGGGATGTCGTGCTCCGCCTAACTCATTAGAAGATGATCTGATGAAAGACAACTTCGACTATGACTATTATGACCCACTGGATGACTTCCCTATCTGGAAGCCATACCCAGAAGACTCGGGGCAAAAGAGTCAGCCAAACGATGCATATCAGTGAACAATATTGAAAAGAATACCTGCGTCCCCACCGAGTCATGGGATCATTACTCCGGACATTCTGAAGATATCCAGCACAACGATGAATCTACAAAGATTGTAGGACAAGAGTTCATTAACTATGCTTTTCCTGAGGTCAACGTCATCGAGAAAGATGACTCCTCCAGTCCCACAGAAGTATGGGACACCTTATGACAGCCGAGTGGCAAGTACGACTTCTTGGTCAAGTACACCACTCCTGAAAACTCTCGTATCAGATACGAGGACATCCAGTCAACTGGATGGGGAGATCCTTTCGAGAGTGAGAATACTAAGAAAGATACAATAGAAGAGTTCGTTTACGACAACTCTGCATGGGAGGAAGACTCCAACGATCCTGCTCCGCCAGAAATCAGCGTCATTTCTGAGGACAAACCAAGAAAGAAGGTACCAGACTTTGTGATTCATCGAGAAGTTCATCGCCAATGGGTCGCTGTCGATGTCCCGAAAGTCGTCCATAAGTCTAAGTAACTGCCGTCTTGTTTTAATCTTTCACCCTGCCCAGGTGAAACAGATGTTTTTATAGGGCTCACTTTTCTGTAAATGTCCCTCTTTGCTTCGCCCAAAGCGACAGAGTTTTGTTTTATAAGGATGTAGTTTCAAGAATCGACAAATCATAAATCAATAAACGTCGTTCTGTCATTCCCGCATTTATTTCTATTTTCACTTTTTGTTTTACAGAAAATGGTAATCCTAAAACAACTCAAAATAAAAAAAAAGCATTTTTCAGAAAATACACTGCACACACTCTTGCTTTCTCTCTTTCTCTTCTAAAAAACAAATCATCATGTCATGCAGATTGCTTGTTTTAAACCTCATTGAAACATACGATCTAATGCCTTATCCCAACTTTGAATTCCCGGTATTTGAAGCGGAAGAAGAAGATGACGCAGAATTTCCAGAAGAGATTTCCCGATTACTCAGGAAAGAGGAAAGATCTATTGAGCCTCACAAAGAGCCGTTGGGAATGTTCAATTTGGGTTCAGAATAAGAAAAGAAAGAAGTTAACATTGGGGCACTGCTCAGTCCGACTGTCAAAGAAAGCTTGATAAAACTTCTCAAAGAGTTTCCTGGTGTATTTGCTTGGTCCTTTCAGGACATGCCAGGATTGGATACCAGCACCGTGGAGCATCATTTACCGTTAAGATCAGAATGTCCGCCGGTGAAACAAAGGCTGAGACGGACTCACCCGGATATGGCTATCAAAATCAATGAGGAAGTGCAGAAACAGATTGACGCGGGTTTCCTTGCCACCTCAGAATATCCTCAATGGCTAGCCAACATAGTGCCAGTTTCGAAAAAGGACGGAAAAGTCAGAATGTGTGTAGATTACAGGGATCTGAACAAAGCCAGTCCAAAGGATGACTTTCCCTTGCCGCACATAGACATGCTGGTAGACAGTACAACAAAGTTCAAAGTCTTCTCCTTCATGGATGGATTCTCGGGCTATAATCAAATCAAAATGGCACCGAAAGACATGGAGAAAACTTCATTCATCACCCCATGGGGCACCTTTTATTACAGGGTAATGTCGTTCGGTTTGAAGAACGCCGGGGCAACCTATCAAAGGGCCATGACTACTCTGTTTCATGACATGATGCACAAAGAAATTGAAGTGTATGTCGATGATATGATTGCCAAATATAAAATAGAAGAGGATCATGTGACCCACTTGTCAAAGTTATTTGAGCGTCTAAGGAAATACAAACCGCGCTTGAATCCCAACAAGTGCACGTTCGGTGTCCGCTCAGGAAAACTTTTAGGATTCATCGTCGGCCAAAAAGGAATCGGGGTTGACCCTGACAAGGTCAAGGCCATTCAAGAGATGCCTTCACCAAAGACTGAAAAATAGGTCAGAGGATTTTTGGTACGTTTGAATTACGTCTCAAGGTTTATATCTATCATGACCGCGACATGCGCGTCGATCTTCAAACTACTAAAAAAGAATCAAAGTTGTGTATGGACAGAAGACTGCCAAAAAGCCTTTGACAGTATCAAAGAATATCTATTGAATCCACCAATTCTGTCTCCTCCAGTAGAGGGAAGACCTATGATCATCTACCTAATAGTCTTGGAAGACTCCATGGGTTGTGTACTTGGCCAACAAGACGAAACCAAAAGAAAAGAGTCTGCCATCTACTATTTGAGCAAGAAATTTACCGACTGTGAAACTCGGTACACTATGCTTGAGAAAACTTGTTGTGCTCTGGCTTGGGTAGCCAAACTTCTTCGCCAGTACATGATTTGTCACACTACTTGGTTAATCTCCGAAATGCACCCGATCAAGCACGTCTTTGAAAAACCTGCTCTCATAGGAAGGATCGCCCGTTGGCAGATGTTGTTATTAGAATACGACATCGAGTACCATGCTCTGAAAGCTGTCAAAGGAAGTATTTTGGCCGATAATTTGGCTCATCAATCGATTGACGATCAGGAATCATTCGGATTTGACTTCCCAGACGAAGATGTCATGAACTTAAAAATGAAAGATTGCGATGAACCGCTACCCAGTGAAGGGCCAGAACCAGGTTCCCAATGGGGAATAATCATTGACGTAGCTGTCAACAATTATGGAAATGGAATTGGGGCAATCATCATAACACCTCAGGATACCCACATTCCTTTCACTGCCAGACTAACATTCAAGTGCACAAACAACGAGGCCGAATATGAAGCTTGTATCATGGGTCTCGAAGAAGCAATTGACTTAAGGATAAAGAACTTGGATGTATATGGAGACTCAGCCTTGGTTATCAATCAGATCAAAGGAGATTGGAACACATACCAATAAGGATTGATTCCTTACAAAGGTTACGTGAGAAGGTTGTTACCATTCTTAAACAGAATCGAGTTTCAACATATCCCTCGTGAAGAGAATCACATGGCTGGTGCACTAGCCACTCTCTCTTCCATGATTAGTGTAGGTCAATGGAACGACATTCCTAAGATTGACATAATGCGCCTAGAAAGGCCCGCTTACATTTTCACAATTTAAGTAGTCATAGACGACAAACATTGGTATCACGATATCAAGAGCTTCCTTCAAAAACAAGAGTACCCGCCTAGGGCATCCCAAAAAGAGAGGAAAACCCTCAGAAGGCTGGCAGGAAACTTCTTCCTGAGCGGTGATACACTCTATAAGAGAAACTTTGACATGGTCTTGCTCCGATGCGTAGACAGACCAGAAGCAAACATGATGATAAAAGCAATTCACGAAGAAATCTTTGGCACTCGTGCCAACGGACACGCGATGGCAAGAAAAATTCTGAGAGCAGGTACTATTGGTTGACAATGGAATCCAATTGCTATAAGTATATGAGGAAGTGTCACAAGTATCAGATATACACAACAAGGTCCATGTACCTCCAATCCATCTCAAAGTTCTTTCTTCCCCATTGCCTTTTTCTATATGGGGAATCGACATGATTGGCATGATCGAACCCAAGGCTTCGAATGGACATCGGTTCATCCTAGTAGCCATTGACCACTTCACCAAATGGGTCGAAGCAGCGTCATGCACCAACGTGACTAGACAAGTGGTGGTCCGATTTATCAAGAATAATCTCATATGCCGTTATGGTGTTCCGAGCCAGATCATTACAGATAATGGATCTAACTTGAACAACAAGATAATGAAAGAGTTGTGTGCTGAGTTCAAAATCGAACAACATAACTCATCTCCCTACCGACCTAAGATGAACGGGGTGGTAGAAGCGGCTAACAAGAACATCAAGATGATTGTTCAAAAGATGGTTGTAACCTACAAAGACTGGCATGAAATATTGCCTTATGTTATCCACGGTTATCGCACATCTGTCCATACTTCAATAGGGGCAACCCCTTTCTCTCTAGTATATGGCATGGAGGCAGTGCTAGAAGTAGAGATCCCATCAATCAGGATATTGATGGAAGCTAAGCTAACAAAGTTGAATGGTGTCAAAGTAGGCACGATGAACTGAACCTAATCGAAGAAAAGCGAATAACGGCTCTGTTCCATGGTCAGTTGTATCAGCAAAGAATGAAGAAAGCGTTTGACAAAAAGGTCCGACCTCGTGTCTTCAAAAAAAGGACCTCCTGCTCAAGTAGATACAATCATTCCTCACTGATTCCCAGGGAAAATGGACTCCAAACTATGACGGCCCCTATGTGGTCAAGAAAGCCTTCTCAGGTAGCACCTTGAGACTCGCAACCATGGATTAAGAGGAATTTGCCTACCCCACGAATGTTGACGTAGTCAAGAAATACTTCGCCTAAATTAAAAAAAAAACGTCTCGGTGGATTGAAAACCTGAAAAGGCGGTCCAGGCAAAAATTAGAGACATAATTAAAAATCATCCCGCTGGATTGGAAATCTCAAAAGACAATCCAGGCAAAAGTTAGGGATTCATGGCAAGTAACTACGTCTGACAAGGTTAAATCCCCAACGGTAATACCATCCGTCAAAAGACTCCAGTCAAGGTTATCTTCGATAGAAGCTCAGGATGTCCAGAATTCAAAGTTGGTAGAAGGATGACGGTTGTTATGTTTCAATGTAGCCCTTTTCCCTTAAATTACCATTTTCTAAACTTTGTAATTCTCTATGGAATCACGCGCTTGGCTGATTTCCATTCCATCAATAAAATTTGAGCCCTAGTGCTATTATTTGCAATTCTCATTTGTTTTAGTTTTACAGAATGACATTTTTAACATGATCAACGATTCTTGAAATAAAACAAAAATGAATTTACTTGTCAAAATTTTTCTGCTTTTAAAATAAAGATGGCAATTCCTTTTGACTTTGAACATTAAAAAGAACATTGATAGTTTCTCTGAAGGTGATTGAACCTCAGAGTGCAGAATCAAAGTACTCCTTCTAAACCAGTGCACCTGAATGAAGGATCAACTGTGTCAGATGCAAATGTCCCATCTGATATCCCCGACAAAGTTCGTACCTCTTAAGACCGATTGACGATTCTCTCCTCCCCACGGGGACCGCCACTCCCAAGCAGGGTAAGATTGCTATTTTGAACCAGTGATACTTTTCATCCCCCCACAGTGACCGAGTATCCAGTCGTTTTCATCCAATTAGTCTGTATGTCGCGTCAGTTTTGTCAGAATAAACATATATACATCATGCATTATTGATTCATGTTCATATTCATATTGCATTACTATTACTCTAGTCATATTCATCCCCCAAGTGATAAAAGTCCTTTTATCAATCGAGTTGTTAGTTCTTTCCTCAAGAGGAAATGTTCTGTCTGAGCAATTTCTCCCAAGTTTATTTATGGATTGGAGACGGTCCTCGACCACCTTGATAACTTGAACCTCCGAAAGGCAAGAAGACATTCGACAAACGTCACTCTTCACCATTGAAGATGACATTTTCGCTTTCTCGGATTAAGGAAAGTCCCCAGAGAAAGCCTCTCAACCAAATACTCTCAGCAATACATCGGGTTTTCTCCCAAGAAAGTCGATGTTAATGAAGTCATCAGCACCTCAAAATTGGATCACCTCACATGGCATTTCTCTGAAAAGATCTCGAAGAAAAGCATGATCTATCCTCACCAAGCGAAAGGCAGTCTCTCAAGAGACTCGTTTTCCCCAGTAGAGTCAACAAATGACATCTCCCACAGAGAAGTTTGCACACCTCTACAGCTCAAACGAATGGGTTTCCCCAACAAGTCTGACATCAAAACTTTTTCAATCAAATGGCATCTCCCCAGTAAAAATCGGCGAGAAGCTTGATGAAGATCGCTACACATAGCGTCCCTTGTCAAGGAAGAAACTCGACAAGATGAAACTAAGACCAGTTCCTTGGCTGAAGACCAGGATCGAGGGGAAGTTTATTTCAGAAACTGAGACCAGTTCCGTGGCTGAAAGATCAGGATCGAGGGGAAGTTTTACCCTTTTCTGAGTATCATTACTTCGAAAAAGAAGATGGATGAGTAAACCGCTAACATTCATAACCACCGTCAAAATTTCAAGTATTCCGATATTTAATCCTCTTGGACCCTGAATGTCTGAATATCTTTGCCATTCAAACCTTCGGGTCCAAGAAGATTAAATAGGGGCATCTGTCATACCCTAAATTTTGACCACCAAGATTTCCCATCATTGTAAGATTCATTACCACAATATGGATGTGCCATCATGCCTCATCAATCTCCTCAAGGATTGTTGAGCTTTCACTACAACCAAGAATTAGGGTTTTGAGCCCTCTCAGAGCACTTAGGCAAAGGATCAATCAAGAAATGACATGATCTTCAACTTGTCTAAACCTCTCCAACACCCACAAAGGATCAAGGGGACTCCCACATCAAGAATCAAGCACAAAGTTGCAACATTCCAAGCGGATCAAGCCCCAAGATCGCCAGTGTCACCAAATTAGGGTTTTGGTCGACCAAGGCCTCCAGATGGAAATTTTTCCTCTGGGCATGAGCCAATGCTTCAAAGCACAACCCAAGATACTCCAAGGGACCTCATGGACCCAATCATCAAGTCAATTTAGTCTCAGGGAATGCATTCATAAAAAATCAGGAATTAGGGTTTCTTGACCTAATTCACCCCTAAGTTGACTTTTGGAGCAAAACATAAGCCAAGACCTCAAGACATGATTTGAGGGCCTAAAATACACGACATTGATCCATTTATAACCATGGATTGATTCAAGAAGCTTGATTCACAAGTTTCATTTTCATCTGGACCACAATTAGGGTGTTCAAGAAAAAGTCAACTGTACCTTTGACTTTTGACCTAGACATGCTCCCAAACATTGGGACATGGTTTAAGACACCCTAAAACACCTATGGAATCCATCCATTATGTTTGAATTGGGTCAAAAAATTGATTGCACAAAGGATCGCACAGTTTGGATTTCATCTGACAAAAAGTCAACTGGGCATAAAATCAAGTTTGACTTTTTGGAATTTTTCACAAATATGGTTCCCCTAAGTCAAAAACAATGTTAATGTATGGTATTGATCATAATTTATCAAGAAAAATCAAGAAAAGTGAGGTTTCTTCCAAAAGGCGCAACCATGAGAAACCAAAATTTTTCTAAGTTATGAAATAAAAGTGATTTTGTACCAACTTTGCAAGGTCATAACTCCTAAACCATAAAGCCTTTTTCTCCCATTCAAAGCTCAAATGAAAGTCCATCTGACATACTTAAAATATGTCAACTAAAAGAGATTCCAAATCCTTATGGATTTTGAGTTATGGATTGATCAAAATCACAAAAAGTGAAAATGGCCACTTTTTCTAACACTTAGTGAAATTTTCAATAAGTCAGAATTTGTCTTACTTTTTCCAAAATGTAAAGGCATTTTACACTTTGATCCAAGATGAACCAAGACCAACTTTGAACATTAAAGTTGAAGTATGCCATGAGGGCTTTTCAACAAGTACCAGATCATCTCCAAATTAAATTTGAGTAGGGAGTTCCAACCCTTGGAACATGGCATCAATGACTGATTTTGTTCAAGGCAGATTATAGGTCATTTGCTCGATTTGGCCAAATCATACAATTACAAGCCTTGTCATCCATTTGGACACCTCAAGGGATAAAATCAAAGAGGAATGATCTGATCCACAAGTCTCCCAAGTCCAAGGAACTACATGTAGCCATAAATGTCCTAAAAAGGCTAAAAAGCTCAAAGACTCCAATTTTGTTTCAAAGCAATCAATGGATACATCAAGGTGGCATGGACTGAAGCAAACCTAACTGAATGAGTCAAGATTCAGCTCTGAACCAAAGGACCATAGGCATGTGCCATAACCTCAAGTCAATGGCTAGACGAGACTAAAGATGCCTTTTGATCAACATTGGCCAAAGGACTGTCCAAGCTGCCATTCACTATTCCTTGCAAAACAAACTTGCTCTACTATAAATAGAGCTCATTTGTGACCAGTTTGAGTACACCAAAGCACTACAACACTTGTGTTTGGAAGGAAGGTCGTGGGTTCAAGACCCACCCAGACCATTTTGCCATTTTCCCCCATTTTTCTATTTTTCACATTTTTCATGGTTTTTATTAATTAGTTCCAAAATTCATTTCTCTCTCAATTTTAATTATTTTTTATTGGTTCTTTTTTTGGAAATTCAAAAAAATGTTAAAATATTTTATTCTACAAAAATCTCACAAAAATATTACTTATTTCATATATTTGGTATTTTTGTAAAGAATTATATTTTTATTTGTTTTTAGGCATTTAAAAATATTTCTTTCTCTTGATTTTGCAAATTCAAATGATTTTCAAATCATTCTATGAATGAAACATGATTTTTCAAACATTATTCGAAGATCACAACTTGTTTTTTACACATGTTTGATAATTTGAATCATTTTAATTGAATTTTTATTCAATTAAAATACATTTTTTAATCAAATTAAGGTTTTGCTTATTTTAACCCTCACAATTTTTTTTTCAAAACACTTTTGGGCCTCTAATAGAGTGTAAGACCCAATCCTTGTTGTATATAAACCTTTTTGGGCCTCAGTCATTGTATAAGTCCCACTGTGTTTTCTAAAATCGCGGTGCGATCGTCACCCTTTAAACAAAATCATTTGGGCCTCTCCCTGAGTTGTAAGCCCCATTCTCTTTTCTTTTAAAACACTTTGGGCCTATTGATAGAGTTTAAGTCCCATCCCTTTGTAAATAAACCATTTTTGGGCCTCAGTCATTGTACAATTCCCGATACGATTTCAAAAATCTCAGTGCGATCGCCGTTTTCAAATAAAATCATCTGGGCCTACCCTTGTGTTGTAAGTCCCATTTCTTTTCTTTTTCAAACACTTTTGGGCCTCTTAATAGAGTGTAAGACCCATCTCTTAGTACATAAAACCTTTTTGGGCCTCAGTCATTGTATAAGTTCCGATACAATTTTCAGATCAACGGTACGATCACTGTTTTTCATTTGGGCCTCTCCTTGAGTATAAGCCCCAATCTTCTTTTCAAAACAACTTTCCCCTTTGATTTAGATTCAAATCTATAGTTGTTATCAAAACTTTCTTTAATTTCTTGAACAACTAACCATACAGCTGTTACAATGGAAGCTTGCTCACCTGTAAGTTTTATCAGCTTTCTTTTACTTACTTGTTTGTAATGCTGGAAGCTCGCTCACGTGTAAGTCCTTCTATCCTCTTTTACATACAGTATATATTTCATCTGTATATATATGCCTGTATATTATCTTGCTTAGAGTTTTCCTCGACAATTAGGTCTAGGATTAGATAAAACCAGTGGTTACTCTTTCAACACAGTCAAAACTAGTTCCCCATAGGAAATTCCAGATACAGTCTTGCCTCCTCTTGGGCTTATACAATATGGAACAAAGAAAGGAATTATTCCCGGTGAAACTTTTCTCAAGACTGTTACTATTAGAAAATTGTCAAAGAAATTCATTTCCCTTAGAGAGGATTAATTCCCGGTGAAACCTCTCTTGAATTTCTTCAAACCCTAGAACTGTTCACTAAAGAAAAGATTATTCCCGGTGAAACTTTTCTGGAACTTTTCTTAAGTTTGGACCCACAGGCTTCCTAAAAGCATCCCCAGCCTCCTCTTGGGCTTTGTACAAGGACCCTCAGGCTTCTTATAAGTTCTCATGCCTCCTCTTGGGCTTAGTACAAGGACCCAAAGACCTCTTACAGGTGTAGGACAGAACCTAGTCATCCTTTGTTAGAGCAGTCTTTCCAAAGAGTCAAAACATCAAACCAATTTAGGGTTGATTCTCATCCCTTAAAACACCTGCCTCCTCTTGGGCATCATACAAAGATAAACCCTTTCATACCAGCAGACTTGGACAGTCTCATTTCCTCTTGGATTTCAAAGAAACTCTCAAGTTTCCCAAAAGTACAGGATAAACCCTAATCATCTCATCAATCACAAACAGAGTTTAAACTTTTCACTTCTAAATTTCCCCATCTAGGGTCAAATCACTATCAATAAACCTTTATTAGTACCTCAAGGCATATTATATCTCAACTCTTCTATAATCCTCAGCAAGAGTTGATTCCGCAATTTGGACCTGTCTCTGGATCTCAATAATCCTCAGCAGAAACTAGCCTCCTCTTAGGCATTATATAAGAAATTCCCCAAACTAGCCTCCTCTTAGGCTTTGTATAAAGATCTTTCCTTACTCTCTTGTTAAGTCAATCACTTTTAGCCTCCTCTTAGGCTTTGTATAAAGATCTTTCCTCACTCTCTTATTGAGTCAATCACTTTCAGCCTCCTCTTAGGCTTTGTATAAGGATCCTTCCACACTCTCTTGTTGAGTCGATCACTTTTAGCCTCCTCTTAGGCTTTGTATAAGGATCTTAAAACACTCTTTTGTTGAGTCAATCATATTTTCAGCCTCAATCTTGGGCTTTGTACAAGACACCACATAAACACTCTCTAGTTGAGTCAGTAAAATATCTTTTAGCCTCAATCTTGGGCTTTGTACAAGACACATATAAATCTCCCTAAGCAGAGTCAATCCTCTTTTCAGCCTCAATCTTAGGCTTTGTACAAGACAAATCATACTCTCCAGCAAAGTCAATCTTCTTTTAGCCACAATCTTGGACTTTGTACAAGACAGATAAAACCTCTCACCAGTAGAGTCAGTTTCCCCTTTTAGCCTCAATCTTGGGCTTTGTACAAGACACATACAAATATTCCCCAGTGGAGTCAAAAAATACTTTTTTAGCCTCAATCTTGGGCTTTGTACAAGACAGACAAAATATTTCCCTGGAAAAGTCAACTTTTAGCCTCCTCATAGGCTTTGTATAATGATCTCCCCAATCGAGTCAGTCTCTTTTTAGCCTCAATCTTGGGCTTTGTACAAGACAGATATAAAATTCCCTAAATAGAGTCAACCTTTTAGCTTCAACCTTGGGCTTTGATCAAGGAACACACGTAAAACCAAAATCCCCTCAGAGGAAATCAACATTTCTCTCTAGGAAGACATTTCTCTGTATATCACAATATCAACACAGATAAATCAAACAAACCTTAATCCCAGATAACTGCTATCAGTGGCACACTTGTTGATTCAAATATCCAAGCTGTAATCCATCTCTTATCCTGGTAAACCTCCTTTCATCTAACAGTTATAAGTGGCAATCCTCTGGATTATTTACATCCAAACTCATGTCCCTATAAAGGAAATTATGGCATTGCTGGATTCACATATCCCAGTTAAAGTAATTCTCCTTTATAATCAGTCACCCAACAGTTGTGATAAACAGATGAGATATCTCCCTTAGAAATGACAAATTCTCTCACAGTCAAACCTTTAGCTTCAATCTTGGGCTTTGAACAAGACAACAAAATAAAACCTTGAGCTTCAATCTTGGGCTTTGAACAAGACACAAAAAAAAACCTTTAGCTTCAATCTTGGGCTTTGATCAAGACAAAAAACATCTTTTCCGCCCATTGAATAGGAGGAACTACGATTACTCTGATTTCCCTGTTTTCTTTAACGGGAATACGTAGGCATAAGATTGCGAAATCTTAGCGAGCACACCAATCAAACAATTTAGGTCCAGTACCTTCACACACCAATCAAAAACTTTAGGTCCAGTACCTCACCAAAAACATTAGAAAACCCGAAATCAACAAAAACTCTCTCTCAAACACTCCCAAAGGAGAAATTTTACCAACCCACGACAGACAAACACCAGTAAGTAGAAAATAGTGTAGAAATTGCTAACAACCTGTGGATAACCACATATAGGATGCGTAATTGACAACTCCTCATTGTATAACCTGACCCCGAACTCCCCAATCTCTTAGCATTTGTTCAGTAAAACATTTGCGTGAAAGGTTAGTTTTAGATAGCTTCCCTTTTCTTTCCATCTTCATAGGATAAATAAGAAATCAGAAAGTAGTACCCAATCCCTACCATTGCGGTGAGGAAAAACCAAATGGCGATAAGGTGGTCGCGTCGCCGACAAAAATCGCATGCTACAACACTACAGCAGAGGCCCAAAATTTATTTATGTACAAAGGGTTTGGGTCTTACACTCTAATAGAGGCCCAAGGATGTTTGTAAAGAAGAAAAATGGGGCTTATACTCAAGGAGAGGCCCAAGATTTTTATTTGAAAGGCGACGATCGCGCTGTGGTTTTGAAAATCACAATGGGACTTATACAATGACTGAGGCCCAAAATATTTATGTACAATAAGGAATGTGTCTTACACTCTACAAAGAGGCCCAAGAGTGTTTTTGAAAACAAAATTTGAAGGTTAAATCAAAGAAACCCTAATTTCATAAAAAAAAGGTATTTATTTTGAAGAAAAATTAAATAAAATGATGAAAATTATTAAATTTATTTAATAAACAAGTTGTGACCTTGGATCAATGTTTGAGAAAAACATGTTTTATCCATATGATGACTGGAAATTCATTTGAGTTTGAAAAATCAAGAGAAAGAACTCTTTTAAAATGTTTAAAAACAATTAAAAAGAAATTCTTTACAAAAATTCTAAATATATTAAATAAATACTATTTTTTTGATTTTTTTGTGGAATAAAATATTTAAACATATTTTTGAATTTTGAAAAAAAGAATCAATCCAAAATGATTAAAATCAGAGAGAAATTAATTTTTGAAATCAATTTAAAAAATAAAAGAATATTAAAAAATTCAAATATTTGAAAAAAGGCGCCAAGAACATCTTCTTCCTCGCGCGTGCCCTGTTTCCCCAGATTTGCAAAACCTCTCATAACTCTCTGATTACTCAATGGTTTTTGACTATTGTAAACATGAAAGTTGCTTGTTTTTTACAAGGATTCAAATGGTATCAATTAATTGCATTTATTTTAAGTGTGGAGTGAGAAATCAAGTGAAGAACAGATGAACCCTAATTTTTGCAATAACATCATGAAATTCTATACACGATAGCTACAAGGAAATTAATTGAGGGGAAAGACTTTACACAAGTACAGAAACATGTTCGTAACTTGAAAACACATTTATGATGCATGGATCATAGAGTTTGAGAGTGTCAGGCTTACTTGTGCAAGAGGAATTCGAATTTTGATGTAGAGGTGTTACAGATGTTGTGTGATGATCTGGATAGCTTCAATGGACCTTATGAATGGTGTTCCAATGATTAGAAGGGATTGAAAACCTCTGGATCACTTGGCTCGACCCTATCTGCAGATTTGAAGAAAGTTTGAGCAAATGGATAGTGACCTTATGATTCTGGTGTTCCAGATGTGTTTTGAGGTTATGGATCACTATATATGATGTATGCGAGTTGTTAGGATGGTTGGTTTGAGTGGAATTGGACTGGTTTGAGAATTCCAAGTTTTCACTCTTTGAGAACTTTGAATTTTGCAAGAAAGAGGATTTGTGAGAAAACAAGCATTGTGGTTATTTTGGTGTGTGCTAATCAGTCACACATGACCTCTATTTATAGTAGAGGAAGTTTTTCTTGGATGAACAACTTCAGATTGGAAGATAAGATCTTGGTTCAATGGTTTTGGAATGGTATCATCACCCCTAATGCAAGGTACACTAAGGTGTCCAAATAGCTCAGCTACCAATTGACCAATTCCACATTTCTCAGTCATTTTTATTGTTGTTTATGTGAGCATCTTGACTGAGGAATATCCTTTTGTTGAATGTGCACTATTGCACATAAATGCCTTTGAATTCAAGGCATAATGTGACAAAAGCCATTACTCCAAATTGAATGATTTCTTGACCCTTTGACTCAAATTTGCAGGTTTACCATTATTTCTTCTGTTATACAATGAATGTGAGTGGCATTGATCATTGCTCTTGACAAGAAAATCATGTATGGAAAGTAATGACCCAACTGATTTTGCTAAACAGTTTGTTGCAAGGCATGTTGGCCACTCCATATCTCTTTGCTCAAATGGAGTTTGATGATGTTCTTATACTCTTTGGAAAGCTTGAATATCATACTTCAACTTTGATGTTTATCATTGGTCTTGGATCAGTGTGGATCATGGAGAAAAATGTCCTCAAAGTTGAAAAAAAAATGCAAATAGATTCTGTCCAAAATTTCAATAAGTGTAAAAGTGAAAATCTCATGAAACCCTAACTTCATTGCTTTCTAACTCAAAATACATGCATCTTTTGACTATAGGCCAGGAGGACACTTTTATAGTATGCAATGATAGCTTTCATTTGAGCTTTGGATGGAACAAAATGGTTGCTTGGATCAAAAGTTATGGTCTTGCAAAGTTGGGTAAAAATCATCCTTCTTAAGATTGCCCATTTAGCAAGTAACCCCACTTTTCTTGATTTTTCTTGATGGATTATGATCAAAACCATAAGTTAACATTGTTTTGACTTAAATAAGCCATGTTTGTCAAAAATTCTCAAAAGTCAAACTTGGTTTTGGGCACAATTGACTTTTTATCAGATGAATTTCAAACTTCGTGATCCTTTATGAAATCAAGTCCTTGGGTTAAATAAAACCTAATGTATGGGTTCCATAAGTGTTTTAGAGTATCTTGAATCATTTCCCAAGGTTTGAGATCACGTTTTGGTCAAAAGTCAAAGGCACAGTTGATTTTTCATTAAAAACCCTAATTGGTGGTCCAGATGAATTTGCATCTTTATATTGCTCATGAACCAAGTTCTTTGTGTCAATTTGAACTTGTGAGAGGATCAAGGTCATACCCCAAATTTTGACCACTAAGATTTACCATCATTGTACAAATCATTACCACAATATGGAGGAACTATCATACCTCATTAGTCTCCCCAAAGATGGGTGAGCATTCACTACAATCAAAGAATTAGGGTTTCAAACCCTCTCAGAGCACTTAGACAAAGGATTAATCAAGAAATGACAGGATCTTCAGCTTGTCTAACCTCTCAAACACCCACAATGGATCAAGAGGACTCCCACATCAAGAATCAAGCACAAGGCTACAACATTCCAAGTGGATTAAGCCTCAAGATCGCCAGTGTCACCAAATTAGGGTTTTGGTCGACCAGGGCCTCCAGAGGGAAATTTTCATCTGGGCATGAGCCAATGCTTAAAAGCATAACTTAAGGTACTCCAAGGGATCTCATGGACCCAATCATCAAGTCAATTTAGCCTCAGGGGATGCATTCATAAAAAAAATCAGGAATTAGGGTTTCTTGACCTAATTCACCCCTAAGTTAACTTTTGGGACAAAACATGAGCCAAGGCCTCAAGGCATGATTTGAAGATCTCTAACACACTATATTAATCCATTTGCAACAATGGATTGATTCAAGAAGCTTGATCAACAAGTTTCAAGTTCATCAGAACCACAGTTAGGGTTTCGCGGGAAAAGTCAACTGTGCCTTTGACTTTTGACCCATGCATGCTCCCAAACCTTGGGACATGATTCAATACACCCTATAACACCCATGGAACATGTCCATCAAGTTTGATTTAGGTCAAGGACTTGATTTCATAGAGGATCGCACAGTTTGGAATCCATCTGACAAAAAGTCAACTGTGCACAAAAGTCAACTTTGACTTTTTGAGATTTTTCACAATTTATGGTTCTTTAACCGTAAAGTGATGTTAATGTGTGATTTGAATCATCATTCATCAAGAAAAATCAAGAAAAGTGGGATAACTTGTAAAAGGGGTAACCATAAAAACTTAGAAATTTTCTAAGTTATGGAACAAAGTGGCTAGGGTACCAACTTTGAAGGATCATATCTCCTAAACCACAAGGCCATTTTTCCCCATTCAAAGCTGAATTTGTAGCTCTCATGGTCCTCTACAAAAGCTTCAACTACCACTCATTCCAATTCCTCATGGATTTTAAGTTATGAAATGATCAAAATCACAAAAAAGTGAAAATGTCACTTTTTTCCAACACTTGGTGAAATTTTCACTAAGTCAGAATCTGTTTAACTTTTTTCAAAATGTAGGGGCATTTTTCACTTGGATCCAAAAATTTTCAAAACCAACTATGATCACACATATGTTGTATCCAAAAAAATTCAAAACCAACTATGATCACACAAAATGTTATGGCCTTCACGTTTCAGACCAAAATCTTGCCTTGCCTTGCCTTGGGCCAGGCCAAAAACAAGGCAAGCCTTGTATATTTGTGGTTGTGTTCCAATACACGGATGTATCACCACCCCAGTGGTAGGAGGCGCGCACTGTACACTAGAGGTCTGGGGTTCGAATCCCCCTCGCCTCAGATCCTCTTTTTACCACTTTTTCCTATTTTTTGTTATTTTTCATATTATTTTTAATGATTTGAAAAATTAATAACTCACTCAATTTTAATTATTTTTTATTGGTTCTTTTTGTATAAAATCACAAAAATGTTAAAATATTTTATTCCACAAAAAAGTCAGATTTGTATTAATTATTTAATATAGTTAATATTTTTGTGAATAAATTCATTTTATTGTTTTTTAAACATTTTAAAATGAATATTCACCTTGAAAAATCAAAAGCAAATGAGCTTTAATTCATCTTGTGATTAAGACATCATTTTTCCAACCTTAATCAAAAAATCATGAGTTGTTTATTAGAACTTATTTGGTGTTTTTATCATTTTAATTAATTTTCTTCGAATAATTACTTTAAAAGATGATGAAATTAGGGTTTTGTTGATTTTCACCCTAACAAACTTTTTTCAAAAACTATTTGGGCCTCTTGAGAGAGTGTATAATCGATATGTTATCGTGCAATGTGCTTTTGATATATATCGTATGACTTGTGTGTTGTTATATGATGTGAATGCATGTGATGATGAATTGTGGCCTTATGGCAAATAAATGCATTGTTTTGGGCTTGATGGCAAAGCATGATTATTGTTGTTAAGGTGGTTCACATGGTTGCATATATGTGTGCATATGAATGTCATGAGTCATTGTATGACAAACATCATGATATGCATTTTTGTGATGTCGTGTGCCCTTGTGGGGTGTGAGCGACCAATAGATTCCAGAGGGAATCCGCTATAACATCATGAGCCTTATACCAAGAGGACCTAAAGCGATGATTATAGACGATCGTGAGCCTTATACAAAGAGGACCTAAAGCGATCGGATTGTGAGCCTTATACAAAGAGGGCCTAAAGCAATCCATAAACGTCGTGAGCCTTATACCAAGAGGACCTAAAGCGGCGGGGAACATCGTTTTCCCGACGGGGAGTTACATTAAGTAACAAGCGATGGTTCCAATAGTTCCTGAGTGAACTAATGATGAGAATGATGGATGGATGGTACCGCATATGCATTGCATAGAGTCGTTGTGTCGGTCTCTGTGCATTTGCATAAATCATGAATGGATTGATTATGTGTGAGAATTGTGAATGGATGCATTATGTGTGAGAATTGTGAATTGATGTGCATATGTGATAAATGCATTGGTTATGGATGATATGTTTTATGTATAGACATATGCTATGTGATGTGGTGGTGTGTTTCCATATGTTATAACTTTGGTATGCCTTATGTGTGAATATGTGTTTATGTTGGTATAGTTGATATATGCTATGTGGTTGGATTAGTAGGAATATGTTATGAATATGTGGCGTGCTATATGTATTGGTATGTGATGCTTTTGGTGAGAATAATTATGCATGTGAATTTATATGTTTTTGCATATTATTATGCAATCTTGATTTAGTTGTTATTTCTCACCCTTCTGCTGTGGTTTGTTGCCCTTTGAGGCAATTGCAGATTAGTAGTCTTGGAGGCTTTTGTGAAGATTAGTTCTCCATTCCTTGTTGGTCTGTCTGCTCTGATACGTAACACGGGAGTCGGGGAACGCTTTTGTTATATATGTATACATTTGTTGAATGTATTTTGTATTACTTTTGTATGTGTATTTTGATGTTATAAAATGATTTATTTTGTAAAACAAGGCAGTTATGGATCTTTCCGCTTTACTCCATAATTGATCTTTCCTTTTATATGGAAAAAAGGTTTCCCTTTGAGGTTATTCCATTTTGTGTTATGTATCAAAATCTATGAGTAGGGATTGTGTTTTCTTTCCTTCATTGTGGCATCCTTGTTTCTGTCGGAAAAATAAATTTTTATTTACTCTGATTTACTTATGTATTATTTATTCGCGATGGGAATTGGGGTGTTACATTAGTGTTATCAGAGCAAGTCGGTCCGTCTGACCAAGTTGTTGAGTCAGTTGGTGTGACAGTTGAATATTGTCATTGTTGTTTGTCCCTTAGTACGTGATATGTGTGAGGAACACTGTCAGTACTTTCTGGTTTTTCTATTCCGTTGTCTGCAGGAGTTAGAATGAGATAAGTGGAGGAGAAGCTGGTACTTCTCCATGTTGCTTCAGGTGTGGAGCGCTGGCTCAGTGTGTTGTGAATTGCAAGATTGTAAGTGTTGTTTGGACAGTGTGGTTCCCGGTTCCAGAAGGGATGCGGAGGTAAGGCTTATGTCAACTAAGGATTTGTGCCTTAGGTAGTTTTGTGCACAGGATGTAAGGAATGCTATTATAGTTTGGTAAAGACGGTTTATGCCCCATCATGATTGTCGGCTGTCTATTGACAAATTGAGGAACTGATCACCCTTAATCTCTTGTTGATAGTAGACGGAATTATGTTGGATGGAATAGACTTGTCTTTCCGGCTTTGATAGTGTGTGCAAAGAATTGTTTGGAATTGAGAAAATGATTACGGATTGTTTTGATGAGTCGATGAAGATTCTTATATCGTAAGATGAAACGGATTAGAGGTTTTGGTATGTTGGTCCAGTGGGGAAATCATTGAGAGAGAATGATTGGGTATTATTCATGGTTGTTCTCTGAGAGTAGAGTGGGAACTCAAATTTGATGAAGGTGAAGATTTGAGATTTGGATCTGCTAAGTAAGTAGAAGAACTTTTAGGAAGTGAAATTCAGATGTTGTTATGTTTGTGATGATAGTGTTCTGGAAATTGGCAGAAAGGCCACAGTGTGGGCCGTGGGTTATGAGTGATTCCAGATGTGGTTCCGGATGGAATATTGGATGTTAGCATTAGAATTACTCAGATTGAAAGAGCGGTTGGGAGATTTACTGGAAAAAGGGATTTGTGAGACCAAGTGTGTCGTCTGAGAGAGCTCCAGTATTGTTAGTAACAAAAAGGAAGGATGATTGAACGGAATAACAAGCATGATGTGTATGATGGTATTGAGACTATGGAAAGCAAAATTTAGAGTTCTGGTGAGGTTTGGAGTCTTTGGAATTTTAGAGCATTAAAGGAAATCTTGAGAAAATCCTAGTTGTGGATGTAATATTTGAGAGTTCTTTTTGGTTGGTGGTTGCTACATGTTGGGATTTATGGAATTTGGACTGTTAAGCGAAGAAATTTTGTATGGATTACTGACAGTTGAATATGGTAACGTTTGAGAATAAGTGTCCACTTTCAGGAATAGATAACTGGAATGGTTTGGTTGAGTTGGAGTGAAATCACGATTGTTTGGAATGTTTGATAAGAGTGGTGAATTGTGTGAGTAGCCAGTTACCCAGTGAAAAATTTTGCAAAAGCTTTAAGGATTATATCTTTTGGAATTCGGGTGGGCATGATAATGTACAGTGATGGTATTTGGTGTTAGTAATGCGTCTGTAATGTTTGTGGAGTAGAGGAATCGTATCTTCGGTATTTATTTGGATAAGTTCATAATGGTTTTGATTGAGGATATTCGGATCTGTTATAAACTCAGAGGAAGAACAGGTAGGGTGTTTGAGAATTGAATTACAAGTGTTGAAAAGAGACGAAGTTTTATACTAAGTGATTCAAGTGAGAATTTGGGTTGAAAAAGGTTAGTTTCCATGGATATGTTATTTCAGGTGAGAGTATGGTTATGGATCCATCGGAAATAAATGGAGTTCTAAATTGAGAGATTCCAAAGTCGGTTAAGGAGATTAGAAATTTTTGGGCTTAGTTGGTTGTTACTGCAGGCTATGGAAGACTTTGCTAAGTTAGTACTTCTGTTATCTCAGTTAACTTGCAAAGGGTGAGTCGTTTGTTTGGATGTTAGTTGTGAGTAAGTTTTGGTGAGCTGAAGTAGAAGTTGTCTACGGCTTCCGTTTTGATTTTGTGTGATCCTGGTAAACCATTTGTGAGGTATTTGGATGCGTCTTTGATGAGTTTAGTCAGTGTGTTAATGCAATGGGGTAAAGTCGTGGCTTATGCTTTAGACGGTTGAGGATTCATAGAAGGATCTATACTATTTTGGATTTGGAATTGGTTGCGGTTGTATTGTGTTGGAATAATTGGAGGTATTATCTTTATGGTTCTATGTTCGAAGTGTTTAGTAATCACAAGAATATTGAGTACTTGTTTGGTCTGAAGGGATAGAGAATGAGATAACGAGGTTGGTTAGAATTCGTGATGAGTTATGAATTTGGCTTGGATTATCCTTTGGGAAAAGCTATTGTTGTGCCTGATGAGTTAAGTCGAAAGTTTTTATGCATGTCTGCTTTGATGGTCAGGGAGTTAAAATGATTTGAGCAGTTCCGAGACTTGTGGCTGGTGTGTGAGATAGCACAGTAGAGTGTGAGGTTGGATATATTAAAAGTGAACAGTGATTTTTGGTGAGTATGAGAAAGAGTTAGATTTTGGACGTGAGATTGGTAGTTTTGATGGTTACGAATAATCAGAGTGCGCAGCGGAAGCGTGATGTGGCACATTTTGTTTATGCGTGTGGGACTTGTAAGAATTCATAGGTTGAACATTGGGAACATGTAGGAGTGATGAGGCTATTGGACATTTCAGAATGAAAGTGTTAGGTGAAAGGTTTAAATATTATTCATGGGCTACTATGTAGAGGTTGTTGAAACGATGTTGGGTCCTGGAACTTGTGTTCTTGTTTATGTTGTTGCCTCGTTCATATTATGTTGTGTCGGGTGTGAGTAGGTAATCCCTTGTGGTGAAATAGAGGAGTGTTACCTACGGTGATGGTAACGATCTTGTTGTGTTTCGGTTCAAGAGTGAACATGTGTGTTCGTAACTTGGTTATCCTTTGAGTTGTGGGTTGGTCGTCAAGTGCATTGCATGGGCTTTGCATCTTGTCGTTGTAGTTGTCGTCGTTGTCGTGTCGTTGTTGTAGTTGCGGTTAGCAAGGTGGTTTGTCAGTTGTGTTATTCTTGGAGTGCCTTTGGTTGGCATGTTGGTTGGTTAGTCGGATGCGAGAGTCGTATCCAGAGTTGTTCGTAACGGTTATATTTTCGAGGACGAAAATGTCTAAGTGGGGGAGAGTTGTAACGCCCCGATTTGTTTAATTGTATTTATTTATTTCATTTATGTGAATTTTGTGAAATGTGTGAAATTATTGTATTTTACCTGCTAATTGAGTTAATTGGTTAATTTCCCTGATAGGTAAAATATTTGCAAATAAATTATAATTTCTTTTCAATTTTTATTTCCCGAAATATATTTCATCGTTATTATGTTTTATCGCGTTTTGAGAGCGTTTCGAGATATTTGAAAGTAGGGGTATTTTGGTCTTTTGCTGGGTTATTTTTCATAAAATAGAAAGTGGAGAGAAAAAGAGAAAAGAAAGGGGAAAAAAGAGAAAGAAAGGGAGAAGAAAGAAAGAGGAGAAAGAGGGAAATCGAGAATTCATCCGTTTCAAGCACGATTAATCGGGTAAGGGTGAGAAGTTTCAATTATATCTTGCTTGTGTATGTATATGTGTTGTTTGTTGTAATTGTTTTGGTTGTTTCACGACTTTTTCTCTAATTGTTAAATTGATGAATAATTGATAGAAACCGATACTTTCACGGTCGAAACTCGATATAAACTGCGTGGAATACTTGTTGATTATGTTGGGACATGTTTGGGTCGATATATTGTGAATTGGAAGTGTTTAGATGAGATTTGGAGAGGAAATTGGATGATTTTCACAGGAAAAATTATGCAGGAAAAATTCTGGTTTTCCACTGCCCATACGCGTATCACTCAAGGCAATACGCGTATTGGTTAAGGCAATACGCGTATGGCAATGAAGGAAGGAGGGCAATATGCGTATGAAGTTCCATTTTCTCGGCCATCTGCTCATTTGTGTAATGGTACGCGTATGAGGCTGGGCAATACGCGTATGGCTCAGGGCAATACGTGTATGGCCAACAAGGGGGAGGAATTGTGTTATTTTGCGATTTCTTTTCTTTTTACTTCCGTAACTTGTGTTCTGATTATCCGTTTTGAACATTCTTGGTATCGTTGGAAAGCTATTGAGCTGTTATTTCTTATTATAATAGTTTTGAGATTGTTGACCGATTTAATTATGTCGGGAATTTGGAATAGTGTCGTTTGTTCGACTTTTGCCGTCGTAACTATGTATAACCGATGTGTTATCGTGCAATGTGCTTTTGATATATATCGTATAACTTGTGTGTTGTTATATGATGTGAATGCTTGTGATGAAATGTTGTGATGATGAATTGTGGCCTTATGGCAAATAAATGCATTGTTTTGGGCTTGATGGCAAAGCATGATTATTGTTGTTAAGGTGGTTCACATGGTTGCATATGTGTATGCATATGAATGTCATGAGTCATTGTATGAAAAGCATCTTGATATGCATTCTTATGATGTCGTGTGCCCTTGTGGGGTGTGAGCGACGAATCGATTCCAGAGGGAATCCGCTATAACATCGTGAGCCTTATACAAAGAGGACCTAAAGCGATGATTATAGACGATCGAGATCCTTATACAAAGAGGACCTAAAGCGATCGGATTGTGAGCCTTATACAAAGAGGACCTAAAGAAATCCATAAACGTCGTGAGCCTTATACCAAGAGGACCTAAAGCGACGGGGAACATCGTTTGCCCGACGGGGAGTTACATTAAGTAACAAGCGATGGTTCCAATAGCTCCTGAGTGAACTAATGATGAGAATGATGGATGGATGGTACCGCATATGCATTGCATAGAATCGTTGTGTCGGTCTCTGTGCATTTGCATAAATCATGAATGGATTGATTATGTGTGAGAATTGTGAATGGATGCATTATGTGTGAGAATTGTGAATTGATGTGCATATGTGATAAATGCATTGGTTATGGATGATATGTTTTATGTATAGACATATGCTATGTGATGTGGTGGTGTGTTTCCATATGTTATAACTTTGGTATGCCTTATGTGTGAATATGTGTTTATGTTGGTATAGTTGATATATGTTATGTGGTTGGATTAGTAGGAATATGTTATGTATATGTGGCGTGTTATATGTATTGGTATGTGATGCTTGTGGTGAGAATAATTATGCATGTGAATTTATATGTTTTTGCATATTATTATGCAATCTTGATTTAGTTTTTATTTCTCACCCTTCTGCTGTGGTTTGTTGCCCTATGAGGCAATTGCAGATTAGTAGTCTTGGAGGCTTTTGTGAAGATTAGTTCTCCATTCCTTGTCGGTCTGTCTGCTCTGACACGTAACACGGGAGTCGGGGAACGCTTTTGTTAAATATGTATACATTTGTTGAGTGTATTTTGTATTACTTTTGTATGTGTATTTTGATGTTATAAAACGATTTATTTTGTAAAACAAGGCAGTTATGGATCTTTCCATTTTACTCCATAATTGATCTTTCCTTTTATATGGAAAAAAGGTTTCCCTTTGGGGTTATTCCATTTTGTGTTATGTATTAAAATCTATGAGCAGGGATTGTGTTTTCTTTCCTTCATTGTGGCATCCTTGTTTCTGTCGGAAAAATAAATTTTTATTTACTCTGATTTACTTATGTATTATTTATTCGCGATGGGAATTGAGGTGTTACATCTTCTGTAACACCCCAATTCTCATCGCGAATAAATAATACATAATTTAATCAGAGTAAATAAAAATTTATTTTTTCGACGGAAACAAGGATGCCACAACAATAGAAAGAAAATACAATCCCTGCTCATAAAATTTTGATACATAACACAAAATGTAATACCCTCAAAGGGAAACTTTTTCCATATAAAAGGAAAGTTCAATTATGGAATAAAGCGGAAAGATCCATAACCGACTTGTTTTACAAAATAAATTATTTTATAACGTCAAAATATTCATACACAGTTAATACACAATATACTTAACAAATGTATACATATAATAAAAGCGTTCCCCCGACTCCCGTGTTACATATCAGAGCAGACAGACGACAAAGGACGGAGGACTAATCTCCACAAAAGCCTCCCAGACACAAATCTGCAATTTCCTCATAGAGCAATAAACCGCAGCAGAAGGGTGAGAAATAACAACTAAATCAAGATTGCATAATAATATGCAAACACATATAAATTCATATACATAGTATTCTCACCACAAGCATCACATGCTAATACATATAACATGCCACAAATACATAACATATATCGATTATACTAACATAATCACATATTCTCACATAACGCATCCCAAAATTATCACATATGGAAACACACCACCACATCACATATATTTATATATAGCATATGTCTATACATAAAACATATCATCCACAACGAATGCATTTATCACATATGCACATCCATTCACCAATTCAAACATAAATCTCAATACACACTCAATCAATTCATGATTTTCCACAAATAATCAATCCATTCATGATTTTCCACACATAATTAATCTATTCATGATTTATGCAAATGCAAAGAGACCGACACAACGACTCTATGCAAATGCGGGTACCATCCATCCGTCATTCTCATCACTAGTCCACTCAAGAACTATTGGAACCATCGCTTGTTATTTAATGTAACTCCCCGTCGGGTAAACGATGTTCCACGTCGCTTTAGGTCCTCTTGGTATAAGGATCACGACGTTTATGGATTGCTTTAGGTCCTCTTTGTATAAGGCTGACAATCCGTCGATTTAGGTCCTATTTGTATAAGGCTCACGATCGTCTATAATCATCGCTTTAGGTCCTCTTTGTATAAGTCTCACGATGTTATAGTGGATTCCCTCTAGAATAGATTCGTCACTCACACCCCACAAGGGCACACGATATCACAAGATGCATATCATGATGCTTGACATACAAGAACTCATGACAATCAAATGCATCACCACAATTCAACAATATGAATTATCTCATCATCATTATTCATGCATTGGAAATCAATTCACACAATGCATCTACTTGCCATAAGCCCACCAAATAACACACATTGAATTTCACATAATAATGCATTTCATCATAATCCACAAACCACAATAATCCAATGTATACACATATACAACCATGAGAACCATTTCCACATCCATAATCATGCATATACGATCAAACACCACACAATGCATTTACTTGCCCTTAGGCCACAAACCATCATCACAACATTTCATCACATGCATTCACATCATATAACATCACACAAGTCATACAATATATATCCAGAGCATATTGCATGATCACACCTCAAATACACATCATTATAACGGTACAAGTCGACAAAATGACACTATTCCAAATTCCCGACATAATTAAATCGGCCAACAATTCCAAAATCATTATAATAAGAAAGAACAGCTCAATAGCTTTCCAACAATACCAAGAATGTTCAAAACGGATAATCGGAACTCAAGTTATGGAATCAAAAAGAATGGAATCGCGAAAAGACAAAATTCTGCACTCTCACTGGCCATACTCGTAATGCCCTGAGCCATACGCGTATTGCATTTCTCACTCGCCCATCCATACACGTATTGCCCAAAGTGATACGCGTATGGGTAGAGACCAATTTTCCCCCAAAAGTTCCACTAAAAATCCAATACGCGTATTGCCTCACTCCATACGCGTATTGCCGACTCCCATACACGTATTGGCTAAAATCCTTCCTTGCCATACGCGTATTGCCCAACCCAATACGCGTATTGTCTTGCCCTGTACGCGTATGGGCAACGAAAACCCAGAATTTTTCCTGCATAATTTTTCTGCGAATTTTCCCCCAAAAATCTCATTTTTCATCCCCAAATCCATTTTTAACAACAAAACAAGTACCAGCAATTGTTCCTAAACACAGGGTAATCATACAACGCGATTTATATCGATTTCTGACAATAGTTCATCAATTTATCAATAAGGAAAACATTGTTAAAACAACCAAAACACATACATAAACAACACATATACATACACAAGCAAGATATAATTGAAACTTCTCACCCTTACCCGATTAATCGCGATTGAAACGGATGAATTCTCGATTTTCCTCTTCTCCTCTTTTTCCCTTCTCTTCCTTTCTCTTCCTTTTCTTCGCTTTTCTTTCTCTTTTCTTTTCTCTCTATTTTTCTCTCTATTTCTATTTTAATGAAAAATACCCAAGCAAAAGACCAAAATACCCCTCAGCTCAAAAATCTCGCAACCGCTCTCAAACGCGATAAACCATAAACATACCGATGAAATATATTTCAGGAAATAAAAGTTGAAAAGAAATTATAATTTATTACAAATATTTTATCTATCAGAGAAATTAACCAGTTAACTTAATTAGCAGGTAAGATACAATAAATTCACACATTTCACAAAATTCACATAAATGAAATAAATAAATACAATTAAACAAATTGGGGCGTTACAATCCTCCCCCACTTAGACATTTTCGTCCTTGAAAATATAACCGATACCAATAACTCCGGATACGACTCTCGCATCCGACCAACAAACTAGCATGCCCACAAAAGGCACACCGCGAACAACACAACTGACAAACCACCTTGCTAACAACAACTGCAACAACGACACGACAAGGACGACAACTACAACGACAAGATGCAATGCCCACACAATGCACTTGACGACCAACTCACAACTCAAAGAAAACCATGATACCAACACACAGGTTCACTCTTGAACCAAAACATAACAAGATCGTTACCCTCCCCAAAGGTAACACTCCACTAATCCCCCACAAAGAATTAGCCACTCGCACTCGAACCATCACCATGGAAACAAGGTAACAATAGAAACAAGAACCTAAGTCCCACGACTTAACAACGTTCCAACAACCTCCTCATGACCACAATACCAACGTCCTTGTCACATAACATTAGTACAACAATGCTACAATTCCTCAATCGAACATATAACCAAAACATCCATCTACATAGTAGCCCATGAATAATATTTAAACCTTCCACTTAACACTTCCTTTCGGAACATCCAATGGTATCATCATTCCAACATGTTCCCAATGTTCAACCTATGAACTCTTACATATCACACACTTAAATACAAAATGTACCACATCACGCTTCCGCTGCGCACTCTGATTACTCGTAACCATCAAGTCTACCAATCTCATGTCCAAGGCCTAACTCTTCCTCATATTCGCCAAAAGTCACTGTTCACTTTTAATATACCCAACCTCACACCCTACTGTGTTATCTCATACACCAGACATAAGTCTCTGAACTGCTCAACTAATTTTGAATTCTCTGACCATCAAAACAACCACATGCCAAAAACTTTCGAGTTACTCATCACGCACGACATTAACTCCACCAATAGGATAATTCCAACTAAAGTCATAACTCATCAGGAATTCCAACAATCCTCATTGTCTCATACTCTATTATTTCCAACCAAACAGGTACTCCATATTCTTGTGATTACTAAACACTTCGAACTCAAAACCATAAAAATAATACTTCCAAATTTTCCAACACAATACAACCGCAACCAATTCCAAATCCAGAATAGTATAGATTCTCTTATGAATCCTCAATTGTCGTAAAGCATAAGCCATGACTTTACCCTCTTGCATTAACACACTGACTAAACTCATCAAAGACGCACCCCCATACCTCACAAACGGTTTATTAGGATCACGTAGAATCAAAACTGAAGCCGTAGACAAATTCTACTTTAGCCCTCTCAACTTTCCTTACAATGAACATCCAAAGCAAACGACTTACCTTTTGCAAGTCAACTGAAGTAACAACAATGCTAACTTGGAAAAGCCTTACATAACCTCCGGTAATAACCAACTAAAGTCCAAAAAGTCTCTAATCAGCTCAACCGACTTCGGAGCCTCTCATTGTAGAACTACATCTACTTCCGATGGATCCATAACCATACTCTCATCTGAAATAACATATCCAAGAACTAGCCTTTTTCAACCCGAATTCTCACTTGAATAACTTAGCATAACACTTCGTCTCTTTTCAACACTTGTAATTCAAATCTCAAACACTCTACCTGTTCTTCCTCTAAGTTTATAACAGATCCAAATATCCGCAATCAAAACCACTAAGAACTTATCCAAATAAATATGGAAGATACGATTCATCTACTCCACAAACATTATAGACGCATTACTAACACCAAATAGCATCACTGCACATTGTAATGCCCAATCAATTCCAAAAGATATAAATTCTTAAAGCTTTTGCAAAATCTTCCACTGGGTAACTGGTTATTCACATACATGTTTAACCGAGTAAATAATAGCCTAATCCGATGATAACAAACCTGACCAGTCACATTAAATAGATCAAAGCCTCAACTCACACAATTCACCACTCTTATCAAACATTCCAAACAATTGTAATTTCAATCAAACTCAACCAAACCATTCCAATCATTTATTCCCGAAAGTGGACACTTATTCTCAATCGTTACCTTATTCAACTATCAGTAATCCATACACAATTTCTTCTCCTGGCCGTCCAATTCCACAAATTCCAACCTGTATCAACAACCAACCAAAAAAGAACTCTCAAACGCAATGTTACATCCACCCACAAGGGTTTCCTAACAATTTCCATTAATGCTCTAAAACTCCAAGGACTCCAAACCTCACCAGAACTCTAAGTTTTGCTTTTCATAGTCTCAATACCATCATACACATCATACTTGTTATTCCATTCAATCATCATTCCATTTTTGTTACTAACAATACTGGAGCTCTCTAAGACAACACCTTAATGTTCCATCCAAAAACACATCTGAAAACCATGCACAACTGACGGCCCATCACTGTAACTTCCTGCCAATTCCCAGAACACTGCCATCACAGAAAAAACAAACATCTTAGTCCCATCTACTAAGACTTTTCCTACTTACTTAGTAGATATAAACCTCAACTATTCACCTTCTTCCAATTTAAGTTCACTCCCTACTCTCTGAGAAGCAACCAACAAAAGTACCCGATCGTTCTCCCACAAAGACATCCCAACTTGACCAACTTACAAAAACCTCGAATCCACCTCATCTTCCAATATAGGAATCTTCATCGACTCATCAAAACAATCTGTTATCAATTCCTTGCACCTACTATCAAAGCCGGAAAACACGTCTATTCCATCCAACATAATTTCGTCTACTATCAACAAGAGATTAAGGGTGATCAGTTCCTCAATTTGTCAATAGACAACCGACAATCATGATGGAGCACAAACCGTCTTTACCAAACTATAATAGCATTTCTTGCATCTCGTGCACAAAACTACCCAAGGCACAAATCATTAGTCAACATAAACCTTACCTCCGCACTCTCTCCAGAATGGGGAACCACACTGTCCAACCCACACTTACACTCTTGCAATTTACAACACACTGAGCCAACGCTCCACACCTGAAGCAACATGGAGAAGCACCAGCTTCTCCCCCATTTATCTCATTCTCACACCTGAAGACAAAGGATTAGAAAACCAGAAAGTACTGACAGTGTTTCACACACCTATCACATACTAAGGGACAAATAACGCCGACAGTATTCAACTGTCACACCAACTGACTCAACAACTTGGCCGGACGGACCGACCTGCTCTGATACCACTTCTGTAACACCCCAATTCTCATCGCGAATAAATAATACATAATTTAATCAGAGTAAATAAAAATTTATTTTTCCGACAGAAACAAGGATGCCACAACAATAGAAAGAAAATACAATCCCTGCTCATAAAATTTTGATACATAACACAAAATGTAATACCCTCAAAGGGAAACTTTTTCCATATAAAAGGAAAGTTCAATTATGGAATAAAGCGGAAAGATCCATAACCGACTTGTTTTACAAAATAAATTATTTTATAACGTCAAAATATTCATACACAGTTAATACAAAATATACTCAACAAATGTATACATATAATAAAAGCGTTCCCCCGACTCCTGTGTTACATATCAGAGCAGACAGACGACAAAGGAAGGAGGAATAATCTCCACAAAAGCCTCCCAGACACAAATCTGTAATTGCCTCATAGAGCAATAAACCACAGCAGAAGGGTGAGAAATAACAACTAAATCAAGATTTCATAATAATATGCAAACACATATAAATTCACATGCATAGTATTCTCACCACAAGCATCACATGCTAATACATATAACAAGCCACAAATACATAACATATATCGATTATACTAACATAATCACATATTCTCACATAACGCATCCTAAAATTATCACATATGGAAACACACCACCACATCACGTATATTCATATATAGCATATGTTTATACATAAAACATATCATCCACAACCAATGCATTTATCACATATGCACATCCATTCACCAATTCAAACATAAATCTCAATACACACTCAATCAATTCATGATTTTCCACAAATAATCAATCCATTCATGATTTTCCACACATAATCAATCCATTCATGATTTATGCAAATGCAAAGAGACCGACACAATGACTCTATGCAAATGCGGTACCATCCATCCGTCATTCTCATCACTAGTCCACTCAGGAACTATTGGAACCATCGCTTATTACTTAATGTAACTCCCCGTAAGGCAAACGATGTTCCCCGTCACTTTAGGTCCTCTTGGTATAAGGCTCACGACGTTTATGGATTGCTTTAGGTCCTCTTTGTATAAGGCTCACAATCCGATCGCTTTAGGTCCTCTTTGTATAAGGCTCACGATCGTCTATAATCATCGGTTTAGGTCCTTTTTGTATAAGGCTCACAATGTTATAGCGGATTCCCTCTGGAATCGATTCGTCGCTCACACCTCACAAGGGCACACGACATCACAAGATGCATATCATGATGCTTGACATACAAGAACTCATGACAATCAAATGCATCACCACAATTCAACAATACGAATTATCTCATCATCATTATTCATGCATTGGAAATCAATTCACACAATGCATCTACTTGCCATAAGCCCACCAAATAACACACATTGAATTTCACATAACAATGCATTTCATCATAATCCACAAACCACAACAATCCAATGTATACACATATACAACCATGGGAACCATTTCCACATCCATAATCATGCATATACGATCAAACACCACACAATGCATTTAATTTCCCTTAGGCCACAAACCATCATCACAACATTTCATCACATGCATTCACATCATATAACATCACACAAGTCATACAATATATATCCAAAGCATATTGCATGATCACACCTCAAATACACACCATTAAAACGGTAAAAGTCGACAAAACGACACTATTCCAAATTCCCGACATAATTAAATCGGCCAACAATTCCAATATCATTATAATAAGAAAGAACAGGTCAATAGCTTTCCAACGATACCAAGAATGTTCAAAACGGATAATCGGAACACAAGTTATGGAATAAAAAAGAAATGGAATCGCGAAAAGACAAAATTATGCACTCTCACTGGCCATACGCGTAATTCCCTGAGCCATACGCGTATTGACTTGCTCACTCGCCCATCCATACGCGTATTGCCCAAAGTGATACGCGTATGGGCAGAGACCAATTTTCCCCCAAAAGTTCCACTAAAAATCCAATACGCGTATTGCCTCACTCCATACGCGTATTGCCCACTCCCATACGCGTATTGCCTAAAATCCTTCCTTGCCATACGCGTATTGCCTACCCCAATATGCGTATTGCCTTGCCCTGTACGCGAAAACCCAGAATTTTTCTAGTATAATTTTTCTGCGAATTTTCCCCCGAAAATCTCATTTTTCATCCCCAAATCCATTTTTAATAGCAAAAGAAGTACCAGCAATTGTTCCTAAACACAGGGTAATCATACAACGCGATTTATATCGATTTCTGACAATAGTTCATCAATTTATCAATAAGGAAAACATTGTAAAAACAACCACAACACATACATAAATAACACATATACATACACAAGCAAGATATAATTGAAACTTCTCACCCTTACCCGATTAATCGCGATTGAAACGGATGAATTCTCGATTTTCCTCTTCTCCTCTTTTTCCCTTCTCTTCCTTTCTCTTCCTTTTCTTCTCTTTTCTTTCTCTTTTCTTTTCTCTCTATTTTTCTCTCTATTTTTATTTTAATGAAAAATACCCAAGCAAAAGACCAAAATACCCCTCAGCTCAAAAATCTCGCAACCGCTCTCAAACACGATAAAACATAAACATACCGATGAAATATATTTCAGGAAATAAAAGTTGAAGAGAAATTATAATTTATTGCAAATATTTTATCTATCTGAGAAATTAACCAATTAACTTAATTAGCAGGTAAGATACAATAAATTCACACATTTCACAAAATTCACATAAATGAAATAAATAAATACAATTAAACAAATCGGGGCGTTACGCCTCAACATGCGAAAGCTACAGTCAATTTGATAGAGGGAGAGTCTAACAACATCTATCAAATTCATGATGTACTCTTACTAAGGGCCAACTTGGTTAAGATGCATTGTAGACAGAGCGGATACGGCCATGTGCCACCTCATAATTATCACCAGTGTGATATCTGCTCTAAAGACAATCAAGGATGTTCTGTGGTACAATCAGCCCTACAGGAACAGTTGGATCTCGGATGTATCCAAGAACACCGAGTTCGTGGAGTCAACATGACTTACACGAATTCCAACATCATTCAGAATCACAAAATTCTGGCAATGAAGGTCAATTTGGTGGCAATGCACTCAAGGCAAAGCCAATATCATAATCTGTCGCGGCACGATTACAATTCCTGTCTGACTTACTCGGTAAACAATCAGGGATGCTCTTTCACACAAGAGGCCCTCCAGCGTCAGATGGATCTTGGATGGATCCAGGACTATCATGATAAAAATCCTTATCAGATCAACATGATTCAAATTTTCGATATTCGTTTGATGAATACCAGCCTGGTGGAGTTGCATGTAACACCCCCAATCTATACCCCGAGCAACTAAAGCGATAACAAATAATCAGAGTATAATTTAAACATTCATGGCATAGACGGAGGCGTCACATCAATTAAAACAAAATACAACAACCTGCTCATATAGATATGCAACAATCAGGTGGTACATAGCAGAGGAACTCAGTTCCTAACACCCACAATTCAGATACAGAATAAAAGCGGAAAATCTGCAACTGAATCTCATATATATATAATCTAAAAGTTTGTCTGTCATATAAAGAGTCATACATGTACAATCCAAAAAGATATATACATATACACATAAATCACAAACGATCTCCCCGACTACCATGTGCTACATATCAGAGCCGACTGACAAAAGAATGAAGACATAATCTTCACAAAAAGACCTCCAACATCTAATCTGCAATGCCTCATAGAGCATTCAAAACAGCAGAAGGGTGAGAAACACAATCATAATATAATTGCATACAATTATATAATAACACAAGAATACACATGTAAAACGTTCTTACCACAATTTACACCATAATTCAAACACCAAACAACACAATGCATATCTCATATATCCATCACCAAGACTTATCAATTATGCTCAATGCATTTATCACCACCATATATATATATATATATATATATATATATATATATATATATACACACACACACACACACATATATATATATATATATATATATATATATATATATATATACTCATCAATTCCATTCACAATTCACACATAATCAATCCATTCATGATTTATGCAAATGCACAGAGACCGACACAACGACTCTATGCAATGCAATGCGGTACCGTTCCATCCATCATTCTCATCATTAATTCACTCAAGAATTATTGGAATCATCGCTTGTTACTTAGTGTAACTCCCCGTCGGGCAAACCATGTTCCCCATCGCTTTAGGTCCTCTTGGTATAAGGCTCACTGTAGCGAGCGATTTTGGATGCGGTTCTTAAGCGCTGGTCGCTCTCTGCGGTTTGAGCTTTGACTACAGGTCGATTCATTTTTTATCCTATTGTGAGCTGAATAAGGAAGGGAAATAAATGTCTCAAATTAACCCTGCTTTGCATACTGAGTTTAAACAGCGGTCTATTAGGTTACGAATGCTATCAATGTGGGGGGGCCTTGTACTGGTTATTTGTATTTTTGCCAATACTGTTTTCTTTCTTTTTACCTGGGCAGAAGGTTTCTGGCGGGGAACAAGGATTAGGATGTTAGGACTGATGCTTTTGAATTACTGCTTTTGATTGATGGAGATATGGGATTTTGGTTTTTTGTTGATTGTGCTCGCTAAGATCTTTTCTTTCGATCTTATGCCTACGTATTCCCGTTTACCTGAAACAGGGAAATCAGAGCGTTCGTAGTTCCTCCTATTCTGTGGGAGGAAATGGGTGTTTTTGGTGTCTTGTTCAAAGCCCAAGACGTGAAGCGAAAGGTGGTTTGTATCTTGTTCAAAGCCCAAGATGTGAAGCTGAAAAGTCTATTTGTGTCTTGTTCAAACCCAAGACGTGAAGCTGAAAGACCTCGGCTTTAGAGAGAATTTGTCATCTCTAAAGAAGGGTTTGTCTGTCCCAACTATTGGGTGACTGGTTATAAAGGAGAATTACTTTAACTGGGATACGCGGATCCTAGCAATTGCATAATTTCCTTTAAAGGAGATTTTAACCTGAAGGAGAAGACTTTAACTCAGTGTAGAGCAATGCTATCTTTCCTTAGGAATTTCTCATGCTAAAAGAGGGACAGTGGCATGGATGTAGATGATCCAGAGGCTTGCCGCTTACAGCGATTAGATGAAGGGGAAAGGAGTTGTTGATGTTTGTATACTGTGAACGAGGCACAGCTTTGATGCTAAAAGGTTGATTGGATCAACCAGTTGTTTTCTTATACAAAGCCTAAGAGGAGGCTATTGGCCCAACATGAGGGAGTTTTTATGTGTCTCGTACGAAGCCCGAGAGAGAGGCAAAAAGGGTTGACTCAACAGGAGAATCTTTTATACTCAATAAGAGAGTGTTTTTGTATCTCGTACGAAGCCCGAGATGGAGGCTAAAAGTTTGACTGGCTCAACAAGAGAGCCTTTGTATCTCGTACGAAGCCCGAGATGGAGGCTAAAGGTTTGATTGACTCAACGAGGGAGTCTTTGTATCTCGTACAAAGCCCAAGATTGAGGCTAAAGGTTTGACTCAACAAGAGAGTCTTTGTATCTCGTACGAAGCCCGAGATGGAGGCGAAAGGGGTGATTGACTCAACGAGGGAGTCTCTTATATGTCTCGTACAAAGCCCGAGAGAGAGGCTAAACGTTGTTTGACTCCGCTGGGGAGAATCATTGTACAAAACCCAAGAGGAGGCTATGGTGACTGTTTCAGTTGAGTGACAGGTCCAATATACTGATTTTAAAGAGAAAATCAGTTCTTATATGAGCAACACTGTACTCAGGGATTTGATTTGAGGATCAGGGATATTTCCTTCTCTTTGAGGAAACGGGAAATCCAAAGGGTATTGAGACTGTCCGAGTCTACGGGTTTCCTTCCTATTTAACGAAGGGGTCACTTGAGAATGTCTTTGAGACTCAAGGAGATTAGACTGTCCAAGTCTAGAGTTTTTATCTTTGGTACTATGCTTTGAGAAACAGTAGTAGACTCTATGAAAGGACTGTTCTATGAGGATGACTAGGTTCTGTTCCTATACCTCTAGGAGGTCGTCGGGACAATTTGTACGAAGCCCAAGAGGAGGCTGGAAACTTTTAAGAAGCCGACGGGTCCTTGTACTAAGCCCAAGAGGAGGCTATCATTCCCGGAGGAAGAGATCATTATACGAAGCCTAAGAGGAGGCTGTGAATACTTCTAAGAAGCCGTAGGGTCCTTGTACGAAGCCCAAGAGGAGGCGTGGTTGCTTTTAGGAAGCCTGTGGGTCCTTGTACAATGCCCAAGAGGAGGCGGATGCTTTTAGGAAGCCCGTGGGTCCCCAAACCCCGAGAAATTCAAGGCAAGCTATTCACAAGGAATAGATCAAGTCAGGAAAGTTCGAGAATTTGGAAGAAACTCAAAGATGTCGTTCACGGAGAAGACATCCATCTTTGGGAGTAGAGTTTCTTGACAATTCCTAATGAGGACAGCCGAAGAGAAGACTGTATCTGGTGATCCTATTGGGGATCTAGCTGTCTATTTCTACGAATAAACGAAACGGCGTCACCTAGTTCTAGACGTAGTTGCCGGGGAAACTCTAAATATCTATACTATTATTACACAGTTGATATAAGTTTATGAAAGAAGACTTACAGCGAAACAGCCCCACAATACAGTTATATATATATAAGTTTGTGAAAGGAGACTTACAGTGAAACAGCCCCACAATACAGTTATATATATATATATATATATGAAAGCGGGTAAACACTTACTCGGTTGTAGAGCTTCCATGCTGTTTGGTTAGTTGTTCAACAAAGAAAGATTGAAAACAACAGTATATTCAAAATCAAAGGAGAAAGTGCTTTGAAAAAGAAAGATTTGGGGCTTACAGCTCAAGGAGAGGCCCAGGGTTTTATCTGTGAGCGCACTGTTGAATTTGTACAGAGGGACTTATACAAGTGACTAAGGCCCAAGAAAGGTTTTTTGTACAAAGGGATGGGTCTTACACTCTATTAGAGGCCCAAGTGAGTTTAAAGAAAAGAAATGGGTCTTACTACTCGAGGGTAGGCCTAATGGTTAATTTTGAAAAGGGCGACGGTCGCGCCGAGGTTTTGGAAACACCGTGGGACTTATACAAGTGACTGAGGCCCAAGATTTTGGTATTTACAAAGGGGTTGGGTCTTACACTCTATTAGAGGCCCAAAGAGTTTAAAGAAAAGAAATGGGGTTTACAACACGAGGGGAGGCCCATAGTCTTTATTTTCAAGATGAATATTCACTTTTAAAATGCTTAAAAACAATTAAAAATGAATTTATTCACAAAAATACCAACTATATTAAATAAATAATATAAATTTGATTTTTTTGTAGAATAAAATATTTTACTATTTTTGTGATTTTTTCAGAAAAAGAACCAATAAAAAATAATCAAAATTGAAGGAGTTATTAATTTTCCAAATTATTAAAAAATAATAAGAAAATATAAAAAAGAGGGGTTGGGTCTTACACTCTATTAGAGGCCCAAAGTGTATTTTTGTACAAAATATGGGGCTTACAACTCAGGGAGAGGCCCAAAATATTTTCAGTTTGAAAATGGCGATCGCGCCGAGATTTTTAACGTATCGGGACTTATACAATAGCTGAGGCCCAAAATTGTTTCATTAAAAAAAAGGTTTGGGTCTTACACTCTAATAGAGGCCCAAATGTTGAAAAATGAAAAGAAATGGGACTTACAACTAAAAGAGAAGCCCAGTTGATTTTCGTTTGAAAATGGCGATCGCGCCGAAGTTTTCTTTTAACGTAGAGGGACTTATACAATAAGTGAGGCCCGAAATAGTTTTGGTTAAAAGGGGGTTGGGTCTTACACTCTAATAGAGGCCAAAAAGTTTTGAATGGGTCTTATAGCTCGAGGAGAGGCCCAAGGTTATTTCTTAAAAGGCGACGATCGCGCCGTTTGTTTTTGACGGTATCGGGGTTTATACAATGAATGAGGCCCAAAAATGATTTGGTCAAAAAAGCATTGGGTCTTACACTCTATTAGAGGCCCAAGTGTTTAAAAAAGATTTGTTATGGTGAAAATCAAAGAAAACCCCAATTTCATTTTTTAGGCATTTTTTCAAGAAAAATTAAGTAAAAAATGATAAAAAATATCAAATAAAAATCATTAAATAATGATTAAAGTTTATGAAAAAAAACATTTTATCAACATAAATATTTAAAATCATTTTGGTTTTAAAAATCAAGAAAAAAAAAATAAATCATTTTAAAAGCATTTAAAACAATTTAAAACACTATTTTTAAATATATTAAAAATAATACTTTTATTTTTTATTTTTTTGGATTAAAATATTATGGGGTACGAATTGGAAAATGATGATTTTTTGCTATGTGAAAAAAATTGGTTGAGTTTTGAAAATAAAAAGTAAGAAAAAGAGAAAAGATATCAAAATATCATTTTCGACATTTTTTTTGGGTAAAAACGAGTACCGAAACTTTAATTTTCAACACGTTTTTATCAAATTTCAAACACTCATAACTCTCTCAATTTTTATCGGAATCAAAATCCGGAAATACCTGCCTGACCGATTTTTCGCAAGGAATCCGATGATATTACTCAAGCGCACGGAAAATCGACGCACAAAATGCAGAAAAAACTGCTATCGTTTTGAAAATACCGTTCCGCGCCGAATTTTCGACACGCGTAACTCTCTCGATTTTTATCGGGATCAAAATCCGGAAATACCTACCTGACCGATTTTTCGCAAGAAATTCGATGGTATTACTCACGCACGCGGAAAATCGACGTATAAAACGCAGAAATTAAAAAACAAAAACTGTCATCGATAAAAAACATCGTTCCGCGTTGAATTTCAAAAACGCGTAACTCTCTCGATTTTTAACCGAATCAAGATCCGCAAAAGCCTATCCTGACTGATTTTTCGCAAGGAATCCAATGGTATCGCACACGCACGCCGAAACTCAACGTACAAAACGCAGCGATAAAAAAACCAGAGCTGCTGTCATTTAAAACATCGTTCCGCGTAAAATTTTCAACGCGTGTAACTCTCTCGATTTTTAACCGAATCAAGATCCGCAAGAGCCTATCTTGACCGATTTTTTGTAAGGAATCCAATGGTATTACTCACGCACATGGAAAATCGACGCACAAAACGTAGAAATTAAAAAACAAAAACTGCTATCGTTGTTTTCGACGTCGTTTCGCATAAAATTTCCAACGCGCGTAACTCTCTCAATTTTCATCGGAATTGAAATCCGTAAAAACCTGTCTTGACTGATTTTTTGCAAGGAATCCAATAGTGTTATTCACGCACTCAGAAACTCACTGTACAAAGCAAAAAAAAGAACCGCTATCGTTAATTCGATGCCGTTTCGCGTAAAATTTCCAACGCGCGTAACTCTCTCAATTTTCATCGGAATTGAAATCCGTAAAAACCTATCTTGACCGATTTTTTGCAAGGAATCCAATGGTATTATTCACGTACTCGGAAACTCATTGTACAAAGCGAAAAAACAGAACCGATATCGTTAATTCGACGCCGTTTCGCGTAAAATTTCCAACGTGCGTAACTCTCTCAATTTTCATCGGAATTGAAATCCGTAAAAACCTATCTTGACCGATTTTTCGCAAGGAATCCAATGGTGTTACTCATGCAAACAAAAACTTAATGTATAGAACACACCGATGAAGAAAAGACAGAACTGAACATGGTTTCAAAACAACCAAAATTCCACATAAAAACATGTCAAAATGCAAACAGTGGGAGGATGACAACATACACATTAAGGACTACATTTTTACCTCAAGAATTGTTCAATATGATGCATGTATGTGGACAACAAAGGAAAGCATGATTCAAAGAATTCAAGTTGTGGATTTTACCTCTTTTTTGGAGATTTTGGGCAACCTTCCAAGTGCTTTGTTCCAGAAATGATTTGATGCTTTGGACAACCTCAAATGACCTCTTAGAAGCTTTTAGGATGGTTGGAATTGGCTGGAAACCTCTGGAGCAAGTTTGTGCACTTTCTCGCGAAATGGTAAAAAACGGCCAAAATGCCAATTCTCTCAAATGGTGTTCCAGATGTGTGGCACCATTTGGGATAGTTCAAGGATGATATTTAGAGTGTGTTTGAGGTTTTATCTGGCTTGAAAAGTGACTGAATCAAGACATGGCTTGAAAAATGCAAAAAAGTGCCATTTTGAGGTTTTGAGAGGTGACTTTGTGATGTTGTGATTACAGGTCACTTTTGATGGTTTGCACAGCTTACATATGATATATATGAGGTGTGTGTGTGATTAGTTTGAGTGGAATTGCTCTCTAGCTCAAAAACTCAGAATTTCCTTACTAATGAAGGCATTTTGGAGTGAAAGAGAGAATTTGAGGAAAACATCTGTTTGATGGCTTTGGTGTACTCAAACTGAGCAAAAATGAGCTCTATTTATAGTGGAGCAAGTTTGTTTTGGGATCCACAGTGAATGGTGGCTGCAGCAGGTGTTTGTTCCATGTTGGCCAATGGAAATGCAAGTCTCCTCTAGCCATTGACTAGAGGTTAGGGCACAGGCTGCTGGTTCCCTTGGTCTTGGATAAGTCTTGACTAATTTCAGATGAGAATGGCTCAGTACATGCCACCTCTAAGCATCCATTAAATGCTCCAAACCAAAATTGGAGTTTTGTCCCTCTTTTAGGGATTTCTAGGCTTTGGCATGCTTTTCTTTGTTCCTTAGACTTGGGAGGTTCATGGAACAGATCATCCCACTTGGATTTGATCCTTAGATGTGTCCAAACTGATGACAAGGCTTGAAAATTTGTGTGGCACAAAAAATGTGCAAATCTGCCTTGAAAAATTCAGCTTCAGCAAGCCATTTTGTAAGATCCATAACTCCCTGCACGAGTATGCTATATGGACGTTCTAGGACTTTTCGGAAAGCTTAGATGACGTACTTCAACTTTGATGTTTAACATTAGACCTGGTTCAACTTGGATCATGGAGAAAAACAGCCTTGAAGTTGGGACATTGTGCTGAAAAATGTCAATTTTAACTTTTTAGCCATTTTGATCCAAGCATAACTCAAAATCCTTAATGAATTGGACTTAGGTCTAGTTGAAGTTTTTGTAGAGGGTAATGAGGGCTACAAATCAAGCTTTGGATGGGGAAAAATGGCTTTGTGGTTTAGGAGTTATAATCCTCCAAAGTTGGTACCCTTGCCACTTTTTTTCATAACTTAGAAAAATTTCTAAGTTTTTATGGTTACCCCTTTTACAAGTTATCCCACTTTCTTTGATTTTTCTTGATGAATGATGATTCCAATCACACATTAACATCATTTTAGGGTTAAAAAACCATTTTTATGAAAAATCTCAAAAAGTCAAAGTTTGACTTTTGTGCACAGTTGACTTTTTATCAGATGAATTCCAAACCGTGCGATTCTTCAGGAAATCATGTCCTTGACCTAAATCAAAATTGATGGACATGTTCCAAGGGTGTTATAGGGTATATTTAATCGTGTCCCACGGCTTGGGAGCATGTCCTGGTCAAAAGTCAAAGCTACAATTGACTTTTCTCGCGAAACCCCAACTGTGGCTCAGATGAAATTGAAACTTGTTGCTCAAGCTTCTTGGGTCAATCCATTGTTGTAAATGGATCAACGTGGTATGTTGGAGACCCTCAAATCATGTCTTGAGGTCTTGGCTCATGATTTTTCCCAAAAGTCAACTTAGGGGTAAATTAGGTCAAGAAACCCTAATTCCTGATTATCCATGTATGCATCCCCTGATGCTAAATTGACTTGATGATGGGGTTTATGATGTTTCATGGAGCATTTTAGGTTATGCTTTGAAGCATTGGCTCATGCCCAGAGGAAAATTTCCATCTGGAGGCCCTAGTCGACCAAACCCTAATTTGGTGACACTGGCGATCCTGAGGCTTGATCCACCTAGAAGGGAGCAAACTTGTGCTTAATCCTTGAAGTGGGAGCCCTCTTGATCCATTGTGGATATTTGAGAGGCTAGACAAGTTGAAGATCATGTCATTCCTTGATTGATCCTTTGTCTAAGAGCTCTGCGAGGGCTTGAAACCCTAAATCCTGTTTGTAGTGAATGCTCACCCACCTTTGGGGAGACTAATGATGTATGATGGTCCATCCATATTGTGCTGATGATTTGCACAATGATGGGAAATCTTAGTGGTCAAAATTTGGGGTATGACAGATGCCCCTATTTAATCTTCTTGGACCCGAAGGTATGAATGACGAAGGTATTCGGGCATTCGGGGTGCAAGAGGATTAAATATCGGAATACCCAAAATTTTGATGGTGGTTATGAATGGTATCTTACGCATTCATCTTCTTTAGCTAAGCGAAGATGCTTAGAAAAGGTAAACTTCCCCTCGATCCTGGTCTTCAGCCAAGGAGCTGGTCTCAGTTTTCTTTTTTTTTGTTGAAATAAACTTCCCCTCGATCCTAGTTTCCTACCAAGGAACTGGTCTTAGTTTCTTTTGTCAACTTCCCCTCGATCCTGGTTTCCTACCAAGGAACTGGTCTCAGTTTCTCTTGAAATAAACTTCCCCTCGATCCTAGTTTCCTACCAAGGAACTGGTCTCAGTTTCTAAAGTAAACTTCCCCTCGATCCTGGTTTCCTACCAAGGATCTGGTCTCGGTTTCTGATATAAACTTCCCCTCGATCCTGGTTTCCTACCAAGGACCTGGTCTTAGTTGCTGAAATAAACTTCCCCTCGATCCTGGTTTCCTACCAAGGAACTGGTCTCAGTTTCTTTTGTCATTAAACTTTCTTGACAAGGAACGCTGTTAGTAGCGGTTTTCCTTCAAACTTCTCGCCGAATTTTCCTGGGGAGATGCCATTTGAGTGGGAAAAGATTTGATGTCAGACTTGCTGGGGAACCCATTCGTCTGAATTGTAGAGGTACACAAACTTCTCTATTTTGGAGACGCCATTTGTCGATTCTACTGGGGAAAGCGAGTCTCTTGAGAGACTGTTTTCGTTTGGGGGCTTACATCATACTTTTCTCGGGATCTTTCTGGAGAAACGCCATATGATGGGATCCAATTTTGAGGTGCCGATGACCTTTTCATCAGTGGTTTTTTCGGAGAAAAACTGCCGTACCGCCGAATCTCTAATTAAGAGGCTTTCTCTGGGGATTTTCCTTAATCTGGGAAAGCAAGGATATCGTCTTCGATGGCGAAGAGCGACATTTGTTGAAAGTTCTCTCTGGCTTTTCAGAGGTTCAAGTTATCAAAGTGGTCGAGGACCGTCTCTAATCCAGAGATAAACTGGAGGAGAGATTGCTTAGATGATTCACTTCCTAACGAGGAAAGGTCTGACAACTCGATTGAGAGGACTTATCACTAGGGGATAAGAACGACTAGAGTGATAGTGATGCAATATGAATGTGAATGCAAATCAATAATGCATGATGTATGTATGTATATGCGGACAAAACTGACGCAACATACAGACTAAGGGATGAACACGATTGGATACTCGGCCACCGCGGGGCGTGTAGAAATATCGCTGGTTTAAGATAGCAATTCCACCTTGCTTAGGAAAGATAGTCCCTGTTGGGAGCTAGGTTGGTCGGGCTTAGGAGGTAAAAACTCTGCCGAGGGGTGTCAGATGAAACAAGGTCTCTGACACAGTTGATCCCTCATTCAGGCGTAATGGTCTAGAAGGAGTACTTTGATTCTGCACTTTGAGGTTCGAACACCTTTGGAGACGCGATTGATGTTCTTTCGATGTTTAACAGTCAAAAGAAATTGCCATCTCTATTTTAAAAAAGCAGAAAAAGTTTTAACAAGTAAATTCATTTTTGTTTTATTTCAAGAATCGTTAATCATGTTAACAACGTCGTTCTGTAAAGCTAAAACAAATAAGAATTACAAACAAAAGCACAAGGGCCCAAATTTTATTGATAAGATGGAGATCAGCCAAACGCGTGATTCCAAAGAGTATTTACAAAGTTTGAAAATGGTAATTTACAGGGAAAAGGGCTACGTTGAAACATAACGACCACTATCCTTCTACCAACTTTGAATTCGGGACATCCTGAGCTTCTGTCGAAGATGACCTTAACTGGAGTTTTCCTCCGATGGATGCTGTAACTGCTGCTGAGGAACTTGCCTCTGTTGAACATAGTTACTTGCCATTATCCCTAATTTTTGCCTGGATTGTACTATGATGTTTCCAATCCACCGGGATGATTTTTTTTCATGTCTCTAACTTTTGCCTGGACCGCCCTTTCGGGTTTTCAATCCACCGAGACGTTTTTTTTTTTTTTGTTTTTTTTAGTTTAGGCGAAGTATTTCTTGACTACATCAACATTCGTGGGGTAGGCAAATTCCTCTCCGTCCATGGTTGCAAGTCTCAAGGCGCCGCCTGAGAAAGCTTTCGTGACCACATAGGGGCCATCATAATTTGGGGTCCATTTGCCCCGAGAGTCAGTGAGAAATGATTGTATCTTCTTGAGCACGAGGTCCCCTTTTCTGAAAACACGAGGTCGGACCTTTTTGTCGAACGCCCTCTTCATTCTCTGTTGATACAACTGACCGTGGCATAGTGTCGTGATTCGCTTCTCTTCGATCAGGTTCAGTTTGTCGTGTCGAATTTGACACCATTCAGCTTCGGTGAGCTTCGCTTCCATCAATACCCAGATTGATGGGATCTCTACTTCTATGGGGAGCACTGCTTCCATGCCATACACTAGAGAGAAATGGGTAGCCCCAATTCCATTTCCGTAATGATTGACTGCTCCGTCAAAGATAAGTCCCCACTGGGAACCTGGTTCTGGCCCTTCACTGGGTAGCGGTTCATCGCAGTCTTTCATTTTTAGATACATGACATCTTCGTTTGTGAAGTCAAACCCGATTGATTCTTGATCGTCAATCGGTTGATGAGCCAAATGATCGGCTAAAATACTTCCCTTAACGGCTTTCTGAGCGTGGTACTCTATGTCATATTCTAATAACAGCATCTGCCAACGGACAATCCTTCCCGTAAGAGCAGGTTTTTCGAAAACGTACTTGATTGGATCCATTTCGGAGACCAACCAAGTAGTATGACGAATCCTGTACTGGCGAAGACGTTTGGCTGCCCAAGCCAAAGCGCAACAAGTTTTCTCAAGCATTGTGTACTGAGTCTCGCAGTCGGTGAATTTCTTGCTTAAATAGTAGATGGCAGACTCTTTCCTTTTAGTTTCGTCTTGTTGGCCAAGTACACATCCCATCGAGTCCTCTAGGACTGTGAGGTAAATGATCAGTGGTCTTCCTTCCACTGGAGGTGATAGAATCGACGGATTCAACAGGTATTCCTTAATACTGTCGAAGGCGGTTTGGCAATCTTCTGACCAAATGCAATCCTGGTTCTTTTTGAGTAACTTGAAGATCGGCGAGCATGTCGCGATCATGAGGAATATGAATCTGGAGATGTAGTTCAAACGTCCCAGGAATCCTCTGACTTGTTTTTCAGTTTTCGGAGAAGGCATTTCTTGAATGGCCTTGACCTTGTCAGGATCAACCTCAATTCCTTTCTGGCTGACGATGAACCCTAGTAGTTTCCCTGAACGGACACCGAAGGTGCACTTGTTGGGATTCAAGCAGAGCATGAATTTTCTTAGACGTTCGAACAATTTTGACAGATGTTCAACGTGCTCACTCTCTATTTTTGATTTTGCAATCATATCATCGACATACACTTCGATTTCCTAGTGTATCATGTCATGAAACAGAGTAGTCATGGCCCTTTGATAGGTTGCCCCGGCATTCTTCAAACCGAACGGCATTACCTTGTAACAAAAGGAACCCCATGGGGTAATGAATGAAGTTTTCTCCATGTCTTTCGGCGCCATTTTGATTTGATTATAGCCCGAGAATCCATCCATGAAGGAGAAGACTTTGAACTTTGCTGTACTGTCTACCAGCATGTCAATGTGTGGTAAAGGAAAGTCGTCCTTTGGACTTGCCTTGTTCAGATCTCTGTAATCAACACACATTCTGACCTTCCCATCCTTTCTTGGAACGGGTACGATGTTGGCTAACCATTGAGGATATTCACATGTAGTAAGGAAACCCGCGTCAATCTGTTTCTGTACCTCCTCTTTGATTTTGATAGCCATGTCCGGGTGAGTCCGTCTCAACCTTTGCTTTACTGGCGGACATTCTGATCTCAACGGTAAGTGATGTTCCACGATGCTGGTATCCAACCCTGGCATATCCTGATAGGACCAAGCAAATACATTGGGGAATTCTTTGAGAAGCTTTATCAAACTTTCTTTGACAGTTGGATTGAGCAGTGCCCCAATCCTGATTTCTTTTCTCTCTTGCTCTGAACCCAAGTTTACCGTTTCCAACGGTTCTTTGTAAGGTTCAATGGACCTTTCCTCTTGTCTGAGTAGTCGGGAGATCTCTTCAGGAATTTCGCTGTCATTTTCTTCTTCAGCCTCGAATACCGGGAACTCAAAGTTGGGAGAAGGCATCGGATCGTATGTTTCAACGAGGTTTAAAATAAGCAATCTGCATGACGTGATGATTCGTGTTTAGAAGAGATAGAGAAAATGCAAGTGTGTGCAGTGTTTTTGTTTTACTGCTTGTTTTTATTTTTGAATTGTTTTTTAGGACTACCATTTTCTGAAAAAGCAAAAAGAGAAAACAACAATTAATGCAGAAATTACAGAACGACGTTATTTTATTAATGAACAAGTCGACTCTTGAAACTACAGCCCTATAAAACAAAACTCTGTCGCTTCGGGCAAAGCGAAGAAGGATATTTACAGAAAACGAGCCATATCAAAACATCCGTTTCACCTGGGCAGGGTGAAAGGTTAAAGATGGCAATTACTTTGACTGGTGAACGGCCTTCGGAACATCGACAACAACCCATTGGCGGCGAACTCCTCGGTGAATCACAAAGTCTGGCACCTTCCTTGATTTGTCTTCAGAAATAACGCTGATTTCTGGTGGAGCAGGATCATTGGAATCTGTCTCCTAAGCAGAGTTGTCGTAGGAGGATTCCTCTGTTGTATTTTCCATAGCATTTGTGCTCTCAGCTGTATCTCCCCATCCAGTTGGCTGGATATCTTCGAGCCTGATACGAGAGCTTTCGGGAGCAGTGTATTTGACCATAAAGCCGTATTTTCCACTCGGTTGTCCCAAGGTGTCCCACACTTCTTTAGAACTGGAGGAGTCATCCCTCTCGATGACGTTGACCTCAGGGAAAGCATAGTTGATGAATTCTAGTCCTGCAAACATTGCAAATTCATCGTCATGTTGAGTAGTTTCTGAATGACCTGAGTGTTGATCCCATGACATGGTGGGGACACATGTATTCTGTTCAATGATGGTCAGCTGAGTCTCATTACTCGGCTGACTTTCTTGCCCCAAGTCTCTTGGGTAAGGCTGCCACATTGGCAGGCCATCCATTGGGCCATAGTAGGTGTAGTCAAAATTGTCTTTCATCAGAGTATCCTCTCCTAATGAATTGGGCGGAGCACGGCATCCTTCCAGATCACAATCGCCGTAGATCATTTCGACATCTGATCTTGGTATAAATCTCGGACTTTCTGTAGGAAAGCAAAAAGGCATAGGCACTTCTTCCTGAGACATATAACCGTCCTTGTTAAGGTAGGACTTCCATTCTTCATCCGTGTCAGAGGGATCTTCCTCATTAATAGCATGTACTGCTTGAGACACTGGGTAGAGAAAACCTCCACTGTGGAAGAAGTTTTGAAGGGGATGAAGACTTTCATCGTTGACAGTTGTCTGGGTACATGTTGCAGAAAAACCAAGACCCTTCTTTGTTTTATTGTCAATAGGAATGACAAGCCATCCCCATCCTGTCGTATCGGTACTCTCGACCGCTTTGATAGCATCTTTGTATGAAGAAATTAAAGTTCCTTCTTTGAACTGATTGTCCTTGCTCACCGATAGTGCTTGGAACTGAGTTCCAATAACCTCCTCAGGTTCTACACAAGCAGATGATGGCAAGTTACTCACAAGCAAGGCTTGTTCCCCACAAACCGTGACAAGTTGATCGTTCTTGACGAACTTTAGCTTTTGGTGGAGGGTCGAAGTGACCGCTCTAGCCTGATGTATCCAAGGTCTTCCTAATAAACAACTGTATATTGCCCGGATGTCCATGACCTGGAAAGTGACTTGGAAAGTGTGAGGACCAATAGTTATGGGAATATCAACTTCGCCGATAACCATTTTTCTGGATCCGTCGAATGCTTTGACGACGACCTCGCTGACTCTCATCGGAGGGCCCTTGAATGATAATTGCATCAAGGTGGACTTCGGCATAACATTCAGGGCTAACCCTGTGTCTACCAGTACGCTGGCTAAAGCATCGTCCTGGCAGTTAACTGTAATATTGAGCGCCATGTTATGACGGCGACCCTCTTCGGGTAATTCCTCATCACTAAATCCTAAATTGTTGCAGGAAGTGATGCTAGAGACAATACTATCGAACTGTCTGATTGTTACATCCTGTTCCACAAAGGCTTGCTCCAAGACTTTCTGTAGAGCCTCCCTGTGGGCTTCTGAATTGAGTAACAGTGATAATACCGAGATCTTTGAAGGAGTCTGTAACAGTTGATCGACAATGTTGTATTCACTCCTTTGGATGAGCTTCAGCATCTCATCATCATTTTTCGAAAGGTCGGGATTACTGGATTGACCGATTGGTGGATCGGGAGCTTCTGTCTGAAGTTCCTTTTCTTTGTTAACTTTCCCAACCCCTCGGTTGAAGATTCTACCACTTCGTGTTACTCGACTGATGTCTGCAATGTTCACAACGGAGGGTAATGGAATTTCCTTTCCATTTCTGACTATTGTTGCACCGTATTTGTAAGGGATAGCCTTAGTTGATTCATACGGTAGTGGTCCCGGTAGATAGATGACTATGGGAGCCCTCTGATTTTTCTGACCATCGCAAGTAATCTCGATCAGTTCCCGGTTGGGAACTTTAGATTCATCAAGTAGAGGGATGATGGCAAAAACATCCCTGGTATGGTGACGACCCGAGATTGTGACAACATCCTCGACTTGATTGGCAAGGTAGTTCGGCGTCCAATTGATGGGTCCAGAACCCGGATATGGACGAATTTCTCCACGGTCCACCTGACCCTGAAGAGCTGCTCTCACCAAGTAACACCCTTGGTTACTTTCCGAACAGACGCTACAACGGTCATAATTGTGTGGTGGCACCTGGCCACGCCCACTTTGAATACAATGTAACCTCACTAGGTTAGCTTCCACTGATCGGACATCCTGACTTTGACGACGAGTAGGATTCCTGTTATTGATACTAATCTGCTGAGTATCTTCATCCATATAGATTGGCATCCACTAGTGATTTAACAAGTGCTGGAGTGCCTCCTGGACAAGGGTACAACCTCGATCGTTTTCGCAACCTGCTTTACAGTTTTGATAGTCATGTGATATTAAGAATCTGAGTCGGACCTGCTCAGCATGTAACTCTACTAGGTTGGTATTCATCACGCGAATATCAAAGATCTGAACCATATTGATCTGATAAGGGTTCCTATCATGGTAGTCTTGGATCCATCCAAGATCCCTCTGACGCTGGAGGGCCTCTTGTATGAAAGAGCATCCCTGTTTGTTTACCGAGCAAATCAGACAGGAACTGTAATCGTGCCGTGGCAGATTATGATACTGGCTTTGCCTTGAGTGCATTGCCATCAAGTTGACATTCATTGCACAGATGTCGTGGTTTTGAATGACGTTGGTGTTCGTATAGACCATATTAACTCCACGAACTCGGTGCTCTTGGATCCATCTGAGATCCATCTGTTCCTGTAGAGCTGATTGCACTACCGAACATCCTTGGTTGTCTTTAGAGCAGATATCACACTGGTGATAATTATGAGGTGGCACATGGCCATATCCACTCTATCTACAATGCATCTTGACCAGATTGGTCTTTAACAAGAGTACATCATGAATTTGATAGACATTGTTAGTCTCTTTCTCAATCAGATTGACTGCAGCTTTCTCATGTTGAGGCAGCGGGTTCGTGAGAACATTGGGATTCGTATCTTTGAAAGATAAGAGCCCGCTCCTAACAAGCTTTTGCACGTCGGACTTGAAATTAAGACAAGTCTCAATGTTATGCCCTGAACCTCCTTGATGATAAGGGCATGTCTGATCCACCTTAAACCAAAAAGGCAGATTTTCCGGTACGGTAAGAGGAGACTTAGTCTGGATGTGCCCCTTAGCCAGTAGTAACGGAAATAATTATGTGTACAACATGGGTATAGGATTAAACCCTGATGGTCGTGTTGTACGATTGTTATTGTATGGAGGACGAACCTGCTAAAGAGGCTGTTGTGTCCTTTGCTGATCAGGTTGGCTCTGCGCAACCTGAGGTTGATACCTAGGAATAGGCGCAGGGCTGGTAGCAAGAGTCACAGCTGCTACCGACTGATAACGTCGCCTTTGCTTTCCGGGAGAGATATTCCCAATATCTTGCTCTTTTTTCTTAGGGATAGCACTACCATATTTTTTAGTACCGCTCGTCGATCCAGTGTCTTTTACCAAACGTCCTTCTCGGACGGCTTCCTCAAGACGTACGCCCATGCCGACCATTTCGGTGAAATCACTGGGCGCACTGGAAACCATCCGGTCATAGTAAAATGAGCTTAAGGTCTTTAAGAAGATCTTTGTCATCTCTTTTTCCTCAAGAGGTGGACAAATTTGAGCGGCAATTTCACGCCACCTTTGAGCATACTCCTTAAAGGTTTCCTTTTCCTTTTACGACATCGATCTGAGTTGATCTCTGTCGGGTGCCATGTCCAAATTGTATTTGTATTGTTGGACGAAGGCAGTGCCAAGATCTCTGAAAGTACTGATCATGGCACTGTTTAAACCCATGTACCATTTAAATGCGGCACCGGTTAGACTATCCTAGAAGTAGTGAATCAGTAGGTCCTGATTCTCCGCCTGAACTGACATCCGCCGAGCGTACATCACCAGATGGCTTTGAGGGCAAGAGTTACCCTTGTATTTTTCAAAGCCGGGCACTTGAAATTTGTGCGGGACTTTCACATTGGGGACCAAACAGAGGTCTGCGGCGTCCTTTCCAAATAGATCCTGACCGCGAATGGCTTACAGTTCCTTCTGCATTTCCAAGAACTGTTCCTGGAATTCATCCATTCGATCAAACATAGTTTCCTTTTTACCAGAAGGTGTCTGTGGAATCTATCCTTTCGGGACAGTGTGCACCACGGCGGGTGGTACCGTGACTACGGCAGTGAGTCTTGGCGTTTCCCGAAGTTTGTAACCTTCAGGAGTCTTCAGTATGCCCCTGGCATCTCCGCTTTCCCGTAGTTTGAAACCTTCAGGCCCAGCGGCTTCTGCTGAGATTCCCTGATCTTCAGTGATCGGCGGAACATATCCTTCCGGGATATAGTTAACAGGCATGCCCCAAGGACGATCTTTCGGCATCTGATACCTAGGATCATTCTTCTCCACGATGGGCGTTGAGGTGATCTTTGAGATCACAGTCCTTTGTAGCTGAGCTTCTGCCATGGCTTGCATGTCGTTACGAAGCTTTCTCATATGCTCTCTTAGAGCGTCGATTTCTTCTTTCAACTCTCTGTTTTCTTCCTCAAGATCATCCATCTTTTTCTGACGATTGGCCCGAGTATTGTACGAATGAGACAGTTTGACTCTAGAACCGAGACACAAACGTGAGATTCGTAGGTAAGAAGAATTCGCGATGTGAGAATGATGAATGCAATGATTATATTAATTGTTTTTTGGTTTAATCAAAATAAACTTCGAAAATTAGATTGCAAATATCAAACGGTGGGGAAACCCCTTTTTATTGAATTCCAAAGGATTACAGAAATGGAAATACAGTAGATTACAAAGTGCAGAAACAGAAACCTAAGCTAAAGGGTCCCGAGTCCTCTCCGAAGAGAAATCGGGTGCTGATTCTGGTATCTTCCTTTTCTTTGACCGGGGCTCTTGGGCCGTTGTCGGGTTGTCATTCCTTTGCCAAGTGAAAGGAGTGAGCAAATTCCTTTGGTCGTCTTGATTCTCTACAACATGTTGCTCCAAAATTTCAATCAGAGCGTCCTTCTCTTTCAGTAATTGCTGTATTTTGATGCATTCGACGTCGAGGGTGCGGTACTTGTTCTTCCAAGACCTTCTCTCCCGTTGAACTTCGTTGAGAGTAACCTGAAGCTTTTCAGTTTCCGTCATGAAGTACATGACAGATTCCCTCGGCGGAAGAATTCCGTAACGAGGATAAGGCATTTTTAGCTTGAGAGCTCTAGTTTGTACCCAGTGGAGATAAGGCTCCACCGAGACACAGTCCGGTTTTCCCAGAGACTCCCGTCCTTTCTTATGAACATGTTTCCAAGAATGCACTATTTCCGTCTTTAGTGCTCTGTCGTTTTCTCCTTCCTTGAAGAAAAAACCTTCCAGATGAACACCCAATGTGATGTGTCTCATCGGGTATCCAAATTGACGAAGAACCAATACCGGATGGTAGTTGATTCCTTCCTTAGTTCCTATGAGGGGTACATTGGGGAAGTTTCCACAACGGTCAATGATTCTGATCCCCTCATAAATCCTATTACACCAATCTATATCAGAGTTGGTGAGAGACATGATCTTCTGCGACCAACGTAAGATACTCTTGCAATCCCAAAAAGCAGCAGACTTGGGCAAGTGAGAGATAAACCATTTATAAAGCAGAGGTACACAGCATGTGATCTCCCCTCCGCTGTACAAATTCCCCAAGTGTACAGAATGATACGCATATGCGAGCAAAGTCGGCACAGGGTTTCCAATGAGAAAAACCTTAATAGCGTTGATATCGACGAAGTTATTGATGTTGGGAAACAAAAATAATCCGTAGGTGAGTAAAACAAAGATGCTTTCAAAAGCAGTGATGTTCCCTATACTAGCGAAGTACAGAGCTTTCTTTGTCAAGAACTGGGCTGGCAAACCTTGGATGCCACCCTTAGTGGTCAGGTGAGTCCTGACCTCAGACTCGTCTAAATGAATTGCTCTTGCAATTGTCTGATTCTTTGGAATTTCTTCCAGTCTAGAAAATGGAGCTCGATCGGTGATATGTAGATCAATCAGATGAGAATACTCCTCCAGCATTGGTGCTAGCTGGTAATCCGGGAATGTAAAAAGCAGTGATAAACCAGATCGTAAAATTGAATGAGCGCATCCATGATTCCCTCAATCACATGGACTCTTAATAGTGGTAACAGACCTCCGTGTTTGGCTCTGAAAGCCTCAGGGTTAGTGATCATCCTTGCTAACCTTCTCAAATCCCCTAGTTTTGGAACCTTGAAGGTATACTGGTGAGTTTTCCTTCTACCGAAATCCATTAGCATAATCCTCTTCTCTGATATTTGCAATCACAGTCTTAGTTTAATTTGAAAAACAGAGAGACTAGAAGAGAAGTTTTTTTGAATGTTTTAATGTTTTATTAAATGAATGCATGAATGCAGCACACAAAAACATAGAAAAAACATGGGGTCAAAGGGTCGTTGTCATGAAGTCAAGGCTCTACCCATCCCCAAAGGTTTATACTAGGGTGATTTTTGTACCTGTACTCATTATCATCAGCTCCTCCCAGGAAAGCAAAACAACAAGCGGATCGCCAGCGAGTTGTAGAGCAATCTTAGAGTAAGTGCCATTCACCGAGAATAGATCACCAGCCTCAAATGAGGGTAGTATCGCGTAACAACTATTTTCGATAGTTTCCGCACTACGAAAGGGTTTGGCTCCTCAGCTTCTCAGACTTAACAACCGGCCCATTGGCTAGAAGAGTTAATGGGTTGCGTTGGTCAGCCTCCACTGAGGTTGATGGTCGACCCCGTCGCCATCAGTTATCTTAAGTGTATACTCAATCTTTCCACATACGGCATCACCCGCATTCCCATTAGCAGAAAAACAAACACGTATAGCAATTAGGAAAAGCAATATATATATATTTGTCCTAAACATCCTAGACCTTTAAAGCTATGAATCCTAAGTTCCTGACAGAAATGGCTCCCCGGCTGAGTTACCACTCTGTAGTTTCTACACAAGGAAAACAGAAAGAAAGAAAGAAGGGCCCCACGGTGGGCGCCATTTTTCTGTAGCGAGCGATTTTGGACGCGGTTCTTAAGCGCTGGTCGCTCTCTACGGTTTGAGCTTTGACTACAGGTCAATTCATTTTTTATCCTATTGTGAGCTGAATAAGGAAGGGAAATAGATGTCTCCAATTAACCCTGCTTTGCATACTGAGTTTAAACAGCGGTCTGTTAGGTTACGAATGCTATCAATGTGGGGGGGCCTTGTACTGGTTATTTGTATTTTCGCCAATACTGTTTTCTTTCTTTTTACCTGGGCAGAAGGTTTCTGGCGGGGAACAAGGATTAGGATGTTAGGACTGATGCTTTTGAATTACTGCTTTTGATTGATGGAGATATGGGATTTTGGTTTTTTGTTGATTGTGCTCGCTAAGATCTTTTCTTTTGATCTTATGCCTACGTATTCCCGTTTACCTGAAACAGGGAAATCAGAGCGTTCGTAGTTCCTCCTATTCTGTGGGAGGAAATGGGTGTTTTTGGTGTCTTGTTCAAAGCCCAAGATGTGAAGCGAAAGGTGGTTTGTATCTTGTTCAAAGCCCAAGATGTGAAGCTGAAAAGTCTATTTGTGTCTTGTTCAAAGCCCAAGACGTGAAGCTGAAAGACCTCGGCTTTAGAGAGAATTTGTCATCTCTAAAGAAGGGTTTGTCTGTCCCAACTGTTGGGTGACTGGTTATAAAGGAGAATTACTTTAACCGGGATACGCGGATCCTAGCAATGCCATAATTTCCTTTAAAGGGGATTTTAACCTGAAGGAGAAGACTTTAACTCAGTGCAGAGCAATGCTATCTTTCCTTAGGAATTTCTCATGCTAAAAGAGGGACAGTGGCATGGATTTAGATGATCCAGAGGCTTGCCGCTTACAGCGATTAGATGAAGGGGAAAGGAGTTGTTGATGTTTGTATACTGTGAACGAGGCACAACTTTGATGCTAAAAGGTTGATTGGATCAACCAGTGGTTTTCTTATACAAAGCCTAAGAGGAGGCTATTGGCCCAACATGAGGGAGTTTTTATGTGTCTCGTACGAAGCCCGAGAGAGAGGAAAAAAGGGTTGACTCAACAGGAGAATCTTTTATACTCAATAAGAGAGTGTTTTTGTATCTCGTACGAAGCCCGAGATGGAGGCTAAAAGTTTGACTGGCTCAACAAGAGAGCCTTTGTATCTCGTACGAAGCCCGAGATGGAGGCTAAAGGTTTGATTGACTCAAAGAGGGAGTCTTTGTATCTCGTACAAAGCCCGAGATGGAGGCTAAAGGTTTGACTCAACAAGAGAGTCTTTGTATCTCGTATGAAGCCCGAGATGGAGGCGAAAGGGGTGATTGACTCAACGAGGGAGTCTCTTATGTGTCTCGTACAAAGCCCGAGAGAGAGGCTAAACGTTGTTTGACTCCGCTGGGGAGAATCATTGTACAAAGCCCAAGAGGAGGCTATGGTGACTGTTTTAGTTGAGTGACAGGTCCAATATACTGATTTTAAAGAGAAAATCAGTTCTTTTATGAGCAACACTGTACTCAGGGATTTGATTTGAGGATCAGGGATATTTCCTTCTCTTTGAGGAAACAGGAAATCCAAAGGGTAATGAGACTGTCCGAGTCTACGGGTTTCCTTCCTATTTAACGAAGGGGTCACTTGAGAATGTCTTTGAGACTCAAAGAGATTAGACTGTCCAAGTCTAGAGTTTTTATCTTTGGTACTATGCTTTGAGAAACAGTAGTAGACTCTATGAAAGGACTGTTCTATGAGGATGACTAGGTTCTGTTCCTATACCTCTAGGAGGTCGTCGGGACAATTTGTACGAAGCCCAAGAGGAGGCTGGAAACTTTTAAGAAGCCGACGGGTCCTTGTACTAAGCCCAAGAGGAGGCTATCATTCCCGGAGGAAGAGATCATTATACGAAGCCTAAGAGGAGGCTGTGAATACTTCTAAGAAGCCGTAGGGTCCTTGTAAGAAGCCCAAGAGGAGGCGTGGTTACTTTTAGGAAGCCTGTGGGTCCTTGTACAATGCCCAAGAGGAGGCCGATGCTTTTAGGAAGCCCGTGGGTCCCCAAACCCCGAGAAATTCAAGGCAAGCTATTCACAAGGAATAGATCAAGTCAGGAAAGTTCGAGAATTTAGAAGAAACTCAAAGATGCCGTTCACGGAGAAGACATTCATCTTTGGGAGTAGAGTTTCTTGACAATTCCTAATGAGGACAGCCGAAGAGAAGACTGTATCTGGTGATCCTATTGGGGATCTAGCTGTCTATTTCTACGAATAAACGAAACGGCGTCACCTAGTTCTAGACGTAGTTGCCGGGGAAACTCTAAATATCTATACTATTATTACACAGTTGATATGAGTTTATGAAAAAAGACTTACAGCGAAACAGCCCCACAATACAGTTATATATATATAAGTTTGTGAAAGGAGACTTACAGTGAAACAGCCCCACAATACAGTTATATATATATATATATGAAAGCGGTAAATGAAAGCGGGTAAACACTTACTCGGTTGTAGAGCTTCCATGCTGTTTGGTTAGTTGTTCAACAAAGAAAGATTGAAAACAACAGTATATTCAAAATCAAAGGAGAAAGTGCTTTGAAAAAGAAAGATTTGGGGCTTACAGCTCAAGGAGAGGCCCAGGGTTTTATCAGTGAGCGCACTGTTGAATTTGTACAGAGGGACTTATACAAATGACTGAGGCCCAAGAAAGGTTTTTTGTACAAAGGGATGGGTCTTACACTCTATTAGAGGCCCAAGTGAGTTTAAAGAAAAGAAATGGGTCTTACTACTCGAGGGTAGGCCCAATGGTTAATTTTGAAAAGGGCGATGGTCGCGCCGAGGTTTTGGAAACACCGTGGGACTTATACAAGTGACTGAGGCCCAAAATTTTGGTATTTACAAAGGGGTTGGGTCTTACACTCTATTAGAGGCCCAAAGAGTTTAAAGAAAAGAAATGGGGCTTACAACACGAGGGGAGGCCCATAGTCTTTATTTTCAAGATGAATATTCACTTTTAAAATGCTTAAAAACAATTAAAAATGAATTTATTCACAAAAATACCAACTATATTAAATAAATAATATAAATTTTATTTTTTTGTAGAATAAAATATTTTACTATTTTTGTGATTTTTCAGAAAAAGAACCAATAAAAAATAATCAAAATTGAAGGAGTTATTAATTTTCCAAATTATTAAAAAATAATAAGAAAATATAAAAAAGAGGGGTTGGGTCTTACACTCTATTAGAGGCCCAAAGTGTATTTTTGTACAAAATATGGGGATTACAACTCAGGGAGAGGCCCAAAATATTTTCAGTTTGAAAATGGCGATCGCGCCGAGATTTATAACGTATCGGGACTTATACAATAGCTGAGGCCCAAAATTGTTTCGTTAAAAAAAAGGTTTGGGTCTTACACTCTAATAGAGGCCCAAGTGTTGAAAAATGAAAAGAAATGGGACTTACAACTCAAAGAGAAGCCCAGTTGATTTTCGTTTGAAAATGGCGATCGTGCCGAAGTTTTCTTTTAACGCAGAGGGACTTATACAATAAGTGAGGCCCGAAATAATTTTGGTTAAAAGGGGGTTGGGTCTTACACTCTAATAGAGGCCCAAAAGTTTTGAATGGGTCTTATAGCTCGAGGAGAGGCCCAAGGTTATTTCTTAAAAAGGCGACGATCGCGCCGTTTGTTTTTGACGGTATCGGGGCTTATACAATGAATGAGGCCCAAAAATGATTTGGTCAAAAAAGGATTGAGTCTTACACTCTATTAGAGGCCCAAGTGTTTAAAAAAGATTTGTTAAGGTGAAAATTAAAGAAAACCCCAATTTCATTTTTTAGGCATTTTTTAAAGAAAAATTAAGTAAAAAATGATAAAAAATATCAAATAAAAATCATTAAATAAATATTAAAGTTTATGAAAAAAATATTTTATCAACATAAATATTTAAAATCATTTTGGTTTTAAAAATCAAGAAAAAAAAATAAATCATTTTAAAAGCATTTAAAACAATTTAAAACACTATTTTTAAATATATTAAAAATAATACTTTTTTTTTATTTTTTTGGATTAAAATATTATGGGGTACGAATTGGAAAATGATAATTTTTTGCTATGTGAAAAAAATTGGTTGAGTTTTGAAAATAAAAAGTAAGAAAAAGAGAAAAGATATCAAAATATCATTTTCGACATTTTTTTGGGGTAAAAACGAGTACCGAAACTTTAATTTTCAACACGTTTATATCAAATTTCAAACACTCATAACTCTCTCAATTTTTATCGGAATCAAAATCTGGAAATACCTGCCTGACCGATTTTTCGCAAGGAATCCGATGATATTACTCACGCGCACGGAAAATCGACGCACAAAACACAGAAAAAACTGCTATCGTTTTGAAAATACCGTTCCACGCCGAATTTCCAACACGCGTAACTCTCTCGATTTTTATCGGAATCAAAATCCGGAAGTACCTACCTGACCGATTTTTTGCAAGGAATCCGATGGTATTACTCACGCACACGGAAAATCGATGTATAAAATGTAGAAATTAAAAAACAAAAACTATCATCGATTAAAAACATCGTTCCGCATTGAATTTCAAACACGCGTAACTTTCTCGATTTTTAACCGAATCAAGATCCGCAAAAGCCTATCCTGACCTATTTTTCGCAAGGAATCCAATGGTATCACACACGCACGCTGAAACTCAACGTACAAAACGCAGCGATAAAAAAATCAGAGCTGCTGTCGTTTAAAACATCGTTCCGCGTAAAATTTCCAACGCGCGCAACTCTCTCGATTTTTAACCGAATCAAGATCCGCAAGAGCCTATCTTGACCGATTTTTCGCAAGGAATCCAACGGTATTACTCACGCACACAGAAAATCGACGCACAAAACGTAGAAATTAAAAAACAAAAACTGCTATCGTTGCTTTCGACGCCGTTTCGCGTAAAATTTCCAACGCGCGTAACTCTCTCAATTTTCATCGGAATTGAAATCCGTAAAAACCTATCTTGACCGATTTTTTGCAAGAAATCCAATGGTGTTATTCACGCACTCAGAAACTCACTGTACAAAGTGAAAAAAATAGATCCGCTATCGTTAATTCGACGCCGTTTCGCGTAAAATTTCCAACGCGCGTAACTCTCTCAATTTTCATCGGAATTGAAATCCGTAAAAACCTATCTTGACCGATTTTTCGCAAGGAATCCAATGGTATTATTCACGCACTCGGAAACTCATTGTACAAAGCAAAAAAACAGAACGATATCGTTAATTCGACGCCGTTTCGCGTAAAATTTCCAACGCGTGTAACTCTCTCAATTTTCATCGGAATTGAAATCCGTAAAAACCTATCTTGACCGATTTTTCACAAGGAATCCAATGGTGTTACTCATGCAAACTAAAACTTAATGTATAGAACACACCGATGAAGAAAAGACAGAACTGAACATGGTTTCAAAACAACCAAAATTCCACATAAAAACATGTCAAAATGCAAACAGTGGGAGGATGACAACATACACATTAAGGACTACATTTTTACCTCAAGAATTGTTCAAAATGATGCATGTATGTGGACAACAAAGGAAAGCATGATTCAAAGAATTCAAGTTGTGGATTTTACCTCTTTTTTGGAGATTTTGGGCAACCTTCCAAGTGCTTTGTTCCAAAAATGATTTGATGCTTTGGACAACCTCAAATGACCTCTTAGAAGCTTTTAGGATGGTTGGAATTGGCTGGAAACCTTTGGAGCAAGTTTGTGCACTTTCTCGCGAAATGGTCAAAAACGGCCAAAATGCCAATTCTCTCAAATGGTGTTCCAGATGTGTGGCACCATTTGGGATAGTTCAAGGATGATATTTAGAGTGTGTTTGAGGTTTTATCTGGCTTGGAAAGTGACTGAATCAAGACATGGCTTGAAAAATGCAAAAAAGTGCCATTTTGAGGTTTTGAGAGGTGACTTTGTGATGTTGTGATTACAGGTCACTTTTGATGGTTTACACAGCTTACATATGATATATATAAGGTATGTGTGTGATTAGTTTGAGTGGAATTGCTCTCTAGCTCAAAAACTCAGAATTTCCTTACTAATGAAGGCATTTTGGAGTGAAAGGGAGAATTTGAGGAAAACATCTGTTTGATGGCTTTGGTGTACTCAAACTGAGCACAAATGAGCTCTATTTATAGTGGAGCAAGTTTGTTTTGGGATCCACAGTGAATGGTGGCTGCAGCAGGTGTTTGTTCCAAGTTGGCCAATGGAAATGCAAGTCTCCTCTAGCCATTGACTAGAGGTTAGGGCATAGGCTGCTGGTTCCCTTGGTCTTGGATAAGTCTTGACTAATTTCAGATGAGAATGGCTCAGTACATGCCACCTCTAAGCATCCATTAAATGCTCCAAACCAAAATTGGAGTTTTGTCCCTCTTTTAGGGATTTCTAGGCTTTGGCATGCTTTTCTTTATTCCTTGGACTTGGGAGGTTCATGGATCAGATCATCCCACTTGGATTTGATCCTTAGATGTGTCCAAACTGATGACAAGGCTTGATAATTCGTGTGGCACAAAAAATGTGTAAAATCTGCCTTGAAAAATTCAGCTTCAGCAAGCCATTTTGTAAGATCCATAACTCCCTGCTCGAGTATGCTATATGGACGTTCTAGGACTTTTCAGAAAGCTTAGATGACGTACTTCAACTTTGATGTTTAACATTAGACCTGGTTCAACTTGGATCATGGAGAAAAACAGCCTTGAAGTTGGGACATTGTGCTGAAAAATGTCAATTTTAACTTTTTAGCCATTTTGATCCAAGCATAACTCAAAATCCTTAATGAATTGGACTTAGGTCTAGTTGAAGTTTTTGTAGAGGGTAATGAGGGCTACAAATCAAGGTTTGGATGGTGAAAAATGGATTTGTGGTTTAGGAGTTATGATCTTCCAAAGTTGGTACCCTTGCCACTTTTTTTCATAACTTAGAAAAATTTCTAAGTTTTTATGGTTACCCCTTTTACAAGTTATCCCACTTTCTTTGATTTTTCTTGATGAATGATGATTCTAATCACACATTAACATCATTTTAGGGTTAAAAAACCATTTTTATGAAAAATCTCAAAAAGTCAAAGTTTGACTTTTGTGCACAGTTGACTTTTTATCAGATGAATTCCAAACCGTGCGATTCTTCAGGAAATCATGTCCTTGACCTAAATCAAAATTGATGGACATGTTCCAAGGGTGTTATAGGGTATATTTAATTGTGTCCCACGGCTTGGGAGCATGTCATGGTCAAAAGTCAAAGCTACAGTTGACTTTTCTCGCGAAACCCCAACTGTGGTTCAGATGAAATTGAAACTTGTTGCTCAAGCTTCTTGGGTTAATCCATTGTTGCAAATGGATCAACGTGGTATGTTGGAGACCCTCAAATCATGTCTTGAGGTCTTGGCTCATGATTTGTCCCAAAAGTCAACTTAGCGGTAAATTAGGTCAAGAAACCCTAATTCCTGATTATCGATGTATGTATCCCCTGATGCTAAATTGACTTGATGATGGGGTTTATGATGTTTCATGGAGCATTTTAGGTTATGCTTTGAAGCATTGGCTCATGCCCAGAGGAAAATTTCCATCTGGAGGCCCTAGTCGACCAAACCCTAATTTGGTGACACTGGCGATCCTGAGGCTTGATCCACCTAGAAGGGAGCAAACTTGTGCTTAATCCTTGAAGTGGAAGTCCTCTTGATCCATTGTGGATATTTAAGAGGCTAGACAAGTTGAAGATCATGTCATTCCTTGATTGATCCTTTTTATAAGAGCTCTGCGAGGGCTTGAAACTCTAAATCCTGTTTGTAGTGAATGCTCACCCACCTTTGGGGAGACTAATGATGTATGATGGTCCATCCATATTGTGCTAATGATTTGCACAATGATGGGAAATCTTAGTGGTCAAAATTTGGGGTATGACACTCACGACGTTTATGGATCGCTTTAGGTCCTCTTTGTATAAGGCTCACGATCTGATCGCTTTAGGTCCTCTTTGTATAAGGCTCACGATCGTCTATAACGTCGCTTTAGGTCCTCTCGGTATAAGGCTCACGACTGTTATAGTAGATTCCCTCTGGAATTGATTCGTCGCTCACACCCACTAGGGCACACGACATCACAAAAATGCATATCATAATGCTTGGCATACAATGACTCGTGACAATCAAATGCATACATATATACACCCATGTGAACCATCTCAACAACAATAATCATGCTTTGCAATCAAGCCCAAAACAATGCATTTATTTGCCATAAGGCCACAAACCATCATCACAACATTTCATCACATATATTCCCATCATATAACAACACACAAGTTATACTTAATATATCGAAAGCACATTGCATGATAACACATCAATTGCACACAATTACGACAGTAAAAGTCGACAAAACGACACATTTCCAAACTCCTGACATAATTAAATCGGCCACCAATCTCAAAACCATCTTAATAAGAAAGAACATTTCAATAGCTTTCCAACGGTACTAAGAACGTTCAAAACGGATAATCGGAACATAAGTTATGGAATTAAAAAGAAAGGGAATCGCGAAATGGCAAAATTATGCAATCGTGCTGGCCATACGCGTAATGCCCTGGGCCATACGCGTACTACCTTGCCCCATACGCGTACCATTACGCATTTCAGCAGATGGCCATAAAAAATGGATTTCCATACACGTATTGCCCTCAATTGCACCTGCCATACGCGTGTTGTCCAACCCAATACGCGTATTGCCATGCCTGTTACGCGTAACGGCAGCGGAAACCCAGAATTTTCCTGCAGAATTTCTGCTGTGAAATTCATCCAATTCTCTCCCAAATCTCACCTAAACATCAGCCAATTACCAATTGAATGCACAACAACATATATTTAACATGTATCAACAATAAGGAACCTTAAAACATGATTTCCGACACAAATTGTATCAAATTCTAACAATCTCAACATATTCATTGTTATGGTTTTCTATTCAATTTCAACCAAACATCAACCAAATGCACACATACATAATCATACACAAGCATAGAATAATCGAGTTTCGCACCCTTACCCGATTAATCGTGTTTTGAAATGTTGGTTGATTCGATTCCTTAAACCCCAAGTTTTCCTCCTTTTTCTTCTTTCCTTTCTCTTTTCCTTCTTTCTCTTTTCCTTCCTTACTATTTTCTCTCTTTTTTTCTCTTTAAGTTTCTAACTTAAGAAAAATAAGTAAAATGACCAAAATACCCCTGCACTCAAATATCTCTCAAACGCTCCCAAAACGCGATAAAACATAATAACGATGAAAAATAATATATTTCCAAATAAAAGTCAAGAATAAAATAATATAAAAACAAAAATAATTAAATCGACTCGATTAAATAAATCTAACAAAACTGGGGCGTTACATTGCACGCCAAGCAAGTCCAACTCGGTTTTCTCACTTCACATGACTATTTGAGCTGTAAAGTATGCCGTGAGAGTGACCAAGGATGTGCTCTCGTTCAAAGAACTTTACAACACTTGTTAAACCATTGGTGGCTTTCGATCTATCTAGACGAAGACACGCAACAAATCAGTGTGACAAACGGGAACCCTACTAGACGTCAAAGTCAGGATGTTCGATCTATGGAGATGGATCTAGTAAGGTTACACTGCATCCAAAGCGGACGTGGCCAGGTGCCACCGCACAATAATGAACACTGTAGAGTCTGCTCAAAGAATAACCAAGGATGCTACCTCGTGCGAGCTGCTCTTCAAAGTCAGTTGGATCGTAAAGAGATGCAACCATGTCCAAGTTCTGGGTCAATCAACTGGACGCCGGACTACTTCGCTGATCAAATCAAGGACGTTGTCATAATCTCTAATCATCAGAGAAACAAAGATGTTTGTGCCATCATCCCTCTACTTGATGACTCAAAAGTTCCTAACCTGGAACCAATTGAAATTACTTACAATGGTCAGAAAAATCAGAAGGCTCTCGTAGTTATCTATCTGCCGGGAACATTACCGTATGAATCAACTAAGGCTATCCCTTACAAGTACGGTGCGACAACAATTGAGAATGGAAAGGAAATTCCATTACCCTCTGTCGTGAATATTGCAGACATCAGTTGAGTAACACAGAGCGGTCGAATCTTCAATCGAGGAGTTGGAGAACCTACCAAAGAAAAGGAACCTTAAACTGAAGTTCCCGTTCAACCAGTCGGTCAATCCAGTGATCCCGACCTTTCAAAAAATGAGGATGAGATGCTGAAGCTCATCCAAAGGAGTGAATACAACATTGTTGATCAGCTGTTGCAAACTCCTTCAAAAATCTCGGTACTATCTCTTTTACTCAGTTCCGAAGCTCACAGGGAGGCTCTACAGAAAGTCTTAGAGCAAGCCTTTGTGGAACAGGATGTAACAATCAGACAGTTCGATGGCATCGTCTCTAACATCACTTCCTGCAACAATTTGGGATTTAGTGATGAGGAACTACCGGAAGAGGGCCGCCGTCACAACATGGCACTCAATATCACAGTTAACTGCCAGGACGATGCATTAGCCAGCGTACTGGTAGACACCGGATCGGCTCTCAACGTTATGCCGAAGTCTACTTTAATGCGACTATCACTTAAAGGATCTCCGATGAGGACCAGTGATGTCACCTTCAAAGCATTCGACAGATCCTGAAAAACTATTATCGGCGAAGTCGACCTTCCCATAACTATCGGTCCACACACTTTTCAAGTCACTTTCCAGGTCATGGACATCCGAGCAACATACAGCTGTTTGTTGGGAAGACCTTGGATACATCAGGCTGGGGCAGTCACTTCGACACTTCACCAGAAGCTAAAGTTCGTCAAGAACGACCAACTCGTCATAGTCTGTGGAGAGCAAGCCTTGCTCGTGAGTAACTTATCGTTATCCACTATTGTAGAACCAGAAGGGGTAGTCGGAATCCATTTCCAAGCGCTTTCGCTACATAATGACAATCAACCCGAAAGAAGAACATCAATTTCCTTGTACAAAGATGCTCTCAAAGCGGTCGAAAGTACCTATACAGCAGGATGGGGACAAATTGTCATCCCTACTAACAATAACAAAAAGAAACGCCTTGGGTTTTCCTCGACCTGTGCTCGGACTGCTGCTAATGATGAAGGTCTTCATCCCATTCAGGATTTCTTTCACAGTGGAGGTTTTCTTCACCCAGTGTCTCAAGAAGTACATACCATCAACGAGGGTGATTCCTTCGATATAGAGGAAGAATGGAAATCCTATCTCAATGAGGACAGTTACATGTCGCAGGACGAAACGCAGACTCCCTTTTGCTTTCCTGCACAGAGCCCGAGATTTATACCAAGGTCAGACGTCAAAATGATATACGGAGATTGTGATCCGGAAGGATGTCGTGCTCCACCCAATTCATTATAGGAAGAAACTCCGATGAAATACAACTTTGACCACGACTATTATGGCCCGGTGGATGGCCTGCCTATATGGCAGCCGTACCCAGGAGACTTGGGGCAAGAGAATCAGCCGAACAATGAAAATCAGTTAAGTATCCTCGAAAAGAATACCTGCGTCCCCACCATGTCATGGGATCGACACTCAGGGTATTCTGAAAATTCCCAGCACGACGATGAATTTGCAAAGTTCGCAGGACTAAAATTCATCAACTACGCTTTTCCCGAGGTCAACGTCGTTGAAAGGGATGACTCCTCTAGTTCCAAAGAAGTGTGGGACACCCTGGGATAACGAGTGGTAAATACGACTTCATTGTCAAATACACCGCTCCCGAAAGCTCTCGTATCAGGCTTGAAGACATCCGGCCAACTGGATGGGGAGATACACTTGAGAGTACGAATACTGTGCAAAATACAACTGAGGAATCCTCCTACAACAACTATGCCTGGGAGACAGATTCCAACGATCCTGCTCTGCCAGAAATCAATGTCATTTCTGAGGACAAACCAAGAAAGAAGGTACCAGACTTTGTGATTCACCGAGGAGTTCACCACCAATGGGTTGCTGTCAATGTCCTGAAAGTCGTCCATAAGTATAAGTAATTGCCGTCTTTACTTTAAACCTTTCACCCGGCCCAAGTGAAACGGATGTTTTGATATGGCTCACTTTCTGTAAATGTACCTCTTCGTTTCGCCCAAAGCGACAGAATTTTGTTTTATAGGGCTGTAGTTTCAAGTTTCGACATATCATAAATAAAACAACGTCGTTCTCTAATTTCCGCAATTGTTGCTGTTTTCTCTTTTTACTTTTCTAGAAAATGGTAATCCTAAAAAACTTTAATAATAAAAACAAGCATTTTTCAGAAAATACACTTCACACACTCTTGCATTCTCTCTATCTCTTCTAAACACAAATCATCACGTCTTGTAGACTGCGTGTTTTAAACCCTGTTGAAACACGCGATCAAATGCCTTCTCCCAACTTTGAGTTCCCGGTATTTGAGGCTGAAGAAGAAGAGGACATAGAAATTCCAGAAGAGATCTCCCGATTACTCAGACAAGAGGAAAGGTCCATCGAACCTCACAAAGAGCCATTGGAAACGGTCAACTTAGGTTCAGAAAAAGAGAGAAAAGAGGTCAAGATTGGGGCACTGCTCAGTCCGACTGTCAAAGAAGGTTTGATAAAGCTTCTCAAAGAGTGTCCCGATGTATTTACTTTATCCTATCAGGATATGCCAGGGTTGGATACCAGCATCATGGAACATCATCTACCGTTAAGATCAGAATGTCCGCTAGAAAAACAAGGTTGAGAAGGACTCACCCGGACATGGCCTTCGAAATCAAAGAGGAAGTGCAAAAGCAAATTGACGCAGGTTTCCTCGCCACATCAGAATATCCTCAATGGCTGGCCAACATGGTGCCAGTTCTGAAAAAGGACGGAAAAGTCAGAATGTGTGTAGACTACAGAGATCTAAATAAGGCCAGTCCGAAGGATGACTTTCCTTTGTCACGCATTGACATACTGGTCGACAGTACAACAAAGTTCAAAGTATTCTCCTTTATGGATGGATTCTCGGGCTATAATCAGATAAAAATGGTGCCAAAAGATATGGAGAAAACTTCATTTATCACCCCATGGGGCACCTTTTGTTACAAGGTGATGCCGTTCGGTTTGAAGAATGTCGGGGCAACCTATCAAAGGGCCATGACAACTCTGTTTCATGACATGACACACAAGGAAATCGAGGTATATGTCGATGATATGATCGCCAAATCAAAAACAGAAAATGAGCACGTTGAGCATCTGTCAAAATTATTCGAGCATTTGGGAAAGTTCAAACTTCGCTTGAATCCCAACAAGTGTACCTTTGCAGTCCGTTTAGGGAAACTGATAGGGTTCATCGTCAGCCAGAAAGGAATTGAGGTTGATTGTGACAAGGTCAAGGCCATTCAAGAAATGCCTTCTCCAGAGACAGATAAGCAAGTCAGGGGATTCCTAGGACGTCTGAACTACATTTCCAGATTTATATTCCTCATGACCGCGACATGCGCGCCGATCTTCAAATTACTCAAAAAGAATCAGGACTGCGTTTGGACAGAAAACTGCCAAACCGCCTTCGACAGTATCAAGAAATACCTGTTGAACCCACCGATTATATCACCTCCAGTGGAAGGAAGGCCACTAATCATTTACTTAACCGTCTTGGAAGACTCCATGGATTGTGTACTTAGCCAACAAGACGAAACAAAAAGGAAAGAGTCTGCCATCTACTATCTGAGCAAGAAATTTACCGAGTGTGAAACTCGGTACACTATGCTTGAGAAAACTTGTTATGCTCTGGCTTGGGCAGCCAAACATCTTCGCCAGTACATGATTCGTCACACTACTTGGTTAATCTCAGAAATGGATCCGATCAAGTACGTTTTTGAAAAGCCTGCTCTCACGGGAAGGATTGCCCGTTGGCAGATGTTGCTATCAGAATATGACATAGAATACCACGTATAGAAAGCCGTTAAAGGAAGTGTTTTAGCCGATCATTTGGCTCATCAACCGATTAACAATCAAGAATCAGTCGGATTTGACTTCCCGGACGAAGATGTCATGTATTTGAAAATGAAAGATTGCGATGAACCGCTACCCAGTGAAGGGCCAAAACCAGGTTCCCAATGGGGACTAATCTTTGACGGAGCTGTAAATCATTATGGAAACAGAATTAGGGAAATTATCATAACACCTCAGGGTACCCACATTCCTTTCACTGCCAGAATGACATTCAAATGTACAAACAACGAGGCCGAATACGAAGCTTGTATCATGGGTCTCAAAGAAGCGATCGACTTAAGGATCAATAACTTGGATGTATATGGTGACTCAGCCTTGGTTATCAATCAGATCAAAGGAGATTGGAACACATACCAATAAGGATTGATTCCTTACAAAGACTATGCGAGAAGGTTGTTACCATTCTTCAACAGAATCGAGTTTCATCATATCCCTCGTGAAGAGAATCACATGGTTGATGCATTAGCCATTCTCTCTTCCATGATTAGTGTAGGTCAATGGAATGACATACCTAAGATCGACATAATGCGCCTTGAACGACCCGCTTACATCTTCACGATCGAAGCAATCATAGACGACAAACCTTGGTATCACGATATCAAATGCTTCCTCAGAAACAAGAGTACCCACCTGGGGCATCAAGAAGAGATAGAAAAACCCTCAGAAGACTGGCTGGAAACTTTTTCCTAAGCGGTAATACCCTATATAAGAGAAACTTTGACATGGTCTTGCTCCGATGCATGGACAGACCAGAAGCAAACAGGCTGATAAAAGAAATTCATGAAGGATCTTTTGGCACTCATGCCAACGGACACACAATGGCAAGAAAAATTCTGAGGGCAGGGTACTACTGGTTGACCATGGAATCCGACTGCTACAAGTACATGAGGAGGTGTCACAAGTGTCAGATATACTCAGACAAAATTCATGCACCGCCAACGCATCTCAAAGTTATTTCTTCCCCCATGGCCTTTTTCTATATGGGGAATCAACATGATTGGTATGATCGAACCCAAGGCTTCAAACGGACATCGGTTCATCCTGGTAGCCATTGACTACTTCACCAAGTGGGTCGAAGCAGCGTCATACGCCAATGTAACCCGACAAGTGGTAGTCCGCTTTATCAAAAGCAATCTCATCTGCCGTTATGGTGTTCTGAGCCCGATCATTACGGATAATGGATCTAACTTGAACAATAAGATGATAAAAGAGTTGTGCGCTGAGTTCAAAATCGAACACCATAACTCATCTCCCTACCGACCTAAGATGAACGGCGCGGTAGAAGCGGCTAACAAGAACATCAAGAGGATCGTTCAAAAGATGGTTGTAACCTACAAAGACTGGCACGAGATGTTACCCTTTGCTCTTCACGATTATCGCACATCTGTCCGCACTTCAACAAGGGCAACCCCTTTTTCTCTAGTATATGGCATGGAAGCAGTGCTCCCCATAGAGGTAGAGATCCCATCAATCCGGGTATTGATGGAAGCTAAGCTAACCGAGGCTGAATGGTGTCAAAGTCGACACGATGAACTGAATCTGATTGAATAAAAGTGAATAACGACTCTATGTCACGGTCAGTTGTATCAGCGAAGAATGAAGAAGCCGTTTGACAAAAAGGTCCTACCTCACGTCTTCAGGAAATGAGACCTCGTGCTCAAGAAGATACAATCATTCCTCACTGATCCCCGGGGTAAATGGACTCCGAACTATAACGACCCTAATGTGGTCAAGAAGGCTTTCTCAGGCGGCGCCTTGAGACTCGCAACCATGGACGGAGAGGAATTTTCCTACCCCACAAATGTTGACATAGTCAAGAAATACTTCGCCAAAAATAAAAAAGAAAAAAAAGAAAAAAAAACGTCACGGTGGATTGAAAACCCGAAAGGGCGGTCCAGGAAAAAATTAGAGACCTAATCAAAAATCATCCCGGTGGATTGGAAACCTCAAAGTACAATCCAGGCAAAAGTTAGGGATAATGGCAAGTAACTATGTTCAACAAAAGGGGCAAATCCCTCAGCAGTAGTTACACCATCCGTCAGAAATCTCGATCAAGGTCATCTTCGACAGAAGCTCAGGATACCCATAATTCAAAGTTGGTAGAAGGATAGCGGTCGTTATGTTTCAACATAGCCCTTTTCCCTGTAAATTACCATTTTCTAACTTTGTATATACTCCATGGAATCACACGTTGGCTGATCTCCATCCTATCAATAAAATTTGAGCCCTCGTGCTTTTGTTTGCAATTCTCATTTGTTTTAGCTTTACCGAATGATGTTTTTAACATGATTAACGATTCTTGAAATAAAACAAAAATGAATTTACTTGTTAAACTTTTTCTGCTTTTAAAATAAAGATGGCAATTCCTTTTGACTATTAAACATCGAAAGAACATCGATCACTCCTGCAAAGGCGTTTGAGCTTTAAAGTGCAGAATCGAAGTATTCCTTCTCAAGCCAATACGCTCGAGCGACGGATCAGCAGTGTCATATGCGAATGTTCCGTCTGACATCACCGGCAGAGTTCTTACCTCCTAAGCCCGACCAACGGTTTTCCCCGGGTGGACTATCTCTCCTAAGCAAGGTAGAATTGCTATCTTGAACCAGCGATACTTTTCATCTCCCGCAATGGCCGAGTATCCAGTCGTGTTCACTCACTAGTCTATATGTTGCGTCAGTTTTGTCAGCATAAACATACATGCAGCATGCATTGATTTACATCCATATTCATATTGCATCACTATCACTCTAGTCGGTTTTGTTCCCTAGTGATGAAAGTCCTCTCAATCGAGTTGTCAGATCTTTCCCTGTCAGGGGATGTCACGTCTGAACAATCGATCCTCCAGTTTATTTCTAGATCGAAGTTGGTTCCTTGACCACTTTGATAAATTGAACCTCTAAAAGGCGAGAAGCCCTTCCACAAATGTCACTCTTCGCCATTGAAGATGATATATTCGCTTTTCCGAATTAAGGAAAATCCCCGGAGAAAGCCTATTAACAAAAATTCGCGGATGAAAAGGTCATCGGCACCTCAAAGTTGGATTACATCAAATGGCATCTCTCTAGGAAAATTCGGCGAGAAGTTTGAGGAAAACCGCTACGAATAGCGTCCCTTGTCAAGAAAGTTTATTGACAAAAGAAACTGAGACCAGTTCCTTGGTAGTAAACCAGGATCGAGGGGAAGTTTACACCAGAAACCTAGACCAGTTCCTTGGTAGAAAACCAGGATCGAGGGGAAGTTTACATCAGAAACTGAGACCAGTTCCTTGGTAGGAATCCAGGATCGAGGGGAAGTTTAAAAAAGAAACTGAGACCAGTTCCTTGGTAGGAAACCAGGATTGAGGGGAAGTTTACATAAAAAACTGAGACCAGTTCCTTGGTAGGAAACCAGGATCGAGGGGAAGTTTATTTCAAAAAAATTGAGACCAGTTCTTTGGCTGAAGACCATGATCGAGGGGAAGTTTCTACCTTTTCTAAGCATCATTGCTTAGCTAAAAGAAGATGGATTGGCAAACTGCCATTCATAACCACCGTCAAAATTTTGGGTATTCCGATATTTAATCCTCTTGCACCCCGAATGCCCGAATACCTTCGTCATTCACACCTTCGGGGCCAAAAAGATTAAATAGGGGCATCTGACATACCCCAAATTTTGACCACTAAGATTCCCATCATTGTGAAAACCATCATCACAATATGGATGAACTTTTACACTCATCAGTCTCCCCAAAGATGGGTGAGCATTCACTACAATCAAAGATTAGGGTTTCCAGCCCTCTCAGAGCACTTAGACAAAGGATCAATCAAGAAATGACATGATCTTCAACTTGTATAAATCTTTCAAACAACCACAAAGGATCAAGAGGACTCCCACATCAAGAATTAAGCACAAGGCTGCAGCATTCCAAGTGGATCAAGCCTCAAGATCGCCGGTGTCACCAAATTAGGGTTTTGGTCGACCAAGGCCTCCAGATGGAGATTTTCCTCTAGGGCATGAGCCAATGCTTCAAAACATAACCTAAGATACTCCAAGGGACCTCATGGACCCAATCATCAAGTCAATTTAGCCTCAGGGGATGCATACATCAAAAATCAGGAATTAGGGTTCCTTGACCTAATTCACCCCTAAGTTGACTTTTGGGATAAAACATGAGCCAAGACCTCAATACATGATTTGAGGGTCTCTCATATACCACATTAATCCATTTGCAATAATGGATTAATCCAAGAAGCTTGATCAACAAGCTTCAATTTCATCAGGACCACAGTTAGGATTTCGCGGGAAAAGTCAACTGTATCTTTGACTTTTAACCCAGGCATGCTCCAAAACCTTGGGACATGATTCAATACACCCCATAACACCCATGGAACATGTCCATCAAGTTTGATTTAGGTCAAGGACTCGATTTCATGGAGGATCGCATAGTTTGGAATTCATCTGACAAAAAGTCAACTGTGCACAAAAGTCAACTTTGACTTTTTGAGATTTTTCACAATTATGGTTCCTTAACCCTAAAATGATGTTAATGTGTGATTTGAATCATCATTCATCAAGAAAAATCAAGAAAAGTGGGATAACTTGTAAAAGGGGCAACCATAAATAACTTAAAAATTTTCTAAGTTATGGAACAAAGTGGCTAGGGTACCAACTTTGGAGGATCATATCTCCTAAACTACAAGGACATTTTTCCCCATTCAAAGCTGGATTTGTAGCTCTCATGGCCCTCTACAAAAGTGTCAACTACACCTCATTCCAATTCATTATGGATTTTGAGTTATGGTTGGATCAAAATGGCTGAAAACATGAAATATTACTTTTTCCAACACTTAGTGAAATTTTCACTAAGTCAGAATCTGTTTCACTTTTCCAGTAAAGTAAGGGAATTTTTCACTTGTGAAATTCTGGCACAGATATCAGATGTCCTATACAGATGTTGAGACACTGATATCCAACACAATGAACAAGATAACAATTAAAAATAACAGTGCAGAAAGTAAATAACACAGCGATATGTTTACCCAGTTCGGTCTAACACACCTACTCTGGGGGCTACCAAGCCAGGGACGAAATCAATATACGATAGTATCAATTTACAGATCATACAACACCCGAATAATCTGATCACTTAATCATTACCCTTCCTATGACTTCTACCTAAGACTCACCTAGTTATGAGGCCCTCCTCAAATCCCTCTACAACCACAACCCGTGATTGGTACCTTTCCACACAAGAAACAAAAACAAAAGACACACTTTCAAAACACACAATCCTCAATACTTCACAGCTTATGAGAATTGACACACAAGAAACTCAATGCTTAAAAGCTTTTGAGTAACTTGACAGAACTTACAACAAAAAAATCAGTCCTTATACTGTTATCAGAATGATACCAGTTAGGCTCACAAAAATACTCGAAAAACCTAACAAAACACAAGTAAGTTCCACACCTAAAACTAGGTTTACATCAGCCAATATATAACAATTAATCTGGACTGAATTGGGCTTCAAAAACGCAGCAAATAGACTGCTCACAAATCTGCAAAATTAACTCCAACAAAATAGGTCTTCAATCCAAAGTTTCCTATTATGTCTCCATGATTAGAAACATCAGCAAATCCGAAAACCAACAAATAACCACAATCCAAAAATGCTTTGGATGCCACATAGGATAACCAAATATTCACAGAATATTCAGTAACAATTCATAGTAACAGAATCTGCATTAATACTGAATCCACAGCGCGATGTCCTATGAGCTGGTATGGGACATCTTCATCCGACATGTTGAAAGCATCCACTTAGAACATTAAGATTCAACATCTTGCAGCTATAATAGTTTTAGCAAAATAAATGCCAACCACAAAAGCACAGAAATAACAATCTCCCCCTTTGGCTTATTTTGGCTAAAACTACACACACGCTAAAACTTGTAAAGAAGCACAAAACAGCAAAAAAATATCCATATATCCATATATCAGACAGCAGCGAAAATACCAACATCACACAGCAAAAACATCCAGCAAAAACATATTCATCATAGCAGCACTCCTCTTCAGCTGCATACTACACTCAGTACAGCAAACAACTCATCATAGCAGCCTGGAAAAACTCCCCCTCAACAGCAGTAACATTCCACATTCTCCCCCTCAACTACTGCAGCAACACAGGCACACAAGAACTCTCCACACAAACATCCACACAAACATACTACTCTCCCTTTTTAGCCATAAATATGACAAAGGCAAGTAGAACAAGTTAAAGTAAAAGGAGACCAAATTAGACTGCATCAGAGAGTAGATGCACACCATATCACATGCCCAAATGTCATGCACAAACTTCAGCACTTTCCCTTCATTTACACACTACACTACCAGATTCTCCTTTAGTCTTTTCAATCTGGCAGCTAGAAGGAACATTGATTTCTATAGTTCTTCATGAATGCACACCCCAAGTCTGCTCCTCAGGTTTTCAAACTGAACTGCATCCAGAGCCTTGGTAAATATGTCAGCAAGCTGATTTTCTATGCTCACATGCTCAAGAGTTATGACTTTGTCCTCCACAAGTTCTCTGATGAAGTGATGCCTGATATCAATGTGCTTAGTCCTGCTATGTTGAATGGGATTTTTGGAAATATTAATAGCACTCAGGTTGTCACAAAATAGTGTCATGACATCTTGTGTGACATTATACTCAAATAACATCTGCTTCATCCATACCAGTTGAGCACAACTACTACCAGCTGCTATGTACTCAGCTTCAGTAGTAGAAAGGGATACTGAATTCTGCTTCTTGCTAAACCATGAAATAAGATTATTTCCCAAAAATAAACATCCTCCAGAGGTACTCTTCCTATCGTCAGCACTTCCAGCCCAATCAGCATCACAATAACCTAATAAAATGGGACTTGAATCATGGGAGTAAAGCAACCCATAATCACATGTACCACTCACATACTTTAGAATTCTCTTTACTTGATTGATGTGACTGACCTTGGGTTCTGCTTGATATCTTGCACACACACCAACAGCAAATGTTATGTCTGGCCTACTTGCTGTAAGATACAGCAGACTGCCAATCATACTTCTATATACACTTTGTTCAACATTCACCCCCTTTTCATCTTTGGATAACTTCAAGTGAGTAGGAGCAGGAGTCCTCTTATGCTTGGCATTATCCAGTCCATACTTCTTCATAATGTTCCTCGTATATTTGCTCTGACAAATAAAAATGGAGTCTTCCATCTGCTTGACTTGTAATCCAAGGAAGTAGGTCAATTCACCCACTAAGCTCATGTCAAATTCAGACTGCATTTGAGTGACAAAATGTTGGACCATTTCATCCGACATCCCGCCAAACACAATATCATCAACATAAATCTGAGCAATCATTAGTTTCCCATCCTTCTCCTTGACAAAAAGAGTTTTATCAATACCACCCTTCCTGTACCCATTGTTAACTAAGAACTCAGTCAGTCTTTCATACCAAGCTCGTGGAACTTGTTTCAGCCCATACAAAGCCTTCTTCAGCTTGTACACATGATCAGAAAAGTTTGGATCCACAAACCCTTTTGGCTGCTCAACATACACTTCCTCATTAAGATAGCCATTCAGAAAGGCACTCTTGACATCCATTTGAAACAATCTGAATTTCCACAAACATGCCACTCCTAGCAACAATCTGATGGATTCCATCATCACCTGAGTTCTAGAATTAAATACCCTATATGCTTTACTGTTTGTAGAGTATCCCATAAATATTCCTTCCTCACTCTTAGGATCCATCTTTCGCCTTTGCTCATGATCCGCTAATATATAGCACTTACTACCAAACACATGGAAATACTTCACATTTGGCTTTCTACCTTTCCATAGCTCATACAGAGTGACAGAAGTACCCGATCTGATAGTCACCCTATTGTGTATATTATTGAATGCAGAATAGGGCAAGCAAGCAAAAATATTTATTTTCGGAAAGAATTCCCTCCGGGATTTATGTCGTGTCCACAGAGATCGGTTCGAGGGAAAGAATGTCGTTCGATAGTCTCTCGCGTTTATGAGTTTGGATTAAAATGGTTTCGGACAAGAAAATAGAAAAGTAAATATTAAAAGATAAAAACAACTTCATTCTTCAACAACAAGAAACTTAGCAGGCGTGCACATAATCGACTCCTCACAAACTTAAACTTACCGACCAGTTATACTCAACCTACAATACTCCTCAATATCACCCAGCATCGCTCACAACACAGGTTATGTCTAACGCAAAGTTGAGAAAACAACCGTGTCACTCTCTTCGTCACTCTCGCGAGCGAAACCTCGAGACACGGGAGGAATTAAGATTCGACGCCTATTGAAGATTGTTAGCTCATAAATCTATCTCTAGAGTCCATAAACTAACAGACAATCATCCCTAATCGAAGTTCGGGAGGGTTATGTCTAACGCAACCCAAACCCCGCGCATAAAGCAAAAATTAAAGACAATCACCAATAAATATTTGTAAAGCAAGTTTTATACAACGCCATGGGCGACAAATATACATGAGTTCATAGCAAATACATATGCACAACCCAACAAGAAAGAATACACAAAGAGGAAGAGAAATGAACCAAACACTTCACGGATTGTCGGAACCGATCGATGAGAAATCCACCTCGGATCATCCACATGCAAGCTTCCATGTTGTTTTCTAAGCTAATCTACTGAAAAAATGAAGTTTGATGAAGTTGGGAGAAAGTTCCCCCAAAACCATCCCTAAAAAATTGTGTTTTTATGCCTTAAATGGTGTTTCTGTCCAGGAAAATTCGCCTGGCGAAATTCGGATTCGCCTGGCGAGTTAGGCGGCTTATTCTGGCCTTTTTTTTCACGTTTCTGGCTGTCTGACTCGCCACCAATTCGCCTGGCGAGCATCTGGCGAATTTGACAGAACAGCCAAAAATCCTGCACAGTTTTATTCGTAACTTTTGAACCGTAACTCCGATTGACGCACGGTTTGAAGCGTTGGAAAGCTTATTCAATGCTCTATACAACAATGGCAAGACATCCTTGATTGGATACCTGCAAGAATTGAGAAAAAATCAATTAAACTCAATGATAATTACACTATACGCAATATATACACTAAAACATATCGTAAATGTATTTATAAACAAATCAGGTTTTATTCGCACGATATTTACCACAAAGCATTGATAAGTGCAACAAAACATATATACAAAAATAGGTACAATTTGCACTTATCAAACTCTCCCCAACTTACCTACTTGTTTGTCCACAAACAAAAATCAAACAAACTTGAAAACACAAAAGCGATATCCAAAGAAAGACGAATCAACAGGTTTTGAAAAACGGAAACGAATGAATGGTTCAAATGCAAAAGGTACACACGAAAAGTAAATACTTACCACTAAACTACGACGACAACATAGTCACGAAACAAATGCAAAATACAAAAATCATGCCAAAAATTCTAAAACAACACAAGTTCCAAAGTGAATCACACCTAGCAAAAATAATCACCGGTAGATGAAAAACACACAATAAGGTACTTTACACTCACACAACACTCATGCAAACAAAAGACTAAATTATGCATACATCCACAAATTCATATTGAGAATACAAAAGCAAGAATCACAAGGACTTTCAAGGTTGTAACGTGGTCGGGTAAACAAACAAGGGGCAATTTCTAAAGGTAATTGAAACAAAAACTTGCCTAAACCTAAGGGAGTGATCAACTCACAAAAGTTCAAACACAAAATTCCAATTAAACTTCTTCCAAAATCCCAAGTGCTACACAACACACAATACTTATTTAGCACATTTATTTGAACTCTTTTTGTTTCCTTTTTCAAGGATTTTTCTTTTTTCTTTCTTTTTCACTTTTTTCTTTTCTTTTCTTTGTCATATTTTTCTCTTTTTTCTTTTCTTTTTCAATCCTCATAGAATCCAACCAATGAGTATACAATCATCCTCTCCCCAACTTGAATTCAACTGCACCATCATGTGAATACTCCCTACTTTCTAAGGCAAGGAAAAAATCCATACAACAACACAAAATTGAGGTCCAAGAAAAAACAAAATCCATTCAAAAATAAGTGAACTAAATACTCATAGACAAGCATTAAGTTCAAATAGAAACATGGATCAAAAAGCTCAAAGGGGTTACGAATTCTCACACACTCACAAGGTGAATTGACTATTTGGCTAGGTAGTTGTGCTCAAAATGAAACAAAATACCTTGATCCTTTTCATGCATTCATATACACAACATAAACAATAGATTCAACATAATAAAATCCAGTTAGAACAAGAATGTTGGTACTCCGCGCATATATGAACAATGGAAAGCCACCTCACAAAAAGGTTGGGAACTAAAGTGATTCACAATAGAACAAGTATACAAAAGAATGGATGGCATGGAAGTTTGTAAAAAGCCTAAGTATCATGAATATGTTAAAGTATAGAAAGCGATAAACACATACCTCGGACGTGTACAAAACTTAACAAAATCATTACCATACATCCGCAAGTTGAAACGAACCAACTTGGAAAATCACAAAAGCATCCTCAAATAAGTCAATCAAAATCTGTGAGCAAACAACAACCAAAAACATTCGAAAAGAAAAACTATAAAACATGCTTGTTTTACGTCGTAAGCTCGACGCCTTTACGGTGCTTAGCTAGAAACTTCCTTCATTCATGCCATGGTGATGCCTCACCGCGCAAACCAAAAGCAAGCGTCCTAACCAAACACTTGAACAAACGTTAAAAGAAACAAAAATGTACAAGTATCAGTATAGACAAGTGAAAATATACAAAATATACGATATCTACAAAACTCAAAAACAAAGAAACTATCGCAATGCGATTCAATATCAAAACCAATCCCCGGCAACGGCGCCATTTTGTTGAATGCAGAATAGGGCAAGCAAGCAAAAATATTTATTTTCGGAAAGAATTCACTCCGGGATTTATGTCGTGTCCACAGAGATCGGTTCGAGGGAAAGAATGTCGTTCGACAGTCTCTCGCGTTTATGAGTTTGGATTAAAATGGTTTCGGACAAGAAAATAGAAAATTAAATATTAAAAGATAAAAACAACTTCATTCTTCAACAACAAGAAACTTAGCAGGCGTGCACATAATCGACTCCTCACAAACTTAAACTTACCGACCAGTTATACTCAACCTACAATACTCCTCAATATCACCCAGCATCGCTCACAACACAGGTTATGTCTAACGCAAAGTTGAGAAAACAACCGTGTCACTCTCTTCGTCACTCTCGCGAGCGAAACCTCGAGACACGGGAGGAATTAAGATTCGACGCCTATTGAAGATTGTTAGCTCATAAATCTATCTCTAGAGTCCATAAACTAACAGACAATCATCCCTAATCGAAGTTCGGGAGGGTTATGTCTAACGCAACCCAAACCCCGCGCATAAAGCAAAAATTAAAGACAATCACCAATAAATATTTGTAAAGCAAGTTTTATACAACGCCATGGGCGACAAATATACATGAGTTCATAGCAAATACATATGCACAACCCAACAAGAAAGAATACACAAAGAGGAAGAGAAATGAACCAAACACTTCACGGATTGTCGGAACCGATCGATGAGAAATCCACCTCGGATCATCCACATGCAAGCTTCCATGTTGTTTTCTAAGCTAATCTACTGAAAAAATGAAGTTTGATGAAGTTGGGAGAAAGTTCCCCCAAAACCATCCCTAAAAAATTGTGTTTTTATGCCTTAAATGGTGTTTCTGTCCAGGAAAATTCGCCTGGCGAAATTCGGATTCGCCTGGTGAGTTAGGCGGCTTATTCTGGCCTTTTTTTTCACGTTTCTGGCTGTCTGACTCGCCACCAATTCGCCTGGCGAGCATCTGGCGAATTTGACAGAACAGCCAAAAATCCTGCACAGTTTTATTCGTAACTTTTGAACCGTAACTCCGATTGACGCACGGTTTGAAGCGTTGGAAAGCTTATTCAATGCTCTATACAACAATGGCAAGACATCCTTGATTGGATACCTGCAAGAATTGAGAAAAAATCAATTAAACTCAATGATATTTACACTATACGCAATATATACACTAAAACATATCGTAAACGTATTTATAAACAAATCAGGTTTTATTCGCACGATATTTACCACAAAGCATTGATAAGTGCAACAAAACATATATACAAAAATAGGTACAATTTGCACTTATCAAACTCTCCCCAACTTACCTACTTGTTTGTCCACAAACAAAAATCAAACAAACTTGAAAACACAAAAGCTATATCCAAAGAAAGACGAATCAACAGGTTTTGAAAAACGGAAACGAATGAATGGTTCAAATGCAAAAGGTACACACGAAAAGTAAATACTTACCACTAAACTACGACGACAACATAGTCACGAAACAAATGCAAAATACAAAAATCATGCCAAAAATTCTAAAACAACACAAGTTCCAAAGTGAATCACACCTAGCAAAAATAATCACCGGTAGATGAAAAACACACAATAAGGTACTTTACACTCACACAACACTCATGCAAACAAAAGACTAAATTATGCATACATCCACAAATTCATATTGAGAATACAAAAGCAAGAATCACAAGGACTTTCAAGGTTGTAACGTGGTCGGGTAAACAAACAAGGGGCAATTTCTAAAGGTAATTGAAACAAAAACTTGCCTAAACCTAAGGGAGTGATCAACTCACAAAAGTTCAAACACAAAATTCCAATTAAACTTCTTCCAAAATCCCAAGTGCTACACAACACACAATACTTATTTAGCACATTTATTTGAACTCTTTTTGTTTCCTTTTTCAAGGATTTTTCTTTTTTCTTTCTTTTTCACTTTTTTCTTTTCTTTTCTTTGTCATATTTTTCTCTTTTTTCTTTTCTTTTTCAATCCTCATAGAATCCAACCAATGAGTATACAATCATCCTCTCCCCAACTTGAATTCAACTGCACCATCATGTGAATACTCCCTACTTTCTAAGGCAAGGAAAAAATCCATACAACAACACAAAATTGAGGTCCAAGAAAAAACAAAATCCATTCAAAAATAAGTGAACTAAATACTCATAGACAAGCATTAAGTTCAAATAGAAACATGGATCAAAAAGCTCAAAGGGGTTACGAATTCTCACACACTCACAAGGTGAATTGACTATTTGGCTAGGTAGTTGTGCTCAAAATGAAACAAAATACCTTGATCCTTTTCATGCATTCATATACACAACATAAACAATAGATTCAACATAATAAAATCCAGTTAGAACAAGAATGTTGGTACTCCGCGCATATATGAACAATGGAAAGCCACCTCACAAAAAGGTTGGGAACTAAAGTGATTCACAATAGAACAAGTATACAAAAGAATGGATGGCATGGAAGTTTGTAAAAAGCCTAAGTATCATGAATATGTTAAAGTATAGAAAGCGATAAACACATACCTCGGACGTGTACAAAACTTAACAAAATCATTACCATACATCCGCAAGTTGAAACGAACCAACTTGGAAAATCACAAAAGCATCCTCAAATAAGTCAATCAAAATCTGTGAGCAAACAACAACCAAAAACATTCGAAAAGAAAAACTATAAAACATGCTTGTTTTACGTCGTAAGCTCGACGCCTTTACGGTGCTTAGCTAGAAACTTCCTTCATTCATGCCATGGTGATGCCTCACCGCGCAAACCAAAAGCAAGCGTCCTAACCAAACACTTGAACAAACGTTAAAAGAAACAAAAATGTACAAGTATCAGTATAGACAAGTGAAAATATACAAAATATACGATATTTACAAAACTCAAAAACAAAGAAACTATCGCAATGCGATTCAATATCAAAACCAATCCCCGGCAACGGCGCCATTTTGTTGAATGCAGAATAGGGCAAGCAAGCAAAAATATTTATTTTCAGAAAGAATTCCCTCCGGGATTTATGTCGTGTCCACAAAGATCGGTTCGAGGGAAAGAATGCCGTTCGACAGTCTCTCGCGTTTATGAGTTTGGATTAAAATGGTTTCGGACAAGAAAATAGAAAAGTAAATATTAAAAGATAAAAACAACTTCATTCTTCAACAACAAGAAACTTATCAGGCGTGCACATAATCGACTCCTCACAAACTTAAACTTACCGACCAGTTATACTCAACCTACAATACTCCTCAATATCACCCAGCATCGCTCACAACACAGGTTATGTCTAACGCAAAGTTGAGAAAACAACCGTGTCACTCTCTTCGTCACTCTCATGAGCGAAGCCTCGAGACACGGGAGGAATTAAGATTCGACGCCTATTGAAGATTGTTAGCTCATAAATCTATCTCTAGAGTCCATAAACTAACAGACAATCATCCCTAATCGAAGTTCGGGAGGGTTATGTCTAACGCAACCCAAACCCCGCGCATAAAGCAAAAATTAAAGACAATCACCAATAAATATTTGTAAAGCAAGTTTTATACAACGCCATGGGCGACAAATATACATGAGTTCATAGCAAATACATATGCACAACCCAACAAGAAAGAATACACAAAGAGGATGAGAAATGAACCAAACACTTCACGGATTGTCAGAGCCGATCGATGAGAAATCCACCTCGGATCATCCACATGCAAGCTTCCATGTTGTTTTCTAAGCTAATCTACTGAAAAAATGAAGTTTGATGAAGTTGGGAGAAAGTTCCCCCAAAACCATCCCTAAAAAATTGTGTTTTTATGCCTTAAATGGTGTTTCTGTCCAGGCAAATTCGCCTGGCGAAATTCGGATTCGCCTGGCGAGTTAGGCGGCTTAATCTGGCCTTTTTTTTCACGTTTCTGGCTGTCTGACTCGCCACCAATTCGCCTGGCGAGCATCTGGCGAATTTGACAGAACAGCCAAAAATCCTGCACTGTTTTATTCGTAACTTTTGAACCGTAACTCCGATTGACGCACGGTTTGAAGCGTTGGAAAGCTTATTCAATGCTCTATACAACAATGGCAAGACATCCTTGATTGGATACCTGCAAGAATTGAGAAAAAATCAATTAAACTCAATGATATTTACACTATACGCAATATATACACTAAAACATATCGTAAACGTATTTATAAACAAATCAGGTTTTATTCGCACGATATTTACCACAAAGCATTGATAAGTGCAACAAAACATATATACAAAAATAGGTACAATTTGCACTTATCATATATAGCAAGCAGTATTCATGGCTTCAGCCCAAAAATGATATGGAAGCTTTTTGGCATGAATCATGACTCTTGCACACTCTTGTATAGTCCTGTTCTTGCGTTCCACCACACCATTCTGCTGAGGAGTGATTGGTGATGAGAATTCATGAGTGATTCCCTCAGATAAGCAGAACTCTTCAAACCTGCTATTTTCGAACTCTTTCCCATGGTCACTTCTGATTCGAACAACACCACAATCCTTTTCCCATTGAATCCTTTGACACAACTCTTTGAAGGCTGCAAATACTTCAGACTTTTCTCTGATAAAACTTATCCAAGTGAACCTGGAGTAGTCATCTACGACAACATAGGCATACTTCTTCCCACCAAGACTTTCAACCTGCATAGGTCCCATTAAGTCCATGTGAAGAACTTCCAGAACTCTAGAAGTTGTGGTAAGATGTTGAAGCCTCTTGTGTGACACCCTTGTTTGCTTCCCAACTTGACATTCGCCACATATTTTATCCTTATCAATCTTCAGCTTGGGAATACCTCTAACAACTTCACTTGACATAACTTTCTTCATCCCTTTCAGGTGTAAGTGACCCAATTTCTGATGCCACAGTTTGGTTTCATCTTCCTTTGACATCAAACAAGTAGACAGACTTTCAGGTTCTTGAGGATTCCACAGATAGCAGTTATCCTTAGACCTGGTTCCCTTCATAACAACTTTATCTTTCTCATTGGTTACTAGACATTCAGATTTGGTGAAATTTACTTTGAGGCCTACATCACACAGTTGGCTTATACTGATTAAATTTGCGGTCAGCCCTTTAACAAATAGAACACGATCCAGATTTGGTTGTCCTGTGTAGTCCAGCTTTCCTACCCCTTTTATTTCCCCCTTTGATCCATCCCTAAAGGTGACATAATTGGTGGAGTGAGGCCTGATATTTGACAAGAACTTCTTCACACCAGTCATGTGTCTTGAACAACCACTGTCAAAGTACCAATCTTCTCTTGCAGATGCTCTAAGAGAGGTATGTGCTATGAGACCAGCCATCATTTGTCTAGGAATCCATCTTCTCTTCACTTTACCCCAACTCTGTCCTATATTTTGTTGCTGAGTAGTTTTGGGATAGCCGTGCAGCTTGTAGCAAAAGGACTTTAAGTGACCAATCTTTCCACAGTAATGGCATCTCCATGGTTTATACTTTGATCTACAAACTCTTTTCTGATGCTTCATCTGATGTTGAAACATGTGATTTGACATCCCCACTTCTTGCTTTATTTTCTGAGGAACAAACTTCAATACAGGCTTCTTGGAAGTCTCTGCTTGATTGTTAAAACCAAGTCCTTGCACATTTCCAGCTTCTTTCCCATTCTGAAGGATCTCATCCAGCTGCGTGGTACCATTGTTCAGCATTCTTATAGATTTGGTCATATTGTCAAGTTTTAACATTTGCCATTCAACCTCCTCCTTCAGATCAGCAATGGTTGATAGATGTTCTTCCTTCTCAGCTTCTAGTTGAGCTATCAGAATCTTCTGTTCCAATATTATCTGGCACCATTCTTCATTCTTGATACACAATTCTGAAAACCCTATGAATACTTCTTCCTTAGTGAGTTCTCCAACATAGGATTCTTTTTCAGAGTCAGATTCACAGGTAGTTTCTCCATCAGCCTTACAGATTCCAGTCAAGGCTGTCACCAATTTTGCTGATTCTTCTTCAACATCACTCTCAGACTTTCCTTCTGACCAAGACACTGATAGGCCCTTCTTTTGCCTTTTGAGATACGTGGGACACTCAGTCTTTATGTGCCCATATCCCTCACATTTAAAGCACTGAACTCTCTTCCCTTGATTGGAGTCTTCTTCAGTTCTGGATCTTCTGCCTCCATCCTGGTTCTTACTGATGTCGAGTGACTTGTTCTGAGCATTTGCTCTCGACTTCCAGTCAATCCTTTTCAACACTTTGTTAAATTGTTTTCCATGTAATACCAGATCTTTAGACACCCCTTCATCTCTGACCAGGTCACCTTCATCTTCTGGGTCACCAGTATTTGACACAAAAGCTATGCTCTTCTTCTTTTCAGACTTTTCACTGATCCCTAATTCGAATGTTTGAAGAGATCCCACCAGTTCATCCACTTTCATCTTGTCTATATCCTGAGCCTCCTCTATAGCAGTCACTTTCATGTCAAATCTCTTAGGTAGAGATCTGAGGATCTTTCTGACCAGTTTGCTGTCAGACATCTTTTCACCTAGGGCACTAGAGGCATTATCTATCTCAATAATGTTCATGTGAAAGTCATGAATGCTCTCATCTTCCTTCATCTTCAAATTTTCAAACCTGGTAGTGAGAATCTGAAGTTTTGACATCTTTACTTTTGAGGTCCCTTCATGAGCAATCTTCAGGACTTGCCAAGCCTCTTTAGCAATGGTGCAGTGTTCAATCAACCTGAAGATATTCTTGTTAACACCATTGAACAATGCATTCATGGCTTTGGAATTCCCTACGGACCCTTTGTAATCTGCATCTTCCCAGTCTTTCTCTTCCTTCACCACATCAGTAGGGGTACCTTTTTCATCTTTAACCTTAGGGGGCTCCCATCCTTTTATAACAGCTTTCCATGCTTGATCATCCATGGATTTGATGAAAGCTATCATCCTTGGTTTCCAATAGTCATAGTTGGAACCATCAAGCAGAGGTGGTTTGTTCAGAAATCCTCCATCCTTGTCCATTGTACCAGAAAGTACCTTCCCTGAATCTCACCCAGAACCAAAAAGGGTGCAAGCTCTTGATGCCAATTGAAATTCTGGCACATATATCAAATGTCCTATAAAGATGTTGAGACACTGATATCCAATACAATGAACAAGATAACAATTAAAAATAACAGTGCAGAAAGTAAATAACACAGCAATATGTTTACCCAGTTCGGTCTAACACACCTACTCTGGGGGCTACCAAGCCAGGGACGAAATCAATATACGATAGTATCAATTCACAGATCATACAATACCCGAATAATCTAATCACTTAATCACTACCCTTCCTATGACTTCTACCTAAGACTCACCTAGGTATTAGGCCCTCCTCAAATCCCTCTACAACCACAACCCGTGATTGGTACCTTTCCACACAAGAAACAAAAACAAAAGACACACTTTCAAAACACATAATCCTCAATACTTCACAGCTTATGAGAATTGACACACAAGAAACTCAATGCTTAAAAGCTTATGAGTAACTTGACAGAACTTACAACAAAAAAATCAGTCCTTATACTGTTATCAGAATGATACCAGTTAGGCTCACAAAAATACTCGAAAACCCTAACAAAACACAAGTAAGTTCCACACCTAAAACTAGGTTTACATCAGCCAATATATAGCAATTAATCTGGACTGAATTGGGCTTCAAAAACGCAGCAAATAGACTGCTCACAAATCTGCAAAATTAACTCCAACAAAATAGGTCTTCAATCCAAAGTTTCCTATTATGTCTCCATGATTAGAAACAGCAGCAAATCCGAAAACCAACAAATAACCACAATCCAAAAATGCTTTGGATGCCACATAGGATAACCAAATATTCACAGAATATTCAGTAACAATTCATAGTAACAGAATCTGCATTAATACTGAATCCACAGCGCGATGTCCTATGAGCTGGTATGGGACATCTTCATCCGACATGTTGAAAGCAGCCACTTAGAACATTAAGATTCAACATCTTGCTGCTATAATAGTTTTAGCAAAATAAATGCCAACCACAAAAGCACAGAAATAACAACTTGGATCCCAAAAGTATCAAAACAAACCATGATCACACACATGTTGTATCATATGAGGGCTTTCCAAAATGACCAAGAACTTCACCAAACTCAATCTGAGCAAGAAGTTATGATAGTGGCAATATGCCTTGCTGCAACTGTCATAACAAGGCAGATTGAGGCATTTTGTTCGATTTGCTTAAATTTTGCAAAGGGCAAGCAACTCTATCCATCTGAACACCTCAAGGGGAGACCAAGGAGGGACAAACACTGATCCATCAGCCTCCTAAGTCCTTGGAACCAAAAGTAGCATGCCAAACCTAGAAATGCCTAAAAGAGGGACAAGACTCCAATTTTGTTTTGGGGCATTTAATGGATACACCAAGGTGGCATGGACTGAGTATTTTCCAGCTGAATTCAGTCAAGGAGGATCCAACAACTAGGGAACCATAGCTCTGTGCTCTAACCTCTAATCAATGTCTAGAGGAGACTTAGATTCTTATTGGTCAACATTGGCCAAACCTCTGTTGCAGTTGCCATTCAATGTTGATCCCAAAACAAACTTGCTCTACTATAAATAGAGCTCATTTATGTTCAGTTTGAGTACACCAAAGCCATCAAACAGATGCTTTCCTCAAAATCACTTTCTCTAGGCAAAAATACCTTCTTTAGCAAGGTAACTCTGATTTTTAGAGTTAGAGAGCATTTCCACCACAGCTCATGATCCAAACACATCCAATATGTCATATCTAAGCTGTCCAAACTCTCACAAGTGACCTGTAACACCAAAATTTCAAAGTCACCTCTCAAAACCTCAAAATAGGACTTTTGTGCATTTTTCAAGCCATGTCTTGATCCAGCCACTTTCCATACCAGATAAAACCTCAAACACACTCCAAATGGTTCCCCACATCTGGAACACCATTTGAGAGAGTTGCTATTATGGCCACTTTTGCCCCTTTTGCAAGAAAGAGCTCAAACTTGCTCTAGAGGTTTCCAGCTGATTCCAACCATCCTAAAAGCTTCTAAGAGATCATTTGAGGGTGTCCAAAGCATCAAATCATTTCTGGAACAAAGCACTTGGCAGATTGCACAAAAGCTCCAAAAAGAGGTAAGCATCACAACTTGAACTCTTTGAAATATGCATTGCTTTGAAGTCCACTGATCATACACATCTCATACATGTTATATATGTTGTGTTTGAACCAATTCATCATGTAATTCATGCCTGTAACAAGAGATAGCACAGAAAATGCAAATCATGGTCTATTTCAAAACCACTATCGGGTTTTTCAATAGGAGCATGATCTGAAAAAACTACCACCACCATTGGATTCGTTGTGAAATTCTAGGCCAGATGCATATAAATTTTGTCCCAATCCATGGAGAAATGAGAAAGTTATGGCCTTCACGTTTCTGACCAGAATTATGCCTTGCCTTGCCTTGGGCCAGGCCAAAAACAAGGCAAGCCTTGTATATTTGTGGTTGTGTTCCAATACACGGATGTATCACCACCCAAGTGGTAGGAGGCGCACACTGCACACAAGAGGTCTGGGGTTCTAATCCCCCTCACCCCAGATCCTCTTTTTACCACTTTTTCCTATTTTTTGTTATTTTTAATATTATTTTTAATGATTTGAAAAATTAATAACTCACTCAATTTTAATTATTTTTTATTGGTTCTTTTTACAAAAAAATCATAAAAATGTTAAAATATTTTATTCCACAAAAAAAACAGATTTGTATTAATTATTTAATATAGTTAATATTTTTGTGAATAAATTTATTTTATTGTTTTTTAAACATTTTAAAATGAATATTCACCTTGAAAAATCAAAACCAATTGAGATTTAATTCATCTTGTGATTAAGACATCATTTTTCCAACCTTAACCAAAAAATCAAGAGTTGTTTATTAGGACTTATTTGGTGTTTTTATCATTTTAATTAATTTTCTTCGAATAGTTACTTTAAGAGATGATGAAATTAGGGTTTTGTTGATTTTCACCCTAACAAACCTTTTTCAAAAACTATTTGGGCCTCTTGAGAGAGTGTAAGTCCCACCCCTCTGTGAATAAACCTTTTTTGGGCCTCAGTGTATTGTATAAGTCCCGATATGGTCAAAAAGTTAGGCGCGATCGTCGCCTTTTTAACAAAAACCCATGGGCTTCTCCTTGAGTTATAAGACCCACCTTTATTCATTTTCAAACACTTTTGGGCCTCTAATAGAGTGTAAAATCCATCCCTTTGTACAGAAAACCTTTCTTGGGCCTCAGTCACTTGTATAAGTCCATGTACAAATTTAAAACAACAATACGATCACTGTTAAAATTTGGGCCTCTCTTTGAGCTGTAAGCCCTAATTTCTTTTCAAAGTACTTTCTCCTTTGATTTTTAAATATACTGTTGTTTTCAAACTTTCTTTGTTGAACAACTAACAAAATAGCATGGAAGCTCTACAACCGAGTAAGTGTTTATCCGCTTTCATTTAACCGCTTTCATATGTATATAACTGTATTGTGGGGCTGTTTCACTGTAAGTCTTCTTTTAGATCCTTTTATATGCTTGTCACATATCCACTGTGTAATACTAGTATAGTTATTTAGAGTTTCCCCGGCAACTACGTCTAGCACTAGGTAAAGCCTCCTTGGTCACTCTTAAATACAAACAAAACTAGATCCCCATAGGATTCCAAATACAGTCTTCCCTCCTCTTGGGGTTAAACAATATGGAACAAAGAGAAAGGCAGTATTCTCGGTGAACCTTTTCTCTGACTGTAACCCTAGAAGTTGTCAAAAGGAATTCTACTCCCCAGAGTTGATCTATTCTCAGTGAATGGCATCTCTTGAATTCCTCAAACCCGGAACTCTCACTAAATGATCTATTCTCTGTGAATATAATTTCTTGAACTTTCCTGGCTTGGGACCCATGGGCTTCTTAAAAGCACCCCCGCTTCCTCTTGGGCATTGTACAAGGACCCTTCGGCTTCTTAGAAGTTTTCACAACCTCCTCTTAGGCTTCGTATAATGATTCTTCCTCAGCGAAGATAGCCTCCTCATGGGCTTTGTACAAATTATCCCTTCGGCTTCTTAAAAGTTTTTCCCGCCTTCTCTTGGGCTTTGTACAAATTGTCCCTACGACCTCCTAAAGGTATAGGAATAGAAATTAGTCATCTTAATAGAGCAGTCTTTCAAAGGAGTCTAGACCTTTCTCCCGTAAACGTACCTCTTAGACATAGTACAGAAGATAAAACTCTAGACTTGGACAGTCTAATCCCTTTGAGTCTCGAAGATATTCTCAAGTTCCCTTCTAAACATAGGAAGAAACCTGGCCTCTCTCAGGAGAGCGCTCTACTTGGACCTGCCTTGGGATTTCAATAATCCTCAGCAGCAAGATAGCCTTCTCTTGGGCTTTGTACAATGATTCTCCTCAAACGCAGCTAACCGTTTTAGACTCTCTTGTTGAGTCAACCTCCCTTTTAGCCTCAATCTCGGGCTTCGTACGAGACAGCAAAACACTCTCTTGTTGAGTATAAAAGATTCTCTTGTTGAGTCACCCTTTTAGCCTTCGTCTTGGGCTTTGTACAAGACACACTCTCTTGTTGAGTATAAAAGATTCTCTTGTTGAGTCTCCCTTTAGCCTCCGTCTTGGGCTTTGTACAAGACATAATAAAACACTCTCTTGTTGAGTATAAAAGACTCTCTTGTTGAGTTAAACCCTTTTAGCCTCTAGTCTCGGGCTTCGTACGAGACAGAAAATCACTCTCTTGTTGAGTATAAAAGACTCTCTTGTTGAGTCAAATCCTTTTAGCCTCCCTCTCGGGCTTCGTACGAGACACAAAAACACTCTTTTGTTGAGTGAACCCTTTTAGCTTCAATCTTGGGCTTTGTACAAAATAGAAAGAACATTTTTCCCTGGAAGAGTCAAACTTTCAGCATCCTCTTAGGCTTTATATAAGGAAATCCCCGGTTGAGTCAATCAACCTTTTAGCATCAAAACATGCCTTGCTCAAAGCATACAAACATCAACGACTCCTCTTTAGAGATGACAAATTCCCTCTCAGGACCCCTTTAGCTTCATATCTTGGGCTTTGAACAAGATACAAATCACCTTTTAGCTTCAATCTTGGGCTTTGAACAAGACACCAAAACACCTTTTTCCTCCCTTAGAATAGGAGGAACTACGATCGCTCTGATTTCCCTGTGTCATTAAATGGGAATACGTAGGCATAAGATTGTAGAATCTTAGCGAGCATACTAATAAAATACTCCAAATCCGGTACCCCCATACATCAATCAATCTGGTGCAGTATCCTAACCAAAAGTCCCCTAAACGATTCCGACACTTGCGTTCTTAAAACAAATAACCTAGAGAGAGACCCCCCCTTTTGAGAGCATCTGTAAACCAACAGTTTTGACTGTTTAAACTCAGTTTGCAAGCAGGGTTAGTTGGAGACGTCTATTTCCCTTCCTTAATCAACTCAATAGAGTAAAAAATGAATCGAACTGTAGCATCAAAGCGATAGTGATTCGAAACCATAAAAACCGCGCTACACTTATCTCCACTGGGTAGAGACTAGAGCTCTCAAACTGAGGATGCCTTACCCTCGTCAGGAAGTTCTTCTGTTAAGGGACCCTGTCCTTTATTTAATGTCTGATACGGAAAAACTTCAGGTGACTCTCAACAAAGTTCAACAGGAGAAGAGGTCTTGGAAGAACAAGTACCATATTCTCAATGTGGAGTGTAAGAAAATACAGCAACTACTGAAGGATAAAGACGCTCTGATTGAGATTTTAGAGCAACATGCTATAGAGAATCAAGAAGACCAAAGGAATTTGCTCGCTCCTTTCACTTGGCAAAGGAATGACAACCTGGCAACGGCTCGAGAGCCCTGGTCAAAGAAAAGGAAAATACCAGAGCCAGCACCTGAGCCCTCCTCAGAGAGAACTCAGGGTCCATTAGCTTAGACATTTCCCTTTTACAGCACTATGTAGAATACTGTATTTCTATTTCCGCAATCTTTGAATTCAATAAAATGGGGTTTCCCCACTGTTTGATATTTGCAATCCAATTGTCAAAGTTTATTTTGATTAAATAAAAAATATATATAGTCATTGCATATCATTCATCATTCTCACGTAACGCATTCTTCTTACCTACGAATCTCACGTTTGTGTCTCAATTCTAGAGTCAAACTGTCTCATTCGTACAATACACGAGCCAATCGTCAGAAAAAGATGGATAATCTCGAGGAAGAGAATTGAGAGTTAAGAGAAAAAATCGACACTCTGAGAGAGGATCTAAGAAAGATTCACAGTGACATGCAAGCTCTGGCAGAAGCCCAGCTTCAAAGGACTATAATTTTAGAGATCACATCAACGCCCATAGTGGAGAAGTATGATCCTAGGTATAAAATGCCAAAAGATCGTCCCTGGGGCATGCCTATTAACTTTATCCCGGAAGGGTATGTTCCGCCGATCACTGAAGATCCAGGAACCGCAGCAGGAACCGCTGGGCCTGAAGGTTACAAACTTCGGGAAAGTGAAGATGCCAGAGTCATGACAACAACTCCTGAAGGTTACAAACTTCGGGAGACGTCAAGAGTCACTCCTATAATGACCGTACCACCACCCGTGGTGCACACTATCCCGGAAGGACAGATTACACAGATACCTTCTAGTGGAAACGAAAGTATGGACGAGAAAATGAAGGAGTTCCAGGAATAGTTCCTGGAAATGCAGAAAGAGCTGCAAGCCCTCCGCGGTCAGGATTTATTTGGAAAGGACGCCGCAGACCTTTGTTTGGTCCCCAATGTGAAGGTTCCGCCCAAGTTCAAAGTGCCAGAATTTGAAAAGTACAAGGGTAACTCTTGCCCTCAAAGCCATTTGGTAATGTACGCTCGGAGGATGTTAACTCAGACAAAAAACCAAGAGCTACTGATTCACTACTTTCAGGATAGTTTAACCGGTGTCGGGCTCAAATGGTACATGGGTTTGAACCGCACCAAGATCGGCACATTCAGAGATCTTGGCGCTGCCTTCGTGCAACAGTACAAATATAACCTGGACATGGCACCAGACAGAGATCAACTTAGAGCCATATCACAAAAGGACAAGGAAACCTTTAAGGAATACGCCCAGCGACTTCACCGAAATGGTCGGTATGGGAGTTCATCTCGAGGAAGCCGTTCGAGAGGGACGTCTGGTCAAAGACGCTATATCATCAAGTAGTACAAAACGATACGGTAGTGCTCTCCCTAAGAAAAAAGAGCAGGATATTGGGAATATCTCTCTCAGAAAGCAAAGGCGATGATACCACCCAGTAGCAGCTATAACTCCTGCTATCAACCCTGCGCCTGTTCCTACGTATCAACCTCAGGTTGTTCAAAGCCAACCGAATCAACAACAATTTCAGCAAAGGACACAACAGCCTCTTCAGCAGGCTCGTCCTCTGTACAACAACAAGCGTATAACGCGGCCACCAGGGTTTGATCCTATACCCATGTTGTACGCATAATTGTTTCCATTATTACTGGTCAAAGGGCATGTCCAGACCAAGGCTCCTCTCGCAATACCGAAAAATCTGCCTTTTGGTTCAAAGCGAATCAGACTTGTCCTTACCATCAAGGAGGACTAGAGCATAACATAGAGAACTGTCTCAGTTTCAAATCCGATGTGCAAAGGCTTGTTAGGAGCGGGGTCTTATCCTTCAAGGATACGAATCCTAATGTTCTCACGAACCCGCTGCCTCAACATGAGAAAGCTGTAGTCAATTTGATAGAAGGAGAGTCTAACAACAGCTATCAAATTCATGATGTACTCTTATTAAGGGCCAACTTGGTCAAGATGCATTGTAGACAGAGCGGATACGGCCATGTGCCACCTCATAATTATCACTAGTGTGATGTCTGCTCTAAAGACAATCAAGGATGTTCTGTGGTGCAATCAGCTCTGCAGGAACAGTTGGATCTCGGATGGATCCAAGAACACAGAATTCGTGGAGTCAATATGACTTATACGAATTCCAACATCATTCAGAACCACGACATCCGTGCGATGAATATCAACTTAGTGGCAATGCACTCAAGGCAAAGCCAGTATCATAATCTACCGCAGCTTAATTACAATTCCTGTCTGATTTGCTCAATAAATAATCTGGGATGCTCTTTCATATAAGAGGCCCTCCAGCGTCAGATGGGTCTTGGATGGATCCAGGACTATCATGATAAAATCCTTAGCAGATCAACATGATTCAAATGTTCGATATTCATTTGATGAATACCACCTTGGTGGAGTTACACACCAAGCAAGTCCAACTCGGTTTTCTCACTTCCCATGATTATCTGAGCTGTGAAGGATTGAGAGCGACCAAGGATGTGCTCTCATTCAAAGAACTTTACAACACTTGTTAAACCATTGGTGGCTTCCGATCTATCTCGACGAAGACACGCAACAAATCAGTGTGACAAATGGGAACCCTACCAGGCGTCAAGGTCAGGATGTCCGATCTATGGAAATTGACCTAGTAAGGTTACATTGCATACAAAGCGGACGTGGCTAGGTGCCACCACATAACTATGAACACTGTAGAGTCTGCTCGAAGAATAACCAAGGATGCTACCTCGTGCGAGTAGCTCTTCAAAGTCAGTTGGACCGTAAGGAGATTCAATCAATCAACTGGACGCCAGACTATTTCGCTGATAAGATCAAATAAGTTATCCTAATCTCTGATCATAAGAGGACCAAAGATGTTTGTACCATCATCCCTCTGCTTGACGAATCGAAAGTTCCCAACCAGGAACTGATTGAAATTACTTACAATGGTCAGAAAAATTAGAAGGCTCATGTAGTTATCCATCTGTCGGGACCGCTACCGTATGAATCAGCTAAGGCTATCCCTTACAAATACGGTACGACAACAATTGAGAATGGAAAGGAAACTCTATTACCCTCCATCATGAATATTACAGACATTAGTCGAGTGACACTGAGCGGTCGGATCTTCAACAGAGGAGTTGAAGAACCCAACAAAGAAAAGGAACCTCAGACAGAAGTTTCCAATCCACCAGTCGGTCAGTCCAATAACCCTGACCTTTCAAAGAACAACGATGAGATGCTAAAGCTCATCCAAAGGAGTGAATACAACATTGTTGATCAGCTGTTGCAAACTCCTTCAAAAATTTCAGTACTATCTCTTTTACTCAGTTCAGAAGCTCACAGGGAAGCTCTACAGAAAGTCTTAGAGCAAGCCTTCGTGGAACAGGATGTGACGATCCGACAGTTCGATAGCATCGTCTCCAACATCACTTTCTGCAATAACTTAGGATTCAGTGATGAAGAACTACCAGAAGAGGGCCATCGTCACAACATGGCACTCAATATTACAGTCAATTGCCAGGACGATGCATTAGCTAGTGTACTGGTAGACACCGGATCGGCTCTGAATGTAATGCCAAAGTCTACATAGATGCGATTATCATACCGAGGATCTCCGATGAGGGAAAGTTATGTCACCGTCAAAGCATTTGACGGATCCCGAAAAATAGTTATTGGCGAAGTCAATCTTCCCATAACTATCGGTCCTTACACGTTCCAAGTCACGTTCCAGGTCATGGACACATACAGTTGCTTATTAGGAAGACCTTGGATACACCAGGCTGGGGCAGTCACTTCGACACTTCACCAAAAGTAGAAGTTTGTCAAGAATGACCAACTCGTCACAGTCTGCGGAGATGGTGAGCAATGATAATCAATCAGAAAGAGGAACCTCGATTTCCTCGTACAAAGATGCTCTCGAAGCAATTGAACGTAAAAATACGGAAGGATGGGGACAGCTAGTCATTCCTACTAATAACAAAGCAAAGAAAGGTCTTGGCTTTTCCTCAACCTGTACCCAGACTACTACCAACGATGAAAGTTTTTGTCCCATTCAGCACTTCTTTCACATTGGAGGTTTCCTTCACCCAGTATCTCAAGGAGTACATACCATCAAAGAGGGAGATTCCTCCGATACAGATGAAGAATGGAAGTCCTATCTCAACGAGGACGGTTATATGTCTCAGGAAGAGGTGCATACACCATTTTGCTATCCGGCGCAGAGTCCGAGATTTATACCAAGGTCAGACATCAAAATAATATATGGAGATTGTGATCCGGAAGGATGTCGTGCTCCACCAAACTCATTAGAGGAGGACACTCTGATGAAAGATAACTTCGACTACTATGGCCTAATGGATGGCCTGCCAATGTGGCAGCCGTACCCAGGAGACTCGGGGCAAGAAAATCAGTCGAACAATGAGAATCAGCTGAACGAAGAAAATTAGCTGAGCATCCTTGAAAAGAATACCTGCGTCCCCACCATGTCATGGGGTCGACACTTAGGGTATTCTGAAAATGCCCAGCACGACGATGAATTTGTAAAGTTTGCAGGACTAGAATTCATCAACTATGCTTTTCCCGAGGTCAACGTCATTGAAAGGGATGACTCCCCCAGTTCCAAAGAAGTGTGGGACACCCTAGGACAACCGAGTGGCAAATACGACTTTATGGTCAAATACACCGCTCCTGAAAGCTCTCGTATAAAGCTCTAAGACATCCAGCCAACTGGATGGGGAGATATACTTGAGAGTACAAATACTATGCAAAATACAGCTGAAGAATCTTCCTACGACAACTCTGCCTGGGAGACAGATTCCAATGATCCTGCTCTACCAGAAATCAGTGTCATTTCTGAAGACAAGACAAGAAAGAAGGTACCAGACTTTGTGATTCACCGAGGAGTTCACCGCCAATGGGTTGCAGTCAACGTTCCGAAGATCGTTCATAAGTCAAAGTAATTGCCGTCTTTGTCATAACCTTTCACCCTGCCCAGGTGAAACTGATGTTTTGATAGGGCTCACTTTCTGTAAATGTCCCTCTTCGCTTCGTCCAAAGTGACAGAGTTTTGTTTTATAGGGCTATAGTTTCAAGAATCGACAGATCATAAATAAAATAACGTCGTTTTGTAATTTCCATACTAATTGTTGTTTTCTCTTTTCGCTTTTCTTAGAAAATGGTAATCCTAAAAAACAACAAATAATAAAACAAGCAGTTTTCCAAAAAAAACAAACACTGCACACACTCTTGCATTTCTCTCTTTCTCTTCTAAAAATCAATCATCACGTCATGCATATTGCTTGTTTTAAACCCCATCGAAACATACAATCCGATGCCTTCTTTCAACTTTGAATGCCCGGTATTCGAGTCTGAAGAAGAAAGTGACGAAGAAATTCCAGAAGAGATCTCCCGACTACTCAGACAAGAGGAAAGGTCTATCAAACCACACAAAGAGCCGTTGGAAACGGTCAACTAGGGTTCAAAAGAAGAGAGAAAAGAAGTCAAGATTGGGGCACTGCTCAGTCCAATTGTCAAAGAAGGTCTGATAAAGCTTCTCAAAGTGTTTCCCGATGTATTCGCTTGGTCCTATCAGGATATGCTAGGGTTGGATACCAGCATCGTGGAGCATCATCTACCGTTAAGATCAGAATGTCCCCCGGTAAAACAAAGGTTGAGAAGGACTCACCCGAACATGGATATCAAAATCAAAGAGGAGGTACAGAAACAGATTGACGCAGGTTTCCTCGCCACATCAGAATATCCTCAATGGTTAGCCAACATAGTACCCGTTCCGAAAAAGGACGGAAGGGTCAGAATGTGTGTGGACTACAGAGATCTAAACAAAGCCATTCCAAAGGATGACTTTCCCTTACCACACATTAACATGCTAGTTGACAGTACAGCAAAGTTCAAAGTTTTCTCCTTCATGGACGGATTCTCGGGCTATAATCAAATCAAAATGGCGCCGAAAGACATGGAAAAAACTTCATTCATTACCCCATGAGGTACCTTTTGCTACAAGGTAATGCCGTTCAGTTTGAAGAACGTCGGGGCAACCTATCAACAGGCCATGACTACTCTGTTTCATGACATGATACACAAAGAAATCGAGGTGTATGTCGATGACATGATTGCCAAATCTAAAACAGAGGAGGAGCATGTGACCCACCTGTCAAAGTTATTTGAGCGTCTGAGGAAGTACAAACTCCTCTTGAATCCCAACAAATGCACCTTCGGAGTCCGTTCAGGGAAATTGCTAGGGTTCATCATCAGCCAGAAAGGAATTGAGGTTGATCCTGACAAGGTCAAGGCCATTCAAGAAATGCCTTCTCTGCGGACTGAAAAGCAAGTCAGGGGATCCTGGGACGTCTGAACTATATTTCCCGATTTATATTCCTCATGACCGCGACATGCGCACCAATCTTTAAATTGCTCAAAAAGAATTAGGACTCCGTTTGGACAGAAGACTGCTAAACCGCCTTCGACAGTATCAAGGAATACCTGTTGAACCCACCGATTCTATCCCCTCCAGTGGAAGGAAAACCACTGATCATCTATTTAACAGTCTTGGAAGACTCAATGGGTTGTGTACTCGGCCAACAGGACGAAACAAAAATAAAAGAGTCTGTCATCTACTATTTAAGCAAGAAATTCACCGAGTGTGAAACTTGCTACACTATGTTCGAGAAAACTTACTGTGCTCTGGCTTGGGCAGCCAAATGTCTTCGCCAGTACATGGTTCGCCACACTACTTGGTTAATCTCAGAAATGGATCCGATCAAGTACGTCTTTGAAAAGCTGCTCTCACGGGAAGGATTGCCCGTTGCCAGATGTTGCTATCAGAATATGACATAGAATACCACGCTCAAAAAGTCGTTAAAGGAAGTATTTTAGCCGATCATTTGGATCATCAACTAATTGATGATCAGGAATCAATCGGATTTGACTTCCCAGACGAAGATGTCATGTACTTGAAAATGAAAGATTGTGATGAACCGCTACCTAGTGAAGGGCCAGAACCAGGTTCCCAATGGGGACTAATTTTTGACAAGAGTATCCACCTGGGGCATCCAGAAAAGACAGAAAAACCGTCAGAAGGCTAGTAGACGGTTTCTTCCTGAGCGGTGATACACTCTATAAGATAAATTTTGACATGGTCTTGCTCCGATGCATAGACAGACCAGAAGCAAACATGCTGATAAAATAAATTCACGAAGGAACCTTTGGCACTCATGCCAACGGACACACAATGGTGAGAAAAATTCTAAGACCAGGGTACTATTGGTTGACAATGGAATCCGATTGTTACAAGTACATGAGGAGGTGTCACAAGTGTCAGATATACTCAAAGTTCTTTCTTCCCCATGGCCTTGTTCTATATGGGGAATCGACATGATTGGCATGATTGAGCCCAAGGCTTCAAACGGACATCAGTTCATCCTGGTAGCCATTGATTACTTCACCAAGTGGGTCAAAGCAGCGTCATACGCCAATGTAACCCGACAAGTGGTGGTCCGATTTATCAAAAACAATATCATCTGCCTTTATGGTGTTCCAAGCCAGATCATTACTGATAATGGATCTAACTTGAACAATAAGATGATGAAAGAGTTGTGTGCTGAATTCAAAATCGAACACCATAACTCATCTCCCTACCGACCTAAGATGAACGGAGCGGTAGAAGTGGTGAACAAGAACATCAAGAAGATCGTTCAAAAGATGGTTGTAACCTACAAAGACTGGCACGAGATGTTACCCTTTGCTCTTCACGATTATCGTACATCTGTCCGCACTTCAACAGGGGTAACCCCTTTCTCTCTAGTATATGGCATGGAAGCAGTGCTCCCCATCGAAGTAGAGATCCCATCAATCCGGGTATTGATGGAAGCTAAGCTAACAGAGGCTAAATGGTGTCAAAATCGACACGACAAACTGAATCTAATCGAAGAGAAACGAATAACGACACTATGCCATGGTCAGTTGTATCAGCAAAGAATGAAGAAGACGTTCGACAAAAAGGTCCGACCTCGCATTTTCAGCAAAGGAGACCTCGTGCTCAAGAAGATACAATCATTTCTCACTAATTCTCGGGGCAAATGGACTCTGAATTATGACGGCCCCTATGTGGTCAAGAAAGCTTTCTCAGGCGGCACCTTGAGACTTGCAACCATGGATGGAGAAGAATTTGCCTACCCCAAAAATGTTGACGTAGTCAAGAAATACTTCGCCTAAATAAAAAAAAACGTCTCGGTGGATTGAAAACCCGAAAGGGCGGTCCAGTAAAAAATTAGAGACATAATAAAAAAGAATCATCCCGGTGGATTGAAAATCTCAAAGTACGATCGAGGCAAAAGTTAGGGATTAATGGCAAGTAACTACGTCTGATCAGTTCAGCTCCGCAACAGTTACACCATCCGACAGAAATCTCGATCAAGGTCATCTTCGACAGAAGCTCAGGATGCCCCGAATTCAAAATTGGTAGAAGGATAGTGGTCGTTATGTTTCAATGTAGCCCTTTTCCCGTAAATTACCATTTTCTAACTTTGTAAATACTCTATAGAATCACGCGCTTGGCTGATTTCCATCCTATCAATAAAATTTGAGCCCTTGTGCTTTGTTTACAATTTGTATTTATTTTAGCTTTACAAAATGATGTTTTTAACATGATCGACGATTCTTGCAATAAAACAAAAATGAATTTACTTGTTAAACTTTTTCTGCTTTTAAAGTAAAGATGACAATTTCTTTTGACTGTTGAATCTCGAAAGAACATCGATCGCTTCTCCAGAAGTAATCGAGCTTCAAAGTGCAGAATCAAAGTGCTCCTTATAAACCAGTACGCCTGAATGAAGGATCAGCTGTGTCAGATGCAAATATTCCGTCCGACGTCCCCGGCAGAGTTCTTATCTCCTAAGCCCGACCAACAATTTTTCCCCACAGGGATCATCTCTCCTAAGCAAGACAGAATTGCTATCTTGAACAAATGGAACTTCTTCGTCCCCAGCAGTGGCCGAGTATCCAGTCCTGTTCATCCACTAGTCTGTATGTCGCGTCAGTTTTGTCAGCATAAACATACATACATCATGCATTATTTATTTACATTCATACTCGTATTGCATCACTATCACTCTGGTCGGTCTTATCCCCTAGTGATAAAAGTCCTCTTGTCAATTGAGTTGTCAGTTCCTTCTTCGTCAGGAAGCGCGTCAGCAAAACAATGTCTCCCCCAGTTTATTTCGGGATTGGAGATGATCTTTGACCACTTTGATAACTTGAACCTTTGAAAGGCAAGAAAACTTTCAACAAACGTCACTCTTCGCCATTGAAGATGATGTCTTCGGTTTCCCGGATTAAGAAAAATCCCCAGAGAAAGCCTCCCAACTAAAGACTCTCAGCAACACATTGGTTATTCTCTCCAGAAAGTGAATGTTAATAAAGTCATCAGCACCTCAATATTGGATCACATCATATGGCATTTCTCTGAGAAGATCTCGAGGAAAAGTATGATGTAATATCCCTAAGCAGGAAACAGTCTCTCAAGAGACTTTTCCCCAATAGAGTCGACAAATGGCGTCTCCAAACAGAGAAGTTTGTGTACCTCTACGACTCAGAGGAATGGGTTTCCCCAGCAAGTCTGACATCAATACTTTTTCTATCAAATGGCATCTCCCCAGGAAAATTTGGCCAGAAGTTTGAGCAAAACCGCTACAAATAGCGTACCTTGTCAAGAAAGTTTATTGACAAAAGAAACTGAGACTACTTACTTGGTAGGAAACCAGGATCGAGGGGAAGTTTAAATCAGAAACTGAGACCAGTTCCTTGGTAGGAAACCAGGATCGAGGGGAAGTTTAAATCAAAAACTGAGACCAGTTCCTTGGTAGGAAACCAGGATCGAGGGGAAGTTTATATCTGAAAACTGAGACCAGTTCCTTGGCGGAAAACCAGGATCGAGGGGAAGTTTCTACCTTTTTTGAGCATCATTGCTTAGCTAAAAAAAGAGATGGATTGGCAAACTTCCATTCATAACCACAATCAAAATTTTGAGTATTCCGATATTTAATCCTCTTGCACCCCGAATGCCCGAATACCTTCGTCATTCACATCTTCGGGTCCAAGAAGATTAAATAGGGGCATCTGTCATACCCCAAATTTTGACCACTAAGATTTCCCATCATTGTACAAATCATTACCACAATATGGAGGAACCATCATACCTCATTAGTCTCCCCAAAGATGGGTGAGCATTCACTACAATCAAAGAATTAGGGTTTCAAACCCTCTCAGAGCACTTAGACAAAGGATCAATCAAGAAATGACATGATCTTCAGCTTGTCTAACCTCTCAATCACCCACAATGGATCAAGAGGACTCCCACATCAAGAATCAAGGACAAGGCTGCAGCATTCCAAGTGGATTAAGCCTCAAGATCGCCAGTGTCACCAAATTAGGGTTTTGGTCGACCAGGGCCTCCAGAGGGAAATTTTCATCTGAGCAAGAGCCAATGCTTCAAAGCATAACTTAAGGTAATCCAAGGGACCTCATGGACCCAATCATCAAGTCAATTTAGCCTCAGGGGATGCATTCATAAAAACAAAATCAGGAATTAGGGTTTCTTTACCTAATTCACCCTTAAGTTGACTTTTGGGACAAAACATGAGCCAAGGCCTCAAGGCATGATTTGAAGATCTCTAACACACTATATTGATCCATTTGCAACAATGAATTAATTCAAGAAGCTTGATCAATGAGTTTCAAGTTCATCAGAACCACAGTTAGGGTTTCGCGGGAAAAGTCAACTGTGCCATTAACTTTTGACCCATGCATGCTCCCAAACCTTGGGACATGATTCAATACACCCTATAACACCCACGGAACATGTCCATCAAGTTTGATTTAGGTCAAGCACTTGATTTCATAGAGGATCGCACAGTTTGGAATCCATCTGACAAAAAGTCAACTGTGCACAATAGTCAACTTTAACTTTTTGAGATTTTTCACAATTTATGGTTCTTTAACCCTAAAATGATGTTTGAAATTCTGGTATCAGATATGTGATGTTAAGTATGATGTCACAACAACACAATCTGCTATATGAAACAAGGCAATAAAATAACAGTAAATCAACACATAGAATTGTTCACCCAGTTCGGTCTACCTACCTACGTCTGGGGGCTACCAAGCCAAGGAGGAAATTCACTATTAGTAGTATTAAATTACAGACTCAACAATCCTAGTTGACAATCTCCTAACGTAATCACTACCCAATGACACTTCTACCTAAGATACACTTAGATATGAGAAACCACTCACTCCCCCTAAATCACCACGATGATACAATTCAAAGATTACAAAGTATAGAAGTCACACTTCCAAAACACAACTTGATCTTGCTTAAAAGCTTTGATCAAGAACAATTAACAACTCAAAACAATTACACCAATTCAAACATGAATGGCTTACAATACATAGACGAAAACACACACTTAACTCTCAGTCTTTAATCTCTTAATTCCGTGCCTTCCAAGTAGGGTTGAGGCTGATTTAAATAGAAACTCAGACTTGGGCTTGGACTCCTTGAAAATATCTGATTTGATTTGAATTTAAAACAGATTTTATCTTCAAATCTTTTCATATCTTTCAGCCTTAAAACAAGTAACAAGATCTGCTCCATATATGATTGCAACAGACAATCTCTCAATCAGATCTTCTAAAAACTAATTAAAACACGCGCAGCCCTAAAAACAACATAACTGATGTTCTGTCACTCAATGTGAAGACATCGTTTTTGACATCAGAACACAAAACTGCAACCCTAACAAACTTAATGTTAGTAACTCATGTTAAGACATCAGACATATGACATCTTCAACAACAACATTGTTTTACCAAAATTCTAGCCAATAACAAGAACTAACAATCTCCCCCTTTGGCTAATTTTGGCTAAAATAATCTCAGCCAACATCAGAGATACCTGCAGCAGATAAAACAAACTCACCACACAATCAGCAGCAACCACAACCAACAACTGCACAACTACAAACTCCCCCTCAAACCTAGAACCACACCAAAAAGCTAGGCAACAGCAAACAACAACACTAGGCTAACTCTCCCCCTTTTTAGCCACAAATTGACAACCTTGAACCTATCAAAGCAGCAACCACAAATTCCTGACATTTACTATGACAAGGTCAAATAACAAGCTTCCCAAAAAGAACAAGTTCCAAAACTTTGACTAGTCAGGCGATACAAACAATGCCCTCTCTATGCATTATAAAAACCAAGCCTTCTTGCTTCTAACAATAGAACTAGGAAATAACCATGAGTCATTCTAACAGTGATGCAGGAAAGAAACACATGCAAGAGGTCAAGAAACCAGATCCACAGAAGTTGAAGAACAAAACACTATCTATAGCTGGGGCAACTCCGGGAGCAACAACAACAAGAAAAACATCAGAGACAAGGATGAAAACCATCAAAAAACCTCCAGTGCAACTTCATGCTTCTGATGATGAATGGGATGAAGATTGGAAAACTTTTCTGGATTCAGGGGGTTGGGATAATCTTTAGACCCTTTGTTTGTTGCTTTTGATGTACTAAAATCTAATCTTGTATGCTTTCAGCAGTTGAATAAAATTTTGTTTCCTTTAAACTAAACATGTGCAATAAAGTTCACAATTGCACAAGACACCTCCCAGCACACTTAATCCTCATATATGCAAATTCCTAATTTGCTTCTTAATTTTTCAAATTGATTTGCATCTAAGGCCTTTGTAAAAATATCAGCTAATTGTTGTTCAGTATCAACATGTTCCAAAGCAACTACTTTGTCTTCAACCAAATCTCTTATAAAGTGATGACGTATATCAATATGCTTAGTCCTGCTATGTTGAATTGGGTTTTTAGAGATATTGATAGCACTCAGATTATCAAAGTACAATGTCATGACATCTTGCTTGACATTGTATTCTGTTAACATTTGCTTCATCCAAACAAGTTGAGAACAACTACTCCCTACTGCTATGTACTTAGCTTCAGCAGTAGAAAGATACACACAGTTCTGCTTTTTACTAAACCAAGAGATCAGATTATTCCCTATGAAGAAACAACCTCCTGAAGTACTTTTTCTATCATCAGCACTTCCTGCCCAATCAGCATCACAATAACCACATAACTCAGTGCCTGATCCATGACTGTAAAGCATGCCATAGTCACTAGTCCCATTAACATACTTCAGAATCCTCTTTACTTGATTCAAGTGACTAACCTTAGGCTCAGATTGATATCTGGCACAAACTCCAACAACAAAAGAAATATCAGGTCTGCTAGTAGTGAGATACAATAGACTACCAATCATGCTTCTGTATAGACTTTGATCCACACTCACCCCATGTTCATCCTTGGACAACTTTAAGTGAGTAGGAGCAGGTGTCCTCTTGTGATTAGCATTTTCCAGACCAAACTTCTTAACAATGTTCTTAGCATACTTGCTCTGAGAGATGAATATGGAGTCTTCCATTTGTCTAACTTGTAGACCCAGAAAATAGCTGAGTTCTCCAACAAGAATCATTTCAAACTCAGACTGCATCTGTTTCACAAAATGTTTAACCATTGCATATGACATCCCACCAAATACTAAGTCATCAACATATATTTGAGCTATCATCAGTTTTCCTCCTTCATCTTTGATAAACAAAGTCTTGTCAATCCCTCCTTTTCTGTAACCATTCACAACCAAAAATTCAGTAAGCCTGTCATACCAAGCTCTTGGTGCTTGCTTCAAACCATAGAGAGCTTTCCTAAGTTTGTAAACATGATTAGGAAATGTTGGATCAATAAATCCTTTTGGTTGATCTACATAAACCTCTTCATTTAAGTACCCATTCAAAAAGGCACTCTTAACATCCATCTGAAAAAGCTTGAATTTGAGATTACAAGCCACACCTAAGAGTAATTTGACAAAAAGTCAACTGTGCACAAAAGTCAACTTTGACTTTTTGAGATTTTTCACAATTTATGGTTCTTTAACCCTAAAATGATGTTTGAAATTCTGGTATCAGATATGTGATGTTAAGTGTGATGTCACAACAACACAATCTGCTATATGAAACAAGGCAATAAAATAATAGTAAATCAACACAGAGAATTATTCACCCAGTTCGGTCTAACAACCTACGTCTGGGGGCTACCAAGCCAGGGAGGAAATTCACTATTAGTAGTATTAAATTACAGACTCAACAATCCCAGTTGACAATCTCCTAACTTAATCACTACCCAATTACACTTCTACCTAAGATACACTTAGATATGAGAAACCACTCACTCCCCCTAAATCACCACAGTGATACAATTCAAAGATTAAAAAGTATAGAAGTCACACTTCCAAAACACAACTTGATCTTGCTTAAAAGCTTTGATCAAGAACAATTAACAACTCAAAACAATTACACCAATTCAAACATGAATGGCTTACAATACACAGAAGAAAACACACACTTGACTCTCAGTCTTTAATCTCTTGCTTTAAATAGAAACTCAGACTTGGGCTTGGACTCCTTGAAAATATCTGATTTGATTTGAATTTAAAACAGATTTTATCTTCAAATCTTTTCATATCTTTCAGCCCTAAAACAAGTAACAAGTCTGCTCCATATCTGATTGCAACAGAAAGAATCTAATCCAGGATCTTCGCCTGCAATCTCTCAATCAGATCTTCTAAAAACTAATTAAAACACGCACAACCCTAAAAACAACACAACTGGTGTTCTGTCACTCAATGTCAAGACATCATTTTTGACATCAGAACACAAAACTGCAACCCTAACAAACTTAATGTTAGTAACTCATGTTAAGACATCAGACATATGACATCTTCAACAACAACATTGTTTTACCAAAATTCTAGCCAATAACAAGAACTAACAATGTTAATGTGTGATTTGAATCATCATTCATCAAGAAAAATCAAGAAAAGAGGGATAACTTGTAAAAGGGATAACCATACAAACTTAGAAATTTTCTAGGTTATGGAACAAAGTGGCTAGGGTACCTTATTTGGAGGATCATATCTCCTAAACCACAAGGCCATTTTTCCCCATTCAAAGCTGGATTTGTAGTTCTCATGGCCCTCTACAAAAGCTTCAACCACTCATTCCAATTCCTCATGGATTTTAAGTTATGAAATGATCAAAATCACAAAAAGTGAAAATGTCACTTTTTTCCAACACCTAGTGAAATTTTCACTAAGTCAGAATCTGTTTCACTTTTTTCAAAATGTAGGGGCATTTTTCAGTTGGTTCCAAAAAGTTTCAAAACCAACTATGATCACACATATGTTGTATCATATGAGAGCTTTCCAAAATGGTCAAGAACCCCATCAAACTCAACCTGAGCTAAGAGTTATGACAATGGCAACATGCATTGCTGCAACTGTCATAACAAGGCAGATTTGTGCATTTTACTCGATTTGGGCAATTTGTACAAATGACAAACAAGTTTATGCATCTGAACACCTCAGGGGGAGACCAAGGAGGGACAAACACTGATCCATCAGCCTCCCAAGTCTTTGGAACCAAAAATAGCATGCCAAACCTAAAATGCCTAAAAAGGGGACAAGACTCCAATTTTGTTTTGGAGCATTCAATGGAGACACCAAGGTGGCATGAACTGAGCCTTTTCCAACTAAATGAGTCAAGGATGATCTCAAAACTAGGGAACCAAAGGCCTGTGCTCTAACCTCTAGTCAATGGCTAGAGGAGACTTGGATTCCTATTGATCAACATTTGTCAAACTTCTGCAGCAGTTTCCATTCACTATTGCTTGCAAAATAAATTTGCTCTACTATAAATAGAGCTCGTTTGTGCTCAGTTTAAGTACACCAAACCCATCAAACAGATGTTTTCCTTAAAATCTCTTCCTTCACTCCAAAATTGCCTTCCAAAGCAAGTCACTATCGGGTTTTGAGTTTGAGAGCAATTCCAACCAAACCAATCACACACACCTCATAAACATCATATAGAAGTGATCCAAGCACTTAAACAACATCTGGAACACTGATTTCTCAGAATCACCAGCCAGTTGCTCAAGTTTTCAACCAAGTTGCAGTTGAGATGCCATGAAGTGATCTAGCCATTTCCAATCAAGTCCAAGCATTCGAACACACTCCATATGGTGTAGGGAAGCTGTTCAGATCATCACAACTCATTTGTAACACCTCCAACTCAAAAATCACATTGCTCTTGCTGCTACGACCTTCAAGTAAGCCTAATCTTGGTCATCTCTTAATCTATGCATATTTCCTCGCACAATACTTTTGCCAAATGTTCATAATCATGCATAGAATGTTTCCCCTCAATTAATTGCTTTGTTTGAATAGTGTATCAAAATTCTCAACCTTCATGTAAATTTTAGGGTTCTTGAGGTTTTGTCTTGATTTCTTATTCCATGCTTTAAAAAATGAAATGAAAGACCATAGACATGATCGTGAGGTGAAAACGAGCAGATTGATATGTAGATTGTATGATTTCATCAAGTATTCAGTGAGATTGGATAGAAAACGCAAATCTGCAGAAACAGAGGGGTGGCGCGTGTTCTTGGTGTGTTCTTGGCGCCATTTTTGAATATTTGAATATTTGAATTTTGTGATTTTATTTAATTGATTTAAAAATTAATTTCTCTCTAGTTTTTAATGATTTTGAGTTGATTCTTTTTTTAATAATTCACAAAAATGTTAAAATATTTTATTTGACCAAAAATTCCCAAAAATATTATTTATTTCATATACTTGAAATTTTTGCAAAGAATTAATCTTTTATTTGTTTTTAACATTTAAAATATTTGTTCTCTCTTGATTTTCCAAACTTAAATGGTTTCCAATCATTTTGTGGGTAAAAACATGATTTTTCAAATATTAATCCAAGATCATAACTTGTTTCTCACACATGTTTAATAATTTTGATCATTTTAATTGAATTTTTATTTAATTAAAATACATTTTGAAATCAAATTAGGGTTTTGATCTTAAACAAATCAAAAACAAAACACTTTGGGCCTCTAATAGAGTGTAAGACCCAATCCTTTTTAACCAAAACCTTTTTGGGCCTCAGGTATTGTATAAGTCCCACTGTGTTGAAAAAATCTCGGCCCGATCGCCATTTCAAAAAGAAAACCTTTTTGGGCCTACCCTTGTGTTGTAAGTCCCATTCCTTTTCTTTAAACAATCCTTGGGCCTCTAATAGAGTGTAAGACCCAAACCCTTTTTTAAATAAAACCTTTTTGGGTCTCAGTGTATTGCATAAGTCCCGATACCGTCAAAAAGTTGGGCGCGATCGTCGCCTTTTTAACAAGAACCCATGGGCTTCTCCTTGAGCTATAAGACCCATATTTATTCATTTTAAACTTTTTGGGCCTCTTGAGAGAGTGTAAGACCCATCCCTTTGTACAGAAAACCTTTTTTGGGCCTCAGTCACTTGTATAAGTCCCTGTACAAATTCATAACGACGGTGTGATCACTGTTAAAATTTGGGCCTCTCCTTGAGCTATAAGCCCCAACAATCTTTTCAAAACACTTTCTCCTTTGATTTTGAATCCAAATATATAGTTGTTATCAATACTTTCTTTGTTGAACAACTAACAAAAACAGCATGGAAGCTCTACAACGGGTAAGTGTTTATCCGCTTTCCTTTACCGCTTTCATATGTATATAACTGTATTGTAGGGCTGTTTAACTGTAAGTCTTCTTTCACATCCTTTTATATACTTGTCACATATCCACTGTGTAATACTAGTATAGTTATGTAGAGTTTTCCCCCGCAACTACGTCTAGAACTAGGTAAAGCCCGTTGGTCACTCTTAAATACAAACAAAACTAGATCCCCCGTAGGATTCCAGATACAGTCTTCCCTCCTCTTGGGGTGAAACAATATGGAACAAAGAGAAAGGCAGTATTCTCGGTGAACCTTTTCTCAGATTGTCACCCTTAGAAATTGTCAAAGAAACTCTAACTCCCCAGAGATGATCTTTTCTCCGTGAATGGCATCTCTTGAGTTTCTTCCAAATCCTCAAACTTTCCGGGAATGATCTCTTCTCTGTGAATTGCATTTCTTGAACTTCTCTTGGTTTGGGGACCCACAGGATTTCTAAAAGCATCCCCGCCTTCTCTTGGGCATTGTACAAGGACCCTTCGGCTTCTTAGAAGTTTACATGCCTTTTCTTGGGCTTAATACAAGGACCCTGACGACCTCTTAAAGGTATAAGACAGAACTTAGTCATCCTTCGATAGAGCAGTCTTTCCAGTGTCAAAGCTCCGGCCATTTTAGGGTTGATACTCATCCCTTAATGCCCGTGCCTCCTCTCGGGAATCGTACAAAAGATAAAACTCTAAACTTGGACAGCCTAAACCCATTGAGTCTCAAAGACATTCTCAAGTTCCTTCTAAACATAGGAAGAGACCCCGATCATTCTGGGTTAATCTCCAGCATAAACCCAGTCTCTCTCATGAGAGTTCTCTACTTGGACCTACCTAGGAATCTCAATGACCCTCGGCAGTAAGACAGCCTCCTCTTGGGCTTCGTACAAAGATCCTCTCCAGTGGAGCTAACCTTTTCAGACTCTCTTGTTGGGTCCCTCACTCTTCAGACTCTCTTGTTGAGTCGACTCTTTTAGCCTCCGTCTTGGGCTTTGTACAAGACACATAAAACACTCTTTTGTTGAGTATAAAAGGCTCTCTTGTTGAGTCAATCTCCTTTTAGTCTCCATCTTGGGCTTCGTACGAGACAGCAAAAAACTCTCTTGTTGAGTATAAAAGACTCTCTTGTTGAGTAAATCACTCTTTTAGCCTTCGTCTTGGGCTTCGTACGAGACAGATAAAACTCTCTTATTGAGTATAAAAGACTCTCTTGTTGAGTCAATCACCCTTTTAGCCTCTGTCCTGGGCTTTGTACAAGACATATAAAACACTCTCTTGTTGAGTATAAAAGACTCTCTTGTTGAGTCAATTAGCCTCTTTAGCCTCCGTCTTGGGCTTCGTACAAAACAAATAAAACTCTCTTGTTGAGTCAAACCCTTTTTTAGCCTCCGTCTTGGGCTTTGTACAAGACACACAAAAACACTCCCTTGTTGAGTGAACCATTTTAGCCTCAATCTTGGGCTTTGTACAAGACCGAAATAACATTTTTCCCCGAAAAAGTCAATCTTTTAGCCTCCTCTTAGGCTTTGTATAAACAAATCCCCAGTTGAATCAATCAACCTTTTAGCATCAAATCATGCTTTACTCACAGCATACAAACTTCAACAACTCCTCTTTAGCGATGACAAATTCCCTCTCAATCAAATCCCCTTTAGCTTCATATCTTGGGCTTCTAACAAGATACAAATCACCTTAGCTTTAATCTTGGGCTTCGAACAAGACACCAAAACATATTTTCCTCCCATAGCATAGGAGGAACTACGATCGCTCTAACTTCCCTGTTTAGCCAAACGGGAATACGTAGGCATAAGATTGCAAAAATCTTAGCGAGCATAATAATCAAACACTCTGAGTCCAGTACCTTCATGCATCAATAAAAGGAAAATCAAGTCTAGCACCCTAAACTAAAAATCCTCCTATACAGTAAAGACACCTTCGTTCTTAAGCGCATAACCCTAAGAAAGACCCCCTATTTTGATAGCGTCTGTAAACCAACAGTTTTGACTGTTTAAACTCAGTACGCAAGCAGGGTTAATTGGAGACATCTATTTCCCTTCCTTAATCAGCTCAATAGGATAAAAAATGAATCGAACTGTAGTACCAAAGCGATAGTGATTCGAAACCACAAAAACCGCACTACAGAAAAATGGCGACCACAGTGGGAGGCATTCTTTCTTGCCTCTCTTAGGATAAGACCTTAATTTCACAAAGTGTCACAGAAATGGCGACTCTGCTGGGGGGTCATTGTCTGTATAGGATCATAGGATTCTAGAGGTCTAGGATAATAGGACAAACATATATACTGTTTTTTCTAATTGATATTTGTGTTTATTTTTCTGCTAATGGGAATGCGTGTGATACCGCATGTGGAAAGATTGAGAATACACCTAAGATAAATGATGGCACTAGACGGGTAATCTTACGGGGAGTGAATCCCCGATAAGAGGTCCCGGTCGACCATCAAATCAGTGGAGATGCCCTTTGCGGATTCAATGCCTATACGACTTCGGTTGTTGAAAGCAGATTGTTCGATTGGGTTATCTGAGAAGTTAAGGATTTTAGTAGACTAAAACCATTTTGTAGTGTGGAAGCTATCGGAAATAGTTGTCACGCGATACTACCCTCATTTGAGACTACTCTAAGATACTGCAGCTCGCTGGTGATCCGCTTGTTGTTGTCATCCCAAGAGGGGTCACTGATTTTGAGGACAGGTACAACGAATCACTAGTATAAACCTTTCGGGACGAGTAGAGCCTTGACTTCATGACACCAACCCTTTGACCCCATGTTTTTTTCTATGTTTTTGTGTGTTGCATTCATGCATTCATCTAAAAAACTTTAAACAAAAGAAAAAATCTTCTCTTCTATTCTCTCTTTTTCAAATTAAACTAAGACAATGATTGCAAATGTCAGATAAAGAGATTGCCCCTGGATTTTAGTAGAAGGAAGACTCACAAGTATACCTTCAAGGTTCCAAAGCTAGAAGATTTGAGAGGGTTGGCAAGGATGATCACCAACCCTGAGGCTTTCAGAGATAAATACAGAGGTCTTCTATCTCTGCTAAGGGTCCATGAAATTGAAGGAATACTGGCTACGCTCATTCAGTTCTACGATCTGGTCTATCACTGTTTCACATTCCCGGATTATCAGTTAGCACCAACGCTGGAGGAGTATTCTCACCTGACTGATTTACCCATTACTGACCAAGCTCCCTTTTCTGGACTGAAAGAAATTCCAAAAGATCAAACCATTACAAGAGCAATTTATTTGGACGAGTCAGAAGTCAGGACTCACATGACCATTAAGGGTGGAATCTTGGGTCTACCAGCGAAGTTTTTCATAAAGAAAGCTCTGTACTTCACTAGTAAGGGAACATAACTGCTTTCGAGAGCATCTATGCCTTACTCACCTACGGGTTATTTCTGTTTCCCAACATTGATAACTTCGATGATATCCATGCCATTAAGGTTTTTCTGATTGGAGACCCTGTACCAACCCTGCTTGCAGATGCTTATCATTCTGACAATTTAAGAAATTTGTACAGTGGAGTAATCATCACATGTTGTGTACCCATGCTATACAAATGGTTCACTTCCCATTTACCTAAGTCTGCTACATTTTGGGATCCTAAGAGTTCTTTACGTTGGTCGCAGGGAATTATGGCTCTGACCAACTCAGACATCGACTGGTACAATCGCATCTATGACGGGATAAGGATCATTGATAAATGTGGAAATTTCCCTAACGTACCTCATAGGAACAAAAGGAGGAATCAATTATCATCCAGTTTTAGTTCGTCGTCAATTTGGATACCCGATGAGGCATGTCCCGCGTAATGCTCATCTGGAAGGTCTTTTCTTTAAGGAAGGGGAAAACGACAGAGCACTAAAGACGGAAATAGTGCACGCCTGGAAACACGTTCATAGGAAAGGGAGAGAGTCTCTAGGAAAACCAGACAGTGTCTCGGTGGAACCTTATTGTCATACCCCAAATTTTGACCACTAAGATTCCAAAGTGACCAAGAACCTCACCAAACTCAATATGAGCAAGAAGTTATGATAGTGGCAATATGCCTTGCTGCAACTGTCATAACAGGGCAGATTGAGGCATTTTGCTCGATTTGCTCAAATTTTCCAAAGGGCAAGCAACTCTATCCATCTGTACACCTCAAGGGGAGACCAAGGAGGGACAAACACTGATCCATCAGCCTCCCAAGTCCTTGGAACCAAAAGTAGCATGCCAAACCTAGAAATGCCTAAAAGAGGGGCAAGACTCCAATTTTGTTTTGGGGCATTTAATGGATACACCAAGGTGGCATGGACAGAGCATTTTCCAACTGAATTCAGTCAAGGATGATCCAACAACTAGGGAACCACAGCTCTGTGCTCTAACCTCTAGTCACGAGACTTGGATTCTCATTGATCAATATTGGCCGAACCTCTGCTGCAGTTGCCATTCACTATTGATCCCAAAACAAACTTGTTCTACTATAAATAGAGCTCATTTGTGCTCAGTTTGAGTACACCAAAGCCATCAAACAGATGTTTTCCTCAAAATCACTTTCTCTAGGCAAAAATACCTTCTTTAGCAAGGTAACTATGAGTTTTTGAGTTAGAGAGCATTTCCACCACAGCTCATGATCCAAACACATCCAATATGTCATATCTAAGTTGTCCAAACTCTCACAAGTGACCTATAACACCAAAATCTCAAAGTCACCTCTCAAAACCTCAAAAATAGGACTTTTGTGCATTTTTCAAGCCATGTCTTGATCCAGCCACTTTCCATACCAGATAAAACCTCAAACACACTCCAAATATCATCCTTGAACTGTCCCAAATGGTTCCCCACATCTGGAACACCATTTGAGAGAGTTGCTATTTTGGCCACTTTTGCCCCTTTTGCAAGAAAGAGCTCAAACTTGCTCTAGAGGTTTCCAGCTGATTCCAACCATCCTAAAAGCTCCTAAGAGATCATTTGAGGGTGTCCAAAGCATCAAATCATTTCTGGAACAAAGCACTTGGCAGATTGCACAAAAGCTCCAAAAAGAGGTAAGCATCACAACTTGAACTCTTTGAAATATGCATTGCTTTGAAGTCCACAGATCATACATATCTCATCCATGTTATATATGTTGTGTTTGAACCAATTCATCATGTAATTCATGCCTGTAACAAGAGATAGCACAGAAAATGCAAATCATGGCCTATTTCAAAACCACTATCGGGTTTTTCAATATGAGCATGATCTGAAAAAACTACCACCACCATTGGATTCCTTGTGAAATTCTAGGCCAGATGCATATAAATTTTGTCCCAATCCATGGAGAAATGAGAAAGTTATGGCCTTCATGTTTCTGACCAAAATCTTGCCTTGCCTTGCCTTGGGCCAGGCCAAAAACAAGGCTAGCCTTGTATATTTGTGGTTGTGTTCCAATACACGGATGTATCACCACCCCAGTGGTAGGAGGCGAGCACTGCACACAAGAGGTTTGGGGTTCGAATCCCCCTCGCCCCAGATCCTCTTTTTACCACTTTTTCCTATTTTTTGTTATTTTTCATATTATTTTTAATGATTTGAAAAATTAATAACTCACTCAATTTTAATTATTTTTTATTGGTTCTTTTTGCAAAAAATCACAAAAATGTTAAAATATTTTATTCCACAAAAAAATCAGATTTGTATTAATTATTTAATATAGTTTATTTTTGTGAATAAATTCATTTTATTGTTTTTTAAACATATTAAAATGAATATTCACCCTGAAAAATCAAAACCAAATGAGCTTTAATTCATCTTGTGATTAAGACATCATTTTTCCAACCTTAACCAAAAAATAATGAGTTGTTTATTAGAACTTATTTGGTGTTTTTATCATTTTAAGACCCATCCCTTTGTACAGAAAACCTTTCTTGGGCCTCAGTCACTTGTATAATTCCCTGTACAAATTCAAAACAACAATGCGATCACCGTTAAAATTTAGGCCTCTCTTTGAGCTGTAAGCCCCAATTTCTTTTCAAAGTACTTTCTCCTTTGATTTTGAAATATACTTTTGTTTTCAGACTTTCTTTGTTGAACAACTAACAAAACAACATGGAAGCTCTACAACCGAGTAAGTGTTTATCCGCTTTCATTTAACCGCTTTCATATGTATATAACTGTATTGTGGGGATGTTTCACTGTAAGTCTTCTTTCACATCCTTTTATATGCTTGTCACATATCCACTGTGTAATACTAGTATAGTTATTTAGAGTTTCCCTGGAAACTACGTCTAGCACTAGGTAAAGCCTCGTTGGTCACTCTTAATACAAACAAAACTAGATCCCCATAGGATTCCAGATACAGTCTTCCCTCCTCTTGGGGTTAAACAATATGGAAGAAAGAGAAAGGCAGTAATCTCGGTGAACCTTTTCTCAAACTGTAACCCTAGAAGTTGTCAAAAGGAATTTTACTCCCCAGAGTTGATCTATTCTCAGTGAATGGCATCTATTGAATTCATCAAACCTGGAACTCTCACTAAATGATCTATTCTCTGTGAATAGCATTTCTTGAACTTTCCCGGCTTGGGACCCACGGGCTTCTTAAAAGCACCCCCGCCTCTTCTTGGGCGTTGTACAAGGACCCTTCGGCTTCTTAGAAGTTTTCATAGCCTCCTCTTAGGCTTCGTATAATGATTTTTCCTCAGCGAAGATAGCCTCCTCTTGGGTTTGTACAAATTGTCCCTTCGGCTTCTGAAAAGTTTTTCCCGCCTCCTCTTGGAACAGAAATTGTCCCAACGACCTCCAAAAGGTATAGGAACAGAAATTAGTCATCTTAATAGAGTAGTCTTTCAAAGGAGTCTAGACCTTTTTCCTGTAAACGTACCTCTTGGACATAGTACAGAAGATAAAACTCTAGACCTGGACAGTCTAATCCCCTTGAGTCTCAAAGACATTCTCGAGTTCCCTTCTAAACATAGGAAGAATCCCAGACTCTCTCAGGAGAGTGCTCTACTTAGACCTGCCTAGGGATTTCAATAATCCTCAGCAGCAAGATAGCCTTCTCTTGGGCTTTGTACAATGATTCTCCTCAAACGGAGCTAACCTTTTCAGACTCTCTTGTTGAGTTAACCTCCCTTTTAGCCTTAATCTCGGGCTTCGTACGAGACAGCAAAACACTCTCTTGTTGAGTATAAAAGATTCTCTTGTTGAGTCACCCTTTTAGCCTCCGTCTTGGGCTTTGTACAAGACACACTCTCTTGTTGAGTATAAAAGATTCTCTTGTTGAGTCACCCTTTAGCCTCCGTCTTGGGCTTTGTACAAAACACATATAAAAACACTTTCTTGTTGAGTATAAAAGACTCTCTTGTTGAGTCAAACCCTTTTAGCCTCTAGTCTCGGGCTTCGTACGAGACAAAAAATCACTCTCTTGTTGAGTATAAAAGACTCTCTTGTTGAGTCAAATCCTTTTAGCCTCCCTCTCGGGCTTCGTACGAGACACAAAAACACTCTTTTGTTGAGTGAACCCTTTTAGCTTCAATCTTGGGCTTTGTACAAAACAGAAAGAACATTTTTCCCCGGAAGAGTCAAACTTTCAGCCTCCTCTTAGGCTTTGTATAAGGAAATCCCCGGTTGAGTCAATCAACCTTTTAGCATCAAAACAAGCCTTGCTCGCAACATACAAACATCAACGACTCCTGTTTAGAGATGACAAATTCCCTCTCAGGACCCCTTTAGCTTCATATCTTGGGTTTTGAACAAGATACAAATCACCTTTTAGCTTCAATCTTGGGCTTTGAACAAGACACCAAAACATCTTTTTCCTCCCTTAGAATAGGAGGAACTACGATCGCTCTGATTTCCCTGTGTCATTAAACGGGAATACGTAGGCATAAGATTGCAGAATCTTACCGAGCATACTAATAAAATACTCCAAATCCGGTACCCCCATACATCAATCAATCTGGTGCAGTATCCTAACCAAAAGTCCCCTAAACTATTCCGACACTTGCGTTCTTAAAACAAATAACCCAGAGAGAGACCCCCTTTTTGATAGCATCTGTAAACCAACAGTTTTGACTGTTTAAACTCAGTTTGCAAGCAGGGTTAATTGGAGACATCTATTTCCCTTCCTTAATTTGCTCAATAGGATAAAAAATGAATTGAATTGTAGCTCCAAAGCTATAGTGATTCGAAACCACAAAAACCGCGCTACAGGAAAATGGCGACCACAGTGGGAGACATTCGATCTTGCTTCTCTCAGGGTGAACCTTTGAGTTCACAAGACTTCACTGGGGACCGGTATTATTGCTAGGATCTGTCATCACTAGGATCTTAGGTCGAAACCTTTAAAGTTGGGAAGGTGCCACAGAATGGCGACTCTGCTAGGGAGCTATTTTCTGTTAGGATCATAGGATTTATAGCTCTTAAAAGGTCTAAGATGTTAGGACAAATATATATACTGCTTTTGTTAATTGATATATATGTTTTTTTCTGCTAATGGGAATGCGTGTGATGCCGCATGTGGAAAGATTGAGTATACACCTAAGATAGGTGATGGCAATATGGGTAATCTTACGGGGAGTGAATCCCAGCTAAGAGTCCCCAGTCGACCATCGAACTAAGTGGAGACTCCCTTTGCAGATGCATTGCCTATACGACTTTGGTTGTTAAAAGTAGTGTGGTCGATTGGGTTATCTGAGAAGCTGAGCCTTTAGTAGACTTAAACCATTTTGTAGTGCGGGTGCTATCGAAAATAGTTATCACGCGATACTACCCTCATTTGAGATTACTCTAAGATACTATAACTCGCTGGCGATCCGCTTGTTATAGTTATCCCAAGAGGGGTCAGTGATTTTCAAGACAGGTACAAAAAATACCAGTATAAACCTTTGGGGATGGGTAGAGCCTTAACTTCGTGACACCGATCCTTTGACCCCATGTTTTTTCTATGTTTTTGTGTGCTGCATTCATGCATTCATAAAAAAACATTAAACAAAGAAAATCTTCTCTTCTAGTCTCTCTTTTTCAAATTAAACTAAGACCATGATTGCAAATGTTAGAGAGAGAAAGATTGCGCTAATGGATTTCGGTAGAAGGAAGACTCACAAGTATACCTTCAAGGTTCCAAAACTAGAGGATTTGAGAGGTTTGGCAATGATGATCACCAACCCTGAGGCGTTCAGAGCCAAATACAGAGGTTTACTGTCTCTGCTAAGGGTCCATGTAATTGAAGGAATACTGGATACGCTCATTCAATTCTATGATCCGGTCTATCATTGTTTCACATTCCCGGATTACCAACTAGCACCAACATTGTAGGAGTATTCTCACCTGACTGATTTACCCATTACTGATCAAGCTCCCTTTTCTGGACTGGAAGAAATTCCAAAGGATCAAACCATTGCAAGAGCAATTTATTTGGACGAGTCAAAAGTCAGGACTCACATGACCACTAAGGGTGGAATCCCAGGTTTACCAGCCAAGTTCCTAGTAAAGAAGGCTCTATACTTTGCTAGTATAGGGAACGTGGCTGCTTTCGAGAGTATCTTTGCTCTGCTCACCTACGGGTTATTTATGTTTCCCAACATTGATAACTTCGTTGATATCAACGCCATTAAGGTTTTTCTCATTGGAAACCCTGTACCAACCTTGCTCGTAGATGCTTATCATTTTGTACACTTAAGGAATTTGTACAGCAGAGGAATGATCACATGCTGTGTACCCCTGCTGTATAAATGGTTCACTTCCCATTTGCCCAAGTCAACTGCATTTTGGGATCACTGCGGGTTTTTCTCAACAAAGTTCAACAGGAGAGAAGGTCTTGGAAGAACAAGTATCGTATTCTCAATGTGGAGTGTAACAAGATGCAGTAATTGTTAAAGAAAAAGGATGCTCTGATCGAGATTTTATAGCAACATGCTGTAGATAATCAAGATGACCAAAGGAATTTGGTCGCTCCTTTCACTTGGCAAAGGAACAACAACCCGACAACGGCCCAAGAGCCCCGGTCAAAGAAAAGGAAAGTGCCAGAACTAGCACCTGAGCTCCCCTCAGAGAGGACTCAGGATCTATTAGCCTAGACTTTTCTTTTATAGCACTTTGTAAAATACCGTATTCCTATTTCCACAATCTTTTGAATTCAATAAAATGGGGTTTTCCTCACTGTATGATATTTGCAATCCAATTGTCAACGTTTACTTTGATTAAACAAAAAAAAAATATACATAAATATCATTCCATATCATTCATCATTCTCACATAAGCGCATTCTTCTTCCCTGCGAATCTCACGTTTGTGTCTTGATTCTAGAGTCAAACTGTCTCATTCGTACAATACTCGGGTCAGTCAACAAAAAAAGATGAATGATCTGGAGGAAGAAAACACAGAGTTTAGAGAAGAAATCGACACTCTGAAAGAGGATCTAAGAAAGCTTCACAGTGACATGCAAGCTCTGGCAGAAGCTCAGACGCAACAACAAAGGATTGTGATCTCAGAAATCAAATCAACGCCCATAGTGGAGAAGTATGATCCTAGGTATAACATGCCAAACGATCGTCCCTGGGGCATGCCACTCAACTATATCCCGGAAGGATATATTCCGCCGATCACTGAAGGTCCGGAAACTGCAACAGGAGTGTTGGGCCTGAAGGTTACAAATGTGACGCCCCCAATCTAATACCCCCAAAAACACGCAATTAAGGCGGTAAAAGAAAATTCGAAATTTCGTCAGAGTATAATTGAAATCACGGCATAGAAAGGGGGAATCACATCAATCTAACAAAACATAAGCACATAACATACAACACCTGCCCGTAGAGATATGCAACTGTGGGGTAGCAATCATACAGAGGAAACTTTGTTCCTTACACCCACTTTTCAGAAATTAGAATTAAAGCGGAAAATCTAAAATCTGAATAACATATGTACATATATACATATAAATAGTTTGCCATACATCAAGTATACATGTACAGCCAAAATATAATTCACATATACAAAATAATAGCACACGGCCACCCTAACTACCCGGAGTTACATATCAGAGCCGACCGACCAAAAGAATGAAGACGCAACGCTTAACAAAAAGAAATACCTCTAGCAGCTCTAATATGCAACGCCTCATAGAGCGTTATAAAACAGTAGAAGGGTGAGAAAAACAACCATAATATAATGGCATAAAATTATATATTAACACAACGATACACAAATAAACACATTTCTCACCACAATTGCACCACAAGCAGATATAACACAATACAGTACAATTCTCACGTATCAATTATTCACAATACAATTACGCATATTCCATCTCATCAATCTCAATCACATATTCATGCACAATTAATTCATGCTTTATGCAAATGCACAGAAACCGACACAACGACTCTATGCACATGCCATGCGGTACCGACTTCCAATATCTCATGTCTCATCATCAGTTCACTCAGGAACTATTGGAACCATCGCTCGTTACTGAGAATCTCAAGTAACTCCCCGTCGGGCCTACGATGTTCACCCGTCTCTTTAGGTCCTCAGGCAGCGCCTCATATTTTCGAGGCACACGACGTTAAGGATTGCTTTAAGTCTCCAAAGGAGCCCACAATCGTCTATAACCACCGCTTTAAGTCCTCAGGCATCGCCTCATATTTTCGAGGCCCACGGTGTTATAGCAGATTCCATCAGGAACCAAACCGTCACTCAGGACGTTCAACAATGCACATCATGATGCTTGGCATACAATGACTCATGACACTCTTGACATGCATACATCACACACAATCCACATACATTCACATCAATTGTGCCAAACGGCAACCGAACGTTTTCACAAATAACCAAACAATTCGATTTAGGGTTTACCAGAAAAGTCGGTTAAAAGTCGGCTAAAAATAATATTTTTCTTCACCAAATCATAGAACATATTTTTAGCTTCACATCCATATAAGGAACACCTCAATCGGATAAACAACACAAAAGATATGGATATTTCAAAATAACACAAAAACATAAACCGGAGGCTTGACACTACGATACGTTTTGAAAATACTGTTCTAATTGAACTAGGGTCAGACCTCAAAACCATTTTTCCTAGAAAGAACATCTCATTAGCTTTCCAACACTTCGAACGGGGGTCAAAACCGACTTACGGTTCAAGAGTTATGAATTTCCGAAGTTTCCCCAAAAAACCATAATTTTCTGGTACAGCTCAGTATGTATCAATACATAGGCTTATGTATCGATGCAAAAAGGCCACGTGTATCGATACATAGCACGCATGTGTCGACGCATGCTGTAGTGAAAATTCTATTTTCTTAAAATTCTACAGTATGTATCGATGCATAAGGGTTATGTATCGATACATAAACCATTTCGTATTGATACATGGCTGTTATGTATCGATGCATAACTCTGTTTTTCTTAAAAATCAGATTTCTCAAATTACACCCTTGCTGTAATTTTTCCGAAATGCCCGAAAACTCGACTAAATCGAACATTTTCACCGAAACAAACATATACGCGCAACCACCAAATACATAAGAACAATTTAGAACGCATAAACGAAATTTCTACGACGTTCGATTTTTCGATTAAATTTCAACCTTTCAAAAACCAGAATTTTCAAACATCACCAAATCGAATAAAAAGCACGCTATACGACGACCTAACCTTGCTCGATACAACTACGTAATTTATTTCGAATTCTAACCGTGAAAACATCGGTTTCTACTCGTTTATCTACAATTCAACCTAAACGGAAAAAACAACGGAAACATAACGAAAACTAACCAAAACATAACCAAACTTCATGAAACTTTAAACAGCAGCTCACATACATATAACCAAACAACACATGTATTTATACGACTTTTCGACCGTAAAAACATCGGTTTCTATCGATTTCGTCAAATATGGCATAAACGGAAACATATGGAAAACCAACCAAAACATCCACACAAAACACATACATAATCATATACAATCATAGTATAATCGAGTTTCGCACCCTTACCCGATTAATCGATCCCTAGAACTTGCTCTCTTTGATTTCCCAAGCTTTTTCTCCAATTTCTCTCTTCTCCTCTTTTCTTCTCTTTTCTTCTTTCTTTCTCTCTAATTTTCTTTTCTTTCTATTTCTATTTTTCTTTTCTTTACTAACCTAACAAAATACACCCAAATGCCCAAAATACCCCTACACTCAAATTTCTCGCAAACGATCCCAAAACACGATAAAATATATTCACGAAGAAAAATAACATATTTTCACATAAAGGTCGGAAATAAAATAAAATAATAATAAAATAATCAAAATGACTCAATAAAACAAAACTGGCAAAACTGGGGCGTTACAACTCTCCTCCACTTAGAAATTTTCGTCCTCGAAAATAATACCTGCTACAAACAACTCTGGATACGACTCCCGCATCCTACTCTCCAACTCCCATGTCAAATTACCCTCAGCAGCGCCTCCCCACGCCACTTTCACAAGTGCAATCTCTTTACCCCTCAACCGCTTCACCTCGCGATCCAAAATACTAACTGGTAATGCCTCGACCGTAAGGTTATCCCTTACCTCAACCTCGTCCATCGGAATCACATGTGAAGGGTCCGGAACATACTTCCGAAGCTGTGAAACATGAAACACATCATGCAAATTCGACAGATTCGGCGGTAACGCCACACGATACGCCACAACACCAACTCTCGCAGATATCTGGTAAGGACCAATAAATCGAGAAGTAAGCTTCTTAGATTTCAAAGCACGACCAACACCCGTTACCGGCGTAACTCTCAGAAATACGTGATCACCCTCTTGAAACTCAAGATCTTTCCGTCTCCGATCATGATAACTCTTTTGTCTACTCTGAGAAGCTTTCATTTTCTCACGAATAAACTTTACCTTTTCCGTCGTCTGTTGCACCAATTCCGGTCCAACCACAGAACTCTCACCAGTTTCGTGCCAACACAACGGCGTTCGACATCTTCGTCCATATAAAGCCTCAAAAGGTGCCATTCCAATACTAGAATGGAAACTATTATTATACGTGAACTCAACCAATGCAAGATAACTGTCCCACATACCACCTTGTTCCAAAACACATGCTCTCAACAAATCCTCCAAAGACTGAATCGTCCTTTCGGTCTAACCATCCGTCTACGGATGATAAGCCGAACTCAACCTCAATCTAGAACCCAATGCCTTCTGTAAACTTTCCCAAAATCTCGAAGTAAACCTAGGATCTCGATCAGAAACAATACTCAAAGGAACCCCATGCAACTTCACAACCACACTGATATAGATCTCAGCTAACCGTTCCAAAGAAAAACTGATGTCAATCGGAATAAAATGCGCCAATTTAGTCAGTCTGTCTACAATCACCCAAATAGCATTATGCCCTCACTGAGTATTCGGCAATCCCGTTACAAAATCCATCGAAATGCTATCCCATTTCCACTCAGGAATATCCAACGGTTGCAACAAACCACTAGGCCTCAAATGTTCAACCTTCGACTTCTGACAAGTCAAACAAGCATACACAAACTGAGCCACATCTCTTTTCAAACCAGACCACCAGAAAACCTTCTTCAAATCTTGGTACATCTTATTCGCTCCCGGATGAATACTTAAGTTACTCCGGTGTCCTTCCTCCAATATCATTCTTTTCAACTCCGCATCATCAGGAATACAAATACGACCACGAAACCTCAAAACACCAAAATTATCAACCTTGAAATCCACATTCTCATTCATCATCAAATCAACGAATTTCAAATCCAGCTTTTGTTTCTCACTAACCGACAACAAAAATTCATTCGTAACTTTCAACATTCCAAGCCTCACACTAACCGATGTCACTTCACATACCAAACTCAAATCTCTAAATGATTCCAAAAGTTCCCACTCTTTCAACATCAATGCGGACATATGCAACGATTTTTGGCTCAATGCATCGGCTACCACATTAGCTTTACCAGGATGGTAATTCAAGCCAAAGTCGTAGTCTTTCAAGAATTCCAACCATCTCCGCTGCCTCATGTTCAACTCTTTCTGATCAAATAAATATTTCAAGCTTTTATGATCACTAAAAACCTCGAACCTTGCACCATAGAGATAGTGCCTCCATATTTTCAACACAAAAACCACAGCCGCTAATTCAAGATCATGAGTAGGATAATTTTTCTCATGAACTCTTAACTACCTTGAAGCATAAGCTACAACCTTACCTTCCTGCATCAGAACACCACCCAAACCAATTAAAGAAGCATCGCAATACACAACAAATGGTTCATTAGGATTAGGTAAAATAAGAATCAGAGTTGTCGTCAATCTTTTCTTCAGCTCACAAAAACTTTCTTCACATTGAATATCCAAAATGAACGCCTTGCCCTTACAAGTCAACTGCGTCAAAGGTAATGCTAGCTTAGAAAAACCTTCAATGAACCTCCGATAATAACCAGCCAAACCCAAAAAGCTTCGAATTTCAGTAACGGATCTAGGAGCCTCCCATTGTAGAACTGCTTCTACTTTAGATGGATCCACAACAATACCATTACCTGAAATTACGTGCCCAAGAAAACTCACCTCAGACAACCAGAATTCACACTTGGACAATTTGGCAAAAAGCTTCCTTTTCTTCAAAACCTGCAAAACAATACGCAAATGCTCTGCATGTTCCTCACGAGACTTAGAATAGATTAAAATATCATCAATAAACACCACCACAAAACGATCCAAATGCTCGTGGAAAATACGATTCATGTATTCCATAAACACACCAGGCGCATTAGAAACCCCGAAAGGCATCACCGAATATTCATAATGACCGTAACGTGTTCTAAAGGCCGTCTTCTGAGTATCCTCTTCTTTCACCCTTATTTGATGATATCCCGATCTCAAATCAATCTTACTAAACACACAAGCACCAACCAACTGATCCATCAGATCATCAATCCTTGGAAGCAGATACTTGTTCTTAATTGTCACTTTGTTCAACTGGCGATAATCAATACATAATCGCATACTCCCATCTTTCTTTTTCACTAACAAAACTGGAGCACCCCAAGGAGAAACACTTGGCCTCACGAACCTCTTTTCCAACAACTCATTTAACTACTTTTTCAACTCCACCAATTCAGATGCCGACATTCGATAAGGTGCCATAGAAACAGGTCTAGTACCAGGAACTAGATCTATCGAAAATTCAACTTCTCTCTCTGGCGGTACATCTGAAATATCCTCAGGAAACACTTTAGGAAAATCACACACAACAGGAAACACTTCAAGCTCAACTTTACTTTCCACCGACAATGATGCAAACAAACCAAACAATTGAGCTTCGTCCGCTAAAAGTTTCTTCAACTCTTTAGTAGACAAGAAACTCGAGTCCTCATCTTCCTCAAGAGAAGGAAACCTTACCAGCTTATGATAACAGTCAATGTGCACCCGATTGAATTGCAACCAGTTCATCCCCAACACCACATCTAAACCTTCCAATATCTGACGAGTACTGATCCACCAGTCGTCAGCCTCTTCATGTAACATATGAGTGCCCAGTCTCACCTTATCATCATCGTCACATTCCATTACCCTGAAAATCCTCTCAATTTCTTTCAACCACATCTGTGCACCATCCGGATCATGTTTCCCTTTAAAGACTGGCGGCTTATTCTTTCTAAACTCATCATTTCCAGAAGCATTCGGTGCACCCTGCACAGCTCGTGCCATCGCTTCCATCGCAGCAGCCAAAGCAGCATCATTACGACCAGCCATATTCTGTTCGTCCAAATACAGAAACTATGGTTAAACAACAACTTGCTCAACACAACTCGCCCAATATGCCAGACACAACAGACACAAATGACACAACTGACATGGACTGGCTCTGATACCACTTAATGTGACGCCCCCAATCTAATACCCCCAAAAACACGCAATTAAGGCGGTAAAAGAAAATTCGAAATTTTGTCAGAGTATAATTGAAATCACGGCATAGAAAGGGGGAATCACATCAATGTAACAAAACATAAGCACATAACATACAACACCTGCCCGTAGAGATATACAACTGTGGGGTAGCAATCATACAGAGGAAACTTTGTTCCTTACACCCACTTTTCAGAAATTAGAATTAAAGCGGAAAATCTAAAATCTGAATAACATATGTACATATATACATATAAACAGTTTGCCATACATCAAGTATACATGTACAGCCAAAATATAATTCACATATACAAAATAATAGCACACGGCCACCCTAACTACCCGGAGTCACATATCAGAGCCGACCAACCAAAAGAATGAAGATGCAACACTTCACAAAAAGAAATACCTCCAGCAGCTCTAATATGCAACGCCTCATAGAGCGTTATAAAACAGCAGAAGGGTGAGAAAAACAACCATAATATAATGGCATAAAATTATATATTAACACAACGATACACAAATAAACACATTTCTCACCACAATTGCACCACAAGCAGATATAACACAATACAGTACAATTCTCACGTATCAATTATTCACAATACAATTACGCATATTCCATCTCATCAATCTCAATCACATATTCATGCACAATTAATTCATGCTTTATGCAAATGCACAGAAACCGACACAACGACTCTATGCACATGCCATGCGGTACCGACTTCCAATATCTCATGTCTCATCATCAGTTCACTCAGGAACTATTGGAACCATCGCTCGTTACTGAGAATCTCAAGTAACTCCCCACCGGGCCTACGATGTTCACCCGTCGCTTTAGGTCCTCAGGCAGCGCCTCATATTTTCGAGGCACACGACATTAAGGATTGCTTTAAGTCTCCAAAGGAGCCCACACTCGTCTATAACCACCGCTTTAAGTCCTCAGGCATCGCCTCATATTTTCGAGGCCCACGATGTTATAGCAGATTCCATCAGGAACCAAACCGTCACTCAGGACGTTCAACAATGCACATCATGATGCTTGGCATACAATGACTCATGACACTCTTGACATGCATACATCACACACAATCCACATACATTCACATCAATTGTGCCAAACGGCAACCGAACGTTTTCACAAATAACCAAACAATTTGATTTACGGTTTACCAGAAAAGTCGGTTAAAAGTCGGCTAAAAATAATATTTTTCTTCACCAAATCATAGAACATATTTTTAGCTTCACATCCATATAAGGAACACCTCAATCGGATAAACAACACAAAAGATATGGATATTTCAAAATAACACAAAAACATAAACCGGAGGCTTGACACTACGATACGTTTTGAAAATACTGTTCTAATTGAACTAGGGTCAGACCTCAAAACCATTTTTCCTAGAAAGAACATCTCATTAGCTTTCCAACACTTCGAACGGGGGTCAAAACCGACTTACGGTTCAAGAGTTATGAATTTCCGAAGTTTCCCCAAAAAACCATAATTTTCTGGTACAGCTCAGTATGTATCAATACATAGGCTTATGTATCGATGCAAAAAGGCCACATGTATCGATACATAGCACACATGTGTCGACGCATGCTGTAGTGAAAATTCTGTTTTCTTAAAATTCTACAGTATGTATCGATGCATAAGGGTTATGTATCGATACATAAACCATTTCGTATTGATACATGGCTGTTATGTATCGATGCATAACTCTGTTTTTCTTAAAAATCAGATTTCTCAAATTACACCCTTGCTGTAATTTTTCCGAAATGCCCGAAAACTCGACTAAATCGAACATTTTCACCGAAACAAACATATACGCGCAACCACCAAATACATAAGAACAATTTAGAACGCATAAACGAAATTTCTACGACGTTTGATTTTTCGATTAAATTTCAACCTTTCAAAAACCAGAATTTTCAAACATCACCAAATCGAATAAAAAGCACGCTATACGACGACCTAACCTTGCTCGATACAACTACGTAATTTATTTCAAATTCTAACCGTGAAAACATCGGTTTCTACTCGTTTATCTACCATTCGACCTAAACGGAAAAAACAACGGAAACATAACGAAAACTAACCAAAACATAACCAAACTTCATGAAACTTTAAACAGCAGCTCACATACATATAACCAACCAACACATGTATTTATACGACTTTTCGACCGTAAAAACATCGGTTTCTATCGATTTCGTCAAATACGGCATAAACGGAAACATATGGAAAACCAACCAAAACATCCACACAAAACACATACATAATCATATACAATCATAGTATAATCGAGTTTCGCACCCTTACCCGATTAATCGATCAGAACTTGCTCTCTTTGATTTCCCAAGCTTTTTCTCTAATTTCTCTCTTCTCCTCTTTTCTTCTCTTTTCTTCTTTCTTTCTCTCTAATTTTCTTTTCCTTCTATTTCTATTTTTCTTTTCTTTACTAACTTAACAAAATACACCCAAATGCCCAAAATACCCCTACACTCAAATTTCTCGCAAACGATCCCAAAACGCGATAAAATATATTCATGAAGAAAAATAACATATTTTCACATAAAAGTCGGAAATAAAATAATAATAAAATAATCAAAATGACTCAATAAAACAAAACTGGTAAAACTGGGGCGTTACAACAAACTTCGGGAAAGCGAAGATGCTAGGGGCATGACAACAACTCCTGAAGGTTACAAACTTCGGGAAGCGCCAAGATTCACTGCCATAGTGACGGTACCACCCCCGTGGTGCACACTGTCCCGGAAGGACAGATTCCACAGATATCTTCTGGTAGAAAGGAAAGTATGTTAGACAGAATGGATGTGTTCCTGGAACAGTTCCTGGAAATGCAGAAGGAGCTGCAGGCCCTTCGCGGTCAAGATTTATTTGGAAAGGACGCCGCAGACCTTTGTTTGGTCCCCAATGTGAAAGTTCCACACAAATTCCATGTACCCGATTTTGAAAAGTACAAGGGTAACTCTTGCCCTCAAAGCCATTTGGTGATGTATGCTCGGCGTATGTCAGCTCAAACAAAGAACCAAGAACTACTGATCCACTATTTCCAGGATAGTTTAACCGGTGCCGCAATCAAATGGTACATGGGATTAAACCGCACTAAGATCGCCACTTTCAGAGATCTTGGCGCTGCCTTCGTGCAACAGTACAAATATAACTTGGACATGGCACCAGACAGAGATCAACTTAGAGCCATATCACAAAAGGACAAGGAAACCTTTAAGGAATACGCTCAGAGATGGCGCGAGATTGCTGCTCAAATTTGTCCACCTCTTGAGGAAAAAGAGATGACAAAGATCTTCTTAAAGACCTTGAGCTCATTTTACTACGATAGAATGGTTGCCAGTGCGCCCAGTGACTTAACCGAAATGGTCGGTATGGGGGTTCGTCTTAAGGAAGCCGTTCGAGAAGGACGTCTAGTTAAAGATGTTGGACAATCAAGTAGTACAAAACGATACGGTAGTGCTCTCCCTAAGAAAAAAAAGCAAGATATTGGCAATATCTCTCTCGGACAGCAAAGGCGACGATACCAACCAGTAGCAGCTGTAACTCCTGCTATCAACTCTACGCATGTTCCTATGTATCAACCTCAGGTTGGTCAAAGCCAACCGAATCAACAGTAATTTCAGCAAAGGACACAACAACCTCTTCAGCAGGCTCTTCCTCCGTACAACAACAACCGTACAACGCGACCACCTGGGGTTGATCCTATACCCATGTTGTATGCAGAGCTATTTCTGTTACTGCTGGTCAAGGGGCATGTCCAGACCAAGGCTCCTCTCGAAATACCGGAAAATCCGCCTTTCTGGTTCAAAACGGATCAGACTTGTCCTTACCATTAAGGAGGACCAGGGCATAACATAGAGAACTATCTCAGTTTCAAATCCGATGTACAAAAGCTTGTCAGGAGCGGGGTCTTATCCTTCAAGGATACAAATCCTAATGTTCTCACAAACCCTCTGCCTCAACATGAGAAAGCTACAGTCAATTTGATAGAGGGAGATTCTAACAACATCTATCAAATTCATGATGTACTCTTACTTAGGGCCAACTTGGTTAAGATGCATTATAGACAGAGCGGATACGGCCATGTGCCACCTCATAATTATCACCAGTGTGATATCTGCTTTAAAGACAATCAAGGATGTCCTGTGCTGCAATCAGCCCTACAGGAACAGTTGGATCTCTGATGGATCCAAGAACACCGAGTTCGTGGAGTCAACATGACTTACACGAATTCCAACATCATTCAGAATCACAACATTCTGGCAATGAACGTCAATTTGGTGGCAATGCACTCAAGGCAAAGCCAGTACCATAATCTGCCGCGACATGATTACAATTCCTGTCTGAGTTACTCGATAAACAATCAGGGATGCTCTTTCATACAAGAGGCCCTCCAGCGTCAGATGGATCTTGGATGGATCCAGGACTATCATGATAAAAATCTTTATCAGATCAACATGATTCAAATTTTCGATATTCGTTTGATGAATACCAGCCTGGTGGAGTTGCACGCCAAGCAAGTCCAACTCGGTTTTCTCACTTCACATGACTATTTGAGCTGTAAAGTATGCCGTGAGAGTGACCAAGGATGTGCTCTCATTCAAAGAACTTTACAACACTTGTTAAACCATTGGTGGCTTCCGATCTATCTAGACGAAGACACGCAACAAATCAGTGTGACAAACGGGAACCCTACTAGACGTCAAAGTCAGGATGTTCAATCTATAGAGATGGATCTAGTAAGGTTACACTGCATCCAAAGCGGACGTGGCCAGGTGCCACTGCACAACTATGAACGATGTAGAGTCTGCTCGGAGAATAACCAAGGATGCTACCTCGTGCGGGCCGCTCTTCAAAGTCAGTTGGATCGTAAAGAGATGCAACCATGCCCAAGTTCTGGGTTAATCAACTGGATGCCAGACTACTTTGCTGATCAAATCAAGGACATTGTCATAATCTCTGATCATCAGAGGAAAAAAGATGTTTGTGCCATCATCCCTCTAGTTGATGACTCAAAAGTTCCTAACCTGGAACCGATTGAAATTACTTACAATGGTCAGAAAAATCAGAAGGCTCCCGTAGTTATCTATCAGCCAAGACCATTACCGTATGAATCAACTAAGTTTATCCCTTACAAGTACGGTACGACAATAATTGAGAATGGAAAGGAAATTCCATTACCCTCCGTCGTAAATTTTGCAGACATCAGTCGAGTAACACGGAGCGGTCGGATCTTCAACCGAGGAGTTGGAGAACCTACCAAAGAAAAGGAACCTCAAACCGAAGTTCCCGTTCAACCAGTCGGTCAATCCAGTGATCTCGACCTTTCGAAAAACGTGGATGAGATGTTGAAGCTCATCCAAAGGAGTGAATACAACATTGTTGATCAGCTGTTGCAAACTCCTTCAAAAATCTCGGTACTATCTCTTTTACTCAGTTTCGAAGCTCACAGGGAGGCTCTACAGAAAGTCTTAGAGCAAGCCTTTATGGAACAGGATATAACAATTAGACAGTTCGATAGCATCGTCTCTAACATCACTTCCTGCAACAACTTGGGATTTAGTGATGAGGAACTACCGGAAGAGGGTCGTCGTCACAACATGGCACTCAATATCATAGTTAACTGCCAGGATGATGCATTAGCCAGCGTGCTGGTAGACACCGGATCGGCTCTCAACATTATTCCGAAGTCTACTTTAATGCGACTATCACTTAAAGGATCTCCGATGAGGACCAGTGTTGTCACCGTCAAAACATTCGACAGATCCTGAAAAACTGTTATCAGCGAAGTCGACCTTCCCATAACTATCGGTCCTCACACTTTTCAAGTCACTTTCCAGGTCATGGACATCCGAGCAACATACAACTATTTGTTGGGAAGACCTTGGATACATCAGGCTGGGGCAGTCACTTCGACACTTCACCAGAAGCTGAAGTTCGTCAAGAACGACCAACTCGTTACAGTCTGTGGAGAGGAAGCCTTGCTCGTGAGTAACTTATCGTCATTCACTGTTGTAGAACCAGAAGGGATAATCGGAACCCAGTTCCAAGCGCTTTCGCTACACAACGACAATCAACCCGAAAAAAGAACATCGATTTCCTCGTACAAAGATGCTCTTAAAGCGGTCGAATGTACCAATACAACAGGATAGGGACAGCTTGTCATCCCTACTGACAATAAGAAAAAGAAAGGCCTTGGGTTTTCCTTGACCTGTGCTCGGACTGCTGCTAAAGATGAAGGTCTTCATCCCATTCAGGATTTCTTTCACAGTGGAGGTTTTCTTCACCCAGTGTCTCAAGAAGTACATACCATCAACGAGGGTGATTCCTCCGATACAGAGGAAGAATGGAAATCCTATCTCAACGAGGATGGTTATATGTCGCAGGACGAAACGTAGACTCCCTTCGGCTTTCCTGCATAGAGCCCAAGATTTATACCAAGGTCAGACGTCAAAATGATATACGAAGATTGTGATCCAGAAGGATGTTGTGCTCCACCCAATTCATTAGAGGAAGACACTCCGATGAAATACAACTTTAACCACGACTATTATGGCCCGATGGATGGCCTGCCTATATGGCAGCCGTACCCAGGAGAATCGGGGCAAGAGAATCAGCCGAACATTGAAAATCAGTTAAGTATCCTCGAAAAGAATACCTGCGTCCCCACCATGTCATGGGATCAACACTCAGGGTATTCTGAAAACGCCCAGAATGACGATAAATTTGCAAAGTTTGCAGGAATAGAATTCATCAACTACGCTTTTCCCGAGGTCAACGTTGTTGAAAGGGATGACTCCTCCAGTTCCAAAGAAGTGTGGGACACCCTGGGACAACCGAGTGGTAAATACGACTTCATGGTCAAATACACTACTCCCGAAAGCTCTTGTATCAGGCTCGAAGACATCCAGCCAACTGGATGGGGAGATACACTTGAGACTACGAATACTGTGCAAAATACAACTGAGGAATCCTCCTACAATAACTCTGCCTGGGAGACAGATTCCAACTATCCTGCTCCACCAGAAATCAGCGTCATTTCTGAGGACAAACCAAGAAAGAAGGTACCATACTTTGTGATTCACCGAGGAGTTCGCCGCCAATGGGTTGCTGTCAATGTCCCGAAAGTCGTCCATAAGTCTAAGTAATTGCCGTCTTTACTTTAAACCTTTCACCCTGCCCAAGTGAAATGGATGTTTTGATAGGGCTCACTTTCTGTAAATGTACCTCTTCGCTTCGCCCAAAGCGACAGAGTTTTGTTTTATAGGGCTGTAGTTTCAAGTTTCGACTGATCATAAATAAAACGACGTCGTTCTGTAATTTCTGCATCTGTTGATGTTTTCTCTTTTTGCTTTTCTAGAAAATGGTAATCCTAAAAAACTCTAATAATAAAAACAAGCATTTTTCAGAAAATACACTTCACACACTCTTGCATTCTCTCTACCTCTTCTAAACATAAATCATCACGTCTTGTAGACTGCTTGTTTTAAACCCTATTGAAACACGCGATCAAATGCCTTCTCCCAACATTGAGTTCCCGGTATTTGAGGATGAAGAAGAAGAGGACGTAGAAATTCTAGAAGATATCTCCCGATTACTTAGACAAGAGGAAAGGTGCATCAAACCTCACAAAGAGCCGTTGAAAACGGTCAACTTAGGTTCAGAAGAAGAGAGAAAAGAGGTCAAGATTGGGGCACTGCTCAGTCCGACTGTCAAAGAAGGTTTGATAAAGCTTCTCAAAGAGTTTCCCGATGTATTTGCTTGGTCCTATCAGGATATTCCAGGGTTGGATACCAGCATCGTGGAACATCATCTACCGTTAAGATCAGAATGTACGCCAGTAAAACAAAGGTTGATAAGGACTCACCCAGACATGGCCATCAAAATCAAAGAGGAAGGGCAAAAGCAAATTGACACAGGTTTCCTCGCCACATCAGAATATCCTCAATGGCTAGCCAACATGGTGCCAGTTCCGAAAAAGGACGGAAAAGTCAGAATGTGTGTAGACTACAGAGATCTAAACAAGGCCAGTCCGAAGGATGACTTTCCTTTGCCACACATTGACATGCTGGTCGACAGTACAACAAAGTTCAAAGTATTCTCCTTTATGGACAGATTCTCGGGCTATAATCAGATAAAAATGGCGCCGAAAGATATGGAGAAAACTTCATTTATCACCCCATGGGGCACCTTTTGTTACAAGGTGATGCCGTTCGGTTTGAAGAACGCCGGGGCAACCTATCAAAGGGCCATGACAACTCTGTTTCATGACATGATACACAAGGAAATCGAGGTATTTGTCGATGATATGATCGCCAAATCAAAAACAGAGAATGAGCACGTTGAGCATCTGTCAAAATTATTCGAGAGTTTGAGAAAGTACAAACTTTGCTTGAATCCCAACAACTGCACTTTTGGAGTCTGTTCAGGGAAACTGCTAGGGTTCATCGTCTGCCAGAAAGGAATTGAGGTTGATACTGACAAGGTCAAGGTCATTCAAGAAATGCCTTCTCCAGAGACTGAAAAGCAAGTCAGGGGTTTCCTAGGACGTCTGAACTACATTTCCAGATTTATATTCCTCATGACCGCGACATGCGCGCCAATTTTCAAATTACTCAAAAAGAATCAGGACTGCGTTTGGACAGAAGACTGCCAAACCGCCTTCGACGGTATCAAGAAATACCTGTTGAACCCACCGATTCTATCATCTCCAGTGGAAGGAAGGCCACTAATCATTTACTTAACCGTCTTGGAAGACTCCATGGGTTGTGTACTTAGCCAACAAGATGAAACTAAAAGGAAAGAGTCTGCCATCTACTATCTGAGCAAGAAATTCACCGAGTGTGAAACTCGGTACACTATGCTTGAGAAAACTTGCTGTGCTCTGGATTGGGCAGCCAAACGTCTTCGCCAGTACATGATTTGTCACACTACTTGGTTAATCTCAGAAATGGATCCGATCAAGTACGTTTTTGAAAAGCCTGCTCTCACGGGAAGGATTGCCTGTTGGCAGATGTTGCTATCAGAATATGACATAGAATACCACGTACAGAAAGCCATTAAAGGAAGTGTTTTAGCCGATCATTTGGCTCATCAACCGATTGACAATCAAGAATCAGTCGGATTTGACTTCCCGGACGAAGATGTCATGTATTTAAAAATGAAAGATTGCGATGAACCGCTACCCAGTGAAGGGCCAGAACCAGGTTCCCAATGGGGACTAATCTTTGACGGAGCTGTCAATCATTATGGAAACGGAATTGGGGCAATTATCATAACACCTCAGGGTACCCACATTCCTTTCACTTCCAGACTGACATTCAAATGTACAAACAACGAGGCCGAATACGAAGCTTATATCATGGCTCTCGAAGAAGCGATCGACTTAAGGATCAAGAACTTGGATGTATATGGTGACTCAGCCTTGGTTATCAATCATATCAAAGGAGATTGGAACACATACCAATCAGGATTGATTCCTTACAAAGACTATGCGAGAAGGTTGTTACCATTCTTCAACAGAATCGAGTTTCATCATATCCCTCGTGAAGAGAATCACATGGCTGATGCATTAGCCACTCTCTCTTCCATGATTAGTGTAGGTCAATGGAATGACATACCTAAGATTGACATAATGCGCCTTGAATGGCCCGCTTACATCTTCACGATTGAAGCAGTCATAGACGACAAACCTTGGTATCACGATATCAAATGCTTCCTTCAGAAACAAGAGTACCCACCTGAGGCATCAAGAAAAGATAGAAAAACCCTCAGAAGACTGGCTGGCAACTTCTTCGTGAGCGGTGATACCCTCTATAAGAGAAACTTTGACATGGTCATGCTCCGATGCATGGACAGACCAGAAGCAAACAGGCTGATAAAAGAAATTCACAAAGGATCTTTTGGCACTCATGCCAACGGACACACAATGGCAAGAAATATTCTGAGGGCAGGGTACTACTGGTTGACCATGGAATCCGACTGCTACAAGTACATGAGGAGGTGTCACAAGTGTCAGATATACTCAGACAAAATTCATGTACCTCCAACGCATCTCAAAGTTCTTTCTTCCCCATGGCCTTTTTCTATATGGGGAATCGACATGATTGGTATGATCGAATCCAAGGCTTCAAACGGACATCGGTTCATCCTGGTAGCCATTGACTACTTCACCAAGTGGGTCGAAGCAACGTCATACGCCAATGTAACCCGACAAGTGGTAGTCCGCTTTATCAAAAACAATCTCATCTGTCGTTATGGTGTTCCGAGCCCGATCATTACGGCTAATGGATCTAACTTGAACAATAAGATGATAAAAGAGTTGTACGCTGAGTTCAAAATCGAACACCATAACTCATCTCCCTACCGACCTAAGATGAACGGCGCGGTAGAAGTGGCTAACAAGAACATCAAGAGGATCGTTCAAAAGATGGTTGTAACCTACAAAGACTGGCACGAGATGTTACCCTTTGTTCTTCACGGTTATCACACATCTGTCCGTACTTCAAAAGGGGCAACCCCTTTTTCTCTAGTATATGGCATGGAAGCAGTGCTCCCCATAGAGGTAGAGATCCCATCAATCCGGGAATTGATGGAAGCTAAGCTAACCGAGGCTGAATGGTGTCAAAGTCGACACGATGAACTGAATTTGATCGAAGAAAAGTGAATAACGGCTCTATGTCATGGTCAGTTATATCAGCGAAGAATGAAGAAGGCATTTGACAAAAGGGACCGACCTCGCGTCTTCAGGAAAGGATACCTCGTGCTCAAGAAGATACAATCATTCCTCACTGATCCCCGGGGCAAATTGACTCCAAACTATGACGGCCCTTGTGTGGTCAAGAAGGCTTTCTCAGGCGGCGCCTTGAGACTCGCAACCATGGACGGAGAGGAATTTTCCTACCACACAAATGTTGACGTAGTCAAGAAATACTTCGCCTAAAAAAATATAAAAAAGAAAAAAAAACGCCTCGGTGGATTGAAAACCCGAAAGGGCGGTCCATGCAAAAATTAGAGACCTAATAAAAAATCATCCTGGTGGATTGGAAACCTCAAAGTACAATCCAGGCAAAATTTAGGGATAATCGCAAGTAACTATGTTCAACAAAAGGGGCAAATCCCTCAGCAGCAGTTACACCATCCGTCAGAAATCTCGATCAAGGTCTTCTTCGACAGACGCTCAGGATACCCAGAATTCAAAGTTCGTAGAAGGATAGCGGTCGTTATATTTCAACATAGCCCTTTTCCCTATAAATTACCATTTTCTAACTTTGTATATACTCCATGGAATCACGCGTTGGCTGATCTCCATACTATCAATAAAATTTGAGCCCTCGTGCTTTTGTTTGCAATTCTCATTTGTTTTAGCTTTACCGAATGATGTTTTTAACATGATTAACGATTCTTGAAATAAAACAAAAATGAATTTACTTGTTAAACTTTTTCTGCTTTTAAAATAAAGATGGCAATTCCTTTTGACTGTTAAACATCGAAAGAACATCGATCGCTCCTCCAAAGACGTTTGAGCTTTAAAGTGCAGAATCGAAGTATTCCTTCTCAAGCCAGTACACTCGAGCGAAGGATCAGCAGTGTCATATGCGAATGTTCCGTCTGACATCACCGGCAGAGTTCTTACCTCCTAATCCCGACCAACGGTTTTTCCCGCGTGGACTATCTCTCCTAAGTAAGGAAGAATTGCTATCTTGAACCAACGATACTTTTCATCTCCCACAATGGCCGAGTATCCAGTCGTGTTCATTCACTAGTCTGTATGTTGCGTCAGTTTTGTCAGCATAAACATACATGCATCATGCATTGATTTACATCCATATTCATATTGCATCACTATCACTCTAGTCGGTTTTGTTCCCTAGTGATGAAAGTCCTCTCAATCGAGTTGTCAGTTCTTTCCCTGTCAGGGGATGTCACGTCTGAACAATCGATCCTCTAGTTTATTTCTAGATTTAAGTTAGTCCCTTGACCACTTTGATAACTTGAACCTCTAAAAGGCGAGAAGCCCTTCGACAAATGTCACTCTTCGCCATTGAAGATGATATATTCGTTTTCCCAGATTATGGAAAATCCCCAAAGAAAGCCTTTTAAACAAAAATTCGCGGATGAAAAGGTCATCGGCACCTCAAAATAGGATTACATCAAATGGCATCTCTCAAGGAAAATTCGGCGATAAGTTTGAGGAAAACCGCTACGAATAACGTCCCTTATTAAGAAAGTTTATTGACAAAAGAAACTGAGACCAGTTCCTTGGTAGGAAACCAGGATCGAGGGGAAGTTTACACCAGAAACCTAGGCCAGTTCCTTGGTAGAAAACCAGGCTCGAGGGGAAGTTTACATCAGAAACTGAGACCAGTTCCTTGGTAGGAAACCAGGATCGAGGGGAATTTTACAAAAGAAACTGAGACCAGTTCCTTGGTAGGAAACCAGGATCGAGGGGAAGTTTAGATCAGAAATTGAGACCAGTTCCTTGGTAGGAAACCAGGATCAAGGGGAAGTTTGTATCAAAAACTGAGACCAGTTCCTTGGTAGGAAACCAGGATCGAGGGGAAGTTTGCATCAGAAACTGAGACCAGTTCCTTGACTGAGGACCAGGATCGAGGGGAAGTTTGTATCAGAAACTGAGACCAGTTCCTTGGTAGGAAACCAGGATCGAGGGGAAGTTTACACCAGAAACCTAGACCAGTTCCTTGGCTGAAGACCAGGATCGAGGGGAAGTTTGAATCAGAAACTAAGACCAGTTCCTTGGTAGGAAACCAGGATCGAGGGGAAGTTTATTTCAAAAAAATTGAGACCAGTTCTTTGGCTGAAGACCAGGATCGAGGGGAAGTTTCTACCTTTTCTAAGCATCATTGCTTAGCTAAAAGAAGATGGGTTGGCAAACTGCCATTCATAACCACCATCAAAATTTTGGGTATTCCGATATTTAATCCTTTTGCACCCCGAATGCCCGAATACCTTCGTCATTCACACCTTCGGGGCCAAGAAGATTAAATAGGGGCATCTGTCATACCCCAAATTTTGACCACTAAGATTCCCATCATTGTGAAAACCATCATCACAATATGGATGAACTTTCACACTCATCAGTCTCCTCAAAGATGGGTGAGCATTCACTACAATCAAAGATCAGGGTTTCCAGCCCTCTCAGAGCACTTAGACAAAGGATCATTCAAGAAATGACATGATCTTAAACTTGTCTAAATCTTTCAAACATCCACAAAGGATCAAGAGGACGCCCACATCAAGAATCAAGCACAAGGCTGCAACATTCCAAGTGGATCAAGCCTGGAGATCGCCGGTGTCACCAAATTAGGGTTTTGGTCGACCAAGGCCTCCAGATGGAGATTTTCCTCTAGGGCATGAGCCAATGCTTCAAAACATAACCTAAGATACTCCAAGGGACCTCATGGACCCAATCATCAAGTCAATTTAGCCTTAGGGGATGCATACATCAAGAATCAGGAATTAGGGTTTCTTGACCTAATTCACCCATAAGTTGACTTTTGGGATAAAACATGAGCCAAGACCTCAAGACATGATTTAAGGGTCTCTCATATACCACATTAATCCATTTACAACAATGAATTAATCCAATAAGCTTGATCAACAAGCTTTAATTTCATCAGGACCAAAGTTAGGGTTTCGTGGGAAAAGTCAATTGTATCTTTGACTTTTGACCCAGGCATGCTCCCAAACCTTGGGACATGATTCAATACACCCCATAACACCCATGGAACATGTCCATTAAGTTTTATTTAGGTCAAGGACTTGATTTCATGGAGGATCGCACAGTTTGGAATTCATCTGACAAAAAGTCAACTGTGCACAAAAGTCAACTTTGATTTTTTGAGATTTTTCACAATTATGGTTCCTTAACCCTAAAATGATGTTAATGTGTGATTTGAATCATCATTCATCAAGAAAAATCAAGAAAAGTGGGATAACTTGTAAAAGGGGCATCCATAAATAACTTAGAAATTTTCTAAGTTATGGAACAAAGTGGTCAGGGTACCAACTTTGGAGGATCATATCTCCTAAACCACAAGGCCATTTTTCCCCATTCAAAGCTGGATTTGTAGCTCTCATGGCCCTATACAAAAGTGTCAACTACACCTTATTCCAATTCATTATGGATTTTGAGTTATGGTTGGATCAAAATGGTTGAAAACATGAAATGTTACTTTTTCCAACACTTAGTGAAATTTTCATTAAGTCAGAATCTGTTTCACTTTTCCCCAAAAGTAAGGGCATTTTTCACTTGGATCCCAAAAGTATCAAAACAAACTATGATAACACACATGTTGTATCATATGAGGGCTTTCCAAAATGACCAAGAACCTCACCAAACTCAATCTGAGCAAGAAGTTATGATAGTGGCAATATGCCTTGCTGCAACTGTCATAACAGGGTAGATTGAGGCATTTTGCTCGATTTGCTCAAATTTTGCAAAGGACAAGCAACTCTATCCATCTGAACACCTCAAGGGGAGACCAAGGAGGGACAAACACTGATCCATCAGCCTCCCAAGTCCTTGGAACCAAAAGTAGCATGCCAAACCTAGAAATGCCTAAAAGAGGGACAAGACTCCAATTTTGTTTTGGGGCATTTAATGGACAGACCAAGGTGGCATGGACTGAGCATTTTCCAACTGAATTTAGTCAAGGATGATCCAACAACTAGGGAACCACAACTCTGTGCTCTAACCTCTAATCAATGGCTAGAGGAGACTTGGATTCTCATTGATCAACATTGGCCAAACCTCTGCTGCAGTTGCCATTCACTATTGATCCCAAAACAAACTTGCTCTACTATAAATAGAGCTCATTTGTGCTCAGTTTGAGTACACCAAAGCCATCAAACAGATGCTTTCCTCAAAATCACTTTCTCTAGGCAAAAATACCTTCTTTAGCAAGGTAACTCGGAGTTTTTGAGTTAGAGAGCATTTCCACCACAGCTCATGATCCAAACACATCCAATATGTCATATCTAAGTTGTGCAAACTCTCACAAGTGACCTGTAACACCAAAATCTCAAAGTCACCTCTCAAAACCTCAAAAATAGGACTTTTGTACATTTTTCAAGCCAGGTCTTGATTTAACCACTTTCCATACCAGATAAAACCTCAAACACACTCCAAATATCATCCTTGAACTGTCCCAAATGGTTCCCCACATCTGGAACACCATTTGAGAGAGTTGCTATTTTGGCCACTTTTGCCCCTTTTGTAAGAAAGAGCTCAAACTTGCTCCAGAGGTTTCCAGCTGATTCCAACCATCCTAAAAGCTTCTAAGAGATCATTTGAGGGTGTTCAAAGCATCAAATCATTTATGGAACAAAGCACTTGGCAGATTGCACAAAAGCTCCAAAAAGAGGTAAGCATCACAACTTGAACTCTTTGAAATATGCATTGCTTTGAAGTTCACTGATCATACACATCTCATACATGTTATATATGTTGTGTTTGAACCAATTCATCATGTAATTCATGCCTGTAACAAGAGATAGCACAGAAAATGCAAATCATGGCCTATTTCAAAACCACTATCGGGTTTTTCAATAGGAGCATGATCTAAAAAAACTAACACCAGCATTGGATTCCTTGTGAAATTCTAGGCCAGATGCATATAAATTTTGTCCCAATCCATGGAGAAATGAGAAAGTTATGGCCTTCACGTTTCTGACCAAAATCATGCCTTGCCTTGCCTTAGGCCAGGCCAAAAACAAGGCAAGCCTTGTATATTTGTGGTTGTGTTCCAATACACGGATGTATCACCACCCTAGTGGTAGGAGGCGCGCACTGCACACAAGAGGTCTGGTGTTCTAATCCCCCTCGCCCCAGATCCTCTTTTTACCACTTTTTCCTATTTTTTGTTATTTTTCATATTATTTTTAATGATTTGAAAAATTAATAACTCACTTAATTTTAATTATTTTTTATTGGTTCTTTTTGCAAAAAATTATAAAAATGTTAAAATATTTTATTCCACAAAAAAATTAGATTTGTATTAATTATTTAATATAGTTAATATTTTTGTGAATAAATTCATTTAATTGTTTTTTAAACATTTTAAAATGAATATTCACCTTGAAAAATCAAAACCAAATGAGTTTTAATTCATCTTGCGATTAAGACATCATTTTTCCAACCTTAACCAAAAAATCATGAGTTGTTTATTAGAACTTATTTGGTGTTTCTATCATTTTAATTAATTTTCTTCGAATAATTACTTTAAAAGATGATGAAATTAGGGTTTTGTTGATTTTCACCCTAACAAACTTTTTTCAAAAACTATTTGGGCCTCTTGAGAAAGTGTAAGTCCCACCCCTCTGCGAATAAACCTTTTTTGGGCCTCAGTGTATTGTATAAGTCTCGATATCGTCAAAAAGTTCGGTGCGATCGTCTCCTTTTTAACAAAAACCCATGGGCTTCTCCTTGAGTTATAAGACCCACCTTTATTCATTTTCAAACACTTTTGGGCCTCTAATAGAGTGTAAGACCCATCCCTTTGTATAGAAAACCTTTCTTAGGCCTCAGTCACTTGTATATGTCCCTGTACAAATTCAAAACAACAATGTGATCACCGTTAAAATTTGGGCCTCTCTTTGAGCTGTAAGCCCCAATTTCTTTTCAAAGTACTTTCTCCTTTGATTTTGAAATATACTGTTGTTTTCAAACTTTCTTTGTTGAACAACTAACAAAATAGCATGGAAGCTCTACAACCGAGTAAGTGTTTATCCGCTTTCATTTAACCGCTTTCATATGTATATAACTGTATTGTGGGGCAGTTTCACTGTAAGTCTTCTTTCACATCCTTTTATTTGCTTGTCACATATCCACTGTGTAATACTAGTATAGTTATTTAGAGTTTCCCTGGCAACTATGTCTAGCACTGGGTAAAGCCTCGTTGGTCACTCTTAAATACAAACAAAACTAGATCCCCATAGGATTCTAGATACAGTCTTCCCTCCTGTTGGGGTTAAATAATATGGAACAAAGAGAAAGGCAGTATTCTCGGTGAACCTTTTCTCAGACTATAACCCTATAAGTTGTCAAAAGGAATTCTACTCCCTAGAGTTGATCTATTCTCAGTGAATGGCATCTCTTGAATTCCTCAAACCCGGAACTCTCACTAAATGATCTATTCTCTGTGAATAGCATTTCTTGAACTTTCCCGGCTTGGGACCCACGGGCTTCTTAAAAGCACCCCCGCCTCCTCTTGGGCGTTGTACAAGGACCCTTCAGCTTCTTAGAAGTTTTCACAGCCTCCTTTTAGGCTTCGTATAATGATTCTTCCTCAGCGAAGATAGCCTCCTCTTGGGCTTCGTACAAATTGTCCCTTTGGCTTCTTAAAAGTTTTTCCCGCCTTCTCTTGGGCTTTGAACAAATTATCCCGACGACCTCCTAAAGGTATAGGAACAAAAATTAGTCATCTTAATAGAGCAGTCTTTCAAAGAAGTCCAGACCTTTCTCCTGTAAATGTACCTCTTGGACATAATACAGAAGATAAAACTCTAGACTTGGACAGTCTAATCCCCTTGAGTCTCGAAGACATTCTCAAGTTCCCTTCTAAACATAGGTAGAAACCCAGCCTCTCTCAAGAGAGCGCTCTACTTGGACCTGCCTAGGGATTTCAATAATCTTCAGCAGCAAGATAGCCTTCTCTTGGGCTTTGTACAATGATTCTCCTAAAACGGAGCTAACCATTTCAGACTCTTTTGTTGAGTCAACCTCCCTTTTAGCCTCAATCTCGGGCTTCGTACGAGATAGGAAAACACTCTCTTGTTGAGTATAAAAGATTCTCTTGTTGAGTCACCCTTTTAGCCTCCGTCTTGGGCTTTGTACTAGACACACTATCTTGTTGAGTATAAAAGATTCTCATGTTGAGTCACCCTTTACCCTCCGTCTTGGGCTTTGTACAAATCACATCTAAAAACACTCTCTTGTTGAGTATAAAAGACTCTCTTGTTGAGTCAAACCCTTTTAGCCTCTAGTCTCGGGCTTCGTACGAGACAGAAAATCACTCTCTTGTTGAGTATAAAAGTCTCTCTTGTTGAGTCAAATCCTTTTAGCCTCCTTCTCGGGCTTCGTAAGAGACACAAAAACACTCTTTTGTTGAGTGAACCCTTTTAGCTTCAATCTTGGGATTTGTACAAAACAGAAAGAACATTTTTCCCCAGAAGAGTCAAACTTTCAGCCTCCTCTTAGGCTTTATATAAGGAAATCCCCGATTGAGTCAATCAACCTTTTAGCATCAAAACATGCCTTGCTCACAGCATACAAACATCAACGACTCCTCTTTAGAGATGACAAATTCCCTCTCAGGACCCCTTTAGCTTCATATCTTGGGCTTTGAACAAGATACAAATCACCTTTTAGCTTCAATCTTGGGCTTTAAACAAGACACCAAAACACCTTTTTCCTCCCTTAGAATAGGAGGAACTACGATCGCTCTGATTTCCCTGTGTCATTAAACGAGAATACGTAGGCATAAGATTGCAGAATCTTAGCGAGCATACTAATAAAATACTCCAAATCTGGTACCCCCCATACATCAATCAATCTGGTGCAGTATCCTAACCAAAAGTCCCCTAAACGATTCCTACACTTGCGTTCTTAAAACAAATAACCCAGAGAGAGACCCCCCTTTTGATAGCATCTGTAAACCAATACTTTTGACTGTTTAAACTCAGTTTACAAGCAGGGTTAATTGGAGACATCTATTTCCCTTCCTTAATCAGCTCAATAGGATAAAAAATGAATCGAAATGTAGCACCAAAGCGATAGTGATTCGAAACCACAAAAACCGCGCTACACTTATCTCCACTGGGTACAGAGTAGAGCTCTCAAACTGAGGATGCCTTACCCTTGTCAAGAAGTTCCTCCGTTAAGGGACCATGTCCTTGATTTTATGTCTGATACGGAAAAACTTCAGGTGACTCTCAACAAATTTCAACAGGAGAAGAGGTCTTGGAAGAACAAGTACCATATTCTCAATGTGGAGTGCAAGAAAATACAACAACTACTGAAGGATAAAGACGCTCGGATTGAGATTTTAGAGCAACATGCTATAGAGAATCAAGAAGACCAAAGGAATTTGCTCGCTTCTTTCACTTGGCAAAGGAATGACAACCCGACAACGGTTCTAGAGCCCCGGTCAAAGAAAAGGAAAATACCATAGCCAGCACCTAAGCCCTCCTCAGAGAGAACTCAGGGTCCATTAGCTTAGACATTTCCCTTTTACAGCACTATGTAGAATATTGTATTTCTATTTCCGCAATCTTTGAATTCAATAAAACGGGGTTTCCCCACTGTTTGATATTTGCAATCCAATTGTCGAAGTTTATTTTGATTAAACAAAAAACATATATAGTCATTGCATATCATTCATCATTCTCACGTAACACATTCTTCTTACCTACGAATCTCACATTTGTGTCTCGATTCTAGAGTCAAACTGTCTCATTCGTACAATACTCGGGCCAGTCGTCAGAAAAAGATGGATAATCTCGAGGAAGAGAATAGAGAGTTGAGAGAAAAAATCGACGCTCTGAGAGAGGATCTAAGAAAGCTTCACAGTGACATGCAAGCTCTGGCAGAAGCCCAGCTTCAAAGGATTGTAATTTCAGAGATCACATCAACACCCATAGTGGAGAAGTATGATCCTAGGTATAACATGCCAAAAGATCGTCCCTAGGGCATGCCTATTAACTTTATCCCGAAAGGATATGTTCCGTCGATCACTGAAGATCCAGGAACCGCAGCAGGAATCGCTGGGCCTGAAGGTTACAAACTTTGGGAAAGCGAAGATGCCAGAGTCATGACAACAACTCCTGAAGGTTACAAACTTCGGGAGACGCCAAGAGTCACTGCTATAATGACCGTACCACCACCCGTGGTGCACACTGTCCCGGAAGGACAGATTACACAGATACCTTCTAGTGGAAACGAAAGTATGGACGAGAAAATGAAGGAGTTCCAGGAACAGTTCCTGGAAATGCAGAAAGAGCTGCAAGCCCTCCGCGGTCAGGATTTATTTGGAAAGGACGCCGCAGACCTTTGTTTGGTCCTCAATGTGAAGGTTCCGCCCAAGTTCAAAGTGCCCGAATTTGAAAAGTACAAGAGTAACTCTTGCCCTCAAAGGCATTTGGTGATGTATGCTCGAAGGATGTTAACTCAGACAAAAAACCAAGAGCTACTGAATCACTACTTTCAGGATAGTTTAACCAGTGTCGCGCTCAAATGGTACTTGGGTTTGAACCGCACCAAGATCGGCACTTTCAGAGATCTTGGCGCTGCCTTCGTGCAACAGTACAAATAAAACCTGGACATGGCACCGGACAGAGATCAACTTAGAGCCATGTCACAAAAGGACAAGGAAACCTTTAAGGAATACGCTCAGAGATGGCGTGAAATTGCCGCTCAGATTTGTCCACCGCTTGAGGAAAAAGAGATGACAAAAATCTTCTTAAAGACCTTGAGCTCATTTTACTAGGATAGAATGGTTGCCAGTGCGCCCAGCGACTTCACCGAAATGGTCGGTATGGGAGTTTGTCTCGAGGAAGCCGTTCGAGAGGGACGCCTGGTCAAAGACACTAGATCATCAAGTAGTACAAAATGATACGGTAGTGCTCTCCCTAAGAAAAAAGAGCAGGATATTGGGAATATCTCTCTCAGAAAGCAAAGGCGACGATACCAACCAGTAGCACCTATAACTCCTGCTATCAACCCTGCGCCTGTTCCTACGTATCAACCTCAAGTTGCTCAAAGCCAACCGAATCAACAATAATTTCAGCAAAGGACACAACAGCCTCTTCAGAAGGCTCGTCCTCCATATAACAACAACTGTATAACGCGGCCACCAGGGTTTAATTCTATACCCATGTTGTACGCAGAATTATTTCCATTATTACTGGTCAAAGGGCACATCCAGACCAAGGCTCCTCTCGCAATACCGAAAAATCTGCCTTTTTGGTTCAAAGTGGATAAGACTTGTCCATACCATCAAGGAGGACCAGGGCATAACATAGAGAACTGTCTCAGTTTCAAATCCGATGTGCAAAGACTTGTTAGGAGCGGGGTCTTATCCTTCAAGGATATGAATCCTAATGTTCTCACGAACCCGCTGCCTCAACATGAGAAAGCTGCAGTCAATTTGATAGAAGAAGAGTATAACAACAGCTATCAAATTCATGATGTACTCTTATTAAGGGCCAACTTGGTCAAGATGCATTGTAGACAGAGCGGATACGGCCATGTGCCACCTCATAATTATCACCAGTGTGATGTCTGCTCTAAAGACAATCAAGGATGTTCTGTGGTGCAATCAGCTCTGCAGGAATAGTTGGATCTCAGATGGATCCAAGAACACCAAATTCATGGATTCAATATGACTTATACGAATTCCAACATCATTCAGAACCACGACATCCGTGCGATGAATATTAACTTAGTGGTAATGCACTCAAGGCAAAGCCAGTATCATAATCTACCACGGCACGATTACAATTCCTGTCTGATTTGCTCAATAAATAATTAGGGATGCTTTTTCATACAAGAGGCCCTCCAGCGTCAGATGGATCTTGGATAGATCCAAGACTATCATGATAAAAATCCTTATCAGATCAACATGATTCAAATCTTCGACATTCATTTGATGAATACCAGCTTGGTGGAGTTACACGCCAAGCAAGTCCAACTCTGTTTTCTCACTTCCCATGATTATCTGAGCTGTGAAGGATGTCGTGAGAGCGACCAAGGATGTGCTCTCGTTCAAAGAACTTTACAACACTTGTTAAACCATTGGTGGCTTCCGATCTATCTAGACGAAGACACGCAACAAATCAGTGTGACAAATGGGAACCCTACCAGGCGTCAAGGTCAGGATGTCCGATCTATGGAAACTGACCTAGTAAGGTTACATTGCATACAAAGAGGACGTGGCCAGGTGCCACCACATAACTATGAACACTGTAGAGTCTGCTCGGAGAATAACCAAGGATGCTACCTCGTGCGAGCAGCTCTTCAAAGTCAGTTGGACCATAAGGAGATTCAACCATGTCCAGGTTCTGGGTCAATCAACTGGACGCTAGACTATTTCGCTGATCAGATCAAAGAAGTTGTCGTAATCTCTGATCATAAGAGGACCAAAGATGTTTGTACCATCATTCCTCTGCTTGACGTATCGAAATTTCCCAACCAGGAACTTATTGAAATTACTTACAATGGTCAGAAAAATCAGAACGCTCATGTAGTTATCTATCTGTCGGGACCGCTACCGTATGAATCAGCTAAGGCTATCCCTTACAAATACGGTGCAACAACAATTAAGAATGGAAAGGAAACTCCATTACCCTCCATCGTGAATATTGTAGACATTAGTCGAGTGACACTGAGCGGTCGGATCTTCAACAGAGGAGTTGAAGAACCCAGCAAAGAAAAGGAACCTCAGGCAGAAGTTCCCAATCCACCAGTCGGTCAGTCCAATAACCCCGACCTTTCAAAGAACAATGATGAGATGCTAAAGCTCGTCCAAAGGAGTGAATACAACATTGTTGATCAGCTGTTACAAACTCCTTCAAAAAGCTCGGTACTATCTCTTTTACTCAGTTCAGAAGCTCGCAGGGAAGCTCTACATAAAGTCTTAGAGCAAGCCTTCGTGGAACAGGATGTGACGATCCGACAGTTAGATAGCATCGTCTCCAACATCACTTCTTGCAATAACTTAGGATTCAGTGATGAAGAACTTCCAAAAGTGGGCCACCGTCACAATATGGCACTCAATATTACAGTCAATTGCCAGGCGATGCATTAGCCAGCGTACTGGTAGACACCAGATCGGCTCTGAATGTAATGCCAAAGTCTACATTAATGCGATTATCATACCGAGGATCTCCGATGAGGGCCAGTGTTGTCACCGTCAAAGCATTTGATGGATCCCAAAAAACAGTTATCAGCGAAGTCAATCTTCCCATAAGTATCGGTCCTCACACGTTCCAAGTCACTTTCTAGGTCATGGACATCCGGGCAATATACAGTTGCTTATTAGGAAGACCTTGGATACACCAGGCTGGGGCAGTCACTTCGACACTTCACCAAAAGCTAAAGTTTGTCAAGAATGACCAACTCGTCACAGTCTGCGGAGAACAGGCCTTGATCGTGAGTAACATATCGTCATCCACTTGTGTAGAACCAGAGGAGGTAATCGGAACCCAGTTCCAAGCACTTTCGGTGAGCAATGTAAATCAATCAGAAAGAGGAACCTCGATTTCCTCGTACAAAGATGCTTTCGAAGCAATTGAACGTAACAATACAGAAGGATGGGGACAGCTAGTCATTCCTACTAATAACAAAGCAAAGAAAGGTCTTGGATTTTCCTCAACCTATACCCAAACTGCTACCAAAGATGAAAGTTTTCGTCCCATTCAGGACTTCTTTCACATTGGAGGTTTCCTTCACCCAGTATCTCAAGGAGTACATACCATCAAAGAGGGAGATTCCTCTGATACAGATGAATAATGGAAGTCCTATCTCAACGAGGACGGTTATATGTCTCAGGAAGAGGTGCATACACCATTTTGCTATCCGGCGCAGAGTCCGAGATTTATACCAAGGTCATACGTCAAAATAATATATGGAGATTGTGATCCGGAAGGATGTCGTGCTCCACCAAACTCATTAGAGGAGGACACTCTGATGAAAGAAAACTTCGACTACTATGGTCCAATGGATGGCCTGCCAATGTGGCAGCCGTACCCAGGAGACTCGGGGCAAGAAAATTAGTCGAAAAATGAGAATCAGCTGAACGAAGAAAATCAGCTGAGCATCCTTGAAACGAATACCTGCGTCCCCACCATGTCATGGGGTCGACACTCAGGGTATTCTGAAAATGCCCAGCACGACGATGAATTTGCAAAGTTTGCAGGACTAGAATTCATCAACTATGCTTTTCCCGAGGTCAACGTCATTGAAAGCGATGACTCCTCCAGTTCCAAAGAAGTGTGGGACACCTTAGGACAACCGAGTGGCAAATACAACTTTATGGTCAAATACACCGTTCCTGAAAGCTCTCGTATCAAGCTCGAAGACATCCAGCCAACTGGATACGGAGATATACTTGAGAGTACAAATACTATGCAAAATATAGCTGAAGAATCCTCCTACGACAACTCTTCCTGGGAGACAGATTCCAATGATCCAGCTCCACCAGAAATCAGCATCATTTCTGAAGACAAGCCAAGAAAGAAGGTACCAGACTTTGTGATTCACCGAGGAGTTCACCGCCAATGGGTTGCAGTCAACGTTCTGAAGATCGTTCATAAGTCAAAGAAATTGTCGTCTTTGTCATAACCTTTCACCCTGCCCAGGTGAAACGGATGTTTTGATAGGGATCACTTTCTGTTAATGTCCCTCTTCGCTTCGCCCAAAGCGACAATGTTTTGTTTTATAGGGCTGTATTTCAAGAATCGTCAGATCATAAATAAAATAACGCCGTTCTGTAATTTCCGCACTAATTGTTGTTTTCTCTTTTCGCTTTTCTTAGAAAATGGTAATCCTAGAAAACAACGTATAATAAAAACAAGCAGTTTTCCAAAAAAAACAAACACTACACACACTCTTGCATTTCTCCCTTTCTCTTCTAAAAATCAATCATCACGTCATGCAGATTGCTTGTGATCCGATGCCTTCTCCCAACTTTAAATGTCCGGTATTCGAGGCTGAAGAAGAAAGTGACGAAGAAATTCCAGAAGAGATCTCCCGACTACTCAGACAAGAGGAAAGGTCTATTGAACCACCCAAAGAGCCGTTGGAAACGGTCAACTTGGGTTCAAAAGAAGAGAGAAAAGAATTCAAGATTGGGGCACTGCTCAGTCCAATTGTCAAAGAAGGTCTGATAAAGCTTCTCAAAGAGTTTCCCGATGTATTCGCTTGGTCTTATCAGGATATGCCAGGGTTGGATACCAGCATCGTGGAGCATCATCTACCGTTAAGATCGAAATGTCCCCCGGTAAAACAAAGGTTGAGAAGGACTCACCCGGACATGGCTATCAAAACCAAAGAGGAGGTACAGAAACAGATTGATGCAGGTTTCCTCGCCACATCAGAATATCCTCAATGGTTAGCCAACATAGTACCCGTTCTGAAAAAGGACGGAAGGGTCAGAATGTGTGTGGACTATAGAGATCTAAACAAAGCCAGTCCAAAGGATGACTTTCGCTTACCACACATTAACATGCTAGTTGACAATACAGCAAAGTTTAAAGTTTTCTCCTTCATGGACGGATTCTCGGGCTATAATCAAATCAAAATGGCACCAAAAAACATGGAGAAAACTTCATTCATTACCCCATGGGGCACCTTTTGCTACAAGGTAATGTCGTTCGGTTTGAAGAACGCCGGGGCAACCTATCAACGGGCCATGACTACTCTGTTTCATGACATGATACACAAAGAAATCGAGGTGTATGTCAATGACATGATTTCCAAATCTAAGACAGAGGAGGAGCATGTGACCCACCTGTCAAAGTTATTTGAGCGTCCGAGGAATTACAAACTCTGCTTGAATCCCAACAAATGCACCTTCGGAGTCCGTTCAGGGAAATTGCTAGGGTTCATCGTCAGCCAGAAAGGAATTGAGGTTGATCCTAACAAGGTTAAGGCCATTCAAGAAATGCCTTCTCCGTGGACTGAAAAACAAGTTAGGGGATTCCTGGGACGTCTGAACTATATTTCCCGATTTATATTCCTCATGACCGCGACATGCACACCAACCTTCAAATTACTCTAAAATAATCAGGACTGCATTTGGACAGAAGACTGCCAAACCGCCTTCGACAGTATCAAGGATTACCTGTTGAACCCACCGATTCTATCCCCTCCAGTGGAAGGAAAACCACTGATCATCAATTTAACAGTCTCGGAAGACTCAATGGGTTGTGTACTCGGCCAACAGGACGAAACAAAAAGAAAAGAGTCTGACATCTACTATTTGAGCAAGAAATTCACCGAGTGTGAAACTCGCTACACTATGCTCGAGAAAACTTGCTGCGCTCTGGCTTGAGCAGCCAAACATCTTCGCTAGTACATGATTCGCCACACTACTTGGTTAATCTCAGAAATGGATCCGATCAAGTACTTCTTTGAAAAGCCTGCTCTCACGGGAAGGATTGCCCGTTGGCAGATGTTGCTATCAGAATATGACATAGAATACCATGCTCAAAAAGCCATTAAAGGAAGTATTTTAGCCGATCATTTGGCTCATCAACTGATTGATGATCAGGAATCAATCAGATTTGACTTCCCAGACGAAGATGTCATGTACGTGAAAATGAAAGATTGCGATGAACCGCTACCCAGTGAAAGGCCAGAACCAGGTTCCCAATGGGGACTAATTTTTTACGGAGCTGTCAATAATTACAGAAACAGAATTGGGGCAATCATAGTTACCCCTCAGGGTACCCACATTCCTTTCACTGCTAGACTGACATTCAAATCTACAAACAACGAGGCAGAATACGAAGCTTGTATCATGGGTCTCGAAGAAGCGATCGACTTAAGGATCAAGAACTTGGATGTATATGGCAACTCAGCCCTGGTTATCAATCAAATCAAAGGAGATTGGAACACATACCAATCAGGATTGATTCCTTACAAAGACTATGCAAGAAGGTTGTTGCCCTTCTTCAATAGAATCGAGTTTCATCACATCCCTCGTGAAGAAAATCACATGGCTGGTGCACTAGCCACTCTCTATTCCATGATTAGCGTAGGTCAAAGGAATGACATACCTAAGATTGACATAATGCGCCTTGAACGGCCCGCTTACGTCTTCACAATTGAAGCAGTCATAGATGAGAAACCCTGGTATCACGATATCAAATGCTTCCTTCAGAAACAAGAGTATCCACCTGGGGCATCCAGAAAAGTCAGAAAAACCCTTAGAAGGCTAGCAGGCAGTTTCTTCCTGAGCGGTGATACACTGTATAAGATAAATTTTGACATGGTCTTGCTCTGATACATAGACAGACTAGAAGCAAACATGCTGATAAAAGAAATTCACGAAGGAACCTTTGGCACTCATGCCAACGGACACACAATGGCGAGAAAAATTCTAAGAGCAGGGTACTATTGGTTGACAATGGAATCTGATTGCTACAAGTACATGAGGAGGTGTCACAAGTGTCAGATATACTCAGACAAAATCCATGTACCGCCAACGTATCTCAAAGTTCTTTCTTCCCCATAGACTTTTTCCATATGGGGAATCGACATGATTGGCATGATTGAGCCCAAGGCTTCAAACGGACATTGGTTCATCCTGGTGGCCATTGATTACTTCACCAAGTGGGTCGAAGCAGCTTCATACCCCAATGTAACCCGACAAGTGGTGGTCCGATTTATCAAAAACAATATCATCTTTCGTTATAGTGTTCCAAGCCAGATCATTACTGATAATTGATCTAACTTGAATAATAAGATGATGAAAGAGTTGTGTGCTGAATTCAAAATCGAACATAATAACTCATCTCCCTACCGACCTAAGATGAACAGAGCGGTAGAAGCAGAGAACAAGAACATCAAGAAGATCGTTCAAAATATGGTTGTAACCTACAAAGACTGGCACATGATGTTACCCTTTGCTCTTCACGGTTATCGCACATCTGTCCGCACTTCAACAGGGGCAACCCCTTTCTCTCTAGTATATGGCATGGAAGCAGTGCTCCCCATCGAAGTAGAGATCCCATCAATCTGGGTATTGATGGAAGCTAAGCTAACAGAGGCTGAATGGTGTCGAAATTGACACGACAAACTGAATCTAATCATAGAGAAACGAATAACGGAACTATGCCATGGTCAGTTGTATCAGCAAAGAATGAAGAAGTCGTTCGACAAAAAGGTCAGACCTCGCATTTTCAGGAAAGGAGACCTCGTGCTCAAGAAGATACAATCATTTCTCACTGATTCTCGGGGCAAATGGACTCCGAATTATGACGGCCCCTATGTGGTCAAGAAAGCTTTCTCAGGCGGCGCCTTCAGACTTGCAACCATGGATGGAGAAGAATTTGCCTACCCCAAGAATGTTGACGTAGTCAAGAAATACTTCGCCTAAATAAAATAAAACGTCTCGGTGGATTGAAAACCCGAAAGGGCGGTCCAGGCAAAAATTAGAGACATAATAAAAAAAAATCATCCCGGTGGATTGAAAATATCAAAGTATGATCCAGGAAAAAGTTAGGGATTAATGGCAAGTAACTACATCTGATCAGTTCAGCTCCGCAACAGTTACACCATCCGACAGAAATCTCGATCAAGGTCATCTTCGACAGAAGCTCAGGATGCCCCGAATTCAAAATTGGTAGAAGGATAGTGGTTGTTATGTTTCAATGTAGCCCTTTTCCCGTAAATTACCATTTTCTAACTTTGTAAATACTCTATGGAATCACGCGCTTGGCTGATTTCCATCATATCAATAAAATTTGAGCCCTTGTGCTTTGTTTACAATTTGTATTTGTTTTAGCTTTACAGAATGATGTTTTTAACACGATCGACGATTCTTGCAATAAAACAAAAATGAATTTACTTGTTAAACTTTTTCTGCTTTTAAAGTAAAGATGGCAATTTCTTTTGACTGTTGAACATCGAAAGAACATCGATCGCTTCTCCAGAAGTAATCGAGCTTCAAAGTACAGAATCAAAGTGCTCCTTATAGACCAGTACGCCTGAATGAAGGATCCCCTGTATCAGATGCGAATATTCCGTCCGACGTCCCCGACAGAGTTCTTATCTCCTAAGCCCGGCCAACGATTTTTCCCCACAGGGATCATCTCTCCTAAGCAAGGCATAATTGCTATCTTGAACAAATGGAACTTCTTCGTCCCCAGCAGTGGCCGAGTATCCAGTCCTGTTCATCCACTAGTCTGTATGTCACGTCAGTTTTGTCAGCATAAACATACATACATCATGCATTATTAATTTACATTCATATTCGTATTGCATCACTATCACTCTGGTCGGTCTTATCCCCTAGTGATAAAAGTCCTCTTGTCAATCGAGTTGGAAGTTCCTTCTTCGTCAGGAAGTGCGTCAGCAAAACAATCTCTCCCCTAGTTTATTTTGGGATTGGATATGGTCCTTAACCACTTTGATAACTTGAACCTTTGAAAGGCAAGAAAACTTTCAACAAGCGTCACTCTTCGCCATTGAAGATGATGTCTTCGCTTTCCCAGATTAAGGAAAATCCCCAGAGAAAGCCTCGCAACTAAAGACTCTCAACAACACATTGGTTATTCTCTCCAGAAATTCAATGTTAATGAAGTCATCAGCACCTCAAAATTGGATCACATCATATGGCATTTCTCTGAGAAGATCTCGAGGAAAAGTATGATGTAATATCCCCAAGCAGGAAACAGTCTCTCAAGGGATTCATTTTCCCCAGTAGAGTCGACAAATGGCGTCTCCAAACAGAGAAGTTTGTGTACCTCTACGACTCAGACGAATGGGTTTCCCCAGCAAGTCTGACATCAAAACTTTTTCCATCAAATGGCATCTCCCTAGGAAAATTCGGCGAGAAGTTTGAGGAAAACCGCTACAAATAGCGTACCTTGTCAAGAAAGTTTATTGACAAAAGAAACTGAGACCAGTTCCTTGGTAGGAAACCAGGATCGAGGGGAAGTTTAAATCAGAAACTGAGACCAGTTCCTTGGTAGGAAACCAGGATCGAGGGGAAGTTTAAATCAGAAACTGAGACCAGTTCCTTGGTAGGAAACCAGGATCGAGGGGAAGTTTATATCCGAAAACTGAGACCAGTTCCTTGGCGGAAAACCAGGATCGAGGGGAAGTTTCTACCTTTTCTGAGCATCATTGCTTAGCTAAAAAAAGAGATGGATTGGCAAACTGCCATTCATAACCCCAATCAAAATTTCAGGTATTCCGATATTTAATCCTCTTGCACCCTGAATGCCCGAATACCTTCGTCATTCACACCTTCGGGTCCAAGAAGATTAAATAGGGGCATCTGTCATACCCCAAATTTTGACCACTAATATTTCCCATCATTGTACAAATCATTACCACAATATGGAGGAACCATCATACCTCATTAGTCCCCCTAAAGATGGGTGAGCATTCACGACAATCAAAAAATTAGGGTTTCAAACCCTCTTAGAGCACTTAGACAAAGGATCAATCAAGAAATGACATGATCTTCAGCTTGTCTAACCTCTCAAACACCCACAATGGATCAAGAGGACTCCCACATCAAGAATCAAGCACAAGGCTGCAACATTCCAAGTTGATTAAGCCTCAAGATCGCTAGTGTCACCAAATTAGGGTTTTGGTCGACCAGGGCCTCCAGAGGGAAATTTTCATCTGGGCATGAGCCAATGCTTCAAAGCATAACTTAAGGTAATCCAAGGGACCTCATGGACCCAATCATCAAGTCAATTTAGCATCAGGGGATGCATTCATAAAAAAAAAATCAGGAATTAGTGTTTTGTGACCTAATTCACCCCTAAGTTGACTTTTGGGACAAAACATGAGCCAAGGCCTCAAGGCATGATTTGAAGATCTCTAACACACTATATTGATCGATTTGCAACAATGGATTGATTCAAGAAGCTTGATCAACAAGTTTCAAGTTCATCAGAACCGCAGTTAAGGTTTCGCGAGAAAAGTCAACTGTGCCTTTGACTTTTGACCCAGGCATGCTCCCAAACCTTGGGACATGATTCAATACACCCTATAACACCCATGGAACATGTCCATCAAGTTTGATTTAGGTCAAGGACTTGATTTCATAGAGGATTGCACAGTTTGGAATCCATCTGACAAAAAGTCAACTGTGCACAAAAGTCAACTTTGACTTTTTGAGATTTTTCACAATTTATGGTTCTTTAACCCTAAAATGATGTTAATGTGTGATTTGAATCATCATTCATCAAGAAAAATCAAGAAAAGTGGGATAACTTGTAAAAGGGGTAACCATAAAAACTTAGAAATTTTCTAAATTATGGAACAAAGTGGCTAGGGTACCAACTTTGGAGGATCATATCTCCTAAACTACAAGGCCATTTTCCCACATTCAAAGCTGGATTTGTAGCTCTCATGGCGCTCTACAAAAGCTTCAACTGCCACTCATTCCAATTCCTCATGGATTTTAAGTTATGAAATGATCAAAATCACAAAAAGTGAAAATGTCACTTTTTTCCAACACTTAGTGAAATTTTCACTAAGTCAGAATCTGTTTCACTTTTTTCAAAATGTAGGGGCATTTTTCACTTGGATCCAAAAAGTTTCAAAACCAACTATGATCACGCATATGTTGTATCATATGAGAGCTTTCCAAAATGGTCAAGAACCCCATCAAACTCAACTTGAGCTAAGAGTTATGACAATGGCAACATGCCTTGCTCCAACTGTCATAACAAGGCGGATTTATGCATTTTACTCGATTTGGGCAATTTGTGCAAATGACAAACAAGTTTATCCATCTGAACACCTCAGGGGGAGACCAAGTAGGGACAAACACTGATCCATTAGCCTCCCAAATCTTTGGAACCAAAAATAGCATCCAAACCTAAAATGCCTAAAAAGGGGACAAGACTCCAATTTTGTTTTGGAGCATTCACTGGAGACACCAAGGTGGCATGAACTGAGCCTTTTCCAACTGAATGAGTCAAGGATGATCTCAGAACTAGGGAACCAAAGGCCTGTTCTCTAACCTCTAGTCAATGGCTAGAGGAGACTTGGATTCCTATTGATCAACATTTGTCAAACTTCTGCAGCAGTTGCCATTCACTATTGCGTACAAAACAAACTTGCTCTACTATAAATAGAGCTCATTTGTGCTCAGTTTAAGTACACCAAAGCCATCAAACATATGCTTTCCTCAAAATCTCTTCCTTCACTCCAAAATTGCCTTCAAAAGCAAGTCACTATCGGGTTTTGAGTTTAAGAACAATTCCAACCAAACTAATCACACACACCTCATAAACATCATATAGAAGTGATCCAAGCACTTAAACAACATCTGGAACACTGATTTCTCATAATCACCAGCCAGTTGCTCAAGTTTTCAACCAAGTTGCAGTTGAGATGCCATGAAGTGATCCAGCCATTTCCAATCAAGTCCAAGCATTCAAACACACTCCATATGGTGTAGGGAAGCTGTTCAGATCATCACAACTCATCTGTAATACCTCCAACTCAAAAATCACATTGCTCTTGCTGCCACGACCTTCAAGTAAGCCTAATCTTGGTCATCACTTAATCTATGCATATTTCCTCGCCCAATACTTTTGCCAAATGTTCATAATCATGCATAGAATGTTTCCCCTCAATTAATTGCTTTGTTTGAATCGTGTATCAAAATTCTCAACCTTCATGCAAATGTTAGGGTTCTTGAGGTTTTGTCTTGATTTCTTATTCCATGCTTAAAATAAATGAAATTAAAGACCATAGACATGATCGTGAGGTGAAAACGAGCATATTGATATGTAGATTGTATGATTTCATCAAGTATTCAGTGAGATTGGATAGAAAATGCAAATCTGCAGAAACAGAGGAGTGGCGCGTGTTCTTGGTGTGTTCTTGGCGCCATTTTTGAATATTTGAATTTTTGAATTTTGTGATTTTATTTAGTTGATTCAAAAATTAATTTCTCTCTGGTTTTTAATGATTTTGAGTTGATTCTTTTTTTAATAATTCACAAAAATGTTAAAATATTTTATTTTACAAAAATTTCCCAAAAATATTATTTATTTCATATACTTGATATTTTTGCGAAGAATTAATCTTTTATTTGTTTTTAACGTTTAAAATATTTTTTCTCTCTTGATTTTCCAAACATTAATCCAAGATCATAACTTGTTTCTCACACATGTTTGATAATTTTGATCATTTTAATTGAATTTTTATTTAATTAAAATACATTTTGAAATCAAATTAGGGTTTTGATCTTAAACAAATCAAAAACAAAACACTTTGGGCCTCTAATAGAGTGTAAGACCGAATCCTTTTTTAACCAAAACCTTTTTGGGCCTCAGGTATTGTATAAGTCCCACTGTGTTGAAAAAATCTCGGCGCGATCGCCATTTCAAAATGAAAACCTTTTTGGGCCTACCCTCGTGTTGTAAGTCCCATTCCTTTTCTTTAAACAATCCTTGGGCCTCTAATAGAGTGTAAGACCCAAACCCTTTTGTAAATAAAACCTTTTTGGGCCTCAATGTATTGTATAAGTCCCGATACCGTCAAAAAGTTCAGCGCAATCGTCGCCTTTTTAACAAGAACCCATGGGCTTTTTCTTGAGCTATAAGACCCATCTTTATTCATTTTAAACTTTTTGGGACTCTTGAGAGAGTGTAAGACCCATCCCTTTGTACAGAAAACCTTTTTTGGGTCTCAATCACTTGTATAAGTCCCTACACAAATTAATAACGACGGTGTGATCACTGTTAAAATTTGGGCCTCTCCTTGAGCTGTAAGCCCCAACAACCTTTTCAAAACACTTTCTCCTTTGATTTTGAATCCAAATATATAGTTGTTATCAAAACTTTCTTTGTTGAACAACTAACAAAAACAGCATGGAAGCTCTACAACGGGTAAGTGTTTATCCGCTTTCCTTTACCGCTTTCATATGTATATAACTGTATTGTGGGGCTGTTTCATTGCAAGTCTTCTTTCACATCCTTTTATATACTTTTCACATATCCACTGTGTAATACTAGTATAGTTATGTAGAGTTTTCCCCGACAACTACGTCTAGAACTAGGTAAAGCCCGTTGGTCACTCTTAAATACAAGCAAAACTAGATCCCCCGTAGAATTCCAGATACAGTCTTCCCTCCTCTTGGGGTTAAACAATATGGAACAAAGAGAAAGGCAGTATTCTCGGTGAACCTTTTCTCAGACTGTCACCCTTAAAAATTGTCAAAGAAACTCTAACTCCCCAGAGATGATCTTTTCTCCATGAATGGCATCTCTTGAGTTTCTTCCAAATCCTCGAACTTTCCTGGAATGATCTCTTCTTTGTGAATTTTATTTCTTGAACTTCTCTTGGTTTGGGGACCCAAAGGCTTCCTAAAAGCATCCCCGTCTCCTCTAGGGCGTTGTACAAGGACCCTTCGGCATCTTAGAAGTTCTCATGCCTTCTCTTGGGCTTAATACAAGGACCCTGACGACCTCTTAAAGGTATAAGACAGAACTTAGTCATCCTTTGGCAGAGCAGTCTTTCCAGTGTCAAAGCTCCGGGCATTTTAGGGTTGATGCTCATCCCTTAATGCTCGTGCCTCCTCTTGGGCATCGTACAAAAGATAAAACTCTAGACTTGGACAGTCTAAACCCCTTGAGTCTCAAAGACATTCTCAAGTTCCTTCTAAACATAGGAAGAGACCCCGATCATTCTGGATCAATCTCCAGCAGAAACCCAGTCTCTCTCATGAGAGTTCTCTACTTGGACCTGCCTAGGAATCTCAATGACCCTCGGCAGTAAGACAACCTCCTCTTGGGCTTTATGCAAAGATCCTCCCCAGCGGAGCTAACCTTTTCAGACTCTCTTGTTGGGTCCCTCACTCTTCAGACTCTCTTGTTGAGTTGACCCTTTTAGCCTCCGTCTTGGGCTTTGTATAAGACACATAAAACACTCTCTTGTTGAGTATAAAAGGCTCTCTTGTTGAGTCAATCTCCTTTTAGCCTCCATCTCGGGCTTCGTACGAGACAGCAAAAAACTCTCTTGTTGAGTATAAAAGACTCTCTTATTGAGTCAATCACTCTTTTAGCCTTCGTTTTGGGCTTCGTACGAGACAGATAAAACTCTCTTGTTGAGCATAAAAGACTCTCTTGTTGAGTCAATCACCTTTTTAGCCTCTGTCCTGGGCTTTGTACAAGACATATAAAACACTCTCTTGTTGAGTATAAAAGACTCTCTTGTTGAGTCAATCAGCCTCTTTAGCCTCCGTCTTGGGCTTCATCCAAAACAAATAAAACCCTCTTGTTGAGTCAAACCCTTTTTTAGCCTCCGTCTTGGGCTTTGTACAAGACATACAAAAACACTCCCTTGTTGAGTGAACCCTTTTAGCCTCAATCTTGGGCTTTGTACAAGACAGAAAGAACATTTTTCTCCAGAAAAGTCAATCTTTCAGCCTCATCTTAGGCTTTGTATAAAGAAATCCCCGGTTGAATCAATCAACCTTTTAGCATCAAATCATGCTTTACTCACAGCATACGAACATCAACAACTCCTCTTTAGAGATGACAAATTCCCTCTCAATCAAATCCCCTTTAGCTTCATATCTTGGGCTTCGAACAAGATACAAATCACCTTAGCTTCAATCTTGGGCTTCGAACAAGACACCAAAACATCTTTTCCTCCCATAGCATAGGAGGAACTACGATCGCTCTGATTTCCCTGTTTAGCCAAACGGGAATACGTAGGCATAAGATTGTAAAAATCTTAGCGAGCACAATAATCAAACACTCTGAGTCCAGTACCTTCATGCATCAATCAAAGGAAAATCAAGTCTAGCACCCTAAACCAAAAATCCTCCTATACAGTAAAGACACTTTCGTTCTTAAGCGAATAACCCTAAGAAAGACCCCCTATTTTGATAGCGTCTGTAAACCAACAGTTTTGACTGTTTAAACTCAGTATGCAAGCAGGGTTAATTAGAGACATCTATTTCCCTTCCTTAATTAGCTCAATAGGATAAAAAATGAACCGAACTGTAGTACCAAAGCGATAGTGATTCGAAACCACTAAAACCGCGCTATAATCAATACAAGATATTTGAGGTCTTCAAAACATTCCTTGAGGTTTTGGCTCATATCTTGCTCCAAAAGCCAACTTAGGGGTGAATTAGGTCAAGAAACCCTAATTCCTGATTTTTTATTAATGCATCCCTTGAGGCTATTTTGAACCTATGGTTGGATCCATGAGGTCCCTTTGAGCTTCTTGGATCATGTTTTGAAGTATTGGCTCATGCCCAGATGAAAATTTCTCTCTGGAGGCCTTGGTCGACCAAAACCCTAATTTGGAGACACTGGTGATCTTAAGGATTAATCCACTTGAAATGTTGTACTCTTATGCTTGATTCTAGATATGGGAGACCTCTTGATCCTTCGTGGATGTTTGATAGGCTTGACAAGTTAGAGATCATGTCAATTCTTGATTGATCCTTTGTCTGAGTGCTCTGAGAGGGCACAAAGCCCTAACTCTTGTTGAAGGTGAGTGCTCAACAATCTTTGAGAGGATTTATGAGGTATGAAGGTACATCCATATTGTGGTGATGATTTGCACAATGATGGGAAATCTTGTGGTCAAAATTTAGGGTATGACAGATTCCTCTATTCAATCTTTTTGGACCTGAAGGTGTGAATGGCGAAGACGTTCAGACATTCAAGGTAAAAGAGGATTAAATATCGAAATACCCAAAATTTTGACTGTGGTTGTGAATGGTAGCTTATTTGATCGTCCATCTTCTTTTGCTAATTAATGCTACTTAGAAAAGGGTAAAACTTCCCCTCGATCCTGGTCTTCAGCCATGGAACTGGTCTCAGTTTCCTTTTGAAATAAACTTCCCATTGATCCTGGTCTTCAGCCATGGAACTGGTCTTAGTTTCATCTTGTAAAGTCCGTTTTTTTGACAAGGAATGCTATCTGTGATGTTTTTCACCAAACTTCTCGCTGGAGAGATGCCATTTGATGGAAAAACGTGCTTCATCATACTTCTCTTCGAAATTTCTTCGGAGGGATGCCATAAGATGAGTAAAGTTTTGATGTCAGACTTGTTGGGGAAACCCATTGGTCTGAACTGCAGAGGTGTGCAAACTTCTCTTGTAGGAGATGCCATTTGCTAGGGAAATTACATCATACTTCCTTTTTTTTTGGAGAGACGCCACGTGATGTACTTCAATTTTGAGGTGCTGATGACTTTATTGAAAGCAAATTTTTCGGGGAGAAACTGCCGTATTGCCAAGAGTCTTCTGTAGAGAGGCTTTCTTTAAGGATCTTTCCTTAATTCGGGAAAACAAAATATCACCTTTATTGGTGAAGAGGGAAGCTCCAAAGGTGTACAACCAAATGGCTTTTCGTCTTGCAGAGGTCCAAGTTATCAAAGTGATCAAGGACAAACTCCAATCCAAGAATAAACCGGAGAGAGATTGTTTAGACGGTACATTTTCCTGACGAGGAAAGAACTTAAACCGGAATTTTGTCCTATCTAATGTGGTAAGGAAGACTGACAACTCTATCGGAGAGAGGAAGTTTATCACTTAGGGATGAATATTACCACAGTGATATTAATGCAATATGAGTTTGAATATGAATCAATTATGTGTGATGTATGAGATGCTAATGCTAACAAAACAGACACGACATACGGATTAGTGATTAACACAACTAAATACTCAGTCACTCTGGGAGATGGGGGTATCACTGGAGATATTGAAGGTAGTACTTATGTTTGGGAATAGGGATTCCTGTGTTTGTTCTGGCTTTCGGAGGTACAAACTTGCTAGGGATAGGAACCCATTCTTGCTCTTCAAGGGTAGACTCTACTGGGGAGAAAAACTAATCATTGGTTCTCAGAGGTAAGAACTCTATCTGGGATGTCAGATGAGACATTCCGTTTGAAGCAGTTGATCCTTTATTCAGGGTGTACTGATCACAAGGAGTATTTTGATTTTACATTTTTGAGGTTTGATCACTTCTGGAGAAGTCGTCGATATTCTCTCTCGTGCTCATTAATCAAAAGGAAATGACCATCTTTATTTTAAAAGCTGAAGTAAGTTTGAAAACAAAAATAAATTCATTTTCTTTGTTTCAAGAATGTTAATCAAATAAACATGTCATTTTGCAAAGCAGAATAAATAAGAATTGCAAATAAAAGGTACAAGGGCTCAAATTTTCATTGATAGAATGGAAATCAGCCTACTGCGTGATTCCATGGAGCATTACAAAGTTTAGAAAATGGTAATTTAAAGGAAAAGGGGCTACATTGAAACATAACGACCACTATCCTTCCACCAACTTTGAATTCTGGGTATTTTCGAGCTTTTGTCGAAGATGACCTTGATTGAAGTTTTCCTGACGGATGTCGTTACTGCTGAGGAGTTAATCTTGTTGGATATAGTTATTTGCCATGAATCCCTAATTTTTGCCTAGATTGCCCTTTCAGGTATTCAATCTATTGGGATGACTATTTGTTTATGTCTCTAATTTTTTCCTAGACCGCCCTTTCGGGTTTTCAGTCCAACGAGACGTTTTTTTTCATTTAGGCGAAGTATTTCTTGACTACATCAACATTTGTGGGGTAGGTAAGCTCCTCTCCATCCATGGTTGCGAGTCTCAAGGCACCACCTGAAAAGGCTTTCTTAACAACATAGGAGCCATCATAATTTGGAATCCATTTGCCCTTGGAATCAGTGAGAAATGATTGTATCTTCTTGAGCACGAGGGTCTCCTTCTCTAAAGACACGGGGTCAGACCTTTTTATCAAACGCTTTCTTCATTCTTTGTTGATATAACTGACCATGGCATAAAGCCGTCATTCTCTTCTCTTCAATTAGATTCAGTTCATCGTGTCGGCTTTGACACCATTCAACGTCTGTTAGCTTGGCTTCCATCAATACTCTTATTGATGGGATCTCTACTTCTATGGGGAGCACTGCTTCCATGCCATATACTAGAGAGAAAGGGTTGCCCCTGTTGAAGTGCGGATAGATGTACGATAACCGTGAAGAGAAAAGGGTATCATCTCATGCCAATCTTTGTAGGTTACAACCATCTTCTGAATGATCTTCTTGATGTTCTTGTTAGCTGATTTTACCGCTCCATTCATTTTAGGTCTGTAGGGAGAAGAGTTATGGTGTTCGATCTTGAACTCAGCACACAACTCTTTCATCATCTTGTTGTTCAAGTTGGATCCATTATCATTAATGATCTGGCTTGGAACACCATAACGGCGGATGAGATTGTTCTTGATAAATTTGACCACAACTTGCCTGGTTACATTGGTGTATAATACTGCTTCGAACCACTTGGTGAAGTAGTCAATAGCTACCAAGATGAACCGATGTTTGTTTGAAGCTTTGGGTTCAATCATGCCAATCATGTCGATTCCCCATATAGAAAAAGGCCATAGAGAAGAAAGGACTTTGAGATGCGTTGGTGGTACATGGATTTTAACGGCGTATATCTGACACTTGTGACACCTCCTCATGTACTTATAGCAATCGGATTCCATCGTCAACCAATAATATCCTGCTCTCATAATTTTTCTTTCCATTGTGTGTCCATTGGCATAAGTGCCAAAGGAGCCTTCATGAATCTCATTCATTAACCTATTTGCTTCTGACCTGTCTACGCATCTGAGCAAAACCATGTCGAAGATTCTTTTGTAGAGTATATCATTTCTTAGGAAGAAGTTTCCATCTAGTCTTTTGAGAGTTTTCATATCTTTTCTTGATGCCCCGGGCGGGTATTCTTGTCTTTGAAGGAAGCATTTGATATCGTGATACCATGGTCTGTCATCTATGACTGCTTCAATCGCAAGGATGTAAGCAGGCCTTTCAAGGCGCATTATGTCAAACTTGGGTACGTTGTTCCATCGACTCACACTAATCATGGAGGATAGAGTGGCTAGTGCATCATCCATGTGGTTTTCTTTATGAGGGATGTGATGAAACTCAATCTTGTTAAAGAAGGGTAACAACCTTCTTGCGTAGTCTTTGTAAGGAATCAATCCTGATTGATATGTGTTCCAATCTCGTTTGATCTAATTTATAACCATGGTTGAGTCTCCATACACATCCAAGTTCTTTATCCTTAGGTCAATAGCTTCTTCGAGACCCTTAATACAAGCTTCGTATTCGGCCTCATTGTTTGTGCATTTGAATGTCAATCTGGCAGTGAAAGGAATATGGGTACCCTAAGGTGTAACAATGATTGCCCCAATTCCATTTCCATAAGCATTGACAGCTCTGTTAAATATTAGTCCCCATTGGGATCCTGACTCTGGCCCTTCACTTGGTAGTGGTTCATCGCAATCTTTCATTTTTAGGTACATGGCATCATCGTCTGAGAAGTCAAATTTGACTGGTTCCTGATTGTCAATCAGCTGATGAGCCAAATGATCGGCTAGAATACTTCCTTTGATGGCTTTCTGAGCATGGTACTCTATGTCGTATTCTGATAACAACATTTGCCAACAGACAATCCTTCCTGTGAGAGCAGATTTTTCGAAGACATACTTGATCGTGTCCATCTCAGAGATTAACAAGTAGTGTGATAAATCATGTACTGGTTAAGACGGTTGGCTGTCCAAGCCAGAGCATTGCAAGTTTCCTCGAGCATAGTGTATCGAGTTTCACAGTCCGTGAACTTCTTGCTTAAGTAATAAATGGCAGACTCTTTTCTTCTTGTCTCATCTTGTTGGCCAAGCACATAACCGATGGAGTCTTCCAAAACTGTTAAGTAGATGATCAATGGTCTTCCTTCCATTGGAGGAGATAGAATCGGTGGATTCAACAAATATTCTTTGATGCTGTCAAAGGCTTTCTGGCAGTCTTCTGTCCATATACAACCTTGATTATTTCTGAGTAGTTTGAAGATCGGCGCGCATGTCGCGGTCATGAGAAATATGAACCTTGAGATGTAATTCAGACGTCCCAAAAATCCTATGACCTGTTTTTCAGCCTTTGGAGCGGGCATTTCTTGAATGGCCGTAACTTTGTCGGGATCAACCTCAATTCCTTTCTGGCTAACGATGAATCCTAAGAGCTTTCCTGAGCAACCACCGAATGTACATTTGTTGGGATTTAGGAGGAGTTTTTATTTTCTCAGACGCTCGAATAACTTTGATAGGTGCTCCATATGTTCTTCTTCTGTTTTATATTTAGCGATCATGTCATCGACGTACACTTCAATCTCTTTATGCATCATGTCATGAAACAGGATTGTCATCGCCCTTTGATAAGTTGCCCCTGCGTTCTTTAGACCGAACGACATCACTTTGTAACAAAAGGTGCCTCATGGGGTGATGAAGGATGTTTTCTCCATGTCTTTTGGTGCCATTTTAATTTGATTATAGCCCGAGAATCCATCCATGAAGGAGAATACTTTGAATTTTGTTGTGCTGTCTACCACATGTCAATGTGTGGTAGGAGAAAATCATCCTTTGGACTTGCTTTGTTTAAATCCCTGTAGTCTACACACATTCTGAATTTCCCATCCTTCTTTGGAACTGGCACTATGTTGGCTAACCATTGAGGATATTCTGAGGTGGTGAGGAAACTTGCGTCGATCTGCTTCTGTACTTCCTCCTTAATTTTGATGGCCATATCTGGACGAGTCCTTCTCAGTCTTTGTTTTACCAGAGGACATTCTGTTTTCAGCGGTAAGTGATGTTCCAAGATGCTAGTATCCAATCCTGGCATATCTTGGTAGGACCAAGCAAACACATCTATAAATTCTTTGAGAAGTTTTATCAAGCCTTCTCTGACAATTGGACTGAGCAGTGCTCTAATCTTAACTTCTTTTCTTTCTTCTTCTGAACCCAAATTGACCGTTTCCAATGGCTCTTTGTATGGTTCAATGGACCTTTCCTCTTACCAGAGTAGTCGAGAGATCTCTTCTGGAATTTATTCGTCCTCTTCTTCTTCAGCTTTAAATATCGGGAATTCAAAGTTGGGAGACAGCATTGGATCGTATGTTTCAATAGGGTTTAAAATAAGTAATCTGCATGACGTGATGATTCCTTTTTTAGAAAAGACAGAGAGAATGCAAAAGTGTGTGCAGTGTTTTTTTTTTTAAACTTTTGTTTTTATTTTAAGTTGTTTTGTAGGATTACCATTTTCTGGAAAAAAGCGAAAAGTGAAAATAACAATGAATGCGGGAATTTAGAATTACATTATTTATTCATGATTTGTCGATTCTTGAAACATAACCCTATAAAGCAAAACTTTGTCTCTTTGGGCGAAGCGAAGAGGGACATTTACAGAAAAGTAAGCCCTAGAAAACATCCATTTCACCTGGGCAAGGTGAAAGGTCAAAACAAAGATATGGCAATTACTTCGATTTATGAAGGACATTTGGGACATCGACTGCAACCCAATGGCAACGAACTCCTTTGTGGATAACAAAGTCTGGTACTTTCCTTCTTGGTTTGTCTTCAGTAATGACACTAATTTCTGGCGGAGTGGGATCATGGGAATCTTCTTCCCATGCCGAGTTATCATGAGAGGACTCTTCTGTCGCATCTTCCTTCAGGATCACAATCTCCGTAGATCATTCTGACATCTAATCTTGGTATATATCTGGGACTTTACTTTGGAGAGCAGAATGGCATGTACGTTTTTCCCTGAGATATATAACCTTCATCGTTGAGATAAGACATCCACTCCTCATCTGTATCAGGAGAGTTGTTCTCCTCGATGGTGTGGACTTCTTGATATACCGGGTGGAGGAAGCCTCCGCTGTGAAAGAAATCCTGAATAGGAGGAAAACTTTCATACTTCTTTGTAGTCTGGGCACATGTCAGAGAAAAACCAAGACCTTTTCTTGTCTTGTTATCAGCAGGAATTACAATCTGTCCCCATCCTTTTATGTCACCACTCTCTATTACTTTGAGAGCGTCTTTGTACGAGGAAATCGACGTACCTTTTTCTTGATGGTTCTCATTGCTCATCGAGAGTGCTTGAAATTGAGTTCCAATGACCTCCCCTGGTTCTACACAGGAGAATGATGATAAATTTCTCACGATTAAAGCTTGCTCTTTGCATATCGTGACTAATTTGTCATTCTTGACGAACTTCAGCTTCTGGTGAAGTGTCGAAGTGACTGCCCCAGCTCCATGTATCCAAGGTATTCCTAATAAACTGTTGTATGCTGTCTGGATGTCCATGACCTGGAAAGTGACTTGGAAAGTGTGAGGACTACTGCTTATGGGAAGATCAACTTCGCCGATAACTATTTTCCTGGATCCCTCAAAGGCTTTGACGATGATCTCACTGCCTCTCATGGGAGTACCTTGAAAAGATAGTCGTACCAAAGTTGACCTTGGCACGACATTCAAGGATGAACCTGTGTCTACTAGTATGCTGGCTAAAGCATCATCCTGGTAATTGACTGTGATATTGAGTGTCAGGCTATGGTTTTTTCCTTCCTCTAGAAGTTCTTCATCACTGACCCACCGTATGTAATTGACCCACCGTTATGGTAATTGAATGTGATATTGAGTGCCATCATTATGGTTTTTGCAGGAAGTGATGTTGGAGATAATGCTGTCAAATTAACCCACCGTCACATCTTGTTCTACAAAGGCCTGTTCCAAGACTTTCTGTAGAGTTTCTCTGTGAGCTTCCGAACTAAGTAGGAGAAATAGTATAGAGATTCGAGATGGAGTTTGCAACAATTGATCCACAATGTTGTACTCGCTTTTTAGGATGAGCTTTAGCATTTCATAGTTGTTCTTTATAGGTTCAGCGTTGCTGGATTAACCGACTTGTTGATTAGAAACTTTGACTTGAGGTTCCTTTTCTTTGGCAGGTTCTCCAACTCCTCTGTTTAAGATTCGACCGCTCCGGGTAACTCGACTATGTAGCGTGTGATTTTTGTCGGTGACGCGACCACCTTATTACCATTGGTTGGAATCCTCACTGCAATGGTATGAATGGGGTGCTACTTTCTGATTTCTTATTTATCCTATGAAGCTGGAAAGGAAAGGGAAGCTATCTAAAACTAACCTTGCAAGCAAATGTTTTCTTTAACAAATGCTAAGAGATTGGGGAGTTCGGGGCCAGGTTATACAATGGGGAGTTGTCAATTACCCATCCTATATGTGGTTATCCATAGGTTATTAGCAATTTCTATACTGTTTTCTACTTACTGGTGTTTATCTGTTTAGGGTTGGGGAAGTTTCTCCTTTGGGAATGTTGAGAGAATGTTTTTGTTGATGTCGGGTTTTTCTGATATTTTTGGTAAGGTACTGGACCTAAGGTTTTTGTTTAGTTTGCTCGCTAAGATTTCGCAATCTTATGCCTACGTATTCCCGTTAAAGAAAACAGGGAAATCAGAGCAATCGTAGTTCCTCCTATTCTATGGGAGGAAAAAGATGTTTGGTGTCTTGTTCAAAGCCCAAGATTGAAGCTAGATGAGTATTTGTGTCTTGTTCAAAGCCCAAGATTGAAGCTAAAGGGATTGACTGAGAGAGAATTTGTCATCTCTAAAAGGAGACATCTCGTCTGTTTATCACAACTGTTGAGTGACTGATTATAAAGGAGAATTACATTAACTGGAATGCATGGAGTCCAGCAATGCCATAATTTCCTTTATAGAGGTGTTGTCCTAAAGGAAAAAACTTTAACTCAGTGTAGAGCAATGCCATTTTTCCTTTGGAGTTTTTCATGCTAAGAGAGGGACATTGGCTTGGATGTAAATAATCCAGAGGCTTGCAACTTACAGCAATTAGATGATAGAGGAAGTTTACCAGGATAAGAGATGGACTACAGCTTGGATTTTTGAATCAACAAGTGCGCCACTTAACAGTTATATGGGATTAAGGTTTGTTTTGAATGTCTATTTTGATGTGTGATATACAGAGAAGTATCTTCCTACAGAGAGATTTTGATTTCCTCTGAAAGGAATGTTGATTTTTGTATGCCTTAATCAAAGCCCAAGGTTGAAGCTAAAAGGTTGATTGACTCCACTGGGGAGTTTATTATATGTCTTGTACAAAGCCCAAGATTGAGACTGAAAGAGAGACTGACTCTTTTGGGGATATCATTATACAAAGCCTAAGAGGAGGCTAAAAGTTGACTTTTCTGGGGAAATATTTTGTATGTCTTGTACAAAGCCCAATATTGAGGCTGAAAGAGGGTTTTTTACTTTTTGGGGAATATTTGTATGTGTCTTGTATAAAGCCCAAGATTGAGGCTAAAATGGGAAGCTGACTCTACTGGTGAGAGGTTTTACCTGTCTTGTACAAAACCCAAGATTGAGGCTGAAAGAAGATTGACTTTGTTGGAGAGTATGATTTGTCTTGTACAAAGCCCAAGATTGAGGATAAAATATATTGACTCTGCTTATGGAGATTTTATATGTGTCTTGTACAAAGCCCAAGATTGAGGTTAATAAAGGATTTTTACTGACTCAACTGAGGATATTTATAGGTGTCTTGTACAAAGCCCATGATTGAGGCTAAAAAGAGACTAACTCAACAAGAGAGTGTTTTTATATGTCTTGTACAAAGCCCAAGATTAAGGCTGAAAAGAGACTGACTCAACAAGAGAGTGTTTTTATCTGTCTTGTACAAAGCCCAAAATTACGGCTGAAAAGAGACTAACTCAACAAGAGAGTGTTTTTATCTGTCTTGTACAAAGCCCAAGATTGAGGCTGAAAAGAGCTGAGGGATGATCATTATACAAAACCTAAGAGGAGGCTGGAAAGTGATTGACTCAATAAGAGAGTGAGGAAAGATCTTTATATAAAGCCTAAGAAAAGGCTAACTTCTGCTGAGGATTATTGAGATCCAGAGGCAGGTCCAAATTGGGGAATCAACTCTTGCTGAGGATTACAGAAGAGTTGAAATATCAGATGCCTTGAGGTTCTGATAAAGGTTTATTGATAGTGATTTGACCCTAGCTGGGGAAATTTAAAGTGAGAGTTTAAATATCGAGTTTTGAAACCCATGGAGGTTTTAACTCTGCTGGTGATTGATGAGATGATCAAGGTTTATCCTGTCCATTTGGGAAACTTGAGGGTTTCTTGAGATCCAAAATGAGGTGAGACTGTCCAAGTCAACTAGTATGGGAAGGTTTATCTTTGTATAATGCCCAAGAGGAGGAAAGCGTTTAAAATGATGAGAATCAACCTTAAATTATCCGAGGTTTTGACTCTTTGGAAAGACTGCTCTAACAAAGGATGACTAAGTTATGTCCTAAACCTGTAAGAGGTCTTTGGGTCCTTGTACCAAGCCTAAGAGAAGGCATGAGAACTTCTAAGAAGCCTAAGGGTCCTTGTACAAAGACCAAGAGAAGGCTGGGGATGCTTTTAGGAAGCCTGTGGGTCTAAACCTAAGAAAAGTTCAAGAAAAGTTTCACCCGGAATAATCCTTTCTTTAGTGAACAGTTCTAGGGTTTGATTAAATTCAAAAGAGGTTTCACTGGGAATTAATCCTCTCCGGGGGAAATGAATTTCTTTGACAAATTTCTAATAGTGACAGTCTTGAGAAAAGTTTCACCGGGAATAATTCCTTTCTCTGTTCCATATTGTATAAGCCCAAGAGGAGGCAAGACTGTATCTGGAATTTCCTATGGGGAACTAGTTTTGATTGTCTTAAAAGAGTGACCACTGGTTTGATCTAATCCTAGACCTAATTGTTGGGGAAAACTCTAAGCAGATAATATACAAGCATATATATATATATATATATATATATATATATATATATATATATATATATATATATATATATATATATATATATATACAGATGAAATATATACAAGTATGTTGAAGAGTGTAGTAGGACTTGTGGGTGAGCAAACTTCCAGCATTACAAACAAATATATATATATATATATATATATATATATATATATATATATATATATATATATATATATATATATACAAGTATGTAAAAGAAAGCTGTTTTAAAACTTACTGGTGAGCAAGCTTCCATTGTAACAGCTGTATGGTTAGTTCTTCAAGAAATTAAAGAAAGTTTTGATAACAACTATGAATTTGAATCTAAATCAAAGTGAAAAGTTTTTTTAAAAGATAAGATTGGGGTTATATATATATATATATATATATATATATATATATATATATATATATATATATATATATATATATATATATATATATATATATAAGTACGTAAAAGAAAGCTGTTTTAAAACTTACAGGTGAGCAAGCTTCCATTGTAACAGCTGTATGGTTAGTTCTTCAAGAAATTAAAGAAAGTTTTGATAACAACTATGAATTTGAATCTAAATCAAAGGACAAAGTTGTTTTAAAAGATAAGATTGAGGCTTATACTCAAGGAAAGGCCCGGATGAAAAAAGTAATTGTACCGTTGATCTGAAAATTGTAACGGGAGTTATACAATGGTTAAGGCCCAAAAATGTTTGAAAAGAAAAAAAATGGGACTTACAACACAAGGGTTGTTTTTTGTTTAAAATGCGACGATCGCGCCGCGGTTTTTTAACGTATTGGGACTTATACAATGACTGAGGCCCAAAAAGGTTTTATTTACAAGGGATGGGTCTTACACTCTATCAAGAGGCCCAAAAGTGTTTTTGTGGAGTTTTAAAAAATTAAGAATTAGAGAAAACCCTAATTTTGAATTTTAAATATAATTTTCAAAGAAAATTAAGTAATAAATGATATAAAATACCAAATATATTCAAAAACAAGTTATATACTTTGAAAAATATTTTGAAAAATCATGTTTAATCTCATGAAAGCATGAAATTCATTTGAAGTTGAAAAATCTAGAGAAAGAAATATTTTTAAATGTTTAAAAACAAATAAAAACATAATTCATTACAAAAATACCAAATATGTGAAATAAATAATATTTTTGTGAATTTTTTGTAGAATAAAATGTTTTAATATTTTTGTGAATTTTTAAAAAAAGAACCAATCAAAAATAATTAAAATTGAGAGAGAAATTAATTTTGGAATTAATTAATAAAAACCATGAAAAATGTGAAAAATAGCAAAATAAGGGAAAATGGCAAAATGGTCTTGATGGGTCTCGAACCTACGACCTCCTAACCAAACACACATGCGCGCTACCACTGGGGTGGTGATACATCCGTGTATCAAAACCACCCCATGTGTATATGAGGGTGGCAAGAATTTAGGTCTGGCCAAGGCGCCCTGGCCTGGCCTTTGCCCAATGCAGGACCTGATTTTTGCCTTCTTGCATGAAGGCTCTAACTCCCTCAATTCTTCATGGATTTTGACAAAATTTAGCTGGATCCTACCTAGAATTTCATGAGGAATCCAATGGTGCTTTTAGATTTTTCTAAAGATGTCTCTATTTTAAAACCCGATAGTGGTTTCAAAATAGGCCTAGATTTGCATGTTCTATGCTATCTCATCATACAGGCAACAATAGCATGGCAAATTGGTTCAAATACAACATACATGATATGTATGAGATGTCCATGATCAATGGACATCAAAGCAATGCATGATTTAAAGAGTTCAAGTTGTGATGTACTTACCTCTTGAAGCTCCCTTTGCTATCTTTCAAGATGCTTGTGTTAGAAGTGATCCAATGCTTTAAACACCTTTGATTGATCCCTTATAAGCTTTTAAAATGATCAAGACCAGCTGGAATCCTCAGGAACAAGAATTGGCTCTTTCTTGCAAAAGTGGCAAAAGTGACCAAAATGGTATCTCACTCAGATGATGTTACAGTTAAGGGAAACTTGTTGGGACAGTTTGAGGATGATATTTGGAATGTGTTTGAGGCTTTGCTTGGTTTTGAAAGTGACTAAATCAAGACATGGCTTGAAAAATGCAAAAAAGTCAAAATTTGAGGTTTTGGAGATTGACTTTTTGATTTTGGTGTTTTAGATCAAGGATGAGTGTTTGAACAGCTTATATATGATACATTGGATGTGTTTGGATCATGAGCTGTGGGGGAATTGCTCTCTAACTCGAAAACTCAGTGGTGACTTGCAAAAGAAGGCATTTTTGCAAAATGAGAGAGATTTTGAGGAAAGCATCAATTTGGGTGCTTTGGTGTACTCAAACTGATCACAATTGATGTCTATTTATAGTGCAACAAGTTTGTTTTGGCATCAATAGTGAATGGAGGCTTGGACAGTCCCTTGGCCAATGGTGATCAAAAGGAATCTCAAGTCTCCTCTAGCCATTGACTTGAGGTTAGGGCACAGGCTATGAGTCCTGTGGTTCAGAGCTGAATCTTGACTCAATTCAGTTAGCAATGTCTTGATGCTTGCCACCTTGTGAATCCATTAAATGCATTGAAACAAAATTGGAGTCTTTGAACTTTTTAGCCCTTTTAGGGCATTTATGGCTACATGTAGATCCTTGGACTTGGGAGGCTTGTGGATCAGATCATTTCTCTTTAATTTTATCCCCTGAGGTGTCTAAATGGATGACAACGCTTGTACTTGTCTAATTTTTCCAAATCGAGTAAAAATGCAAAATTATGTCTTGTACAAGACAGTTGGAAATGGTGATTTTTAAGGGGTCATATCTACTTGCTCAAATGGAGTTATGGAAAGCTCTTATGCTTTTTAGAAAGCCCTCATATGGTACAATTCATGTGTGATCATAATTGGTCTTGAAACTATCTGAATCCAATTGAAAAACCCTCATGAACTTTGATGCCCAAAGCTGACACTTAGACAGTCTTGCACTATGTGTTATGTTCTTGATTTTTCACCATTTTGATCCATCCATAACTAAAAATCCATGAAGAATCAGAGTTTCATGTAGTTGAAGCTTTTGAAGAATGTAGGAAAACCTACAAATCAGGCTTTGGATCACTCAAAATGGCTGCTTGGATCAAAAGTTATGGCCCTTAGAAGTTGGCACCAAAACCATTCAAATTTAGTAACTTAGAAAAAATTTCAATTTTTCAAGATTACCACTTTTATAAGTCATCTTGGTCAAACTCTTGTTCAAATGACATTATAAGTCAAATTTTATGAAAATATGAGTCATAAGGATCGTTTTTGCCAAAAAAGTCATGTTTTGACTTTTGGCTCCGGAGCGGTTCGACGCGTAAAACCCTAATTCCCGACTTTTGAGGAATGCATCCTCTGAGGGTAATTTAACTTTTCAAATGGATTCCTAGGGTTATTTTGAGCATATTGAGTCATGTTTTTAAGTCTCGGCTCATGCCCATGTGAAAATCTCACTCGGGAGGTCCTAGTCGTCCAAAACCCTAACACTAGCGCAAAAACGGTTTTAGACAGCGCTTTTTTAGCCTTTAGACAGCGCTTTAAAGCGCTGTATAAACCAGCGACGCTATAGGTTTAGACAGCGCTTTTGGTATTACCAAAAGCGCTGTCTAAAGGGGCGTGTATTTAATGAAAAGCGCTGTCTATGGTACCTTTAGACAGCGCTTTTTCACATTATATGGATTACTTTAGACAGCGCTTTCGTCAAAAGCGCTGTTTAAGCCCTACCTTTTTTTGACTTTTTTGGTACACCTTAGACAGCGCTTTCTCCAAAAGCGCTGTCTAAGACCTTCCTTTTTTGACTTTTTTAGTACACCTTAGACAGCGCTTTCACCATAAGCGCTGTCTAAGACCTTCCATTTTTGACTTTTTTAGTACACCTTAGACAGCGCTTTCACCATAAGCGCTGTCTAAAGTGGACCTTAGACAGCGCTTTCACCAAAAGAACTGTCTAAGGTGTACGAAAAATTTTATATAATTTTTTTTTAACCACAATTTTACCAGGTTTTTTTAACCAGAATTTGACCTGTAATTTTCAACCAGCAATTTTTTTCAGAATTGGCAATTCAAACCATTGGCCTTTCTACACCAAAATTATATATCCAAAATTGGCATTTCATACCAATATATATATTTAAAATTACAAACCAAAATTGTATATACACCTATTTATAATTACAAATCATTACATTTTTCTACAAATGCACATTTTACTTATTCACCAAAATTGCATCCAACCAAAGCATTGCTTCCAACCAAAGTTATTGCTTCCAACCAAAGCATTTTTTCTACAATGCACATATTACTTATACACCAAAATTGTATATACACCAAAATTGCATCCAACCAAAACATTGCTTCAATCTACATTATAGGTCCTGAAAACACAAAGATTGTAATTCAAAGTATATCCACCAAAAATTGTAATTCAAAGTATATACACCAAAATTGTAATTCAAAGTTTGTAATTCAAAGTATATACACCAAAATTGCAATTCAAAGTATATACACCAAAATAGTAATTCAAAGTATATACACCAAAATTGCATCCAAAATTGTAATTCAAAGTTTGTAATTCAAAGTATATACACCAAAATTGCAATTCAAAGTATATACACCAAAATTGCATCCAACCAAAGCATTACTCCAACCAAAGTTACACATATTAAAATTCTCATCAATTAAAGTAAGAGTATAATATTATACCTTAAGTTTGTAAAATTCCGAGCTCCATAATGTATTGACACCACTCCTCTTTGATTTCATCCAATAGAGCCTTTGTGTAAGTAGCACTCCTGAATTCTTCAAAATACTACATAATAATATAACATATAGTTTGATTTAGTTTTAACTATTTCATTAGACAATATGAGAGATATGTGTTAAAATAACTCATAAGTTAGAAATACATACATCGGGTGGAATCTCCATTCGATCCAACGAAATAGTGTCTCTCATAAATCTCAACATGAAATAGCCGCAATCTATTTGATTGCGTTGCCGAGGACACTACAAATGAAAATAAAATATGGATAAATTCTAAGTTTTATCAAGTAAGCATCACTAATATAATAAAACATGTGATAATTAATATACCTTCACATAATTCCATGTAATGGTGTGGTCGATTCCCCGATGTTCTAGGAATGCTTGTATAGTGCTAATAAAATATAAATGAATATTTAGAACAATTCACATAAATAAATAAATATACACATTTCTATTTAGAACAATTTCACTTACGTGTCAATACAGTCCTTCATATCCGGGTATGTGGTCCAATCATTTCCTAAGGAATCCAAATAATACACTACTCCGCGGATAGGATTGATTGCAACCAACAACCAATGTCCACTGTAAGATTAAACAAGTGTTAGATAGAAACTTTCTACACGAAGTCAAAATACAAAAAAAAATATAATAGATGAATTTAGAATGAAAATCTAACCCAGTATTAAACGGTAAAAAGTACAACTTTTCCGTTTCTTGGTTGTCCATAAAGACGTTGCGTATATACGCATGGACCTCATTTGGTTTCGTCAATATTTCGGTTAAGTTGACAGCGCTGGGGCATAAGAATGCAAATCTTTGCTCCAATCCCCGGGGGCGCATAAAACTGTCATACAGAAACCTGAAATAAAAACATCATTAACATTAGAATATTCATTTGAAAAATAAAGTAAATAAGTTGTTCAATTACCAAAGTAGATCGGATATACCTCAAGTATATATTGACAACAGTGACGCCCAATTCTGTATGTTGGAAAACTTGCTCGAAGTCTTCATTACCAACATTCTGGTCAATATGAATTAAGTATATAACAAATTTTACCTCTTTCACTAACATCTCTTTCTTTTCTTGGTTGGAATATGAATTACTTGTTTCTTATCAATGCGGACGGATGAATGGATCCAAATTCCCTCGTTATGGTCATTTCTGATATATGACCCATCCGCTATAAGATCCTCATCTTGATCATTTCTATTCAACCCATTCTCAACATCAATATCACATTGATCTACACCGCTATCACATTGATCTACACCGCTATCATCAACCACTTTGTTAGATAGAAGCACTATAGACCATTTCATACTCGTCGGGTCAGTGACATAGAACACTTGTCTAGCTTGCGATGCTAGAATAAAAGGCTCATCTTTGTACCCCACCCTATTAAGATCCACTTGCAAAAATCCAGACTTATCCATTCGTATGCCACTACTATTTACCCACTTGCAACCAAAGATTGGAATCTGAAACTTCTCGTAATCAAACACCCAAATGTGCTCAATAACTCCAAAATATGACAGATTTGCATATTTGGGGTTTAAGTCCTTCATACTTGATATGTGCATTGCTTCAGCTAGGACGGTGACACCACTATTTTGCATAGTACTTTTATCGTCTTGTTCTTTGGTATAAAATGTGTATCCATTAATTGCGTATGCGCTATGAGAATACACATGCAAAGTTGGACCATATGCCAAACATCTCAACCTTTCTGTTACTGAAGCAGGATCTGAAGAGCGCTTCAAATAAATATGATCCTTTACCCATTGTATGAAACTTTGATTGTGCTCTCGTACTATCCAATTTTCATTTCTGTTCTGATTTAACCTTCGGAGTACATCCTTGTGCATCTCAACATATGGCTCAACCTCATTATCATTGTGCAGAACATACAAATGCACTTGATCCCGTTCATCCCTTGATACTGTCACAATTTTATTTCCAATTAATTTTTTACCATCCTTTTTTTCGAAAATATGAGCTTTGGGGAGTCCAATCGATTGAACATTGGACAAATATTCAGTACAAAACTCAACCGCTTCTTCAACAATGTATCGTTCAACAATACACCCCTCTGGTCGACTTCGGCTTTTCACGTACCCTTTTAATATTTTCATATAACGTTCAGCAGGGTACATCCATCTCATATAAGCTGGTCCACACATCTGTGTCTCTTTCACAAGATGAACAACAAGATGTACCATTATGTCAAAAAAAGAGGGAGGAAAATACATTTCAAGCTCACACAAGGTAATAACTATCTGTTTTTGTAGTGTTGGTAAGATATCGGGATCGATTACCTTACTACAAATTGACCTAAAGAAAAAACACAAATTAGTTATGGCGCTTCTTACTTTCACTGGCAAAATAGAACGTATACCTATTGGTAGAAAGTGTTCCATTATAACATGGCAGTCGTGTGTCTTTAAACTCTTCAACGTGAGATCTTTCATAGACACAAGTCTTCTGACATCTGAAGAGTATCCTTCTGGAACTTTAACTTCACTCAGAAACTTACACAATATTTTCTTCTCCTTTCTAGACAGAGTAAAAGCAGCAGGTGGTAGATATGCCCGTCTTCCTTTCTTCACGGGTGCTAATTCAGTTCTAATCCCCATCGCTTCCAAGTCTTTTCTTGCTTTAAGGCCATCCTTAGTCTTTCCTTTTATATTGAGTAACGTACCAATAACACTTTCAAATATATTTTTCTCAATATGCATAACATCGAGAAAATGTCTCACGTACAAAGACTTCCAATATGGCAATTCAAAAAATATCGACCTCTTTTTCCACCCACCTTTGACAACCTTATGTGCAAAAGGTTTGCCAAACTCAGTACGCATATCTTTCACCTTTTTAAAAACTTGGTCACCTGACAACATAGGTGGAGCTCTACCTTCTTCGGTGTCTCCATTGAATTCTTGACTCCACCCACGGTAGTGATGTTTGGCATTTAAGAATCTACGATGACCGAGAAAGACATTCTTATGACCAAAGTCCAATCGCTTCGAAACTGTTTTATCTTCACAAATAGGACACGCTTTTTCACCTTTTATGCTGTACCCTGATAGATTCCCGTAAGCTGGAAAATCATTAATTGTGCCAAACAACATCGCCCTCAAATTGAAACTTTCTTTCCTATATCCATCATAAACCTCCACACCGTTCTCCCACAATATCTTTAAATCTTCGATCAAAGGTGTCAAGTATACGTCTATGTCATTCCCTGGTTGTTTAGGCCCAGAGATTAACATAGATAACATCATGTACTTACGCTTCATGCATAGCGACGGAGGTAGGTTATAAATCATAAGAATCACAGGCCATGTGGTATGTGAGATACTTTGAAGACCATGCGGGTTCATTCCATCAGTAGATAATGCCAGACGAAGGTTTCTTGCTTCTTCCCCAAAGTCAGGATAATCATTATCAATTTTCGACCACTGTGGTGAATCAGCCGGATGTCGCAACTTTCCATCAATAATTCTTTCATCTGCATGCCAAGTCAGGTGTCTTGCATCGGTTTCACTACGAAACATGCGCCTAAATCTCGGTATTATAGGAAAATACCATAAGACCTTGGCTGGAGACAATTTTTTCTTATATCGAGACAAACCGCATTTAGGGCACTCAGTTAACGATGCATATTCCTTTCGAAACAAAACGCAATCGTTTGGACAAGCATGTATTTTATCATAGCTCATGCCAATAGAGCACAACATTTTTTTGGCCTCATAGGTTCGATTGGGAAGAACATTATCTTCCGGTAGCATTTCTCTCAAAAGGGCCAACAACTCTGTGAAACTTTTATCCGACCATCCATTGCCCGCCTTTAAGTTGTACAACTTCAATACCGCAGACAGTCTTGTGAATTTAGTGCAACCTTGATAGAGCGGTTTCTCTGCATCGCTTACCAACCTCTCAAACATTTCGGGACAATCATGAAGATCTTCTACAACTGCTTCTGCAATCTCTTCGACTCGATCACAATCGTATGTTTCCGTGTCTTTGTCATCTGAAGCATAGGTTGTATTACTTTTCCTCATCGGTTCAACATTCTCGTTAATTTTCTCACCATGATGTATCCAACACTTATAACTTCGATCAATTCCATTCATCAGTAAATGCGATTTCAACCCATCTGCGTCAACCCTACCAACATAACAACAACCCAAGCAAGGACATTTTATTCGATTGAGCTCTTCAGCGTCAGCGTGTTGAACAACAAACTTAACGAAATCCAATACCCCATTCTCGTACTCTTTGGACAATCGATCGGCATCCATCCATTTTTTATCCATGGTTTTCCTACTTATTAATCCTAACAGTTAGAAAGAATTTAACATTAGCATAACAAGTCCAAACTAAGAAATTCAAAGCAATTAACTTCATTAACAAAATTGCTTTGAATTTCGGTTCTTTAGAACAACAACCTCAAGAATTTACATTATTAACATTAAAACTAACACTAACACTAACACTAACACTAACCTAACACTAACACTAACACTAACCTAAACTAAACTAAACTAAACAAACACATTATATAGCAATAGTTAACAATGTAGAAAAATGTTAACAAGAACAAACTATAATAGATGTTCTAAACTAACACTAACACTAACACTAACACTAACCTAACACTAACACTAACACTAACACTAACCTAAACTAAACTAAACAAACACATTATATAGCAATAGTTAACAATGTAGAAAAATGTTAACAAGAACAAACTAAACTAACACATTATATTGATTCTATTCCTATATCACCAAAAATGAAGTTAGCACATATTTTATTCTTATATCCAACAACAGTCCAACATTAGCAACAACATTAACAACATTAGCAACATTATCAACATTAGCAACAGTCCAACATTAGCAACAACATAAACAACATTATTATCAACATCAACAACAACATTATTATCAACATCAACAACAACATTATCAACATTATCAGCAACAATATCAACTGAAACTCTGAAACTCTGAAACTTCCAAACTGAAACTCTGAAACGTGTAAAATGTGTAATACTCTGAAACGTGTAAAATGTGTAATACATCAACAACAACATTATTATCAACATCAACAACAACATTATCAACAGCAACATTATCAGCATACCTTATAAAATGTGTAATAATCTGAAACTCTTAAACTTCCAAACTGAGTGACGAAAACGCGAAATGAGAGAGGAACAGACGGTCACGGTGGAGTAAAGGTCGTCGGAGTCGCGAAATGAGGGAGGAACGGTGGACGACGGCGCGGTGGACGACGGCAAGGGTTTAGCTCAGGTTCGCAAGTATCCGTTCGCAACAGGGGAGGGAGAAGAAAGAGCGCAAAACTGAAAATGAAAACTGAGTATATTCATATATTTTAATTTTATTACACCTTAGACAGCGCTTTTCAACAAAGCGCTTTCTAAGGTGGCCCTTAGACAGCGCTTTAAAAGCGCTTTCTAAGATTGGCCTTAGACAGCGCTTTTGTTTTTATTTTTTTAAATATTTAAGACCTTAGACAGCGCTTTCCTTAAAAGAGCTGTCTAAGGTCTTATATTTTTTTTAAATTTAAAAGGCCTTAGACAGCGCTTTTAAGGAAAGCGCTGTCTAATATTTTCCATTAAATTTTTTTAAAAATTTAAAAGGCCTTAGACAGCGCTTTTCACTAAAGCGCTGTCTAAGGTCTTATATTTTTTTGCGCTTTTCCTTTATTAAATTAATAGATTCCGTGTTTTTGACCTATAGCAGCGCTTTTGTAATAAAGCGCTGTCTAAGGTGAGATGTTATAAGTCCTTTTTGTTGTAGTGTAATTTGGTGATATCGGGTGTTTCGAGGCTCCTTTCACTTGGAATGCCACAGCTGTGTGCTTGATTTTTTATGGGAGGTTCCTCTTGATCCTTTGTGGATGTTTTAAGAGGTTAGACAAGTTGAAGATCATGTCATTTCTTGATTGATCCTTTGTCTAAGTGCTCTGAGAGGGCTTAAAACCTTAATTCTTGATTGTGGTGAATGCTCAACCATCTTTGAGAAGACTGATGAGGCATGATGGTACGTCTATATTATGGTAATGATCTTCACAATGATGGGAAATCTTGATGGTCAAAATTTAGGGTATGACAGACTGATGTCAGCAATGTTCACAACGGATGGTAATGAAATTTCTTTTCCATTTTCTATGGTTGTTGCACCATACTTGTATGGGATAGCCTTTTCTGACTTGTATGGCATTGGACCTGGCAAGTAGATGATCACAGGGGCTTTTTGGGCCTTTTGACCGTTGTAGGCAACCTCGATTGGTTCTAGATTGGGCAGGTCAGACACTTTTCTACTGTCAAGAGAGATTTTTGACTCATTGAGCAGAGGAATTATGGCGCAAACATCCTTGCTTATTCTTTGATTGACATGTTTTCTTTTATTGGAGACTGTGGCAATGCTTTTGTTCAGTAGTCCCAAGTTCTTGTTTTGAACAGGGAGGCAATCTTGTATCATGTTGAATGATTGAGAATTCAAGCTTGGTTGAATTTCCTTTGGGTCTAACTGATGCTGGAGAGCTGCTCGCACGAGATAGCATCCTTGGTTATTTTCCGAGCATATTCCACAGCGCTCATAATTGTGAGGTGGTACCCGACTGTATCCACTTTGTATGCAGTGCATCCTTACTAGATCCGTCTCCAGTAGGCGGATATCACAACTTTGGTGTCTATTAGGATCCCCATTAGTTATGCTAACTTATTGCGTGTCTTCATCCTGGTAGATCGGAAGCCACCAATGGTCTAATAGATGTTGAAGAGTCCTTTGTACAAGCGCACAACCCTGATCATTTTCGTAGCATTCTTTGTAGTCTTGATAATCGTGCGAGGCCAGAAAACCAAGTCTGACCTGCTTGGCATGCAATTCCACTAGACTGGTATTTATTAAGCGGATGCCAAAGATCTGGACCATGTTAACCTGATGATCATTCCTTTCATGGTAGACTTAGATCCATCCGAGATCCATTTGATGCTGGAGGGCCTCTTGTACAAAATAGCATCCCTGATTGTCTTTTAAGCAAATCAGGCAAGCGGTGTAATCGTGCCTCAACAAATTGCAATACTGACTTTGTCTTGAATGCATTGCCACTAGATTGACGTTCATTGCACGAATGTCATGGTTTTGAACAATGTTTGGATGTGCATGGGCCATGTTTACTTCACGAATCCTGTGATCCTGAATCCAGCCTAGATCCATTTGTTATTGAAGAGCTGCTTGTACTATGGCACATCCTTGATTGTCCTTGGAACAAATATCACAGTGATGAAAGTTGTGAGATGGCACATGGCCGTACCCGCTCTAAATGCAATTCATTTTTACCAGGTTGGTTCTCAGTAAGAGTACATTGTGAATTTGATAACTGCCGCCGGGTTCTCCTTCTATCAAATTCACCGTAGTCTTCTCATGTTGTGGTAACGTGTTCGTCTGAACATTCGGATTAGTATCTTTAAAAGATAAAACCTATTTTTGACGAGCTTTTGTACATCAGATTTGAAGCTGAGGCAATTCTCAATGTTATGTCCCGATCCTCCTTGATGGTAAGGGCAAGTTTGATCTGCTTTGAACCAAAAAGGTGGATTTTCTGGTACTGTAAGAGGAGTCCTGGTTTGAACGCGCCCCTTAGCCAGCAGAAGTGAAAATAACTCTGTATATAACATTGGTATAGGGTCAAACCCTGATGGTTGTATAGTACAATTGTTGTTATTGTACTGCGGGCAAGCCTGCTGAAGAGGCTGTTGCTGCCTTTGTTGATACTGTTGTTGATTTGGTTGGCTCTGAGCAACTTGAGGTTGATATGTCGAAGTTGGCGCTGGGTTTATAGCGGGAGTTACTGCTGCTACCTGTTGATACCTTCGCCTTTGCTTTCCCAGAAAGATATTACTGATATCTTGATCGTTCTTCTTTTGGAAAGCACTACCGTATCTTTTAGTACTGCTGGATGGCTCTGCATCTTTGACCAATCGTCCTTCTCGGACTGCTTCTTCAAGGCGTACTCCCATGTTCACCATTTTAGTGAAGTCACTAGGTGCACTTGCAACCATTCGATCGTAATAAAACGAGCTTAATGTTTTCAAGAAGATCTTTTTCATTTCCTTTTCCTCGAGAGGAGGACAGATCTGGGCGGCAATTTCACGCCATCTCTGTGCATACTCCTTGAAGGTTTCTTTATCTTTTTGGGACATTGCTCTGAGCTGGTCCCTATCTGGTGCCATGTCCAAATTGTATTTATACTATTGAACGAAGGATGCCCCAAGATCTCTGAAAGTACTGATCTTGGTGCAGTTTAAACCCATGTACCATTTGAGTGCGGCACCGGTTAAACTGTCTTGGAAGTAATGGATTAGTAGCTGTTGATTTTCTGTCTGGGTAGACATTTTTTGAGCGTACATTACCAAATGACTTTGAGGGCAAGAGTTGCATTTGTATTTTTCAAAGTCAGGCACCTTGAATTTGTGCGGTATATTTACGTTAGGGACCAAATAGAGGTCAGCGGCGTCTTTACCAAATAAGTCCTGACCGTGAATGGCATGCAGTTCCTTCTGCATCTCCAAGAACTGTTCCTGGAATTCATTCATCCTTTCATATACTTCTTCGTTTCCTCCAGAAGCGGCCTGCGGTATCTGTTCCTTAGGGATAATGTGTACCACCGGTTGTGGTATAGATATTATGGCAGTAATTCTTGGCGCTTCAGTGACCTGAAGTTTGTAACCTTCAGGAGTTTCTGTTGTAACCCTTGCCTCTTGATTTACCTGAAGTTTGTAACCTTCAGGTCTGGTGGTTCCTGCTACGGCTTCTGGGTCTTCAATGACCGGTGGAATGTATTCTTCAAGTAAAAAGTTGAGAGGCATGCCCCAGGGGAAACCTTTAGGCATGTTTTACTGAGGATGACTGCCAGGTGTTTCAAATGCTGGTGTAGACGTAATCTCTGAGATCACAGTCCTTTGATGTTGTTGTTCCAGGGATGCTGCCAGGGATTCCATGGTGTTGTGGAGTTTCTCCAAACTCTTCTTTAGAGCGTTGATTTCTTCTCTCAGCTCTCTGTTCTCTTCCTCGAGATTGTCCATTTTTTTGTCGATTAGCCCGAGTATTGTACGAATGAGACAGTTTGACTCTAGAGTGCGACATATATTTGAGACTCAAAGACAAAGATGTGCTATGTGAGAATGATGAATGATATGCAAATACTAAGAATGATATATTTTTTAGTTTTTGTTTTCAAAATAACTTTTAACAATTATATTGCAAATATCACACAGCGGGGGAGACCCTTTTATTGAACTCGAAAGATTGCAGTATTTTACAAGGAAAAGTACAGTATTTTACAAAGTACAAGAAGGAAAATTAAGCCTATGGATACTGAGTTCTCTCTGAGGAGAGCTCAGATGATGGTTCCTGAATTTTTCTTTTCTTCGATCAGGCCCCTTTAGCCGTTGTCGGGTCGACGATCCTTTGCCAAGTGCAAGGAGTGAGCAAATTTCTTCGTTCCTCCTGACTTTCTATGGCATGCTGCTCTTATATCTCAATCAGAGCATCCTTTTCCTTTAGCAGTTCTTGAATCTTGGTACATTCCAAATTCAGAATCTGGTACTTGTTCATCCAAGAGTTCTTCTTACATTGGACTTTGTTGAGAGCGATCTGGAGTTTTTCCATATCAGACATGAAATAAAGGACAGATTCCTTTAAGGGAAAAACTTCTTGACGAGGGTAAGGAATCCTCAGTTTGATGGCTCGAGTTTGCACCCAGTGGAGATAAGGCTCTGTAGAGATGCAGTTTGGCCTCCCCAGGGACTTTCTCCCCTTCCTAAGAATATGTTTCCAGGCATGCACTATTTCTTTCTTTAGTGCCCTGTCATTTTCTCCTTCCTTGAAGAAAAGACCTTCCAGATGAACATTATGTGGGAATTCTTCATCGGGTATCCAAGTTGATGGTGAGGTAAAATTGAATAATAGTTGATCCCTCCTGTAGCGAGCAATTTTTGTCGGTGACGCGACCACCTTATCGCCGAAGTTTGGGTTTTCCTCCTCAAGGAGAAAGGGGTGCTACTTTCTGATTTCTTATTTATCCCGTGAAGCTGGAAGGGAAAGGGAAGCTATCTAAAACTAACCTTGCACGCAAATGTTTAACTGAACAAACGCTTAAAGAGATTCGGGGAGTCGGGGTCAGGTTATACAATGGGTAGTTATCAATTACCCATCCTATATGTGGTTATCCACAAGATATTAGCTTTAGGGTTTCACTTTGTAATTGATGGTGTTTATCTGGTAATGGGTTTGGGAAAGTGTGACAGGGAGAGTGAGTTTTTGATGTTTTTGGTAAGGTACTAGACCTAAGTTTTGATTGATATATGAAGGTTCTGGACCTAAGGTTTTTGATAAGTATATTGCTAAGATTTCGCAATCTTATGCCTACGTATTCCCGTTTAAACGAAACAGGGAAATTAGAGCAATCGTAGTTCCTTCTATTCTAAGGGAGGAAAATGATGTTTTGGTATCTTGTTCAAAGTCCAAGACAGAGGCTAAAAGGTTGAGTATTTGTGTCTTGTTCAAAGCCCAAGATTGAAGATAAAAGGTTGACTGAGAGAGAATTTGTCATCTCAAAAGAAGGATTGTTGTTTTTTGTGTGCCTTGATCAAAGCCCAAGGTTGAAGCTAAGAGGTTGATTGACTCCACTGGGGAAGTCCTTATACAAAGCCTAAGAGGAGGCTGAAATGAGTTTTTTGACTCCGCTGGGGAGAATTTGTATGTATCTTATACAAAGCCCAAGATGGAGGCTGAAATAGGAAATTTAATCGACTCTGATGAGGATATTTTTATGTATCTCGTACAAAGCCCGAGAGGGAGGCTAAAAGGTTTGACTCTACGGGAGAGCATTATCTGTCTTGTACAAAGCCCAAGATTGAGGCTGAGAAGAGTTTGACTCTGCTTGGGAGTTTATTCCTCAAAGTCTACTGAAGGCTTAGCGGAATTGACTTCGCTGGGGAAACGTTTTGTCCCAAGCTTATGAAGGTTTATATCTCGTACAAAGCCCAAGATAGAGGCTAAAAGGGTTTGGCTCAACAAGAGAGTGCTTTTAACTGTCCTGTACAAAGCCCAGGATTGTGGCTGAACAAGCTGGAGAAAGCCTAAGAGTAGGCTAACTTTCCTATGGGAAATCATTATACAAATCCTAAGAGGAGGCTATTGACTCAACAAGAGAGTGTTTTTTATCTGTCTCGTACAAAGCCCGAGATTGAGGCTAAAGGGTTGACTTAACAAGAGAGTACTGAAAAGTGATTGACTTAACAAGAGAGTCTGAGACGGTGATTGACTCAACAAGAGAGTCTGAAAAGGGTGATTGACTCAACAAGAGAGTCTGAAAAGGGTAGCTCCGCAGGGGAAAATCATTTGTACAAAGCCCAAGAGGAGGCTAACTTGCTGAGGAAAGATCATTATACGAAGCCTAAGAGGAGGCTAACTTTCTGCTGGGGATTCTTTAGGTCCAGAGGCAGGTCCAAATGGGGAATCAACGTTTGTAGAGTTGAGATATCAGAGACCTCGAGGTTCTGATAGTGTCATGATGACTTCACCTTGGTTGGGGAATATTAGGAGAGAGACGGGATTTTAGAACCCACAAGTTTTAACTCGGCTGGAGATTAATCCAGAATCCGGGGTTTCTCCTATGTTTTGTAAGGAACTTGAGAATTTCTTTGAGACTCAAGGGGATTTAGACTGTCCAAGTCTATTGGAAGAGTTTTATCTTTTGTATGATGCCCAAGAGGAGGCCGACTCGTTTAAGGGATGAGTATCAACCCTAAAATTGGTCTGAGGGTTTTAAATCCTTTTAGAAAGACAGCTCTAACGAAGGATGACTAAATTTTGTCTTATACCTTTAAGATGTCTTCAGGGTCCTTGTATTAAGCCCAAGAGAAGGCATGAGAACTTCTAAGAAGCCGAAGGGTCCTTGTACAATGCCCAAGAGGAGGCGGGGATGCTTTTAGGAAGCCTGTGGGACTCAAACCAAGAAAAAATCAAGAAATTCTATTCACCGAGAATAGATCATTTAGGGAAAGTTCTAAGGTTTGAAGAAATTCAAGAGATGTTATTCACCGAGAATAGATCAACTCTGGGGAGTAGAATTTCTTTGACAATTTCTAGGGGTGACAGTCTGAGAAAAGGTTCACGAAGAATACTGCCTTTCTCTTTGTTCCATATTGTATAAGCCCAAGAGGAGGCAAGACTGTATCCGGTAATCCTAAGGGGATCTAGTTTTGAATGTTAAAAGAGTGACCAATAGGGCTTTACCTAGTTCTAGACCTAGTTGTCGGGGAAAACTCTAAATAACTATACTAGTATATATACAGTTGATATATGGCAAGTATGTAAAAGGATATGAAAGAAGACTAACCGTGTGCAGCTTCCCACAATACAATAATATATATATGACATGTATTTAAAAGAATGAAAGAAGACTAACCATGCGCAGCTTCCCACAATACAGTATATATATATATATTAAAGCAAGTAAATGAAAGCGGATAAAACTTACAGGTGCGTGAGCTTCCATGCTGTATTGTTAGTTGTTCAAAGAAATTAAAGAAAGTTTTGATAACAACTGTATATAAAAAAGGAAATTGTTCTGACTAAATTGTACTGGGACTTATACGATGACTGAGGCCCAAAAGGTTTTATGTACAAAGGTGTGGGTCTTACAACTCAAGGAGAGGCCCAAATATTATTTAAAGAAAAGAAATGGAACTTACAACACGAGGGTAGGCCCAGTTGAAAATAGTTTGAAAACGATGATCTCGTCGGAGTTTCTAAAACTGTATCGGGACTTATACAATACACTGAGGCCCAAAAATGGTTTTGGTTAAAAGGGGATTGGGTCTTACACTCTATTAGAGGCCCAAAGTTTATTTTTGTACAAGAGATAGGGCTTACAACTCAGGGAGAGGTCCAAATGATTTTGAAAAGCCGACGATCGCGCCATTGTTTTGAAAATGTACAGAGGGACTTATGCAATATGTGAGGCCCAAAAATGGTTTATGTACAAAGGGGGTTGGGTCTTACACTCTATTAGAGGCCCAAAGTTTTTGAAAAAGATTGATGAGGGTGGAATTAATCAAAACCCTAATTTTGTTAAAAAATAGAATTAATTTTGTTTAAAAATTAATAAAATCATTGAAAACATGTAAAAAATGAGTGGTGATCTTGGATCAATGTTTCAAAAATCATGTTTTTGTCCACAAAATGATGGAAAATCATTTAAGTTTGGAAAATGAAGAGAAAGAAATTTTTTAAAATGTTAAAGAACAAATAAAAATTAATTCATTGGAAAAATATCAAGTATATGAAATAAATAATATTATTGGGAAATTTTTGTAAAATAAAATATTTTAGCATTTTTGTGAATTATTAAAAAAAGAATCAACTCAAAATCATTAAAATTCATAGAGAAATTAATTTTTGAATCAATTAAATAAAATCACAAAAATTCAAAAATTCAAATATTTGAAAAGGGCGCCAAGAACATCTTGGTCTCGCCCGCGTGCTCTGTTTTGCTCATATTTACGTTTTCTCATCAATCTCACTGAATACTTGATGAAATCACACAATCCACATATCAATCTGCTCGTTTTCAACTCACGATCATGTCTATGGTCTTTAATTTCATTTATTTTAAGCATGGAATAAGAAATCAAGACAAAACCTCAAGAACCCTAAATTGTGCATGAAGGCTCAGAAATTTGATACACGATTCAAACAAAGCAATTAATTGAGGGGAAACATTCCATACATGATTATGAACATATGGCAAAATTATTGTGCGAGGAAATATGGATGAATCATGAGATGACAAAGTTGAGGCTTACCTCTTGCAGCTGGTGATTGAGTTCTAGGTTGGAGATGTTACAGCTTAGTTCCAATGATGTGGACAGCTTCCCTAGGTGCTATGGAGTGTGTTTGAAAGCTTGAAGTGGATTGAATTGAGCTGGAACTTAATTTGGCACCTCAACTGCAAATCTGTAAAAGGTTGTGCATATGGCTGGTGATTTTGAGAAATTGCTGTTCCAGATGTTGTTTAAGTGTTTGGATCACTTCTATATGATGTTTATGAGGTGTGTGTGTGATTAGTTTGGTTGGAATTGCTCTCAAACTCAAAACCCGATAGTGACTTGCTTTAGAAGGCAAAATTGGAGTGAAAGTGGAGATTTTGAGGAAAGCATCAGTTTGGGTGCTTTGGTGTACTCAAACTGATCACAATTGAGCTCTATTTGTACTGTGTCAAGTTTATTTTGGCATCAATAGTGTATGGCAACTGGTACAGGTCTGTGGCCAATTGGATCACTTTGGAATCTCAAGTCTCCTCTAGCCATTGACTAGAGGTTAGAGCACAGGCCTATGGTTCTTTGATTCAAGGATAAGGCTTGAATGAAGTGTTCATCTTTGCTCTGATACATGCCACCTCCAAGCATCCATTGAATGGCTCAAAACAAAATTGGAGTCTTGAGGCATTTTTAGCTTTTAGGGGTGCCAAACCTATATGTAGTTCCAAAGACTTGGGAGGCTTATGGATCAGTGTTTGTTCCCCCTTGGTCTCCCTCTGAGGTGTGCAGATGGATAAACTTGTTTATCATTTGCACAAATTAAGCAAATCGAGCCCTAATGCACAATCTGCCTTGCCAAGACAGTTTGCAGCAAGGCATGTTGCAGCTGTCATAACTCCTAGCTCAGATGGAATTTGATGGAGTTCTTGGACATTTTGGAAAGCTGATATATCCTATTTCAACATAATGTCCAACTTTGGTTTTGAGTCAACCTGAAATACAATGAAAAATGCCTCTACTTTTGGGAAAAAATAAGGCAGATTCTGAATTAGTGAAAATTTCACTAAGTGTTGGAAAAGTGCCACTTTTGTGTTTTCAGCCATTTTGATCACTCCATAACTTAAAATCCATGGAGAATTGGAATGAGCTGTAGTTGACACTTTTAAAGTATGCCATGAGATCTACAAATCCAGCTTTGGACCATCCTAAATGGTTGCTTGGATCTCAAGTTATGGTCCTTGGAAGTTGGTACCCTAGCCACTTTGTTTCATAACTTAGAAAAATTCTAAGTTTTTATGGTTACCCCTTTTACAAGTTATCCCATTTTCTTTGATTTTTCTTGATGAATGATGATTCAAATCACATATTAACATTGTATTAGGGTTAAAGAACCTTGTTTAACCAAAAAATAAAAAAGTTAAACTTTGACTTTTTGTACAGTTGACTTTTTCAGCAGATGAAATCTAAACTGTGCGACCCTCTATAAAATCAAGTCCTTGACCTAAATCAATCTTAATGGATGGATTCCAATAGTTGTTATAGGGTGTGTTGAATTATGTCCCAAGGTTTGGGAGCATGTTCTGATCAAAAGTCAAAGGCACAGTTGACTTTTCCCTTAAAACCCTAACTATGGTTCAGATGAAATTGAAACTTGTGAATCAAGCTTCTTGGATCAATCCATTGTTGCAAATGGATCAATGTAGTGTATTGGAGACCCTTAAATCATGTCTTGAGGTCTTGGCTCATGTTTTGTCCCAAAAGCCTACTTAGGGGTGAATTAGGTCAAGAAACCCTAATTCTTGATTTTTGATGTATGCATCCCCTGAGGCTAAATTGACTTGATGATTGGGTCCATGAGGTCCCATGGAGTATCTTAGGTTATCCTTTGAAGCATTGGCTCATGCCTAGATGAAGATTTCCATCTGGAGGCCCTGGTAGACCAAAACCCTAATTTGGTGACACTGGGGATCTTAAGGCTTGATCCACTTGGAATGTTGCAACCTTGTGCTTGATTCTTGATGTGGGAGTCCTCTTGATACTTTGTGGGTTTGAGAGGTTAGACAAGTTGAAGATCATGTCATTTCTTGATGGATCCTTTGTCTAAGTGCTCAGAGACGGCTTAAAACCCTAATCTTTGATTGTATTGAAGGCTCACCCATCTTTGGGGAGACTAATGAGGCATATAGGTACCTCCATAATGTGATAATGATGTGCACAATGATGGGAAATCTTAGTGGTCAAAATTTAGGGTATGACACCTCCTTTAGTACCAATGAGGGGTACATTAGGGAAATTTCCATATTTTTCGATGATTTTTACTCCATCATAGATCCGATTGTACCAATCTACGTTAGAATTGGTAAGAGACGTAATCTTTTGTGACCATCGCAGACTACTCCTCTGATCCCAAAAAGCAGCAGACTTGGGCAAGTGGGAAATAAACCATTTGTAGAGTAATGGTATATAGCATGTAATTATCCCTCCACTGTACAAATTCCTTAAGTGTACAGAATTATAAGCATCTGCGAGCAGGGTTGGGATTGGGTTCCTAATTAAGAACATCTTAAAAGCATTGGTGTCGACGATGTTGTCAATGTTGGGAAAGAGGAATAACCCATATATGAGCAGAACAAAGACATCTTCGAAAGCAGTTATATTTCCTATACTGGCAAAGTATAAAGCTTTCTCCATCAGGAATTTAGACGGTAAACCCTGGATTCCTCACTTGGTGGTCATGTGAGTCCTGATTTCTGACTGTTCCAAAGAGATTGCTCTTGCAATGACTTGATCTTTTGTAATTTCTTCTTGTCCGGAAAATGGATCTTGATTAGTGATAGGTAAATCAATCAGGTGGGAGTACTCTTCCAGTATTGGTGTGAGCTGGTAATCTGGGAAAGTGAAGCAGTGGTATATCGGATTGTAGAACTGAACCAGTGTAGATAGGATCCCTTTAACCATGTTGACCTTCAAGAGAGACAACAGTCCTCCGAGCTTAACTCTGAAATCCTCGAGATTAGTAATCATTCTTTCCAATTTCCTTAGGTATTCTAGTTTTGGAACCTTGAAGGTGTACTTGTGCGTTTTTCTTCATCCGAAATCCATAACATAACCTCTGATATTTGCAATTATTGTTTCAGTTCTTTTAGAAGAAAGATTTTTTCTTGTTTGAAAAGAGTTTTTTAATGAATGCATGAATGCAACAAACAAAAACATTTGAAAACATGGTTTTTAGGGTTCATCGTCACGAGCATGGAGCCATGGATCTACCCATCCCCAAGGTGTTGTTAGAACAAGATTTGGTTCAGCAAGATATCTCTTTGTTTTGATAATAACAAAGTTGTATTTGAGTGAGAACAATTTTGGTACTCTAACGTTTGTTTTCTTAAGTATTTACAAACAGATGTTGACACTGATAAAGATAATTCTGACACTTATAAAGCTAGCTCTGACTCTGATAGAGATCATGTGAAACGTCACTCTCAATTTCTCAAATAGTCGCTTCTACGTCAAAGAAGCAAGATTGCTTTTGATCTACTGTGCTTCAGAAAGACTCTAAGAAGACAATATGTTGCTGCTGCAATGTTCTCTTGGATTTTGGCTCTGAATTTAACTCTGATACTTATCTTTTGAAGACTAAGTGCTAACGATTCTGAAGGCAGGGTTCTGATGAACAACGTTCTGAAGACTCTGAAGACTTAAGTTTCTAAAGAACAAGTTCTGAAGACTCTGAAGACAAGGTTCTGCTGAATAAGTTCTGAAGACTCTGAAGACCTATGTTTCTGATAACCAAGGGTTCTGAAGAAGGAGTGCTGAAGACTCTGAAGACAAGGTTTTGCTGAACAAGTTCTGAAGACTCTGAACACTCGAGACTCTGAAGACCCAATGATTCATTCTTTCGATCATGCTTCAATCATATCAATTCAGAAGCCTCTGTTTGATAGAAGAAGATGAAACATTTGTGAAGGAAAATAGTACATAGTACTGATCAAACACATTCTTTTCCACTACCCTGATTTGGTGGTATAAAGGACAATTTTAGTGTACGATTTTCATCCCAGCATAACGACATTATTTCATGTCGCCAGTATTTTACTGATATTCCTGATCTTCCCTTCAACGGATCTTTTTCTGGCTATATAAAGACTTGATCATTTAACGAATCGTGTGTGACACCAAGTGTGAAAAAGATAAATATTCAAAACATTAATTCATGTGAGAAAGAACTCAAGAAATAGAGAAATTCATTAGTAAACAGTAAAGCATCACAATACAAAGAAGAAGATTGTTCTTACTGTATAGGTTCACTTTAAGTTAGATTGAGCTAGAAATTGTGTTTATATCAGCTTATGTAAGAAGCATTTCATTGCAAACATTTTATTTGATCAAATAGTTATTTGAATTCCTTAAGGGACCAGTTGGGTCAGAATCCTTAAGAAGAGACGGTTAGTCTGTGTATTGTTAGTCACCAGCAGTTGCTAGTGCAGTTGTAATCAGTTTGGTTATAGTGGATTAAGTCCTTGTGTATAAGGCAAAATCACCTTGGCGGGTGAACTGGATTAACTTGATAGTTTTCAAGTGAACCAGGATATATCGTGTGTCTTTCTCTATTGTTAGTCTATTTGTGATCTTTGTTTGAGTTTCACAAAAAGCTTTCATTTTGAAAACCAAATTCAAACCCCCCATTTCTTGTGTTTTTCTCACACCTTCAATTGGCATCAGAGCTCCGGTTCTGATTGTGATAAAATGTTTTATCAACACTTCATCGTGTTCAGTACCGATCCAGTATTTGTGTGAGATATCATGGCTGCTGCAGCTAATGTTAATACTTCTGTAGAAGAGAAAGATCATTACAGTGTCAAACCACCAGTCTTTGATGGTGAAAAGTTTGACTATTGGAAAGATAGAATAGAAAGTTTCTTTCTTGGTTATGATGTAGATCTTTGGGATCTGGTAGTCGATGGCTACACTCACCCAGTTGATGCTACAGGTGCTAAAATATCCAGAAGTGATATGACCAACAAACAGAAGAAAGATTATAAGAATCATCACAAGGCAAGAACCATATTACTAAATGATATCTCTTATACTGAGTATGAGAAGATAACAAATAAAGATACTGCCAAATCTATTTTTAATTCTCTAAGAATGACTCATGAAGGAAATGCTCAGGTTAAGGAGACAAAGGTGTTGGCCTTAATCCAATAGTATGAGGCATTCAGAATGGAGGATGATGAAACAGTTGAGACCATGTTTTCAAGGTTTCAAATGCTAGTCGCAGGACTTAAAATTCAAGACAAAGGTTACTCAAGTGTTGATCATGTTAAAAAGATCATCATAAGTCTTCCCAAGAAATGAAGACCTATGGTAACAGCTTTAAAGCTATCCAAGGATCTTAACAGCATAAGTCTTGAAGAGCTTATTAGTTCTTTAAGAAGTCATGAGATAGAGCTAGAAGAAGATGAACCTCAGAAGAAAAGCAAATTTATCGCTCTTAAGTATAAACCTGAAAAGGCAAAGGCTTATCAAGCTGACGAAGAATCAGAAGATTCTGGTGAAGAATCAGAAGATGAGTTGTCGCTAATCTCCAGAAGGACCAACAAACTCTAGATGCATAGGCAAGGAAACTTCAGAGGATCTAGAAGAAACAAAGGCCGCTCTGAGTCATCATCTGGACAGAAGAAGCAGAACTCTAGAAAGGAAGTTATCTGCTATGAGTGTATTGAGCCAGGTCATTACAAGAACGAGTGTCCAAAGATCAAGAAAGACAAGAAGCCTAAGAAGAACTTCTTAAAAGCGAAGAAAAGACTGATGGCAACTTGGGACGACTCTGATTCTGAAGAAGAAGACTCTGATGAAGAACAAGCAAATGTTACGCTAGTAGCAATAATTGACGATGAAGTTTTTGGAGAACCAAAAGACAGGACATCATCAGAACTAGAATCAGACTCTGACTCAGACTCAGAGGTATTATCTAAACTATTTTTTTGTGAATTAGAGTCATGTCTTTCGGAAATGCTGGAAAAGTATCAAACTCTTCAGAGTAAATACAAAGATCTTAAAAAATCACTTGTAATTGCTTTTGAGGAAAAAGATAAGCTTGAGCTGAATAATTATTCTCTAAATGAAAACATTTTTTGCTTAAAAAATAGTAATTACGCCTTGAAAAGCAAAGTTGCTAAATTAGAAGAAGAATTAATTTCCAATGTATCTAACACAAGCTGTATCAACAAGTATGATAGAGCATTCCAGTATTTTCTTGCTAAAAGCATAGATAGAAGCATAATAGCTTCCATGATCAATGGAGTAAGCATAAATGGTAAGAAAGGTTTGGGATATACAGAATCATCTGATATTGACGAAAGTCAAATTGTTAAACCAAAACCTCACTATGACCATTTTGTGCCTTCTGGCACTTAGATTGTTTACTCTGAGCTTGCACAAGAACCCCCACTGACACAGAAAACTATTTCTAAAGTTAAATATCATGCACAAATTCCACTTGATTATCCTGTTGCACAAAAGCCCAAAGTTGTGAAACATTCTGGGAAAGCTAACAAGAAAGGACCCAGAAAATGGGTACCTAAGGACAAGATAATCTATGTTGCAGATATACTTAGCAGCTCAAATGAAACACCAGTCATGGTACCAAAACAGTGGTTGCTCGCGACACATGACGGGAAGAAGGCATATGTTCCAAAGTCTGGAACTTAAGCCTGGAGGCTTCATCGGTTTCGGAGGAAACCAGAAAGGAAAAATCATTGGCTCTAGAAGCGTTGGTAGTGGTAACCTTCCCTCTATTACTGATGTTCTTTTAGTCGATGGTTTGATGCATAACTTGTTGTCAATTAGTCAACTTAGTGACAACGGTTATGATATCATCTTTAATCAAAATTCCTGTAAGGCTGTAAGTCAGAAAGATGGTTCAATCCTATTTTTCGGAAAGAGGAAAAACAACATTTATAAGATTAGACTTTCTGATCTTCGTGAACAGAATGTCAAATGCTTAATGTCTGTTAATGAAAAGCAATGGGTGTGGCATAGACGTTTAGGCCATATTAGCATGAGGAGGATTTCTTAGCTAAATAAGCTTGAACTAGTCAGAGGCTTGCCAAATCTGAAGTATTCTTCAGATGCTCTTTGTAAAGCATGTCAGAAAGGAAAGTTTTCTAAAACTTCCTTTAAAGAAAAGAATGTTGTGTCCACCTCTAGACTGTTAGAACTTCTACACATTAACTTGTTTGGACCAGTGAAAACTGCTTCACTAAGTGGAAAGAAGTATGGATTAGTAATCGTTGATGATTATAGTCCTTGATGAGTCTCATTATGTGTTCTCTACCTTTTGCTTTCAAGTTCAAACAGAAAAGGATTGTAAAATAGTCAAAGTCAGAAGTGATCATGGCGGAGAATTTGAGAACAAATACTTTTAGAATCTTTTTGATTCTCACGGAATTTCCCAGGATTTCTCCTATCCCAGAACTCCATAACAAAATGGAGTAGTGGAAAGGAAGAATAGGACTTTTCAAGAAATGGCTCAAACCATGATCCAAGAAATTGACATGGCTAAGCACTTTTGGGCAGAGGCAGTAAATACAACATGTTACATTCAGAACAAGGTTTCAATAAGACCTATTCTGGGTAAGACTCCTTATGAATTGTGGAAGAATAGAAAACCCAGCATTTCATATTTTCATCCTTTTGGCTGTATTTGTTTTATGTTAAACACTAAAGAGAATCTTGGCAAGTTTGACTCCAAAGCTCAAAAGTGTTTACTGTTAGGATACTCTGAACGCTCTAAAGGCTACAAAATCTATAACACAGAAACACGAATTGTTGAGGAATCAATTCATGTCATATTCAATGATAAGCTTGACCCTGAAAAGTCAAAGCTAGTAGAAAAGTTTGCAGATCTGAATATCACTTTATCAGAATTTAAAGAAGAAGAAGATTCAAGAGAAGCAGACAAAGATGCAGATTCTCCAGATTCATATACAACCTTACCAGAAACAGAAAATAACCCATCTCATCAGAAGAAGAATAGATTAAAGACTTCTCATTCTGAAGAATTGATTCTGGGAGAGAAAGTTGATCCAGTAAGAACTCGTTCATCATTCAGACATTCTGAAGAAACTCTTCTGGGTTTGGTATCTCTGATAGAACCAATAACAGTTGACGAAGCTCTTAAGGAGAATGAGTGGATTCTGGCCATGCAAGAAGAACTGGTTCAATTCACCAGAAAGGACGTATGTGATCTTGTTTAGAAACCCAAAGGTGTCCACGTCATTGGAACTAAATGGGTATTCAGAAACAAGTTAGATGAGAAAGGTGAGGTCGTATGAAACAAAGCACGACTGGTTGTACAAGGTTATAGTCAACAAGAAAAGATAGACTATACAGAAACCTTTGCACCAATTGCCAGGTTAAAATCTATTCGCATTTTAATCTCATTTGTTGTGAATCATGACATTACTTTATATCAGATGGATGTAAAGTGTGCATTTTTAAATGGATATATTTCTGAAGAAGTGTATGAGCACCAACCTCCTGGTTTTGAGAGTTCTAAAAACCCAGATTTTGTTTTCAAACTTAAAAAATCATTATATGGTCTGAAACAGGCTCCCAGAGCTTAGTTTGAAAGGCTAAGTAACTTTGTTTTGGAAAATGACTATACCAGAGGAAAAATGGATACAACACTCTTTTGTAAAACCTTTAAAAATGACATTCTGATTGTTCAAATCTATGTTGATGATATTATATTTGGTTCTGCTAATATTTCCTTGTGCAAGGAATTTTCCAAGTTAATGCAGACTGAATTTGAAATGAGTCTGATGGGAGAACTCAGATTCTTTCTAAGAATTCAAATTGATCAATGATCAGAAGGTACATACATTCATCAGAGCAAATATGCAAAAGAACTTCTGAAGAAATTCAATATGTCAGAAAGTAAACCTGCTAAGACTCCTATGCATCCGACATGTATTCTGGAGAAAGAAGAAGTAAGTAAAAAGGTTTCTCAGAAGCTCTATCGTGGTATGATAGGATCTCTTCTATATTTGACAGCTTCTCGTCTAGATATTCTGTTCAGCATATGTCTTTGTGCTCGTTTCCAATCAGATCCAAGGGAAACTCACTTAACTGTTGTTAAGAAAATCCTAAGGTATCTAAAAGGAACTACTAACTATGGCTTAATGTATAAGAAAACATCAGAGTACAAGCTTTCTGGTTACTGTGATGCAGATTATGCTGGAGACAGATTGGAAAGGAAAAGTACTTCTGGAAACTGTCAGTTTCTAGGAAGTAACCTCGTCTCCTGGGCAAGCAAGAGACAATCAACAATTGCTCTCTCTACTACAGAAGCAGAATATATATCAGCATCTCTGTGCATTACTCAGATACTCGGGATGAAGAATCAACTTGAAGATTATAAGATACACGAGTGTAACATTCCTATCTTCTGTGATAATACTTCTGCCATTTGTTTATCTAAGAATCCTATTCTATATTCTAGGGCAAAACATATTGAAATAAAACATCATTTTTTACGTGACTATGTTCAGAAGGGTACTTTTCAGTTAAAATTTGTGGATACAGATCACCAGTGGGCTGATATTTTCACAAAACCCCTTGCTGAAGATAGATTCGTATTCATTCTAGAAAACTTATTTATCAAACCTTGTCCAGAATGTGATGATATTTTAATGCGTCAGGCTACTAGAACGTATGATATAAGATTCTGATGTTAACCAAAGTGTGCTAATTTTTTTATTGACTTTCTGATACATGATACTTCTACAAGTTAGAAAATGCCCTGATCAGAAATTAGTCCAGTCAGATACCTCTTGGTATTCTTGATGTTGGCAACATCAAAACGTGCTTTCTTGAAAAACAAACGACTATGATTATTTGTGACACGTGTCCTAAATCAAATCATATCTACTGTTGAAGAGACACCTCGAGCGTTGTGATTTCGTGAGACTAGGTTTCAAGTAATTATTTCCTATTACTCCTTAATATCTCTATAATCATGTTTAACCCATTGGATTTGAAAATTTACTTGATAACTGTCTAAATCTTTACGTCTTCCTCCCATATTATGCATTCATAAAGATGTGTGTAAGACAAAGATTTCTTGGAACTCAACACCTGTCTACCTTCCTTTATTCTTTGTCAGTTTCTACCTTCTCTCTTTCGAGTATAGATTTATTTGTATTTATTGACTGATGTCATAATATGAATAATGTATACTGATATGTGATCTTTTGAAGACTGATACACTCCTTTATCATTCTTTATTCTTGTTTGTATCCCTTGTATTGGAAATGATGAATTACTCATCTCAATTCATCTAGTCTTTATTGCTATCACTATTTGTTCTCTTTATATACCACGCATCTCCTTATAATTATTCATCCGCTTCTAAACTTGATTTTCACTCCTATCCTTCTTGCTTTCACTATGTCTTCTAAAACCATTAAGGGAGAAATCTTTGGCTTAGATCTCTTGAATGAATACTCTATTGATTTCAACGATCTTGTTGACAATGGTCATACCAATATTCTCTCAGGCATCATCTACCAAAACTGGGATAAATATCTTGAAATTCTCAATGGACCTAACTATCCAGCTCTTGTAAAAGAATTCTGGGCTAATGCTCTCATCCTTGCAATGAGTCTGATACTTGTTGCATTCTATCTACTGTGTATAGCTTTCCCATCATGATTAACTCCATAATCATATCTCAAGCTATTGAATGTAAAGAGGATGGTTCATGTGTTGAATACTACAGAGGAAGTAACTGCTTTGGTAAACATATTTACATCATCTATCTTCAAGAAGGACCTGCTGACAGTCCCTCTTCTCTCACCCCTGAGGCTAAAGTCTGGTACCAAATCATGGGAACGACTCTTAGACCCAGGGAAAAGGGAACATGAAGGCTCTCTGCAATGGATAGGCTCTTCATTTTCTTCTTAATCTCCAAGATTAAGATCAATCTGCCTCAATCCATTTTCAACTTCTTGAAAGGAGAAATTCTTTCATCGAGAGAAGAGTTATCATTTCAGATTCCCTACATTAGAGTTATTTCTCACATTCTTGATCTTCAAGGAGTTGTTGCTCACTTAAAACAAATCAGAATGAATGAGAAACTTAATACTGAATGGTGTTCTCCCATGAACTATTCTGAAGCTATCATCAGAGAATGAGATAGTTGGTTGGCGGATGTTTCTCTTGATCTCTTGGTTGCTTGTTACTTGGTCTCTATTTCTTTTATCATGGCTATTTTTGACTGTTGTCCTTGTTATTTGTTTGTTTTCCTGTTTTGTGATTCTGTTCCTGTACTGCGCCTCTGGCGTTTTATTCTTATCAATGAAGAATTTTCCTTACTTGCATTTATCTTATCTTACTGCATTTCAATAGTGATTTCCATAAAAGGAGGAAACGTACTAAATTTAACTTATCTAAATTCTCTCAAATCAAAATGCTTAAGTTGATCATTTTGATCAGCCTTTTTGATTATGACAAAAAGGGGGAGTATTAATATGGAAAAGTTATTTTGATAAATATCTTGTCTCTAATCATAGCTCTAACATTCTAACACTTTAATTGGCATATCTTCTTAAGAATGTTTTTCAGGAAAAATATTTATATTTGCAAAAAGACTCTGATATCAATCAGGCTCTGATTTACTTAATCAAGCTCTGTTATCACAATGCATCACCACTATAATCAAGCTCTGATATTTTGGATCTATCTAGATCTTTGCAATCAGGCTCTATATCCCAAATCTTATAAGATTATGTTAAGTCTTAGATTCAGGGGGAGCTTGATTAAGGGAAGTTTACTTTGAACTTATCTGAGTCAATTCTTATTATCTTCGTACAAAATTGTGTTATCAAAATATATATTATTTGTCATTATCAAAAAGGGGGAGATTGTTAGAACAAGATTTGGTTCTACAAGATATCTCTTTGTTTTGATAATAACAAAGTTGTATTTCTGTGAGAACAATTTTGGTACTCTAACGTTTGTTTTCTTAAGTATTGACAAACAGATGCTGACGCTGATAAAGATAATTCTGACTCTGATAAAGCTAGCTCTGACTTTGATAGAGATCATGTGAAATGTCACTCTCAAATTCTCAAATAGTCCCTTCTGCGTCAAAGAACCAAGATTGCTTCTGATTTACTGTGCTTCAGAAAGACTCTAAGAAGACAATATGTTGTTATTAGAATGTTATCTTAGATTCTGGCTCTGAATTTAACTCTGATACTTATCTTCTGAAGACTAAGTGCTAATGATTATGAAGATAAGGTTTTGATGAACAACATTGTAAAGACTTAAATTTCTGAAGACTCTAAAGACAAGGTTCTGCTGAACAAGTTCTGAAGACTCTGAAGACCTATGTTTCTGATAACCAAGGGTTCTGAAGAAGCAGTGCTGAAGACTCTGAAGACAAGGTTCTGCTGAACAAGTTCTGAAGACTCAAGACTCTGAAGACCCAATGATTCATTCTTCTGATCATGCTTCAATCATATCAATTCAGAAGCCTTTGATGGATTAAAGAAGATGAAACGTTTGCGTGGGAAAATAGTACATAGTATAGATCAAACACGTTCTTTTCCACTACCATGATTTGGTGGTACAAAGGACAATTTCAGTGTATGATTTTCATCCCAGCATAACGACATTATTTCAAGTTGCCAGTATTTTACTGATATTTCTTATCTGCCCTTCAACGGATCTTTTTCTGGCTATATAAAGACTTGATCATTCAACGAATCGTGCGTGACACCAAGTGTGAAAAAGGGAAATATTCAAAACACTGATTCATACGAGAAAGAACTCAAAAAATAGAGAAATTCATGAGTGAACAGTAAAGCATCAAAATACAAAGAAAAAGATTGTTCTTACTGTATAGATTCGCTCTAAGTTAGATTGAGCTAGAAATTGTGTTTATATCTGCTTATGTAAGAAGCATTTCATTGTAAACATTTTATTTGATCAAACAGTTGTTTGAATTCCTTAAGGGACCAGTTGGGTCAGAATCCTTAAGAAGAGACGGTTAGTCTGTGTATTGTTAGTCACCAGCAGTTTATAGTGCAGTTGTAATCAGTTTGGTTATAGTGGATTAAGTCCTTGTTTATAAGGCAAAATCACCTTGGCGGGTGGACTGGAATAACTTGATAGTTTTCAAGTGAACCAGGATATATCATGTGTCTTTCTCTATTGCTAGTCTATTTGTGATCTTTGTTTGAGTATCAGAAAAAGCTTTTATTTTGAAAACCCAATTCACCCCCCCCCCCCTTTCTTGTGTTTTTCTCACACCTTCACGTGTGTACTAGAGGTTGAATTTTGTACCTATAGAACGGGTTCTAACAAAGGTTCCCAAAATCATTGAACCCTCTTGAGGATATTAACATCAAACCGACTCACTCATGAGAGCTGTAATATCCCAAGATGAATCTCTTTTGAGTGTAGTATCGCGTATCAACTATTCCCGATAGTCACCGCACTACCTAATGTTCAAATGGTTATATGTCTTCTAATCCTCAGTTTCAAGGGTAACCCAATGGGAAAAAACAATGCTTTCTCGACATGCTCGTTCAACATTGGTAATTCCTCGCAGGCACCTCCACTGATTCGGTGGACTCTCAAGTTAGCTTGGTCGGGATTCACTCCCTATAAGCCTCCTTGAATATGCCACCATTTATCTTAATGTTCTCTCGGACTCACCACATGCATATTAATCGCATTCCCAGATAACAGTAATTTAAACAAGGATATCAAATAATATGATAGTAGATGATATATATAAAAAATGAGAAAGCAAGTAAGATAATAGAAAAATAAATGCAAAGCAAGGCCTAGACCTCTTAGGAAATCTAATCCTAAACTCCCCAGCAGAGTCACCATTTTTCTGTAGCCGTCGGTTTTTTTCGGTGACGCGACCACCTTACCGCATAACTGGTGCTACTTTCTGATTTCTGTATTTATCCTATGAATCTAGAAAGGAAGGGGAAGATATCTTAAACTAAACCTACACGCAAATGTTTTCTTTAACAAATGCTAAGAGATCGGGGATCGGGGCTGGTTATACAAAAGGAAGCTGTTAACACCTAGTGTATCTATAGTAATCTATAAGAACCATCTTTTGCATGTATTTATGTTATTTTGAAATGCTTTCTTGTGTTTATCTGCTGTGGATTGGGAAAGTTTCTCCCTTGGGATGATTGAGAGACTATTTTTGTTGTTTTCAGGTTTTCTGTTGTTTTTGGAAAGGTACCTGGACCTAAAGTTTTTTATTTGTATGCTCGCTAATATTTCGCAATCTTATGCCTACGTATTCCTATAAAGAGATTTGGGCAAATCTGAGCGTTCTTAGTTCCTCCTATTTCTATGGGAGGAAAATATGGTGTCTTGTTTAAAGCCCAAGATTGAAGCTAGCTGAGTATTTGTGTCTTGTTTAAAGTCCATGATTGAAGCTAAAAGGGTGATTGAGAGAGACAATTTGTCATCTCTAAAGAAAGATATCTTACCTATTCATCACAAAAAGGTCAGGTAATTGGTTATAAGGGAAATTACTTTAACTGGGATGTGTGGAATCCAGGAATCCCATAATTTCCTTTATAAGAGAGATGTCATGAAGGAAGAAGCTTTAACTCAGTATAGAGCAATGCCACTTTTTCCTTTATGAATCTTTCATGCTAAAAGAGGGACATTGGCTTGGATGTATGGAATCCAGAGGCTTGCCACTTACAGCAGTCAGATGAAAGAGAGATTTTAGCCAGTATAAAGGAGGGACTCCAACTTGGATTTTGAATCAACAAGTGTGCCACTTATAGCAATTATCTGGAAAAAAGTTTTCATTGTTTGTTTTGATATGTGATGTATAGAAGAGGTATCTACCTACAGAGAGGACTCATGGTCTCATCTGAGGGGATGTTATTTTTTGTGCCCCTTGTTCAAAGCCCAAGGTTGAAGCTGAAAGAAAATGACCCCTCTAGGGAGTGTTATATCTGTCTTGTACAAAGCCCAAGATTGAGGCTGACTGGGAAAATTCTTATATGAAACCTAAGAGGAGGCTGTCTCTTGCTGAGGATTTATTGAAATCTAGGAACAGGTCTAAATTGTATTGGGGAATCCAAAAGGGATCTAACTCTTGCTGGGGAATTAGGGGAGAATTGAAGTACCAGATGCCATGAGGCTCTAATTCAGTTAGGGATTTGTCTTGGCTGGGATTTTCAAGGTGAAAGTTAAACCTTGTTGGAGGTCAGAGAAGTTTAAAGGTGAGTTTGAAAACCTTAAAGGTTTTTAACTCTGCTGGAGACTGGTGTGTTGATGAAATGATCAGGGTTTTATCCTATGCCTTTAGGAAACCTGAGGGTCTTTATGTGAAGTCCAAAGGGAGACTATGATAATGAGACTTCCAAGTCTACTTGAATGAAGCCCAAAGAGGAGGCTGAAACTCTCCAAGTCTCTTAAGAAGTGGTAGACTCTGGTGTATAGAGATCTTTGTATGATTCCCAAGAAGAGGTTGTGGGTTTAAGGGATGAAGATCAACCCTTTGATGATAGGATGTGTAGCTTTTGACTTTCCTAGGGATTGAACTAGAAAAGATGACTAATTTCTATCTTATGCCTTTAGGAAGCCTTTAAGTCCTTGTACTAAGCCCAAGATGAGGCCGGGGAACTTCTAAGAAGCCTGTTGGTCCTTGTACTAAGCCCAAGAGGAGGCTGGGGATACTTCTAGGAAGCCTGTGGGTCCAAGCCTGGGAAAAGTTCAAGAAAGGTTTCACCGGGAATAATCCTTTCTTTATTGAACAGTTCTAAGGTTTGAAGAAATTCAAAAGAGGTTTCACCCGAAATTAATCCTCTCTGGGGAAGTGAATTTCTTGTATATGTTTCTTAGTTTTGACATTCTTGAGAAAAGTTTCACCGGGAATAATGCCTTTCTCTGTTCCATATTGAATAAACCCAAGAGGAGGTAGACTGTATCTAGGGGAGTTACCTATGAGGGAACTAGTTATTGACTTTGTTAGAAGTAACCTCTGGTTTGACCTAACTGTAGACCTAACTATTGGGGAAACTCTAAACAAATATGCACAAGTATATATACAGATAAGTGTATTAACAGATATATAAACAAATATGCATTGAATTGGAAAGATGTTGAGTCTTACACTCTGAAAAGAGACCCAAGTGTATTGTGATTGATTGTATTGATTACAACTGTATGATTAGGGTTTTAAGAAATTGAAGATAGTTTTGAGAAAACTTTGAGTTTGAATTCGAATTGAAAGAAAGTTGTTTTAAAAGAAAAGAATGTTTGGGGCTTATAACTCAAAGAGAGGCCCAAGAGGTCTAAAAGTAGTTTCACCGGGAATAATTCTCCTCTTAGTACTGGTTTAAAACAGACAGATGATTTTGAAAACAGAGGTATGGGGCTTACAACTCAAGGAGAGGCCCATGGAGGTTGTTTATTGTTTAAAATAAAGTTTGTGTACAAAATATTGGGGCTTATACTCAAGGAGAGGCCCAGAGGACTTGTTTTGAAAATAGTGATTGCACTGCGATACCGAAAGACGTTGTGGGACTTACACTACAGCAGAGGTCCAAAATTTATTTATGTACAAAGGGTTTGGGTCTTACACTCTAATAGAGGCCCAAAGATGTTTGTAAAGAAGAAAAATGGGGCTTATACACAAGGAGAGGCCCAAGATTTTTCTTTGAAAGTCGACGATCGCGCTGTGGTTTTGAAAACCACAATGGGACTTATATAATGACTGAGGCCCAAAATATTTATGTACAAAAAGGAGTGGGTCTTACACTCTACAAAGAGGCCCAAGAGTGATTTTGAAAACAAAATTTGAAGGTTAAATCAAAGAAACCCTAATTTCATAAAAAAAAAGGTATTTATTTTGAAGAAAAATTAAATAAAATGATGAAAATTATCAAATTTATTTAATAAACAAGTTGTGACCTTGGATCAATGTTTGAAAAAAAACTTGTTTTATCCATATGATGACTTGAAATTCATTTGAGTTTGAAAAATCAAGAGAAAGAACTCTTTTAAAATGTTTAAAAACAATTAAAAAGAAATTATTTACAAAAATTCAAAATATATTTAATAAATAATATTATTTTTTTATTTTTTTTTGTGGAATAAAATATTTAAACATATTTGTGAATTTTGAAAAAAAATAATAAATCCAAAATGATTAAAAATTAGAGAGAAATTAATTTTTGAAATCAATTAAAAAAATAAAAGAAAATTCAAAAATTCAAATATTTGAAAAAAGGCGCCAAGAACATCTTCTTCCTCGCGCGTGCCCTGTTTCCCCAGATTTGCAAAACCTCTCATAACTCTTTGATTACTCAATGGTTTTTGACTTTTGTAAACATGAAATTTGCTTGTTTTTTACAAGGATTCCAATGGTATCAATTAATTGCATTTATTTTAAGTGTGGAGTGAGAAATCAAGTGAAGAACAGATGAACCCTAATTTTTGCAAGAACATCATGAAATTATATACACGATAGCTACAAGGAAATTAATTGAGGGGAAAGACTCTACACAAGTACAGAAACATGTTTATAACTTGAAAACACATTTATGATTCATGAATCATAGAGTTTGAGAGTGTCATGCTTACTTGTGCAAGAGGAATTCGAATTCTGATGTAGAGGTGTTACAGATGTTGTGTGATGATCTGGACAGCTTCAATGGACCTTATGGATGGTGTTCCAATGATTAGAAGGGATTGAAAACCTCTGGATGACTTGGCTCGACCCTATCTGCAGCTTTGAAGAAAGTTTGAGCAAATGGATAGTGAGTTGATGATTCTGGTGTCCCAGATGTGTTTTGAGGTTATAGATCACTCATATATGATGTATGTGAGTTGTTAGGATGGTTGGTTTGAGTGGAATTGGACTGGTTTGAGAATTCCAAGTTTTCACTCTTTGAGAACTTTGAATTTTGCAAGAAAGAGGATTTGTGAGAAAACAAGCATTGTGGTTGTTTTGGTGTGTGCTAATCAGTCACACATGACCTCTATTTATAGTAAAGGAAGTTTTTCTTGGATTAACAACTTCAGATTGGAAGATAAGATCTTGGTTCAATGGTTTTGGAATGGTATCATCACCCCTAATGCAAGGTACACCAAGGTGTCCAAATAGCTCAGCTACCAATTGACCAATTCCACATTCCTCAGTCATTTTTGTTGTTGTTTATGTGAGCATCTTGACTGAGGAATGTCCTTTTGTTGAATGTGCACAATTGCACATAAATGCCTTTGAATTTAAGGCATAATGTGACAAAAGCCATTACTCCAAGTTGAAAGATTTCTTGACCCTTTGACTCAAATTTGCAGGTTTTCCATGATTTCTTCTATTATGCAATGAATGTGAGTGGCATCGATCATTGCTCTTGGCAAGAAAATCGTGTATGGAAAGTAATGACCAAACTAATTTTGCTAAACAGTTTGCAGTAAGGCATGTTGGCCACTCAATATCTCTTTGCTCAAATGGAGTTTGATCATATCATACTTCAAATTTTATGTTTAACTTTGGTCTTGGATCAGTGTGGATCATGGAGAAAAATGTCCTCAAAGTTGGAAAAAAATGCAAATAGATTCTGTCCAAAATTTCACTAAGTGTAAAAGTGAAAACCTCATGAAACCCTAACTTCATTGCTTTATAACTCAAAATCCATGCATCTTTTGACTATAGGCAAGGAGGACACTTTTGTAGTATGTAATGAGATCTTTCATTTGAGCTTTGGATGGAAGAAAATGGTTGCTTGGATCAAAAGTTATGGTCTTGCAAAGTTGGGTAAAAATCAGCCTTTTTCCATGACTTAGTGAAATTTCAAGTTTCTTAAGACTGCCCCTTTTGCAAGTAACCCCACTTTTCTTGATTTTTCTTGATGGATTACGATCAAAACCATAATTTAACATTGTTTTTTACTTAAATATGCCATGTTTGTCAAAAATTCTCAAAAGTCGAACTTGGTTTTGGGCACAGTTGACTTTTTATCAGATGAATTTCAAACTTTGTGATCCTTTATGAAATCAAGTCCTTGGGCGAAATAAAACCTAATGTATGGGTTCCATATATGTTTTAGAGTGTCTTGAATCATGTCCCAATATTTGAGATCATGTTTTGATCAAAAGTCAAAGGCACAGTTGACTTTTCATTAGAAACCCTAATTAGTGGTCCAGATGAATTTGCATCTTTATATTGCTCATAAACCAAGTTCTTTGTGTCAATTTGAACTTGTGAGAGGATCAATACAAGATATTTGAGGTCGTCAAAACATTCCTTGAGGTTTTGGATCATGTCTTGCTCCAAAAGCCAACTTAGGGGTGAATTAGGTCAAGAAACCCTAATTCCTGATTTTTGGTGAATGCATCCCTTGAGGCTATTTTGAACTTATGGTTGGATCCATGAGGTCCCTTTGAGCTTCTTGGATCATCTTTTGAAGTATTGGCTCATGCCCAGATGAAAATTTCTCTCTGGAGGCCTTGGTCGACCAAAACCCTAATTTGGGGACACTGGTGATCTTGAGGATTAATCCACTTGAAATGTTGCACTCTTGTGCTTGATTCTTGATATGGGAGACCTCTTGATCCTTCATGGATGTTTAAGAGGCTTGATAAGTTGGATATCATGTTAATTCTTGATTGATCCTTTGTCTGAGTGCTCTGAGAGGGCTCAAAGCCCTAACTCTTGGTGGAGGTGAGTGCTCAATAATCTTTGAGAGGATTGATGAGGTATGAAGGTACATCCATATTGCGGTGATGATTTGCACAATGATGGGAAATCTTGTGGTCAAAATTTAGGGTATGACAGATGCCCCTATTTAATCTTCTTGGATCTGAAGGTGTGAATGGCGAAGACGTTCATACATTCAAGGTAAAAGAGGATTAAATATCGGAATACCTAAAATTTTGACTGTGGTTGTGAATGGTAGCTGATTTGATCGTCATTCTTCTTTTGCTAAGTAATGCTACTTAGAAAAGGGTAAAACTTCCCCTCGATCCTGGTCTTCAGCCATGGAACTGGTCTCAATTTTCTTTTGAAATGAACTTCCCGTTGATTTTGGTCTTCAGCCATGGAACTGGTCTTAGTTTCTTCTTGTAAAGTCCGTCTTTTGACAAGGAATGCTATCTGTGATGTTTTTCACCAAAATTCTCGCCGGGGAGATGCCATTTGATGGAAAACGTGCTTCATCATACTTCTCTTCGAAATTTCTTCGGAGGGATGCCATAGGATAAGTAGAGTTTTGATGTCAGACTTGTTGGGGAAACTTATTGGTCTGAACTGCAGAGGTGTGCAAACTTCTCTTGTGGGAGATGCCATTTACAGGGGAAATTACATTATACTTCCTTTTTTTGGAGAGACGCCACGTGATGTACTTCAATTTTGAGGTGTTGATGACTTCATTGAAAGCAAATTTTTCGGGGAGAAACTGCCGTATTGCCAAGAGTCTTCTGTAGAGAAGCTTTCTTTAAGGATTTTTCCTTAATTCGGGAAAGCAAAATATCACCTTCATTGGTGAAGAGGGAAGCTCCAAAGGTGTACAACCAAATGGCTTTTCATCTTGCAGAGGTCCAAGTTATCAAAGTGATCAAGAACAAACTTCAATCCAGGAATAAACTGGAGAGAGATTGTTTAGACGGTACATTTTCCTAACGAGGACAGAACTTAAATTGGAATTTTGTCCTATCTAATGTGGTAAGGAAGAATGACAACTCTATCGGAGAGAGGACGTTTATCACTTAGGGATGAATATGACCAAAGTGATATTAATGCAATATGAGTATGAATATGAATCACTTATGTGTGATGTATGAGATGCTGATGCTGACAAAACAGACACGACATACGGATTAGTGATGAACACAACTAGATACTCGACCACTCTAGGAGATGGGGGTATCACTGGAGATATTGAAGGCAATACTTTTGTTTGGGAACGGGGATTTCTATGTTTGTTCTGGCTTTCAGAGGTACAAACTTGCTAGGATTGGAACCCGTTCTTGCTCTTCAAGGTTAGACTCTACTGGGGAGAAAAACCAATCATTGATTCTCAAAGGTAAGAACTCTACCGGGGATGTCAGATGGGACATTTCTTCTGACGCAGTTGATCTTTTATTCAGGGTGTACTGATCATAAGGAGTATTTTGATTCTGCATTTTTGAGGTGTGATCACTTCCGGAGAAGCCGTCGATATTCCCTCTCGTGCTCATTAATCAAAAGGAAATGGTCATCTTTATTTTAAAAGCAGACGTAAGTTTGAAAACAAAAATAAATTCATTTTCTTTGTTTCAAGAATGTTAATCAAATAAACATGTCATTTTGCAAAGCAGAATAAATAAGAATTGCAAATAAAAGGTACAAGGGCTCAAATTTTCATTGATAGAATGGAAATCAGCCTAATGTGTGATTCCGTGGAGCATTACAAAGTTTAGAAAATGGTAATTTAAAGGAAAATGGGCTACATTGAAACATAACAACCACTATCCTTCCACCAACTTTGAATTCTGGGTATTTTCGAGCTTCTATCGAAGATGACCTTGATTGAAGTTTTCCTGACGGATGACGTTACCGCTGAGGAGTTAATCTTGTCGGATATAGTTATTTGCCATGAATCCCTAATTTTTTTCCTAGATTTCCCTTTCATGTTTTCAATCTATCGGGATGACTATTTGTTTATGTCTATAATTTTTTCCTAGACCGCCCTTTCGAGTTTTCAGTCCAATGAGACATTTTTTTTTCATTTAGGCGAAGTATTTCTTGACTACATCAACATTTGTGGGGTAGGTAAACTCCTCTCCATCCATGGTTGCGAGTCTCAAGGCACCGCCTGAAAAGGCTTTCTTAACAACATAGGGGCCATCATAATTTGGATTCCATTTGCCCTTGGAATCAGTGAGAAACGATTGTATCTTCTTGAGCACGAGGCCTCCTTCTCTGAAGACACGGTGTCAGACCTTTTTATCAAACGCTTTCTTCATTCTTTGTTGATATAACGGACCATGGCATAAAGCCGTCATTATCTTTTCTTCGATTAGATTCAGTTCATCGTGTCGGCTTTGACACCATTCAACTTCCGTTAGCTTGGCTTCCATCAATACTCTTATTGATGGGATCTTTACTTCTATGGGGAGCACTGCTTTCATGCCATATACTAGAGAGAAAGGGTTGCCCCTGTTGAAGTGTGGATAGATGTACGATAACCGTGAAGAGCAAAGGGTATCATCTCATGCCAATCTTTGTAGGTTACAACCATCTTCTGAATGATCTTCTTGATGTTCTTGTTAGCTGCTTTTACCGCTCCATTCATTTTAGGTCTGTAGGGAGATGAGTTATAGTGTTCGATCTTGAACTCAATACACAACTCTTTCATCATCTTGCTGTTCAAGTTGGATCCATTATCAGTAATGATCTGGCTTGGAACACCATAATGGCGGATGAGATTGTTCTTGATAAATTGGACCACTACTTTCCTGGTAACATTGGTGTATGATACTTCTTCAAACCACTTGGTGAAGTAGTCAATAGCTACCAAGATGAACCGATGTCCGTTTGAAGCTTTGGGTTCCATCATGCCACTCATGTCGATTCCCCATATAGAAAAAGGCCATGGAGAAGAAAGGACTTTGAGATGCGTTGGTGGTTCATGGATTTTGTCGGCATATATCTGATACTTGTGACACCTCCTCATATACTTATAGCAATTGGATTCCATCGTCAACCAATAATATCCTGCTCTCAGAATTTTTCTTGCCATTGTGTGTCCATTGGCATGAGTGCTAAATGAGCTTTCATGAATCTCTTTTATTAACATGTTTGCTTCTGACATGTCTACGCATCTGAGCAAAACCATGTCGAATTTTCTTTCGTAGAGTATATCATTGCTTAGGAAGAAGTTGCCAGCTAGTCTTCTGAGAGTCTTCATATCTTTTCTTGATGCCCCGGGCGGGTATTCCTGTCTTTGAAACTCAATCATTCATGTCAAACTTGGGTACATTGTTCCATTGACTCACACTAATCATGGAGGATAGAGCGACTAGTGCATCATCCATGTGGTTTTCTTCACGAGGGATGTGATGAAACTCAATCTTGTTGAAGAAGGGTAACAACCTTCTCGCGTAGTCTTTGTAAGGAATCAATCTTGATTGATATGTGTTCCACTCTCCTTTGATCTGATTTATAACCATGGCTAAGTCTCCATACACATCTAAGTTCTTTATCCTTAGGTCAATAGCTTCTTCGAGACCCATGATACAAGCTTCGTATTCGGCCTCATTGTTTGTGCATTTGAATGTCAATCTGGCAGTGAAAGGAATATGGGTACCCTGAGGTGTAACAATGATTGCCCCAATTCCATTTCCATAAGCATTAACAGCTCTATCGAATATTAGTCCCCATTGGGATCCTGGCTCTGGCCCTTCACTTGGTAGCGGTTCATCGCAATCTTTCATTTTTAGGTACATGACATCTTCGTCCGGGAAGTCAAATTTGACTGGTTCCTGATTGTCAATTGGCTGATAAGCCAAATGATCGGCTAGAATACTTCCTTTGACGGCTTTCTGAGCATGATACACGATGTCGTATTCTGATAACAACATTTGCTAACGGGCATTCCTTCCTGTGAGAGCAGGTTTTTCGATAACATACTTGATCAGGTCCATCTCGGAGATTAACTAAGTAGTGTGACAAATCATGTACTGGTGAAGACGTTTGGCTGCCCAAGCCAGAGTGCTGCAAGTTTTCTCGAGCATAGTGTATCGAGTTTCACAGTCTGTAAACTTCTTGCTTAAGTAATAAATGGCAGACTCTTTTCTTCTTGTCTAGTCTTGTTGGCCAAGCACATAACCCATGGAGTCTTCTAAGACTGTTAAGCAGATGATCAATGGTTTTCTTCCACTGGAGGAGACAGGATCGGTGGATTCAGCAAATATTCTTTGATGCTTGTCGCTCCTGGGATTTTCATTCAAGTACAAACGCGAAAGTGGCACCGAAACAGAGTCGCCGGCAATGTGTATTTATCCCAAGAGAGGGAAAGGAAACACCACATAAACCTGAAGGAAAGGAAAAGAGCATGGTCTTGCGACCAAGAGAACTGGGTTCGGGAGTCAGTTACGCGAAGGGAAGGTATTAGCACCCCCTCGCGTCCATCGTACCTGATGGGATCCACGCTTGCTTGTCTCGATCAAAGGGTTTAGGAAAGATACTGGAAAAGAGCTGCTAGCTGGAGAACTGGAAAAGGAAAGGAGAAAGAAAGAGGTACAAATATAGAGAAAATAAAAGAAGTGCTCGAATGGGCCCTACCCCACTGCCTACGTATCTCATCGGGAACATGAGAATCAGAGCGACGTAGTTCCCCTCACTAGGGATGGATTGTTTTGTTTGTTTTTTAAGGAACGTCTAACGTTCTAGCTCAGGTGTTACAGGCTCGCAGGTCCGAGTGCGTTACCATCTTGCAAGAGAACGAGAAGAAGCGCGTTCATATGTTAAGAGTGAGTGAGATGAGAAAAGAATTCCTGAAGGAAAGACGTTATTGTTTGTTTTTGTCTTTTAAGAAAGATGTGTTTTGATTGTTTTTGTGTTTTGTAACATGTATTGTATTTAAGTCCCTCATGTAGAATCGAATGTCTCGCGTATCGACCCAAGACAAGACGCATGCTAAACATTCCAAGAAAGCGAGAGAAGACCTCACACTTTCTTGTTCCCACATGAAAGGCCTAAATACAATAGGTGTTATGCCTTTATTAAGTGTTTTTTACTTTTTGTTATAAGATGAGAGAAGAGACTCAAGAGCGGATCAAAGGTGAAAACTAAAGGGGACTAAGACTCACCCTAGTGTTAGCATGCTTGGAGGTCCTAAGGTTAAGTGTGGTATGAGAATCTAATCCTAAAAGAAAGGAGAAGAACATAAGAAGCAACTTACTTCCAAGATGGAAGTTAAGTTGATCTTAAAGAAGGATGAAGAAAATTAAGCAAACAAAGAAGCATTTAATCATGAACTCAACAGAAATTAATCAACAATTACTCAAGAATAAGCAATCAAAATCATGGTCAAAAATAACCAAGCTAGAATTAAAATGCTAAGCAAAAATCAAGATTAAATTCTAGTAAAAAAGGATTAATCTAAGATTAAAACTAATTCTAAAATTAGTTCTAGTTAATTCTAAACTAAATCTAGAGAAAATTAATCCTAAGATTAAATCTAGAATCAAAACTAGTATTAATCCTAAAATTAATTCCAACTAATTTCTAATAAAATTCTAATTAGCCAAATTCTAAAGTTAAATCTAACTACTAATTCTAAAAGAAAATAGTTCCAAAGAAAAACTAATATTAAAATCTAAATGAAATTCTAATTTCTAATTAAAATCTAGTTATAAACTAATCTAATTAAAGTTCTAAATCCTAACTAAAATCTAATTAAACCAAGATTAGTTTTAACCCAAAGTTAGAACCTAGACTAATTAAACTCTAAACTAATTAAAAGAAGATTAAAAGTTTAATTATTTGAAACAATTAACAAAACCAAAAAAAAGAAAATAAAACTAAAACTAAACAAGGGTGCAGCAGCAGATTTGGGAGGTGGACCAACGTCAGGCGTATGGGCCTTTTCTGTTAATGGCCCAAGGACTTATTCTTAGCCAAGGGGGGTGCGAATACTGAAAAAGGGTGAGAAAAGGGAACCAAGCGAGTGGGCTTTACATGCAGTAGGCCCAATGTTTTCCATCAATCATAGCCATGGGTGGTGCGGAAGTATTCTAGGGTGTGAAAAGAAACAAAGGGTCGTGGAAAGGAAAATAGGCGATGGGCTTAAGAATCCATTCCAAGTACAGGCAAGGTAAAATACCTATCTAAAACTCAATGTCTCAGCCATGCTTCTTCTTTACTTTGACATTCCTCTTCTTTCTCGCATCGCGCCGTCGCACCCTCCCAACCTGCGCCGAAATCCCTCGTTGCAACTCTTGTACTCCGATCCTTCCTCAACGTTTAACTTCTCAACTTCATCTCTCCCCTTTTATCAACATCGCGCCGTCACCAAAAAACACTGCACCGGAGTTCGTTCTAAGTTCAAATCTCTCCGTCTTCGTTCATTCTCCTTCAACCTCAACGATGCAACGCTCCATCGTCATCGTCAAACCGCGTCGCCCTCAACACCTCAAACCGTCAACATCAACGATTCCGAACCATCGCGCTCGGTCGTATCAAGGACAAACTCCGCCGCACCAAGGCTCCCAGTCGACGGCGGCGTAAAACCGCTCATCACCTACATCGCAAACGTCTTCGACAGCTCACACAAAATTCACTTTCACGCGCCTCCCAAACCACACCGAGAAACGAAGTCACACCGAAATTGTGATGTTCGAAAAGAAACTAAGCATATCTATCGCAACTACAACACTGAAGTGATAATTCCACAGGATCAACGAAAACAGATCAACGTACCTACCGGAGACAGTCCGGTGCCTCTTCGATTGCGACGAAAAAGAATTCCGCGCGGTAAGCCTGTTTGTCCACCTTCTGATTCTAATTCAATTTCTCGATCCTCTCAGCTTTTAATCTGACTTCTGCACCTTGCACCTTCTTCTACCTTTTTGTGATTCTAAAATGGTGTTGTTGTTGCGAGCTCAACGTATCGTTCTTCTTCTTCTTGCGTTGTTGTGCGTCGATTTCTGAGTTGTAAGTTGTTGTGGTTCTGAACTGTTGTTGTGGTTGAATATACAGGTTCGTGATGGTGATGAATTAGGAGCGAAGAAACTTTCAATTCTGTTACATCTTCTCTTTTTTCTAGTTTTCTACGGGTGATAAATTTGATAACAAGTGAAGCTTGTTGAAGAAGATTGATGAGGAATTGTTGAAGGTGAATCGTGAAAATGAATTATGAAAAACTGTGCAGAATGAAGAACCAAAGTAGAGATTTGTGGAAGAGTTGAAGGTGAATCGTGAAAATGAAGAATCTCCCTCTCAACTCAGCTGCAACTGCTTATATACAGGAATGGGGTGAGGGTAGTTTGGTATTTACAATTGAAATTCAGTTAGAGTTTTCTTGGTATTCGTTAAATTCTGTTAGAAAAACTTGAAGGAGTTTGTGAGAATTTGGTTAATGGAAAGGTTAGAATTTCTATGTACTTGTTTGTAACTTTATTTCTGGTGTACAACTTGATTAGCTTGCAAGAATGAAGATGAATTCTATTATGGTTTTGTGTTTTCTGTTGTGATTATTTTTCTGGTGTGGACTTTTTATTATTCGTTTTCCCTTTTTGAAATTACCACTGCGCCATGAAATTCTTGCGGCACTGCAGTTGCTGTTGTCATCACTTATTGTTGTTGCGTTCCTTGTTTTGGACTGATATGGAACTTGGATAAATTGGTTCAAGGATATTTTCTTTTTGGATATGGATATTTGAAAGTTAGAAACAAATGAAAAAATAGACATTGGTTTAAGGGGAAAAATAGATTGAAAAATGGATGACCAAAATTAAGAATGGATATTAAAATGTGGATTTAGGAATGGAATTGTATTTGGAAAATTGAATTAGGGAAACAATGGTTTAAGGTGGTTTTAGATTTAGACAAGTAGTCAAGAATTAAAATTGAAAACATGGTTATTTGAAGTGGATATTGAAAAGTAACATGGATATAACATTTGGAATGGATAAAATGAAGTGAAAATTGGTAAATGGGTGTTGGATAATGATTTTGGTTAATGACGTGAAAATGGATAATTGGTTTAGTAAATGGATATTGGTTTAATAATTTGGATGAGAATGGATTTGAAACGAAATATGGTTAAATGGATAATATAAAAGGTAAAATGGACTCGGATAGAAATGGTTAGAAAAAGGATATGGATATTAGAAAATCAACAATGGATTTTGATGAAAATTAATAGAAAATGGTTAGAAATGTGAAAAATGACTTAATGATGAACTTGTATAAGCCCTCCACTGATATTTCCACTAACGAGCACCTTGACTGATTTTAATCCAGGAACCACACTCACACTTTTTACAATATCCTCTGATAAAATAAGTACAGCTACCCCGAACCAATTGCAACGACCATTTGATCCAATTGAAAACCTTGCACTGATTATTGAATCCATGCCTCCATCGAAGAATCTCAACTGATAAACAACCCACAAGCTCGACCATGAATAGAACCTAAATCACCCAGATGTGCACTGATGAACTTTGCAGAATCACCTCTGAATAGGGCAAACGCTTATAACAAGAAAATCCTCCGATCACATGTCTCAGAAAACCAATGCAATGATATGGTTATGAGTTATGACCTAAAAATGCAGATGAACGCGAAGCAAAAGCCAGAAAAGGTAGGGAAAATTTTGGGGTACTACAATGCTGTCGAAGGCTTTCTGGCAATCTTCTGTCCATATACAACCTTGATTCTTTCTGAGTAGTTTGAAGATCGGCGTGCATGTCGCGGTCATGAGAAATATGAACCTTGAGATGTAATTCAGACGTCCCAAAAATCCTATGACCTGTTTTTTAGTCTTTGGAGGGGCATTTCTTGAATAGCCTTAACTTTGTCGGGATCAACCTCAATTCCTTTCAGGCTGACGATGAATCCTAAGAGCTTTCCCGAGCGAACACCGAATGTACATTTGTTGGGATTCAGACGTAGTTTGAATTTTCTCAGACGCTCGAATAACTTTGATAGGTGCTCCACATGTTCTTCTTCTGTTTTAAATTTGGCCATCATGTCATCGACGTACACTTCAATCTCTTTATGCATCATGTCATGAAATGGAGTTGTCATCGCCCTTTGATAAGTTGTCCCTGCGTTCTTTAGACCGAACGACATCAGTTTGTAACAAAAGGTGCCCCATGGAGTGATGAAGGAAGTTTTCGCCATGTCTTCTGGTGCCATTCCAATTTGATTATAGCCCGAGAATCCATCCATGAAGAAGAATACTTTGAATTTTGTTGTGGTGTCTACCAGCATGTCAATGTGTGGTAGGAGAAAATCATCCTTTGGACTTGCTTTGTTTAAATCCCTGTAGTCTACACACATTATGAATTTCCCGTCCTTCTTTGGAACTGGCACTATGTTGGTTAACCATTGAGGATATTCTGAGGTGGCGAGGAAACCTGCGTCGATCTGCTTCTGTACTTCCTCCTTAATTTTGATGGCCATATCTGGATGAGTCCATCTCATTCTTTGTTTTACCAGAGGACATTCTGTTTTCAGCGTTAAGTGATGTTCCAAGATGCTGGTATCCAATCCTGGCATGTCCGGGTAGGACCAAGTAAACACATCTGTAAATTCTTTGAGAAGTTTTACCATGCCTTCTCTGACAATTAGACTGAGCAGTGCTCCATTCTTAACTTCTTTCCTTTCTTCTTCTGAACCCAAATTGACTGTTTCGAATGGCTCTTTGTATGGTTCAATGGACCTTTCCTCTTACCTGAGTAATCAGGAGATCTCTTCTGAAATTTCTTCGTCCTCTTCTTCTTCAGCTTTAAATACCGGGAATTCAAAGTTGGGAGACGGCATTGGATCGTATGTTTCAATGGGGTTTAAAACAAGTAATCTGTATGACGTGATGATTCTTTTTTTTTAGAAAAGACAGAGAGAATGTAAAAGTGTGTGTAGTGTTTTTTTTTTTGTTTTGAAACGTTTGTTTTTATTTTAGGTTGTTTTTTAGGATTACCATTTTATGGAAAAAAGCAAAAAATGAAAATAGCAATGAATGCGGGAATTTAGAATGACATTATTTATTCATGATTTGTTGATTCTTGAAACATATCCCTATAAAACAAAACTCTGTCTCTTTGGACGAAGCGAAGAGGGACATTTACAGAAAAGTAATCCCTATAAAACATCCATTTCACCTGCTAAAGGTGAAAGGTCAAAACAAAGATATGGCAATTACTTCGATTTATGACCAACATTTGGGACATCGAACACAACCCAATGGCGACGAACTCCTCTGTGGATCACAAAGTCTGGTACTTTCCTTCTTGGTTTGTCTTCAGTAATGACACTGATTTCTGGCGGAGTGGGATCATGGGAATCTTCTTCCCATGCAGAGTTATCATGAGAGGACTCTTCTGTCGCATCTTCCTTCGGGATCACAATCTCCGTAGATCATTCTGACATCTGATCTTGGTATATATCTGGGACTTTGCTTTGGAGAGCAGAATGGCATGTACGTTTCTCCCTGAGATATATAACCTTCATCGTTGAGATAAGACTTCCACTCCTCATCTGTATCAGGAGAGTTGTTCTCCTCGATGGTGTGGACTTCTTAAGATACTGGGTGGAGGAAGCCTCCGCTGTGAAAGAAATCCTAAATGGGATGAAAACTTTCATACTTCTTTGTAGTCTGGGCACATGTCAGAGCAAAACCAAGACCTTTTCTTGTCTTGTTATCAGCAGGAATTACAATCTGTCCCCATCCTTTTATGTCACCACTTCCCATTACTTTGAGAGCGTCTTTGTACGAGGAAATCGACGTTCCTTTTTCTTGGTGATTCTCATTGCTCACCGAGAGTGCTTGAAATTGAGTTCCAACGACCTCCTCTGGTTCTACACAGGAGAATGATGATAAATTGCTCACGATTAAAGCTTGCTCTCCGCATACCGTGACTAATTTGTCATTCTTGACGAACTTCAGCTTCTGGTGAAGTGTCGAAGTGATTGCCCCTGCTTCATGTATCCAAGGTCTTCCTAATAAACTCCTGTATGCTGCCCGAATATCCATGACCTGGAAATGACTTGGAAAGTGTGAGGACCACTAGTTATGGGAAGATATACTTCGCCGATAACTGTTTTCCTGGATCCGTCAAAGGCTTTGACGATGATCTCACTACCTCTCATGGGAGTACCTTGAAAAGATAGTTGTACCAAAGTTGACCTTGGCACGACGTTCAAGGATGAACCTGTGTCTACTAATACGCTGGTTAAAGCATCGTCCTGGCAATTGACTGTGATATTGAGTGCCATGTTATGGTTTTTGCCTTCCTTTGGAAGTTCTTCATCACTGACCCACCGTTATGTAATTGACCCACTGTTATGGTAATTGAATGTGATATTGAGTGCCACCGTTATGGTTTTTGCCAGAAGTGATGTTGGAGATAATGCTGTCAAATTGACCCACCGTCACATCTTGTTCTACAAAGGCCTGTTCCAAGACTTGCTGTAGAGTTTCTCTGTGAGCTTTCGAACTAAGTAGGAGAGATAGTACAGAGATTCGAGATGGAGGTTGCAACAATTGATCCACAATGTTGTACTCGCTTTTCAGGATGAGTTTTTACATTTCATCATTGTTCTTTATAGGTTCCGCGTTGCTGGATTGACCAACTTGTTGATTAGAAACTTCGACTTGAGGTTCCTTTTCTTTGGCAGGTTCTCCAACTCCTCCGTTTAAGATTCGACCGCTCCGGGTAACTCGACTATGTCAGCAATGTTCACAACGGATGCTAATGAAATTTCTTTTCCATTTTCTATGGTCATTGCACCATACTTGTATGGGATAGCCTTTTCTGACTTGTATGGCATTGGACCTGGCAAGTAGATGACCACATGGGTTTTTGGGCCTTTTGACCGTTGTAGGCAACCTCGATTGGTTCTAGATTGGGCAGGTCAGACATTTTTCTACTGTCAAGAGAGATTTTTGACTCATTGAGCAGAGGAATTATGGCGTAAACATCCTTGGTTAGTCCATGATTGACAGGTTTTCTTTTATTGGAGACTGTGATAATGCTTTTGTTCAGTAGTCCCAGGTTCTTGTTTTTAACAAGGAGGCAATCTTGTAACATGTTTATTGATTGAGAATTCAAGCTTGGTTGAATTTCCTTTGGGTCTAACTGATGCAGGAGAGCTGCTCGCACGAGATAGCATCCTTAGTTATTTTCCGAGCATATTCCATAGTGCTCATAATTGTGAGGTGGTAGTCGACCGTATCCACTTTGTATGCAGTGCATCCTTACCAGATCCGTCTCTAGTAGGCGGATATCACAACTTTGGTGTCTATCAGGATCCCCATTAGTTATGCTAACTTGTTGCGTGTCTTCATCTTGGTAGATCGGAAGCCACCAGTGGTCTAATAGATGTTGAAGAGTCCTTTGTACAAGCGCACAACCTTGGTCATTTTCGTAGCATTCTTTGCAGTCTTGATAATCGTGCGAGGCCAGAAAACTAAGTTTGACCTGCTTGGCATGCAATTCCACTAGACTGGTATTCATTAAGCGGATGTCAAAGATCTGGACCATGTTAACCTGATGATCATTCCTTTCATGGTAGACTTGGATCCATCCGAGATCCATTTTATCTTGGAGTGCCTCTTGTACAAAAGAGCATCCCTGATTGTCTTTTGAGCAAATCGAGCAAGCGTTGTAATCGTGTCGCGACAAATTGTAATACTGACTTTGTCTTGAATGCATTGCCACTAGATTGACGTTCATTGCACGAATGTCATGGCTTTGAACAATTTTTGGATGTGCATGGGCCATGTTTACTTCACGAATCCTGTGATCCTGAATCCAGCCTAGATCCATTTATTATTGAAGAGTTGCTTGTACTATGGCACATCCTTGATTGTCCTTGGAATAAATATCACACTAATGATAGTTGTGAGATGGCACATGGTCGTACCCGCTCTGAATGCAATTCATTTTTACCAGGTTGGTTCTCAGTAAGCGTACATTGTGAATTTGATAACTTCCGCCAGGTTCTCCTTCTATCAAATTCATCGTAGTCTTCTCATGTTGTGGTAATGGGTTCGTCTGAACATTTGGATTAGTATCTTTAAAAGATAAAACCCCGTTTCTGATGAGCTTTTCTACATCAGATTTGAAGCTGAGGCAATTCTCAATGTTATGTCCTGATCCTCCTTGATGGTAAGGGCAAGTTTGATCTGCTTTGAACCAAAAAGGTGGATTTTTTGGTATTGTAAGAGGAGTCCTGGTTTGAACGTGCCCCTTAGCCAGCAGAAGTGGAAATAGCTCTGTATATAACATTGGTATAGGGTCAAACCCTGATGGTCGTGTAGTACAATTGTTGTTATTGTACTGCGGACAAGCCTGCTGAAGAGGCTGTTGCTGCCTTTGTTGATACTATTGTTGATTTGGTTGGCTCTGAGCAACCTGAGGTTGATATGTCGGAGCTAGTGCTGGGTTAATAGCGGGAGTTACTGCTGCTACCGTTTGATACCTTCGTCTTTGCTTTCCCAGAAAGATATTACTGATATCTTGCTCTTTCATCTTTTGGAAAGCACTACCGTATCTTTTAGTACTGCCGGATGGCTCTGCATCTTTGACCAATCGTCCTTCTCGGACTGATTCTTCAAGGCGTACTCCCATGTTCACCATTTTAGTGAAGTCACTAGGTGCACTTCAATCCATTCGATCGTAATAAAACGAGCTTAATGTTTTCAAGAAGATCTTTGTCATTTCCTTTTCCTCGAGAGGAGGACAGATCCGGGCGGCCATTTCACGCCATCTCTGAGCATACTCCTTGAAGGTTTCTTTATCTTTTTGGGACATTGCTCTGAGCTGGTCCCTATCTGGTGCCATGTCCAAATTGTATTTATACTGTTGAACGAAGGTTGCCCCATGATCTCTGAAAGTACTGATCTTGGTGTAGTTTAAACCCATGTACCATTTGAGTGCGGCACCGGTTAAACTGTCTTGGATGTAATGGATTAGTAGCTGTTGATTTTCTGTCTGGGTAGACATTTTTCGAGCGTACATTACCAAATAACTTTGAGGGCAAGAGTTACCTTTGTATTTTTCAAAGTCAGGCACCTTGAATTTGTGCGGTATCTTTACATTAGGGACCAAACAGAGGTCAGCAGCGTCTTTACCAAACAAGTCCTGACCGTAAATGGCATACAGTTCCTTCTGCATCTCCAAGAACTGTTCCTGGAATTCCTGCTGATACCCAATACCCTGCTTAATCTCTGGTCTCAGCCCATTCTCGAACTTGAGACACTTAGAAATCTCAGCATCAACACAGTTGTAGTGCGGACAAAACTTCACTAACTTCTCGAACTTCGCGGCATACTCCGCCACAGTTATATCTCCTTGCTTCAGCTCAAGGAATTCCACTTCCCTCTTGCCACGAGCATCCTCTGGAAAATACTTGCCTAGAAACTCTTACCTAAACACAGCCCAAGTTATCACAATGCCAAGATCTGCAAGTCTCTGACGGGTGTTATCCCACCAGTCCTCAGCCTCTTCTTCCAACATATGCGTTCCGAACTGAACATGTTGCTCATCAGAACACCCCATTACCCAGAAGATCTTCTCGATCGCCTTCAGCCACTTGTGTGCACTTGTTGGATCATGCATGCCCACAAAAGTCGGTGGATTGTTCCTTTGAAATTTCCCCAATGCACGAAACTCATCAGGAGCTCCACCATTCGGATTCAGCTGCGCCACCACATTGGCAACCGATTCCAATGCATCAGCAATTGCACGATCATTTCTTCCAGCCATCCTGCACACCACCAACAAGGTTAGAAGAAGTAAAACATCGACAATGTACACACACTTGTCGGCTGACAGGGACAGACATCAAGTAAATACCTGGCCGGACGGACCGACCTGCTCTGATACCACTAATGTGGCACCCTTCTAACCCAACATAAATGTACGCAATAGTATACTTAAAATAAATCAGAGTACATCACATAAGGTGTCACATTTCTTCATAAAACATCCAATTAAACATCCTGCTCTGTAACACGGGTTCAACACGTAGAAAATAACAACTCTTTTTTAATTAACATATCCTTTAAAACAAAACATCGCAGCGGATTTATCATCATAAAAAGAACAGCTCATCACATTATCTTTTCATCAAAGTTTGGAGTTTAAAACAACTCAACATCCTCGAAATTCTCAATAAAACAAGTTAATAAAAAATAACACAATACTTCAAAAACAGAAATGTTCCCAGCCCCGATGTTACATAACCAGAGCAAGACACGCCCTCTACTCTACTAAACGGAAGGACAATGACTCCAAGCTAATTCTTCATGCACCGCGAACTAGTCTTGGTTATCTGCATGTTACCCACGTAGAGGTAACATTCAAACAGGAAGGGTGAGTAATCACAATTCAATATAATTCATATAAGGAAAAGATAATTAACAAGTTAACATTCATCTCAAACAACATCATGGCGACTCACCCAAAATGTCATATAAATCACCAAGTCATTAACATCATAAACATGCAATCATGTAATGCCACCAAGAATGAAATGCAACTTCCTAACATGCATGTGGTACCAATTCGTCATAATAATGGACACCAGGCCATCAACCCTCCACGAGGGAGCACGTCACAAAATACCTCAATCCACACAATGGGATTAAGGCCACCACTGGACCGAAGTCCTAACATCGTCACTGAACCGAAGTCCTAAATGCTATGAATGCATGATGCACAACGTCAAATTCATCAATATCAACAAAGGTAATAAAGTGCATCATCATTCACCAGAACATCATATAAATCATGTCATCATTAATTCATCAACGTCTTGTAAATCATATCATCATTAGTTCATCAAACTTCATATGCATCATCATATTGAAAATCATTAATTTATCATCATATAACACGTCAACACGCAGTCGGGAGTCGGTTACTTGAGTGGAAGGTACACGCACCCCCTCACGTCCGTTGTACACAACGGGAACCTCTTGATTTGAATCGCGATACTAGTTACCTAAGCTTGTTTGTTTTCTTCTCTATGATAAATGCAAAACGGTAAGATAAGAGAGAACGGATGCTACGGGGAAATGGGTGGTTTTAGGATAGAGTGCTCGGCAAGATCATCGCAATCTTGTGCCTACGTATTCTCATTCGGACGAGAATAAGTAATTAGAGCAATCGTAGTTCGACTACGGGGTTTGAAGGAAAAAGATGGTAGTGTGGACGCAAACGGGGAGAAAATAAAAAGTGTGCTCGCCAAGATCATCGCAATCTTGTGCCTACGTATCTTTACTCGAACGAGAGTAAATAATTAGAGCAGTCGTAGTTCGTGGTACGCCCACGAAACAAAGAAGAGTTGGGTTGGTTTAGATGACAACTACTTTAACTTAAGAAAGATTCCTCGGGCCCAGGTAATCGGGAGGGTGAGTCAAAGATTTGGCTCTTTCTCTTTTTCGTCTAAGGTGGTTGAGTTCGAAAAGGTTTGATGGTTTGAAAATTTTTTGAAAGATGGATGAATGGTTATCGAGTTGGATGTGTTTTAGAGGCGTCAATTGCTCGTACACGAGTAAGATAACTCGCACCAAAACAACCGAAGGGAGATCAAAGATTCGAACCCCCATTTTTCACCTTGAAAAGTGTTTCGATAGTTGTTAGGCATTTTGAAGTTTGTTTATGAAAATTCGCTTGACGTTGGATCAAGGGTTTATTTGTATGCACTTGGTTAGTTTGAAAAGAATTTGGTTTGGGGTTGATTTGAAAATGGCTCGACGACGAGTCGATGGTTTGGTTGAAAAAAGGTTTGTTTGAAAATGGCTCGACGACGAATCGAGAGTTTGATTGAAAATGGGTGAGAATCGATCCTAGTCCCTAGGGGTGCTCCTAGTAACGAAACCACGATGAAAGGTGCAAAAGGTTGGTGGCGAATGCTAATGAGCAATCGACTTACATGGGTGTTTTGAAAATGGCTCGATGACGAATCGATAATTAGTTTGAAAATGGTTGTCTATGCTAGTCGCTAGGGGTGCTCCTAGTAAACAAACCACAATCAAAGAAACAACGAATGCGTACAACGGAATGGGAGTGGGGTACATGTAAAGTACAGGGGATGACATTAAATAAAAGGTCTCATTGTAAGGTAGCCCAAGAGGAAGCCGTGTGTGTGCAAGATGTCCTAAACTAAGCCACGAGCAAGAGTCGGACAAAAGCTCCAAGAAAAGGATAGTAACCAACAGTCCACCAATTAGTCTTTTATTGTTTCGATATTTTTAGTGTGTTTTGATTAAGGTATGAACAAAGAAAACAAGAGAGTTAGATGAACAAGTATGAATATGATAAATAATATGAATATGAACAAGATAATATGAACAAGAAAGTAAAACAAGATAATATTGACGGAAAGTAAAGTTAATTGTTAGTTGATTAGCTTTTAGGAGCAAATGATACGGGTATTGTAGCGTTAAACCATCGTAGCACGATCTATGACGAAGATCACACTATAGGAGGATGCGCAATTTGATCTTTGTGCTAAAACACGATGGAGAAATGATATTGAGGATCATTCTCCAATGAAATCGTGCCACACGAAAAGAAAAGATGGATGATCTCGTCTTAATCAAGAACTCAACAAGAAGTTCCATGATATCTAAGACTTTCATTGATTGAAAAATAGAAATTATGGAAAATGAAATCGAAATGAGATAGAAAAGAAGAAAGGTCTCATCTTTACCAAGATTTTAAATCGATAAATCGACAATCTATGGTTATAGATTTTCATCGACCAATAGTTAAAAGAAAAAAAAATAAAAAGGTGGTCTCATATTGATCTAGATTTTTTCGATTTATTCAAATCAATAAATCCAAGACCTTTTGTTATTTCATTGACCAATAAAAAAGAAAAGTGGCCTCATATTAATCAAGATTTAGAATCGATTTGAAGAAATCAACTAATCATGATTTTGTTATATCATTGACCCTAAAATTGAAATAATAATAGGAAGAAAAAAAAGGAATCCAAAATGAAAATGGAATAAGAATTAATTTGAGAAAACATACTAAAAATTATTTAGAAGAATTTAGAAAACAAGATGTTGAAACAAATTGGAGCATAAAAAAACATTAAAAAAAAGGTGTGCAGAATTGAAAGGAGGGTATGGTGGAATCATATGGGCTTAGACAAAGCCCATCATCTACACCACAGGTAGAAAACAATAAGGGAGGTGGGTAGATTGATCATGAGCCCAATCAGCATCTAACATGTTTTTTTTTTAAATCAGAAACAAACTAAGGTAATAAAAAAAAGAAGAAAAACTTAACGCTTATCATGTAAAGCGAGTTGGGAAGAAAAACAGAACGGAACAACAACCTTCACTCGCTCAAAGTGAATCCAAGACACAATCGAAAGCAAAATGACAAGGTGATGACCAAAGTCAACGTAACCACAACCTTCACTCGCTCAATCTCCTCTCCCGCTCGCAGTGACTTGTTTCAAATAGGTTCGTCTTCGATTTGAATCGTTTGCGGTTTTCAATTTGGGTTTGTTTCAAGATTTAGATTCTCTTCTACTCCGTCCCGCTCGCAGTGACTTGTTTCAAATAGGTTTGCCTTCGATTTGAATCGTTTGCGGTTTTCATTTTGGGTTTGTTTCAAGATTCAGATTCTCTTCTACTCCGTCTCTCTTTCTGATTCATTTTTTGGTTATGGGTTGAATGGTTGAAATGGATTTAGGGTTCTGATTGAGGCTGATGAAGGTTTGAGTGAGGTGGGGTTGTGATGAGGTTTGTGCGTGAGGTAAAGGAGAAGGTTTAGCAGATGAGGATGATTTCAAGATTTGGAATTGAAAATGGCAGAGTATTTGTGGCTTTTTTGGAGCTTTTTTCTTCCTAAAAAATGAACAAGGGAAGGTCTATTTATAGTGCGAAGGCGAGATTTAAATCATTTGTGTGGTTTGAAGAATTTGAGGTCGTTTTGGAATATCTAGAATTTGACGTTGTTGTTACCGTTTTGAGGTGCGTGTTTTGAATGTGGTCGTACAGGTACAGGGTGTGCGAATCGTTTTGGTTTTTTCTGTATTTTTTGCAGTGCGTATTGTTGTGATGTGGAGTCGTGATTCTCGGGTAGTGGCTTGGTGGATGCTGCGAAAAGTGATGGTTGGGTGTGGTGTTGCGTCTCATTTTGTTGTGTATGCTGCTGTAACAAAATTTGACGCGTTATTGTACCGGTTGATGGTTTGTAATTGTATGGTATAATTCAAAAGCTTGTTCTCATGGGCTCCATTTCTTCCATTTTTTTTTGTAATTTTGGCTGTAATAATGTATAATGTATAATGGGATTTTCATTCTCTTTTTTTTTTAATTCTAAAGAACTAATTTTTGTAGAGAACTTTTTATGGTGGTGGGCTTATGTGATAAAAATTGGATTATGGACTTTGAATGGGATTTTGGAAAATGGTTCGGATAGTTTTTGTGAATTGGATAATGATAGAAAATGGACAATTAAAAAGTGGACATTGAGAAATAGATTAAAAAATGGGAATATAGAATATGGATGTGAACAAATGGATATGACAAAGAAAATGGATATTGAAATGGATTTTAATTTATGAATGTGGATAAGGAGGAAATTTGGATATGAAATGGATAAAAATGTGGATATTCGGAAAATGGTCTTTTAGACATGGTAACTGATGAATGGATATGGAATTACCCCTTGAGAACTATCAACCTTAGCCTCAAAACTTGGAATCACAAATCACTCTTGATGAACTTCACTACATGAAAACCCTGATTTCAAAATGAGTCAGTCCTTGATGAAGCATTTGACCTATCATGACCTGATAACCTGAACCATACACTAACTGACTTGCACTAGCACAAAACCCTAGTTAAGGCTTTAAACACACATTACTTGAATCACACACCCTGACCTGATCATGAAACACTATCTTACCTGAAATACAATTCAGCTCAATAACACCTCAAGAAGAAACAATACTTTTTTTGGACTTTTCTGAATAATGGTTAGTGGGTGGATGTACAAATGAAAACTATATACAGGTAGGAGAAATTTGGGGTATGACAGATGCCCCTATCTAATTGGCTTAAACCGAGTAAGATGAATTGCTATGGCGTTCATTCTTTCAAGGTAGAAGACAATTAGATATGAAGAAGACCACAAATTTGTCCGAAAAGAAAGAAAATGCTTGGGAAGAATGATGGATCAATGTCAACCCTCGAGTAGACACTGAATAACTTGCAAAGGTCGTAATCACCAAAAGGATGATAACAGAAAATCTGACACCAAAATGATGATGGTAAACACACGCATACAGACCCTTCACCGAAAGGATGAAAATGAGGTCAAAGTCTGCTATTACCAAAAGGATAATAGGGCACACACATAACTATCTGACACCAAAAGGATGACAGACCTATCACCAAAAGGATGATAGTAACACACGCACACAGACCCTTCCACCAAAAGGATGAAAATGAGGTCAAAGCCTGCTATTATCAAAAGGATAATAGGGCACACACACAGCTATCTGACACCAAAAGGATGACAGACCTATCACCAAAAGGATGATAGTAACACACGCACACAGACCCTTCACCAAAAGGATGAAAATGAGGTCAAAGCCTGCTATTACCAAAAGGCTAATAGGGCACACACACAGCTATATGACACCAAAAGGATGATAGACCTATCACCAAAAGGATGATAGTAACACACGCAGACAAACCCTTCCACCAAAAGGATGAAAATGAGGTCAAAGTCTGCTATTATCAAAAGGATAATAGGGCACACACACAGCTATCTGACACCAAAAGAATGACAGACCTATCACCAAAAGGATGATAGTAACACACGCACACAAACCCTTCACCAAAAGGATGAAAATGAGGTCAAAACATGCTATTACCAAAAGTATAATAGGGCACACACACAGCTATCTGACACCAAAAGGATGACAGACCTATCACCAAAAGGATGATAATAACACACGCACACAGACCCTTCCACCAAAAGGATGAAAATGAGGTCAAAGCCTGTTATTACCAAAAGGATAATAGGGCACACACACAGCTATCTGACACCAAAAGGATGACAGACCTATAACCAAAAGGATGATAGTAACACACGCACACAGACCCTTCCACCAAAAGGATGAAAATGAGGTCAAAGCCTACTATTACCAAAAGGATAATAGGGCACACACACAGCTATCTAACACCAAAAAGATGACAGACCTATCACCAAAAGGATGATAATAACACACGCACACAGACCCTTCCACTAAAAGGATGAAAATGAGGTCAAAGTCTGCTATTATCAAAAGGATGATACACATACCAAAGGTTTACAGATCGGCGGCACCAAAAGGGTAAGGGATCAATACAAGCTACTACCACCAAAAGGATGATAGGAACTTCCCTCTTGCGAGGACCAACACCAAAAGGATAAAGGTTAAGTTGACTTGACATGGATGGCTACCACCAAAAGGATGATAGAAAGTTTTGATTTGAGAGCTACCAACACCAAAAGGATGCAGGCTAAATCGAATTGACAGGGTTTTGACTACCACTAAAAGGATGATAGTAAGGCAATTGAAAAAAGGTCAAGTTTGATGGGGATATGATGAGTGAGTGTTATTTGGAGACATTAATAAAAGGTTGAAGCAAAGAAGTCACTGAAGAACATCATCCTTGTCAACAAAAGGTTGAAAGGAACCAACTCACTAGGGAACGCCCGAGGGGGAAGGTTGAATTTTTGTAGAAGAACCACTGACTGGTTTTGGATAGAAATTCCATCAACAAAAGGTTGAAGAGACACAACTCAATGAGGAACGCCCACTGACTTTCTTGGAGGTCACAACTTCAACAACAAAAAGTTAAAAACTTCATGAGGAACGCACATGAACTTGCAGAAGATGCCCATGACTAGGCTAGAGATTGCTTGAGCATGAGATCAACAAAAGGTTGAAATAACTTCGTGAGGAACGCCCACAAATTTGAAGAAGATGCCCCTGCCTGGGCTGACGATCGTCTTGAAATCTCGAGATAGATCCTGGACCTTGACTATGCATATATGAATGCTTAATTTTGTAATGTTGTTCCATGACGAATGGAAATGCAAATGCAAATGCTGACGCGTGGAGATGCAAGTGTTGGGGAAGTATGATTTGGTTTTTGTATGCATATGATGCACATGATGTCTATGATGTCGAATGCGATGCATATGATTGCAGACGGGTGATTGGACGTGTTTTAAAGGTGCCAGCGTGGTGAAATTTTAGGTAGTTGCCAATGCAGATTTAACTTTGGGTGGTGGGAGGGATTTGATTTCCTCGACACTCAGTTCGTTTGAAGACGCCATGATTGAAGTAGACTAAAATGCTCTCGAAGCCTTGAATTTGATCACTTGCTTTTGTACTTGTCGGCAGGATAACCTGAGAATGAGCGTAGCGACATGACCAACATATGAAGATTGTGCTTTTGCTCTGAACTTGATGATTGCTAATGTCTGGAAAGGCACGCTTGTCTAATTTTGAATATACAGAGAGGATATGCCTTCTGCAACTCATCTTGCCCCAGTCTGAATCTAGTAAGGTCTGCCCCTGATTGACCAGTTCTGAAGAAGTCTGATCTTTGAAAGGTGAATCTTGATGTGCTTTGATATGTCTTGTCCCTAATTGAGCTATTGAGAGATTTGCCCCTGATTGAGCTGCTGAATGATTTGCCCCATCTTGTGGGTTTGAGGTAGTCTTGCTTCGAGTCACGGCCACTGAGAGCTCAAATTCCTCTTTGATTGCCCCTTGTTGGAATTACTTTGATGTCAAGCACTGATTTGTAGTTAGAATTGTACATTCATAAATGGTAATCTTAATGCAATGCTCATGCAAGTTTTGAAAAATAGTCGTTTATTGGGGTGTTGTGATAGTGAGAGACGAATGGACCGTTAGCCCAAACGTTGTTCAAATTTTGACTGGTGTATGATATAGCAAGGAGAATGACACCAATGTTGAAGATTAGCAAATATGTGGGGAGTCAGTTTACGCAACCTTGCGATGGTATTCTTTCAGAATAAACCTCGCCTCAATTAGGTCTTTTGAGGGTTGTAACGTGGTCTGGTTCACAGTTTATGAAACAAAGGATATGAGGCTCAAAGCTTGATTTGTACCCACCCCTTCTACGTGATGAACTCCAGTCTTACGTTCAGTTAATTCTGTACTAATTTGTTTTCCAAAAGGGTTGATGGTGTAAGCGTGATGATTCAAGGTTTGTTCGAAATGGCAGTCACATTATTTTTTTTTTGGTGGATGTCAGTGCCCCTTTGATTTTGACATGGTGGTCACTGAATCTTATTTTGTTTTTGTTGAGGTTTCGATTACCTCTTTTGATTTTGTTTTTGTTGAGGATTCGAGGGCCCCTTTTGATTTTGTTTTTGATCCCTATCTTTTGCATGGATTGATTTTTGCTTTTCAAGTCCATCGGGATTGCCTTGATTTTTGCCTAAGTCTCCTTTTGAGGTGTTTGACTAAGCAGGCTTTTGATTTTTTTTTTGTTTTTTTTGTTTTTGATTTTTTTTGAAGGATTGTGACTGCCAAGTCATGGGTCATTGATGAACAACCGTCATGTCTTGTGGAATTTTGCTTTGTGATTTGGGTGCGTAATTGGGTTAACTGAACACTACCTTGCCCCAGGTTGAGTGTAAGGGTTAGAATATCCGAAGGAAACTGCAACTTTTTTGGCTCGAAGTGGTTAACTAGGGATTAACTCCTTGTTTCTCCAGTGTTTGGGGGGTTGAAACAATGCCTGTACATCATCGGCAAATTTTGTCCAAAAGCATACATTTTGCAATTATGGGTATTTCGATGTCATCATCCTCCCTCCAATAATTGCTAAACGGCAGTTGATAAATAGAGTGAAGTGGAAATAAATGTGTCTGTGATGAGTGAAAATGAGTGAATACGACATAACTGATTCAAAACATGCATAGTCAATACATTAAGAAAACCACATACGAAAGGCAATGTTCAAAGCATACAGTACTTAAACAAATAAAGACAAAATACAAGAATGCAAATGATGGGATGGCAACATGATTTCCTTCTTCGGGGAATGAACTTGACTTGATTTGACTTGACATGATGCTGGCACTAGTTTGGCGGTGGCAGCGGGTTTTTGATGACGTTTGGAGCCCTCCCATTGAATGTGAGAAACTTCGAATCAATCAGGTCTTAAACTTTGTGCTTGAAAGCTCTGCAGTCCTTGATCTGGTGTCTTGGAGCGCCCTTATGATACTCGCAGTGTGCATTAGCATCATAATCTGGGGGAATGACAGTTGTAGGAGCCAGGTCTCTCAGAGTAATGGCCCTGTTCTCCATCAATTGAGCAAAGATCTGAGCATATGACGTCGGCAACCGATCAAAGTCTCTATCTTGCCTCCTTGTCCTCTATTAATTAGGCTGAAGCTGTTGCTGAGCAACTCGCTGTTGTTGATTCTGAGGAGGATACTAATACCCTTGCTGATTATATGACTGTTACCGAGGAGCCTGTTGCTGAGGCATTGGAGCTTGAACAGTTGTATGATAAGGCATTGGAGCATATTGTACAGCAACAACATACGGATACTGGAAGTATGACATTTGAAAAGGCATTGGAGAGGGAGCTTATTGAGCTTGCCCTTTCTAAGCAGAGACGGCATTTGTTTCACCTTCCTTCTTTTTGTATCCATTGAAAGGCTTCTTGGCTTGAGACTGACTGCTAGAACCTCCTTGGATATTTTCGCTCTTCAGACCCTCTTCAATTCTCTCACCGACAATCACCAAGTCAGAGAATCTAGCAGAAACACTACCAATTAGCTTCTCGTAGTACTGGCCTTGCAAGGTACCCATGAAGATGTCAATCAGTTCACGGTCAACCAGAGGTGGATGCACTCTTGCGGCTAGCTCTCTCCAGTGTTGCGCGTACTCCTTAAAGGATTCGTTGTCCTTTTGAGCCATACTCTGAATTTGAGTACTGTTCAGAGCAAGGTCAGTGTTGTATTTGTATTGCTAGACGAATGCATCAGCTGGCTCATCCCAATTGCGCACATTACTATGCTCCAGCTGCATATACCATTTAAGAGATGCTCCAGACAAGCTGTCTTGGAAGTAATGGATCATCAGCTTTTCCTCTCTGCCATAGGCAGCCATTTTGCGGCAGTACATCTTCAGGTGGATGTTGGGACAGGTGAGACCTTTATACTTTGAGAATTCTGGCACCTTGAACTTGGGAGGAAGGACAACATCTGGCACAAAGCAAATTTCCAGGGCATTCAAAGAAGTTGAGATGTGCCCCTCTATGAATCGGAGTTTCTCAGCTAGATCACGACACATTTTGATGGCTTCATAATCCTAAGCAGCAGTAAGATTGACAATTGGGATGGCAGCATGATAGTTCTGGACCTCATCATACTGATCTAGCATATTTTCTTCAGCATGAGGGATATGAATCTGAGTGACAACAGGTTGGGCTTGCGGAATAGCTCCAACAGTAACGCCAGATGTTGGAAGTGGTTGAGAAGTGGCTCCTCCAGCAGCAGGAGTGAAGTTCATCTGTATCCCATAAGTGATTGGATTGGGAATAGGAACAGAGAGCCTTGAGGTCGATCCTTGAACGGCCGCATTGTTGTTGGCAGCAACGGCTTCACGCAGTTCTTCTTCTTTTCTGGCCATCATGTTGGCTTCGAGAATCTGGTCAATCTTTCCCTTTATAGAGTCCAATTCTTCTCTGAAGGCGGCTTGCTCTTGTTGAATTTGCTCCATCATTCGTCTAGTATTGGCTCGAGTTGCGTACTGGTGTCGAGGAATCAACTTGATTTACTGGAGAAGGAAAGAAGTTGAAGTGAGATTCTGAGGTAGAAATGCAATGTAAGATGTATAACAGATGTAATGCAATGCAATGATATGAGATGCAATGCAAGATGAAAGATCCAGGATCGCAGAATCAAACAGCTTCAAACAGTTCTGCGGTTGGCCGGAGATGACGGGTCAAGAACCACAACTCGGATCAAAGAAAGCCCGTGGGTAGGTTTCTAAAATGGGTAGGTGCCTAGAGTTATAGATATATTTCGAAAACATTATAGCCACGACAAAGATTTGTCCGACTATAATATTCTCGAAATAATCTCGTCTAGGTGAGGTCTTCGTATCTTCCCCGCGAGAAAGATTCCTCGGAGGCGTCCACTACACAACCATCGACACACGGGTTCTAAGTAGGGTTCTCAGAATCCTAGATCGAGGTCGAAAATATTACTGTCAGGAAGTAATACGTTCGAGGGATCTCATCTGATTGGGGCGTTCGCATTAACCCACAAGGAGTTAACACTACCAACCACCATAGATAAATAGGTTAATGGTCCTTGGGATCAACGACCCACCTCGAAAATATTTCTGACATGGCAAAGATTCACCACAACAATAATATCTCCAAGGGAACCTACTCCAAGCGGGGTTTTCGCTTCAACTTACACGGAAGAGACCACGCAAGCCTACACTACACAACCATCATCCTAATCCTAGGGTTTTTCTCGACTCGGGTGTAGAGCCGTCTCACAAAGTTCCCAACATCAGAACAACCCAACAATGCCACAAAAGGTAATACATATAAGGAAAAAGGATAGCAAATAAATAAGCAAACGAGAAGAAAATAAATAAACAAAGCTAACGAACTCGCGATTCTAATCAAGATAGGCTTGACTCTCTCTTGCATGGAGCAAGTCGTCCCCAGCAGAGTCGCTAGCTGTCGCACCTCAAAAATTCATCGAAGACACGACCCTCGCGCGAAAGGTGCGGAACGGTTCGACAGAGTCGCCATCGAACTTTATTTATCCCACAAGAGGGAAAGGAAAATATCTAGAAAACCTTTAAGGAGGGATAAGAACACGGTCGTCGCAACCACATTCCGGGTTCGAGAGTCGGTTATGTGAGGGGAAGGTACGCGCACCCCCTCATGTCCGTTGTACTCAACGGGAATCTCTTGATTCGAATCGCGATACTCGTTAGCTAAGCTTGTTTGTTTTCTTCTCTATGATAAATGCAAAATGGTAAGATAAGAGGGAGCGGATGCTAAGGGGAAATGGGTTGTTTTAGGATAGAGTGCTCGGCAAGATCATCGCAATCTTGTTCCTACGTATACTCATTCGGACGAGAATGAGTAATCAGAGCAATCGTAGTTCGACTACGGGGTTTGACGGAAAAAGATGGTAGTGTGGACGCAAATGGGGAGAAAATAAAAAGTGTGCTCGCCAAGATCATCGCAATCTTGTGCCTACGTATCTTTACTCGGACGAGAGTAAAGAATCAAAGCAGACGTAGTTCGTGGTACACCCACGAAATAAAGAAAAGTTGGGTTGGTTTAGATGACGACTACTTGAACTTAAGAAATATTCCTCGGGCCCAAGTAATCGGGAGGGTGAGTCAAAGATTTGGCTCTTTCTCTTTTTCATATAAGGTGGTTGAGTTCAAAAAGGTTTGATGGTTTGAAAAGTTTTTGAAGGATGGATGAATGGTTATCGATTTGGATGTGTTTTAGAGGCCTCAATTGCTCGCACACGAGTAAGATAACTCGCACCCAAACAACCGAAGGGAGATCAAAGATTCGAACCCCCATTTTTCACCTTGAAAGTTGTTTTGATAGTTGTTAGGCATTTTGAAGTTTGTTTAGGAAAATCCACTTGACGTTAGATCAAGGGTTTATTTGTATGCGATTGGTTAGTTTGAAAAGAATTTGGTTTCGGGTTGATTTGAAAATGGCTCGACGACGAGTCGAGGGTTTGGTTGAAAAAAGGTTTGTTTGAAAATGGCTCGACGTCGAATCAAGAGTTTGATTGAAAATGGGTGAGAATCGATCCTAGTCCCTAGGGGTGCTCCTAGTAACGAAACCACAATGAAAGGTACAAAAGGTTGGTGGCGAATGCTAATGAGCAATCGACTTACATGGGTGTTTTGAAAATGACTCGATGACAAATCAAGAATTAGTTTGAAAATGGTTGTCTATGCTAGTCGCTAGGGGTGCTCCTAGTAAACAAACCACAATCAAAGAAACAACGAATACGTACATCAGAATGGGAGTGGGTACATGTAAAGTACAGGGGATGACATGAAATAAAAGGTCTCATTGTAAGGTAGCTTAAGAGGAAGCCGTGTGTGTGAAAGGTGTCCTAAACTAAGCCACGAGCAAGAGTCGGACGAATGCTCCAAGAAAAGGATGGTGACCAACAGTCCACCAATTAGTCTTTATTTGTTTCGATATTTTTAGTGTATTTTGATTAAGGTATAAACAAAGAAAACAAGAGAGTTAGATGAACAAGTATGAATATGATGAATAATATGAATATGAACAAGATAATATGAACAAGAAAGTAAAACAAGATAATATTGACAGAAAGTAAAGTTAATTGTTAGTTGATTAGTTGTTCGGAGCAAATGATACGGGACATGTAGTGCTAAACCATTATAGCATGATCTATGACGAAGATCACACTATAGGAGGATGCGCAATTTGATCTTTGTGCTAAAACACAATGGAGAAATGATATTGAGGATCATTCTCCAATGAAATCGTGCCACACGAAAATAAAAGATGGATGATCTCGTCTTAATCAAGAACTCAACAAGAAGTTCCATGATATCTAAGACTTTCATTGATTGAAAAATAGAAATAATGGAAAATGAAATCGAAATGAGATAAAAAAAGAAGAAAGGTCTCATCTTTACCATGATTTTAAATCGATAAATCAACAATCTATGGTTATAGATTTTCATCGACCAATAGTTAAAAGAAACAAATAAAAAGGTGGTCTCATATTGATCTAGATTTTTTTGATTTATTCAAATCAGTAAATCCAAGACCTTTTGTTATATCATTGACCAAATAAAAAGAAAAGTGGCCTCATATTAATCAAGATTTAGAATAGATTTGAAGAAATCAACTAATCATTATTTTGTTATATCATTAGCCCTAAAATTGAAATAATAATAGGAAGAAAAAAAAGGAATCCAAAATGAAAATGGAATAAGAATTAATTTGGGAAAACATACTAAAAATTATTTAGAAGAATTTAGAAAACAAGATGTTGAAACAAATTGGAGCATAAAAAAACATTAAAAAAAGGGTGTGCAGAATTGAAAGGAGGGTATGGTGGAATCATATGGGCTTAGACAAAGCCCATCATCTACACCACGGGTAGAAAACAAATAGGGAGGTGGGTAGATTGATCATGAGCCCAATCAGCATCCAACATGGTTTTTTTTTAAATCAAAAACAAACTAAGGTAATAAAAAAAAGAAGAAAAACTTAATGCTTATCATCTAAAGTGAGTTGGGAAGAAAAACAGAACGGAACAACAAACTTCATTCGCTCAAAGTGAATCCAAAACACAATCGAAAGCAAAATGACAAGGTGACGACCAAAATCAACATAACCACAACCTTCACTCGCTTAATCTCCTCTCCTCCTCGCAGTGACTTGTTTCAAACAGGTTCATCTTCGATTTGAATCGTTTGCGGTTTTCATTTTAGGTTTGTTTCAAGATTCAGATTCTCTTCTACTCCGTCTCTCTTTCTGATTCATTTTTTGGTTATGGGTTGAATGGTTGAAATGGATTTAGGGTTCTGATTGAGGCTGGTGAAGGTTTGAGTGAGGTGGGGTTGTGATGAGGTTTGTGTGTGAGATAAAGGAGAAGATTTAGCAGATGAGGATGATTTCAAGATTTGGAATTGAAAATGGCAGAGTATTTGTGGCTTTTGTGGAGCTTTTTTCTTCCTAAAAAATGAAGAAGGAAAGGTCTATTTATATTGCGAAGGCAAGATTGAAATCATTTGTGTCGTTTGATGAATTTGAGGTCGTTTTGGAATATCTGGAATTTGACGTTGTTGTTACCGTTTTGAGGTGCGTGTTTGGAATTTGGTCGTACAGGTACAGGGTGTGCGAATCGTTTTGGTTTTTTCTGTAATTTTTGCAGTGCGTATTGTTGTGATGTGGAGTCGTGATTCTCGGGTAGTGTCTTGGTGGATGATGCGAAAAGTGATGGTTGGGTGTGGTGTTGCGTTTCATTTTGTTGTGTATGCTGCTGTAGCAAAATTTGACGCGTTTTTGTACCGGCGGATGGTTTGTAATTGTATGGTAGAATTCAAGAGCTTGTTCTCATGGGCTCCATTTCTTCCATTTTTTTTGTAATTTTGGCTGTAATAATGTATAATGTATAATGGGCATTTCATTCTCTTTTTTTTTTTAATTGTAAAAAACTAATTTTTGTAGAGAACTTTTTATGGTGGTGGGCTTATGTGATAAAAATTGGATTATGGACTTTGAATGGGATTTTGGAAAATGGTTCGGATAGTTTTTGTGAATTGGATAATGATAGAAAATGGACAATTAAAAAGTGGACATTGAGAAATAGATTAAAAAATGGGAATATAGAATATGGATGTGAACAAATGGATATGACAAAGAAAATGGATATTGAAATGGATTTTAATTTATTAATGTGGATAAGGAGGAAATTTGGATATTAAATGGATAAAAATGTGGATAATCGAAAAATGGTCTTTTAGACATGGTAACTGATGAATGTATATGGAATTGCCCCTTGAGAACTATCAACCTTAGCCTCAAAACTTGGAATCACAAATCACCCTTGATGAACTTCACTACAGGAAAACCTGGATTTGAAAATGAGTCAGTCCTTGATGAAGCATTTGACCTATCATGACATGATAACCTGAACCATACACCAACTAACTTGCACTAGCACAAAACCCTGGTTAAGGCTTCAAACACACATTACTTGAATCACACACCCTGGCCTGATCATGAAACACTATCTTGCCTGAAATTCAATTCAGCTCAATAACACCTCAATAAGAAACAATACTTTTTTTGGACTTTTCTGAATAATGGTTAGTGGGCGGATGTACCTATAAAAAGTATATACAGGTAGGACAAATTTGGGGTATGGCAGATGCCCCTATCTAATTGGCTTAAACCGAGTAAGATGAACTGCTACGGCATTCATTCTTTCAAGGTAGAAGACAATTAGATATGAAGAAAACCATAAATTTGTCTGAAAAGAAAGAAAATGCTTGGGAAGAATGATGGATCAATGTTAACCCTCGAGTAGACAGTGAATAACTTTCAAAGGTCGTAATCACCAAAAGGATGATAACAAAAAATCTGACACCAAAAGGATGACAGATCTATCACCCAAAGGATGATAGTAAACACACGCACATAGACCCTTCACCAAAAGGATGAAAATGAGGTCAAAGCCTGCTATTACCAAAAGGATAATAGGGCACACACATAGCTATCTGACACCAAAAGGATGACAGACCTATCACCAAAAGGATGATAGTAACACACGCACACAGACCCTTCCACCAAAAGGATGAAAATAAGGTCAAAGCCTGCTATTACCAAAAGGATAATAGGGCACACACACACAGCTATCTGACACCAAAAGGATGACATACCTATCACCAAAAGGATGATAGTAACACACGCACACAGACCCTTCACCAAAAGGATGAAAATGAGGTCAAATCCTGCTATTACCAAAAGGATAATAGGGCACACACACAGCTATCTGACACCAAAAGAATGGCATACCTATCACCAAAAGGATGATAGTAACACACGCACACAGACCCTTCCACCAAAAGGATGAATATGAAGCTTGCATCATGGGTCTCGAAGAAGCAATTGATTTAAGGATCAAAAACTTGGACGTATATGGCGATTCAGCCTTGGTTATCAATCAGATAAAAGGAGATTGGAACACATACCAATTAGGATTGATTCCTTACAAAGATTACGCGAGAAGGTTGCTACCCTTCTTCAATAGAGTTGAGTTTCATCACATCCCTCGTGATGAGAATCACATGGATGATGCATTAGCCACTCTATCTTCCATGATTAGGGTAGGTCCATGGACTAACCTACCTAAGATCGACATAATGCGCCTTGAAAGGCCCGCTTACATCTTCACGATTGAAGCAGTCATAGACGAAAAACCTTGGTATCACGATATCAAATGCTTCCTTCAGAAACAAGAGTACCCTTCTGGGGCATTCAGAAAGGATAGAAAGACCCTCAGAAGACTGGCTGGCAGCTTCTTTCTGAGCAGTGATACTCTCTATAAGAGAAATTTTGACATGGTCTTGCTCTGATGTGTGGACAGACCAAAAGCAGACATGCTTATGAAAGAAATTCATGAAGGATCCTTTGGCACTTATGCCAACGGACACACAATTGCGAGAAAAATTCTAAGAGAAGGGTACTATTGGTTGACAATGGAATCCGACTGCTACAAGTACATGAGAAGGTGTCACAAGTGTCAGATATACTCCGACAAAATTCATGTACCGCCAACGCATCTCAAAGTTCTTTCTTCCCCATGGCCTTTTTCCATATGGGGAATCGACATGATTGGCTTGATTGAGCCTAAGGCTTCAAACGGACATCGGTTCATCCTGGTAGCCATTGACTATTTCACCAAGTGGGTCGAAGCAGCGTCATATGCCAATGTAACCCGACAAGTGGTGGTCCAATTTATCAAAAACAATATCATCTGCCGTTATGGTGTTCCGAGCCAGATCATTACTGATAATAGATCTAACTTGAAAAATAACATGATGAAAGAGTTGTGCGCAGAGTTCAAGATTGAACACCATAACTCATCTCCCTACCGACCCAAGATGAACGGAGCGGTAGAAACGGCTAACAAGAATATCAAGAGGATTGTTCAGAAGATGGTTGTAACCTACAAAGATTGGCACGAAATGCTACCCTTTGCTCCTCACGGTTATCGCACATCTGTCCGCACTTCAACAGGGGCTACCCCTTTCTCTCTAGTATATGGCATGGAAGCAGTGCTTCCCATCGAGGTAGAGATCCCATCAATCCGGGTATTGATGGAAGCTAAGCTCACCGAAGCTGAGTGGTGTCAAAGTCGACACGACGAACTGAATCTGATTGAAGAAAAGAGAATCACGGCACTATGCCACGGTCAGTTGTATCAACAGAGAATGAAGAGGGCGTTTGAAAAAAAGGTCCGACCTCGCGTCTTCAGGAAAGGAGACCTTGTGCTCAAAAAGATACAATCATTTCTCACTGATTCCCGGGGCAAGTGGACTCCGAATTATGAGGGCCCCTATGTGGTCACGAAAGCTTTCTCAGGCGGCGCCTTGAGACTTGCAACCATGGACGGAGAGGAATTTGCCTACCCCACAAACGTTGATGTAGTCAAGAAATACTTCGCCTAAAAATAAACGTCTCGGTGGATTGAAAACCCGAAAGGGCGGTCCAGGAAAAAGTTAGAGACAAAAATAAAAAAAATCATCCCGGTGGATTGGAAACATCACAGTACAATCCAGGCAAAAGTTAGAGATAATGGCAATTAACTATGTTCAACAAAGGCAAGTCCCTCAGCAGCAGTTACACCATCCATCGGAGGAAAACTCCAGTCACGGTCATCTTCGACAGAAGCTCATGATGTCCCGAATTCAAAGTTGGTAGAAGGATAGTGGTCTTTATGTTTCAACGTAGCCCTTTTCCCTGTAAATTACCATTTTCTAACTTTGTAAATACTCTTTGGAATCACGCGTTTGGCTGATCTCCATCTTATCAATAAAGTTTGAGCCCTTGTGCTTTTGTTTATAATTCTCATTTGTTTTAGCTTTACAGAACGACATTTTAATATGATCAACGATTCTTCAAATAAAACAAAAATGAATTTACTTGTCGAATTTTTTTTCTGCTTTTAAAATAAAGATGGCAATTTCTTTTGACTGTTGAACATGAAAAGAACATCAACCGCTTCTCCAAAAGTAAGCGATCCTCAAAGTGCAGAATCAAAGTACTCCTTCTACGCCAGTGTGCCTGAATGAAGGATCAACAGTGTCGGATGCAACTATTCCATCTGACATCCTCGGCAGAGTTCGTTATCTCCTAAGCCCGATTAACGGTATTCCTCGCAGGGATTATCTCTCCTAAGCAAGGCAGAATTGCTACCGTGAACAAGTGATACTTTACGTCTCCCACTGTGGCCGAGTATCCCGTCATGTTCATCTATTAGTATGTATGTCGCGTCAGTTTTGTCAGCATAAACATACATACATCATGCATTGTTGACTTGCATTCGCATTCATATTGCATCACTATCGCTCTAGTCGGTCTTATCCCCCGGTGATAAAAAAGTACTCTCAATCGAGTTGTCAGTTCTTTCCTCGTCCGGAAATGCTACATCTGAACAATCTCGCCTCCAGTTTATTTCTGGAATGAAGTTAGGTCCTGGACCACTTTGATAACTTGAACCTCTGAAAAATCAGAGAACCTTCAGTCAACATCACTCTTCACCGTTGAAGATGATATCCTTGTTTTCCCAGATTAAGGAAAATCCCTAGAGAAAGCCCCTTAATCGGAGCTTCGGCAATACGGTAGTTTTTCTCCGAAAAAGCCACTGATGAAAAGGTCATCGGCACCTCAAAATTGGATCCCATCATATGGCATTTCTCCGGGAAGATCCCGAGAAAAGTATGATGTAATATCTCCAAGCGTGAAAGCAGCCTCTCAAGGGACTCGCATTCCCCAAACAGAGTCAACAAATGGCATCTCCAACAGAGAAGTTTGTATACCTCTACAACTCAGACGACTGGGTTCCCCAGCAAGTCTGGTATCAAAACTTTTTCCATCAAATGGCATCTCCCCAGGAAAATTCGGCGAGAAGTTTGAGGAAAACCGCTATGCATAGCGTCCCTTGTCAATTAAGTTTATTGACAAAAAAAACTAAGACCAGTTCCTTGGTAGGAAACCAGGATCGAAGGGAAGTTTAAATCAGAAACTTGGACTAGTTCCTTGGTAGGAAACCAAGATCGAGGGGAAGTTCATCTCAAAAACTGAGACCAGTTCCTTGGCTGAAGACCAGGATCGAGGGGAAGTTTACCTTTTCTAAGCATCATTGCTTAGCAAAAGAATATGAATGCGATCTGCCATTCATAACCACCATCAAAATTTCGGGTATTCCGATATTTAATCCTCTTGCACCCCGAATGCCAGAATACCTTCGTCATTCACACCTTCGTGTCCAAGAAGATTAAATAGGGGCATCTGTCATACCCCAAATTTTGACCACTAAGATTTCCCATCATTGTGAAAATCATCATCACAATATGGGTGTGTCATTATGCTTCATCGTCTCCCCAAAGATGGGTGAGCATTCACTACTATCAAAATTAGGGTTTCAAGCCCTCTCAGAGTGCTTAGACAAAGGATCAATCAAGGAATGAAATGATCTTCAACTTGTCTAACCTCTCAAACATCCACAATGGATCAAGAGGACTCCCACTTCAAGGATTAAGCACAAGGATGCTCCCTTCTAGGTGGATCATGCCTCAAGATCGCAAGTGTCACCAAATTAGGGTCATGGTCGACCGGGGCCTCCAGATGGAAATTTTCATCTGGGCATAAGCCAAAGATCCAAAACATAACCTAATATGCTCCATGGAACCTCATAAACCCAATCATTAAGTCAATTTTGCCTCAGGGGATGCATTCATCAAAAATCAGGAATTAGGGTTTCTTGACCTAATTCACCCCTAAGTTGACTTTTGGGACAATTCATGAACCAAGACCTCAAGACATGATTTGAGGGTCTCTAATATACCATATTGATCCATTTGGGACAATGGATTGATCCAAGAAGCTTGAGCAACAAGTTTCAATTTCATCTGAACCACAGTTAGGGTTTCGCGGGAAAAGTCAACTGTAACTTTGACTTTTGACCAGGACATGCTCCCAAGCCCTAAGACATGATTCAACATACCCTATAACACCCATGGAACATGTCCATCAAGTTTGATTTAGGTCAAGGACATGATTTCCCAAAGGATCGCATAGTTTGGAATTCATCAGATAAAAAGTCAACTGTGCACAAAAGTCAACTTTGACTTTTTGAGATTTTTTCAAAAAAATGGATTTTTAACCCTAAATTGATGTTAATGTATGATTTGAATCATCATTCATCAAGAAAAATCAAAGAAAATGGGATAACTTGTAAAAGGGGTAACCATAAAAACTTAGAAAATTTTCTAATTTATGAAAAAAGTGAGAAAGGTACCAACTTTGGAGGATCATAACTCCTAAACCACAAACCCATTTTTTTCCATCGAAATCTTGATTTGTAGATCTCATTGCCCTCTACAAAAGCTTCATACTGACCTATGTCCAAATTCCTCATGGGTTTTGAGTTATGGAGTGGTCAAAATCAAGAAAAGTCACTTTGTTCCAACACTTAGTGAAAATTTCACTAAGTCAGATTTTGCCTTACTTTTTTCCAAATGTAGGGACATTTTTCACTTGGATCCAAAAAGTATCAAAACCAAATATGATCAAACAGTTGTTATATCATATGAGGGCTTTCCAAAATGGCCAAGAACATCACCAAATTCAACTTGAGCCATGAGTATGACATTGGCAAGTTGCCTTGCTGAAATCTGCCAAGGCAAGGCAGATTTTTGCACTTTTGGTCGATTTGGAAAAATCAGCCAATTCCAAGCCTTGTCATCACCTTGGACACATCTGAGGATTGAATCTAAAAGGGACAATCACTGAGCCAAGCCTCCAAAGTCCTTGGAACAAGAAATAGCATGCTAAACCTAGAATTGCCCAAAATAGGGACAAAACTCCAATTTTGGATTGGAGCATTCAATGGAAGCATCAAGGTGGCATGGACTGAGCCATTAGCAACTGAATTCAGTCAAGACTTATCCAAGACCAAGGGGACCAGCAGCCTGTGCCCTAACCTCTAGTCAATGGCTAGAGGAGATTTGGATTTTCATTTGTCAACATTGGCCAACCCTACTCAGCAGTTGCCATTCACTATTCGTTGCAAAACAAACTTGCTCTACTATAAATAGAGTTCAATTATGATCAGTTTAAGTACACCAAAGGTCTACAACACTTGCCTTTCTCAAAATCCACTTCTCACTCTCAAAAATGCCTTTCTTAGCAAGTCACTATCGGGTTTTTCATTAGAGAACAATTCCACTCAAACCAATCACACACGCACCTCATATACATCATATGTGAGCTGATCAAACACTCAAACAACATCTGGAACACTCATTTCTCAGAATCACCAGTCAATTGCTCAAGGTTTTAACCAAGTTGCAGTTGAGATGCCATGAAGTGATCCAGCCAATTTCCATCAAGTCCAAGCATTCAAACACACTCCATAGGGTGTAGGGAAGCTGTTCAGATCATCACAATTCATCTGTAACACCTCCTACTCAGAAATCAATTTGCTCTTGCTGTCACGACCTAGAGGTAAGCCTAAACTTGGTCATCTCTCAATCTATGCATATTTCCTCGCACGATACTTTTGCCAAATGTTCATAATCATGCATGGAATGTTTCCCCTCAAGTAATTGCTTTGTTTGAATCGTGTATCAAAAATCCCAGCCTTCATGCAGAATTTAGGGTTCTTAAGGATTTTTCGTGATTTCTTGTTTTATGCTTAATTTAAATGAAATTAATGGCCATAGACATGATCGTGAGGTTGAAACGAGTTGATTGGTATGTGGATTGCATGATATGATCAAGTATTCAGTGAGATTGGATAGAAAATGCAAATCTGGGCAAAACTGAAAAACGCGCGTGTTCTTCAGCTGTTCTTGGCGCCATTTTCACAAATTCAAAAATTTGAATTTTGTGATTTTGTTTAATTGATTCAAAAATTAATTTCTCTCTGAGTTTTAATGATTTTGAGTTGTTTCTTTTTTTAATAATTCACAAAAATGCTAAAATATTTTATTTTTCCAAAAAATCCCAAAAATATTATTTATTTCATATAATTAATATTTTTACAAAGAACAGGAAATAACCCCGATCCTTAGAACAAATCCATGAGTGCAAACATTACTCATATAAGAACTGATTTTCTCTTTAAATCAGCGTACTGGACCTGTCACTCAACTGAAACAGCGCCTTAGCCTCTTCTTGGGCTTTATACAATGATTCTCCCCAGCGGAGCTAACAATCTTAGCCTCCATCTCGGGCTTTGTACAAGATACTAAAAGAATCTCTCATCGAGTCAAAACCTTTTAGCTTCTCTCTCGAGCTTTGTACGAGATACATAATAGCCTCCTCTTAGGCTTTGTATAAGAAAACCACTGGTTGATCCAATCAACCTTTTAGAATCAAAATTGTGCCTCGTTCACAGTACACAAACATCAACAACTTTGTCCCCTTCATCTAATCGCTGTAAGCGGCAAGCCTCTGGATCATCTACATCCATGCCACTGTCCCTCTTTTAGCATGAGAAATTCCTAAGAAAAGATGGCATTGCTCTAAACTGAGTTAAAGTCTCCTCCTTCGGGTTGGAAATCCCCTATAAAGGAAATTATGGCATTGTCGGATTCACAAATCCCGGTTAAAGTAATTCTCCTTTATAAACTGTTGTGACATACAAACCACTCTTTAGAGGTGACAAATTCTCTCTAAAGTCCAACCTCTTCAGCTTCACATCTTGGGCTTTCAACAAGATACAAACTACCTTTCGCTTCACGTCTTGGGCTTTGAACAAGACACTAAAACAACCATTTCCTTAGGAGGAACTACGATCGCTCTGATTTCCCTGTTTCGGTAAACGGGAATACGTAGGCATGAGATTGAAAGAAAAATCTTAGCGAGCACACTAAACAAAAACCCAAAATTCCATACATCCGTCCTAAACATATCAATCGATAAACACCCCTTTTCAACAAAATAACCTAAGGAGAGACCCCGAATCTTTGTAGCATCTGTAAACCAACGTTTTGACTGTTTAACCTCAGTATGCAAGCAGGGTTAATTGGAGACATCTATTTCCCTTCCTTCATCAGCTTCAATAGGATAAAAAATGAATCGAGTTGTAGTACTAGAGCGATCATGCTTCGCAACCACATCCAAAAATCACTCGCTACACCATGGTCACAGCATTAAAGCTTTCCAAGAACCTCAACGAAATATCTCTTGAAGAACTGATCAGCTCTCTAAGAAGTCACGAGATAGAACTAGAAGAAGATGAACCCCAGAAGAAAGGTAAGTCTGTTGCTCTTAAATCTAATAACAAATATGAAACTAAAGCTTTTCAGGCAGAAGAAGAAAGCTCTGGTGGCTCCTCAGAAGAAGATGAACTATCACTCCTCTCCAGAAGATTCCAACAACTATGGAAGAATAGACAAAAGAAATTCAGAAACTCTAGAAGATCAAGCAGTTATTCTTAACCATCCTCTGGCTACAAAAAGTCAAGAAGCAAAGAGGTGGTATGTTACGAATGCAAGGAACCTGGACACTACAAAAGTGATTGCCCTAAGCTGCAGAAAGAAAAGCCAAAGAAGAAGTTTAACAAAGAAAGAAAGAAAAGTCTTATGGCTACCTGGGATGACTTGGAATCTTCTGAAGCAGAATCCGAATCAGAAAATGAACACGCCAACATTGCCTTAATGGCTAACATATCAGATGACTCCAACTCATCAGAATCAGAATCTTACTCAGAAACTAAGGAGATATGGGTACCTAAGGATAAAATCATATACATTGCAGATGTCTTTAACAGCAAGATTGAAACACCAATCATGGTACTTGGACTCTGGATGCTCTCGACACGTGACGGGAAGAAAGCGTATGTTCCAAAGTCTTGAACTTAAAGCTGGAGGTTATGTAGGTTTCGGAGGCAATCAAAAAGGGAAGATCATTGGCTCGGGAACCATAGGTAATGGTACTCTACCTTCTATATCTAATGTTTTATTAGTAGATGGATTAATGCATAACTTGTTATCCATAAGTCAATTAAGTGATAACGGTTATGATATAATCTTCAATCAAAAGTCCTGCAAGGCAGTTAGTCAGAAAGATGGAACAATCCTCTTTAATGGAAAGAGAAAGAACAACATTTATAAAATAAAACTTTCTGAACTAAAAGGTCAGAATGTAAAAATGCCTTTTGTCTGCTGACGACGAGCAATGGGTCTGGCATAGAAGATTGGGGCATGTTAGTATGAGAAGAATATCTCAGATTAACAAACTCAATCTGGTCAGAGGACTTCCCAACCTAAAGTTCAGCTCAGATGTTCTGTGTGAAGCATGTCAAAAAGGTAAGTTTTCTAAACCCTCTTTTAAATCAAAAAAATGTTGTTTCTACCTCCAGACCATTAGAACTTCTACATATAGATCTGTTTGGACCAGTGAAAACTGCATCCATCAGTGGTAAGAAGTATGGATTAGTGATCGTAGATGATTATAGCAGATGGACATGGGTAAAGTTCTTAAAACACAAGGACGAGTCACTCTCTGTATTCTCTACTTTCTGTAACCAAGTTCAAAATGAAAAAGAGTTTAGAATTGTAAAAGTCAGAAGTGATCATGGTGGGGAATTTGAAAACAAGAAAATGGAAATATTTTTTAATGAAAGTGGCATTTCTCATGACTTCTCTTGTCCTAGAACTCCACAACAAAATGGAGTTGTAGAACGCAAGAATAGAACTCTACAAGAAATGGCCAGACATATAGAAACTTCAAGAAATGGCCAACAAAATGAAGATTTTCACATTTACGAGAGTAACATCCCTATCCTCTGTGACAACACTTCTGCTATCTGCCTTTCTAAAAATCCTATTTTGCATTCTAGGGCTAAACATATAGAAATTAAACATCACTTCATTAGGGACTATACTCAGAAGGGAATTCTTTTTTTTAAATTTATAGACACAGACCATCAATGGGCTGATATTTTCACCAAACTCCTTGCTGAAGATAGATTTAATTTTATTCTGAAAAATCTCAGTATGGAATTATGTCCAGAATGAAAATGTAATTTCTGTATATTTAACTCTTAGAATTTTTTTTTGAACATCTGACCAATAATTCTTCAGAAGTGAGAAGGAAGATTGTCTCAAAATCTATCCAGAAGATCTGAAAACATTTCATTTCAAGGATAGATCATGCAGTTCACTCTAGCAAACATCTGTCAACCTATGCTCCAGGTTTTCCTCTGAAGTTGAACACGTGTTCAAACTTTGGGAAACTGAAACGGCTGAGTTGACATATCGAGGCGCTAACTCACATCGCTAACTGTTCCCAAAATTTTCACGCTATCTCCCTTGTCAGAAATCATTACAGCTCTTAATCATTATGTTTATTGTTTTAATTGCTCATTAATTCCTTTTTTTTTCGTTGGTCACTCTTATATATATGTCACTTCTAACACACTCACACTTTCACTTTCACTCACATTGCTCTCTCGCTTTCTCTTTCTTGTATGCAATTCTTGCTTTTCTTTGTGTTCTCCAAAACCCTAAGTCTGTGAACAATGGCTTCCTGCTCTCAACAAACACTATCTCAAGAATCTGCTGACCAAATCTATGAAGGTACGTTGAGCCTACAAGAACTCTTCTCACTCCCATTGCTTCTATTAAAGTTCTCTGTGAACTCATCATGGATTTTGAAAGCATGAAAGAAAATTGGTATGAGCTTACTCCTGAGGTTGAGTTTCAAGGATAGACCAAGTACTTTGATCGCTTAATGGGTCCAGTCTTTCCTAAACTTGTTAAGGAATTCTGGATTTTTGCATCTACCTCAAATCATCAAGTAACTTCTTATGTAATGGGAAAGAAGATTGTCATCACTGAAGAACTTATTGGTAAATTGATTGATCATGATGGATCAGGAATCAGATGCAGTGAGATGGAAAAGAGCTCTGACCTAAAAAATGTATCAAAGGAAATCTTCACCTCCGGAAAACGCTCCAACAAAATCAAAGATCTAAAGGAGCGTCACAGAATTTGGGCTAGAATCATTCTGGGTTGCATCTATCACAGGAAACCTACAAGCTCTTCTGACTACATCAACAACGATCAACAGTACCTGCTGTACTTCATCTCCACCAATACAAGAGTAAATATTCCTCACAGTCTATTCAATCATCTGAAGAACAACGTCAAGGAAACAAGAGAAAACGAAAGAACCAAGAGAGATTGGATCCCTCTGGGTAGACTAATCTCAGATATTCTAACAGAGAATAAGCTGATAGAACATCTGACTGAAGCTCGGAAAATTTCTGATCTGGAGACTAGTGTTGGAAAACTTCTTAATGCCAAGAACCTCAAGAAGATGAAGATCATTGAGACCATCAAGAAGGATCCAACACAACACACAAAGGAAGTCATCACCACCAGGAAAATACCTCTGAAAGATTTTCCTCTCTTCTCAGCAGATACTCATCCAAAAATTGTTCTCAGATATCTAGATGCGTGTAAAAGTGATGGAACCATTCCAGAGGTTTCCTTGCGAGATCTCAGGCAACCACCTCTAGAAGTTGCCACCAGAATATCAAGAAAAAGGAAAGCTTCTGAAGGAACTTCTCAGAAAACTCCCAATGCTGCTAAAAAGAAAGGTAACTCATCTTTCATTTATGTTGTCGAGTCCACATTGGTATCCACGTCTGAAACCTCATCTTCTCCCAAACCATCTGAAAATCCACCACCATCACCACAAACTCTTGACGATTTTGACATCGAAATTGACCCCATTCCTACCGATTTTATTGACACACAACCAGAACTTGCACAAGTTCTGTCTGACATTGATCATTTTCAACCTCTCTTCACTGCTCCTCAACCAGAAAATCCAAATCAAAACCCTAAACAATTCCCAAACACCTCTATCCCTGGTATCAACTGTCCTCTCAACACCCTTCAACCATCACATATTCTCACCAGTCCCACACAAAATGTCACCACTCCAGAAAATACATCACCTACCTCTCCCATTCTCATTTCTGACTCTCCTCCTCCAACAAACCTCTCAGAAAACCCCCTCAGAACCATAGTTGACTTAGAAGATCTAGACAAACTTGCCTCAACTTCTCATAAAATAGCCATTCCCAAACCAAAACCAAAAACATCCAAAACAGATGTTGGTAACTCTCTATTGGCATTCGAGGCAGAAATGAAGGAATGGGTCAATTTTCTGAAGCAGGGTTGTGTGGAGAATCTGAATCCAGCTGCTTCTGACTATCTCTGGACTAAGTTCAGAAATTAGTTTAATACTGAATCCTAGAAGATGGAGGAACTCAGCTATGAAATAGCTCAACAGAACTTCTGTGATCATCTAAAGATCTTCAAGGAGCAAGTTCTAAAGTTCTGGGAAAAGAAACCCATTCTTCATCTAGGCTGGACAACTCCTATGATTTCAGAACTTCAGGAAGAAACCTCTGAACATCAAACTCTGGTAATGACTGAAGTCAAAGGAAAGACAACTAAAGTCTCTCCCAAGAAAGATTCTACAAAAAGCTCTGAGGATTTGGTATCTTCTGATTCAACTTCATCCTCTCTTTTACTTAAAACTCTGGATGAGTTAAAGAAAGAAAATGAGGCTGTCAAGAAACGTTTGGATATACAGGATGAAACAAATGCAGAAATTAAGGGGATGCTTGGCAAGCAAGAAGAATCAACCAATCAGATCAAAAGCCTTCTGGAAGTATTATTCACACGACTTCCACCTGCACCTCAACCTTAGTTTTTTTATGTAGTTCTGCTTCTGTTGCTTCTGCTGTTATCTGCTTATATTCAATGAATCTATTTTGATCTTTTTATGTTTTTTTTTCTGCTTTTTGATTACTGACAAAAAGGGGGAGAACGTAAAATATTTTGAAATATAACAGTACACCAGGACTAAGTCTCGAACATTTTCTATTTTAACCTGATTTTCCATATTGTTAAGCAAACAGGAAAAGTGTTCATCAGAACTTCCTTTCAAAGCTCCAACCAAACATCATAAGGGAAGTCTTCAACTCAGGGGGAGTTTCGTATACTCTCTATTTTCTTCAAAATATATAAGTTTTTGTCATCATCAAAAAGGGGGAGATTGTTAGAACAAGAGTTTGATTCTACATCCTCTAATTGTTTTGATGATAACAAACATACTATTTTATATAGAACAAATATGCTCCCTAAATTATCTCTTTTGATTTGTAGAGAAGTTCTGACTCAAAGCATATATCTTGGAAAATATCTGCACCAAGAAGATTTAAAGAAGTTCTGATATGGAAGCAAAATAGTAGGCGAACAAATTAAGTTAAGAAGATCTGGTTAGAAGATCTGAATCAACGCTTATCAAATATCACGCTCTCAGCACCAAAGCTGCCTTGATCAAGAAACTCTGATAATCCAAATATTCAACATATATTCTGATACGCTATCCTTCAAATTAATGAGTATCACTAAGTAACAACTAGTACCAGACAAAATCTGTATTTTTGGAAAGAGCATTAAACGGCGTTTTATCAACCTCCAAAAATATCTCTTATGTCTCCAACGGATCTAAATAGCTTCATCTATTTAAAGGAGCCCTTGCAAAGATGATAAACACACTTGCGCGCATACAAATCTTACAATTCATCAAGTTCATCAAATTTTCATTTTCGATTAAATACTGTGTAAACATCACAATTGTGATATAGCTTATTAAAAGCACTAGTATACACACTTGTTTCTTTACTGTACCTTTGTAATCCTTGAGATAACCAAGTTGTGGTTAAAACTCAAGAAGACATTGATAGTTGTCTTTGTGATTGTGTAATCCTTTTTGTTTAGTGGATTAAGTCCTCAAGAGAGAGAGGCGAAATCACCTTGGCGGGTGGACTGGAGTAGTTTTGAGTTCAAACGAACCAGGATAACCAAACGTGTCTTTTTGCTTTATTTTTTGAAAACCCCAATTCAAACCCCCTATCTTGTGTTTTTCTTTTCTTCAATGGGGACACATGTTACAACACATATCACAAGATCATTCAAACAAAAACATGAAAACACGATAAAACTCTTAGATTTTCACCTCACGAGTTATAAGTTGAAGAGAACAAGGTACTACTTTTATAATGACACAACTTTTGGAGACCTAGTAGATACTCTTATTGAGGTCAGTGTTAAATAACATCAAGGTGATAGTAATCTCTTACCTTATCTCTAAATGCATCAGTAACTCATTAGTAATCTTAACTACTTGACTATTACTTACTCAGACATATCTGTTGTTGTACTACAAATGAGTAAATTCTTGCATTCTCCACTTCATTTTCACTTGGTCACGAAGGAACCATTTTACATGGTATATGTTTTTCCATTGATATAACTCCTATGTTTAGTGTATATAGTGATGTCGATTGGTGCATGTTTCATGACCCTTGGTTGATTTCAATAAAATTTAAAAGCAAGTAAGAGTCTATAAATCTTCTATTGAATCTTGTATTGTGTCATTTCGCTTAGTTGTCTTTCGGATGAACTCGAGTTTTCTCAAACAAATTTAATATCACTTTATGTTGTCAATACAAATGTCAGTCAAATAGCTGCAAATCCTGTTTTTAGTAAACGCGCCAAACATATCGAACTCTTTGTATCATTGTTATAGAAGATTATGGCATAAAAATCCACAATATCGACTGATATCTACCATTTCAGCAATTCTAAAAATCGCCATACATATCCGACATAGCACCATAATTGCAGATATTTGATAATACCAAATTATATCAACACTTAGTTTCAAGTTGTTAATATCCCACTACAAGAAAATCTTTGATTAGCTCTGACGAAAAATGCATCTAATTTGTAGTTAATCTCTATCAAATAGAGTTAGTTGGAGATTAGTTGTGGATTAACTATTAAATATTCCGTAGCATGGATTGGGTGGCTAATTATATACTCCAAAATTTCCTAGCAAATATCCAACTAATATTTATAAATTCCTAGCAAAACTGCCGCTAAATTCTAGCTAAAGATCAGTGTTAATATTTGTTTCCTAGTAATACCACTACAATATTGCCACAAGAATACCATAGTAAATCGCAAGCTAATTAAGGCAAGTTTATTTTTTTAATTGATTATTTCTAATCAAACCTAATTAGGCTAGATTGGAAAAAAGCTATTCTTCAAAAAAGATTTTCCTCCCAAGTTTATCAAACAACACAAGTTACTAGACCTATACAAATTATAGGTAAATCACCATATGGATAACAATTGAGGAGTGAATACCCCCACCACAGAGGTCAAGAATACATTCATTTTTTTGTCTTGAAAATACAAAGTTTCAGAGGGAATTAAATTGTACGCAAAAGCAACAAGGGTAACACAAGAGACCACAATGTTGATCAATTAAACAATGATAATCTATAAATAATGGTAAAGAAACCATGTGAAATTCATCAGCTTACAAACATGCCCAATACACACAGAAATCAACTACCTTGTCTCCATCTACTCGAGTTCTTCTTGAGAAAAGAAAAGTCCTTGGTTGGCATTCTATAATCTTTAAAGGCATTCTACAATATTTAAAGTATTGTACCTGAAAGACAAAAGTAGCCTATGTTAATACTAAGTTTAACTCCATCTTTAACTAGTATGATCTAAAATGAATTCTCTTATTTCTCCAATTAGAGGGCATGAAGAAGAAGAAAAAATCAGACATACAATAGAGTTGATCAGATACAAGGTTTGTCACTCCTCATAAGAGCACACTTGCATAAAACATTCTGAAAATGCCTCAATATATTCCCTCTAAAAATGCCTCAATATACAATAGAAGATATTTCATTAATAATTTTAATATTTAAAAAAAGAGTAACAAGAAGGAAGTGTAAAAGATAATAAAGTTACACGTGTAGCAATAGATAAAACTTCTTTTGAATCTCTGAGGAGAAAAAATGAAGCCTGTCATAGTCTAATCCACATTCTCGAAATACCTTGCAATTGAAAAGGAGAAAGAAGAACGCAAAGTTATTTCAAAAAATGCTTACTTAGACAGTAGTTTCAGAACTAGAACACAAATTCTGCTACTACGTGAATAATAATATACATTGTGACATGTCTAGAACTGAATAAATAACTTAAGAAATCAAGATTCAAAACCACGTGGATCTGACATGCACGCACACATCTAGTTAAAATAAGATTAGTAATTTTCTTACTTGCCATAATTTAAGCATACCTTTCCTTTCTGAACTACGTGTTGGATGCACATCAAATGTACATAAAAGTCTTCCTATGATCAATCAATAAAATCATCATCAAAGTAAGGTCCTATTTAGATAAACAACTTAATTACATGCTTATGGTATAAATATTCATGTATAAGTATAAGTGGTTTCAATAACAAAAAGATAAAACAAAGTCAAACTATAAGCTATAAACTATTTTCATAAGCTAATTTAGAGAGCTTATGAAAATAAGTTGAAAAACAATCTAAAGGCATCTCATAACTCATAAGTAGTTTCAATAAGCTCTTCACATAAGTGATTAAATGACATACCATTTGTTTTAGCAATTGCTAAAGCTTCCCTTGATTCCTCAAGGGGTCCACCAGTTACCTGCAACACAACGAAAACACACAATTGATGGAATGTTTAAAGCAGACATCAAAGCCAGCAATGGAATTTATACAACGATTCTGTAGACACCAGCAGCCCAAGCCCCTGTTCAAAACGGTTGGTATTTCAACAACATGACATTGTTTGCCATTGTAGATTCCCTTAAACATGCCATTTGCATTGTAGATTCCCTTATGTTTGTTCATTATAGAAAATTGCATCAGCCTTGCTCTAACAGTTTCTCCTAATGAAACATCTGGAACTTTCTTTACATTGTGCAACTATGGATGATTTGCATTTAGTTAACAAGCAATGTTAATATTCCCACATTTCAAATTTTCAGAAATTATAACTAAGGTACATGTGTAAATCTCATAAACAAGTGAGATTTCTAGACAAATTACAATTTCTATAATTCTTCAGAAAACAATATATATGGAATTAACAAACTAGTTTAGAAGGAATAAAACAGGACCTCCGCACATCATAAGTTTACCATCATTCTTCACAATTAAAAAATCAAAATATAAACATTTTAAAGCGAGAAAGAAAGTGCTAATTCTTGTAATTGACTGATTGTTGCGTAATACATTATCACAATTCTCAAGCTAATGATCATCAGAACTATTAAACAGACAGGAAAAAAATTAACTGCAGGTGTAGTCATTTTACCATCATTCTTCAACTGACTCAATGTAGTTAGAGATATCTGAAATATTTGAAAAAGAGATTGATCCCTGAATGAGCAAGTTACCCTTAGATACTTTGTTATAGGTAAACCAGCATTACCCTGAGACAGGACACAAAAGTTTATGATACACTATATCAGCTTCTTTACAATACATAAGAATCTGGAACTCTTCATTCTATTCGGGCTGCCAAACTCTGAAGATGGGAGGAGAATACATGTGCACTAATCTACACATACTCGTGTTCTCTACCAGATTGATCCTACATTCAACTGTGTTCTCCATGCTGACCAAAATTGCTTTTCTAATTAATTAAATTGACTAGAGATAAAATTTTCTTACTTATACATAAATGGCATTAGTTTGCAAGCCTTGGTGGCTTGATAAAGTATATACTCCTCACAAACCCTTTTCCAACTTCACCTACAGCTTTTAGCACCTTCCATGGGTCATATCCTTCCTCAACCACTTCCCCTTGTTTCCGCTTCTTTGAGAAAGAAAGAAAAGGCAGTGATCAGAAGATCCATTCGCTTTGATTTGTATAGTAAGAATTCATAATATAATATACTTTGCACCAAATCAACGATCAACAATATAAGCACAAATTTTATACCTTGGAAGGACACGATTTCCCCCATGTTAGACCGATGGCATCTCCTCCTAGAGAATCATGCCATAACTTGAATGTGGTGGAACACTCTTTCTACAAGTGATAAGTGAGGAAATCAAGATTAGTAAAGAGAATGCCGCCAGAGTGAAACAAAAACACTATGTTCAAAATCAAACCATTTTCATTGTACTTACCTCTAGATCTTTGATAAAGCATCTTGATGGATCGAAGTCAACCAGCAACTTCTTTTTAAGTTCTTCTGGCCTACCCTTCAAATCTTTAGGCAACAAAAAGGGTTGGAAGCACTTGCTAGCATGTCCTTTAGCAACTTGGGTTCCTGGAACATTTCAAATGAGAATATTATTGGATAAGTTAATCTTGTGAAAGCCAAGATAAAGTGAGAGAAAGGGACAATAATAGTTGCTAGCATACTATAACCGAGACCAATGTCATTCTTGTCTTATATGTTTGGTAGATCTAGAATATGATTGGTTCATGTAATTGTAAATTGTCTTGCTACAAATAAGTATCGATAGGCAAATAAATATCGATATTCCCCTCACTCTTGAACCATTTTATATACTGTACAATTCTGTAAACTACCAGCTATTAGGAACTATACCGTGACCAGCTTCTGATGAGAAGAGAAGCCTTTGAGGATACGCAAGTTTGTCCTTGTGGAGAATAATGATTGCATCATAATTGTTCAAAGGAGTCTGTAAAAGGCACTACCGCAAGATTTGAATAAAGCATTAGCCCCTTGAAAGAAATCTCATTATAATCTACCACTGAAAGTTGAAACAAGTTAAAAATTTAAAAAATAAAATAAAATAAAATGTGTTTAACTTACCTCCCATCTATTTGGACCAATCTCCTCCTGATATGTGAGTTTCCTCAACAAATTTGCACTGCTTTGGGCATATGTCGCTAATCTTTTAAGTTCCTGTTAACAATGCATATACAAACCTCATTATAAATTAGCATGTACTCACTAGATTAATTAAACAGTATTGAAATGTTTACTTAAAGGTTCAAAACAATAGTATATTGCTGAACTTTTACAGAACCCCAACTATTATGGATATTATTACTAGCAATTTATTGTTACTTAAAGACAGACTAGCACTAGCATGCTGAACAATTACAGAATACCGACTGTTGTGAATATTATACCGACTATTACAGATTAATCTTGATTTCCTCACTGACTCAATGAAGTTAGAGATATCTGAAATATTTGAAAACGAGATTGATCCCTGAATGAGTAAGCTACCCTTCGATGCTTTGTTACAGGTAAACCAGCATTAGCCTGAGACAAGACACAAAAGTTTAGCAAACAAAACATAGTTCCAAAACACAGCACGACGTACAAAATACAAAACCTACTCAAAATATTTAATTGTTAGGTTAGGAAAAATTCGATCTGTTCGATTTTTACACAACATATAAACTAAACCTTGCCTTACTTTTCTATCCCCCTCTCTGCCACAGAAACAACAAACCACACCACATTTTCCTATCTTACTGACAGAATTCGACTATCTAATGACCTTTGTGAACATAATCAACTAGCATACAGAAAACATAACTACTCGGCATAATAACTCTTCCATCAGAATAACTTGATATCAACTCCTTCATCAAACATATTCCAGTAGCACTAAGTAATGTCTAACCTAATTCATCTCAGAAATAAGTTGATTCAATATCTTCAAACCAATGGCATAATGACCCGGTGTTGCCTAGATTACAACAACAACAACAACAACAACAACAACAACAACAAAGTGTGAAACGAACTGCTGCAAATCATTCTTATATTTAAGTCCACTAAATCAATTAAGATGAAATCGGTTAAGATCACCTGACTCAAGAAGTTAATTGATTCTTTGACCAAGTCCCGAAATCTGTCATCATCAAACCATCCGAATTTCGTTACTCGACACAAAAGCTGAAATCATGTTACAATAAATAAATAATTCATAGCGCAAATAAAATGAAATCTTGAAATCAATTAGTTAAATCAATTAATTAATTGAATTTAAGCAAACGAAACCTAATTTTTTTTTAAGATTTAACAAAATCGATAAGGAACAAAGACATGATTCAGGATTGAAATTGAACAAACCATAATCACAACCCTAATTCAAAATTCAATTTAATTATCACACCAATTAGATAACGATAATCAAACGAAAATTGCAATTATCAAAGAAATCAATCAAGGTTTATTATAAGTTAATATAATTCAAAAATTCAATTAAAAAAGTACAAAATTGGTTGATAGAAGAGAAGTTACGAACCTTAGAAATAAAACGGTGAAGAACAATGATATGTGCTTCTCATGAGAGCAAGAGGAGTATTTGAGTTTCTCGACAAATCGTTCTGGATTTTCGGTGAGAGTAAGCAAGGTATGTGAATCGATCAAGGTAGAGATGCGTGTTTTTGATCGAGAAATCGCAAGAGTTTCTAAATACTCGGTGAGAGAGTGTTTCCGGAGAGAGAATGGAGCTAGTGTTATTACTATTTTTTATTTTTATATTTATTTTATAAAAGTGGAATATTCTTGAAGAAATTTTTGGATAGAGAAAGGAGCGAGTTTTTTTTAAGAAAAATTAGAATATCTCTTAATAAGTTAGCCTATAATTAACAGTATTAAATCTTACTTTTATAATTTGTGATTAGTGCTGATGCAATTGGTGCAAAATACGGTAGCTAATGTGGCATTTTCTTGTAGTGTCCTTACCAAGTTTGTTCCTTACAGATGTCAATCAAAAAATAATATTCATTATATTGAGAAGGATATCTTTATTATAAACAAAAGAGGACTCTTGACACATTACTTAATTAGTTTAAAAATACTACTACATGAATTGGTATATTTATTATTTAATATTTGAAACAGAGTTTACGAAATTGGTTTTTCTTTTTTAACAAAAATTAGTTTTTTATTTCCCTCTTGTTTTTTGAATCCTGTTCTTTTCTTTCCTTGTAGCACCATATGAGTCTCATAAAAATGTAACAAGAATCGTTGTTTTATATTGTAAACAATATAAAACATATGACTCCATCCTTTGAATCTTACTATGGTTTGGTTTGAAGTGGAGTCTCCCATCTCACGCTATACTTTGTGTTGGTTCTTTTGAAAAGATTAGAATGCTTGTCACTTAAATTATTCTTCTTGAATCTATATATAACAAACACATTCAATGACAGTTTTCAATTACCCTGCAAGCATTTATATTTCAGAGCACAGTTTAATACTATGATTAATACATTAGTTGCCAAAGTCAAGAGAGTGCTTCAAGGATGTGGTGCAATAGCTGCATCTGAAGAAGATGTGAAGCTTTTGGGTGCTGTGGGAAGCCCATTTGTGATGAGAGTTCAAATTGCTTTGGCTTTGAAGGGAATTGATTACAAATTTGTTCCAGAAAACTTGGCCAACAAAAGTGAACTTCTCCTCAAATACAACCCAATTTATAAAAAGATTCCTGTTTTTGTGCACAATGAGAAGCCTATAACAGAATCACTTGTGATTCTTGAGTACATTGATGAGACATGGAAAGAAAATCCAATATTTCCTTCCAATCCTTACGAAAGAGCCACGGCTCGTTTTTGGTCCAAGTTCATAGATGATAAGGTAAGTAACTCTAGTCCATACATCAATACTCTTTATAATATTTTCTAATATATGTAGCTTTGATTTTTGAAATCAGTGTGTGGCTGCTGCATTGAAATCGGTTTTTTTGGTTGATGAGAAAGAACGCAAGAAGGCTAGTGAAGAATTGTCGAATGGTTTACAGTTTTTTGAGGATGAGTTGAAGGACAAATTCTTTGGGGGAGAAGAGATCGGCATTGTGGATATTGCTGCTCTCTTTATCCCTTTACTGCAAGAAGTTGCAGAGTTTCAGTTATTTACCAAAGGGAAATTTCCAAAGCTACACAAATGGAGTCGAGAATTTTACAACCATCCAATAGTTAAAGAAACTATGCCTTCAAAAGAACAACAATTCGCGTATTTCAAAGTTGTCATTGAAAGAGTTGCTGCTCTATCAAAATAGATTGATAACTTGTGAGGCAAGGAAATTTGTAAAAGTGTTGTATGTTAATGTTGTTTGAGATATGCACTATCTTATTAAAATTAAGATTTCAAATAAAATTTAACAGGCCCATACGAGCCAAGCTTAAGCCCAAGTGGCTGAAGGACTATATTTTAAAATGAGTAGTTTATTTATATATTTCTTGCTAATATTATTTTCTGTTTTGGGCTTGACCCATTAGCTTAACCCAATAAGGTCCTTGTATTTAAAGTCAATTCTGGCTGTTGTTGAATTAAGGAATATTTCAGAAATTTTTTTTTTTCTCTTCATAGTTTTTTGTGTGTTCTATGTTGGTAACCCTAGATCTAGAAATATAGTGGTAGAAAACTCCTTATCAATTGGTGCTTTCATCTATTGGATTCATGGCTCCCCCTCCCAAACCTCCCAACCCTAGAGATATCATAGATGAAGCTGTCCAAATAGCTCATGTCCATCTTGACAATGCCATGACTCAAACACAGCAGCAAATGGACGAACGATTTGACAAGACAACTGCAGATCTGGAGCTGATTCAGACCCGTATGGACAATGAAAAACAGATTTCAGATTCCAGATATGAAAACATTATGGCGATGCTTAACAAATTAGCTTCTAAAAAAGAACATCCGAATGTGACCGCTGTTCCAACAACAGCAGCTTCCAGCTCAGGTATTACTCAAGTTCCCATCTCTCTTTCAATACCCATAACCCATACCAGCCCCATCCCTACTGCTGCAAACTCTTTGCAAAATTCCCAAATCATGCAACCACCCTATACCCCCCATGTTGCATTCAGGTTCGCTTTCGAACACCCTTCAGCAGCCAACCATAACCACCGCCCCTTTTCGACCAACACCAACCCATATTCCCCGATTTTTCTCTTCCCCTTTCGTAACTCAAACCAATACCTTACCCCTCTCACCAAACTATAATATTCCCATGTTCCAGCAAATTCCCTACACTCAATTCCATCAAACCCCACCCTTAACAACATTCTGCACCCCCAAATTAGAGCTTCCCATGTTTGACGGATCCAATCCATTAGAATGGTTATTTCAAGCAGATCAATTTTTTGATTTTCATCATGTTCCAGCTGAACATAGACTGTCTATGATGTCATTCTATATGAAAGGTGAAGCTTTGTGTTGGTTTAAATGGATGTACCAAAGTGAGTTGTTAACCGATTGGCCAGCATTTATTAAAGCATTAAAGTTACGCGTTGGACCCTCTACGTATGCTAATCACCAAGCTGAATTATTCAAGTTAAAACAAGTGGGTTCAGTTGTGGAGTACCAAGCAGAATTTGAAAAATTAGGAACTCAAGTTGTTGGGTTATCTCAAGAAGCCATTCTTAATTGTTTCATATCTGGATTAGCCCTTGCTATTCAAAATGAAATTGCTATCCATAAACCAGTTTCTATCTCTCAAGCCATTGGACTAGCTAAATTGATTGAGTCCAAAATCAAAGATGCAAAACCAAAATTTCAAAAACCTGTCCCTAACACCTATCAGCGCCCCACTACTTCATCCAACACACCAGCTACAAATCAACCCTCACCCAAAGACCCACCATCCGTTCCAGCACCTTCAAACCCACCCCCAAAGCTACCTATTCGTCGCCTGTCCAACGCCCAGCTACAAGAGCGGCGTGCCCAAGGGCTGTGTTTCAATTGTGATGACAAGTTCATTCCTGGCCATCGATGCTCATCGGGAAAATTTTTATTGTTAATGGAGGACGATGAGGAAACCATAGCACAAGAAAAAACAGAAACTGTGGAATTGACTGTACCCACAATTGAAACCGATGATACTTATTTCCAGCTATCCCCATAAGCTGTTAGTGGCCATTTTTCCCCAAGACACTCAAGTTTTAAGGTTTAGTGAACGGCTTAGCAGTGACAGTTCTGATTGATACCGGTAGTACCCACAATATTTTACAACCAAGAATAGCCCAACACCTCAAACTCCCAACAAACCCAATCCCTAATTTTTCTATGATGGTTGGTAACGGCTCTAAGTTATCATGCACAGGGCACAGTCCTCAAGTCCCTATCACCTTACAAAACACCTTATTTCTTATTCCATTTCATTTGCTTCCTATTGAAGGTGCAGATGTTGTGCTTGGTATGGAATGGTTAAGAACACTAGGCCCTATCTTGGCTGATTTCTCAATTCCAAAGATCTCTTTCACCTATCAAGAAAAGGATATTACTATCTCAGGTGATCCTAAATCACTACCCACCCACTCATCTTACAACCAAATCTGCCACCTTCTTCATACAGATTCAATTGCTTCCATGCACCTTCTCATTTACCAGCCAGCAACTGAGGATTCGTCCAATAACCCAAAAACAACCACAGACATTCTCAATTCGTTACCCCAATCACTCCCAGCCCAAATCAAGTTCATCCTCAAATCCCATACTGCGGTCTTCAAACAACCCCAAGGACTACCACCTTCTCGCCCACATGATCATCATATTCCCATTGTCCCCAATACTGCCCTAGTTAATGTAAAACCCTATCGCTACCCGCATTCACAAAAAGAGGCAATGACCACTATCATTCGTGATATGCTTCATGAAGGGATCATAAAACCTAGTAACAACCCATATTCCTCACCAGTACTCTTAGTGCGAAAAAAAGATGGTTCTTGGCGTTTTTGCGTTGACTATCGCGCACTTAATGCAGTAACTGTCTGTGACCGTTTCCCCATCCCTACCATTGATGAACTTTTTGATGAGTTGGGTTCTGCCACTATATTTTCTAAGATTGACCTACGATCTGGCTATCACCAAATCAGGGTTGCCACAGAGGACACACACAAAACTGCATTCAGAACGTTTGACGGGCACTATGAGTTTTTGGTTATACCTTTTGGTCTAACTAATGCTCCTAGTTCTTTTCAATCCGCAATGAATGATTTATTATGAGCTTACCTACGTCGGTTTGTTCTTGTTTTCTTTGATGACATTTTAATTTACAGTTCATGCATTTCTGATCATGCTCATCATTTAAAGTTGATTTTAGATTTATTATTATCTAATCAATTTTATGCCAAACTTTCAAAATGTGTTTTTGCGGTTCCTAGTGTTGATTACTTAGGTCATATTATCTCAAGCAAAGGTGTAACCCCAGATCCAGACAAAATTCAAGCAATCATCAATTGGCCGAGACCACGCGCACTCACGACTCTCAGGGGTTTTTTAGGCCTCACCGGGTTTTATCGACGATTTGTTCGTCATTACGCCTCTCTCGCCGCTCCTCTCACCGATTTATTACGTTCCACTAAATTGGTTTGGAGTACATCAGCTGAATTAGCTTTTACAACATTGAAAAAAATAATGACAGAAACTCCAGTCTTGACTCTTCTAGATTTCTCCCAGACTTTTGTGCTCGAGACCGATGCTTCAGCAGTAGCCATTGGAGCTGTTTTGTCTCAACAAGGACATCCCTTGGCTTTCTTCAGCAAAAAGTTGTGCAATCGTCTTCAAGCCTCCTCAATATATGTTCGTGAGATGTACGCCATAACAGAAGTTGTCAAAAAATGGCATCAGTATTTGATTGGCAGACATTTTCATATATATACAGATCAAAAGAGTTTAAAGAATCTCCTAGTTCAAACTATCCAAACTCCAAAACAACAAAAATGGGCTGCAAAACTCCAGGGATTTCACTTTGATATTTTCTACAAACCTGGAAAGTCTAACCAAGTTGCCGATGCGTTAAGTCGTATCAACACTGAAGACGCAGTTCTGTTCATGTCTATCTCCTCACCAATCCCCCTCCTCATTACACAACTCAAGCATTACTACAAAACCGAGCAACAAGGCAAAAATCGAATGAGCAAAGTTCTGAATGATCCAACTTCACATACACTTTTTCAGATTAGGGATGAACTTCTACATTATAAAGACAAGCTTTACATACCTCCTATGCCAGAGTTGCGACAGAATCTCATCCGCGAATATCACTCCACACCATCTGCGGGTCACTCCGGCTTTCAACCCACCTTGGCTCGTCTGTCCTCTTCCTTCTCATGGACTGGAATTTACAGAGACATAGGATTGTTCGGTGTGTCAGCAAAACAAGTATCTCACAACAAAAAAACAAGGTCTTCTCCAACCATTACCAGTTCCTACACAGGTATGGGAAGACATAACGATGGATTTCATAACACATCTACCTGTCTCATTAGGCCACACCGTGATCTGGGTGATTTGCGACAGACTCACAAAGTTTTGCCATTTCATTAGACTCCCTTCCAAGTTTTCAGCAAAGGATCTTGCCTTGCAGTTTTCTGCTGAGTTTTGGCATAACACGGCTTTCCAGAGTTCTCTGGGTATGTCACCCTTTGAAGCTCTCTATGGCCGTCCACCTCCTACTTTTCCTCATTATAGCGCTGGGTCTTCTCTTGTACCAGACGTAGATGCCACACTGCAACAACGTGAAGAACTCATTACTATCATAAAACAGAACTTGGAGCGTAGTAAAAAGAAAATGGAAAAACAAGCCAACTTAAGTCGTCAAGAGTGTACCTTTGCCATTGGAGATCTGGTCTTGCTTCGCCTCCAACCTTACCGTCAAGTTTCCGTTCAGTGTCGACTTTCTCAAAAGCTTGCAAAGAAATACTTTGGCCCCTTTAAAATTCTTCAGCGGGTCAGAAACGTTGCCTACCGCCTGGATTTGCCTTCGTCATCAAAGATCCATCCGGTTGTCCATGTGTCTCAGCTTCGTCGCTTCCACGGTTCAGAACCTTCGTCGCAAGACATTCCACCGGATGTTGGAAGTCACAACCCACTCTCTGATCTAGGAGCTTCCAACGGATCTCCCCATGCACTTCCTCAACCGCACGATGCCCTTGATCTTTACCCCACTACATCTCAGCCATCCACCATTTCCCCATGCAATCCTCTCAAATCTACTTTACCGCCACCTATACTACCTAACCCACCTGCACATGTTGACTTATCCACTCTCCCACGCAAATGCTTGCCAGCTAGCTCCCACTCAGTTTCAATTCAAAACTCTCCCACCCACATCAATTCCAAACCGGACCGTCCCTCTACTTCTTCCAATGGGTCACTCAATTGGGCTTCTTCATTCCAAAGGCCCAAAGCTGTTTCTAAATCCCACCTTGAGGTCAAGGAGTTTCTTGGGCCGGATAGTAATGTTAACAGGCCCATACGAGCCAAGCTTAAGCCCAAGTGGCTGAAGGACTATATTTTAAAATGAGTAGTTTATTTATATATTTCTTGCTAATATTATTTTCTGTTTTGGGCTTGACCCATTAGCTTAACCCAATAGGGTCCTTGTATTTAAAGCCAATTCTGGTTGTTGTTGAATTAAGGAATATTTCAGAAATTTTTGTTTTTCTCTTCATAGTTTTTTGTGTGTTCTATGTTGGTAACCCTAGATCTAGAAATATAGTGGTGGAAAACTCCTTATCATAAAACTTCTATAATTCCTCATGTATCATAATTCATAACTAATGATCCTGTAATATTGTTGACACGTTATTTCAATTACTGAAATCATAGTTGCATGTTTAATTCATAAACAAAAACAGAATTCATTGGTTTTAGGCTGAGTTCAAATTTTATCGTAGTTTTCTTCAACCTTGCTTTAACCTATTAAGAAAATATTGCTTTAGCATGCTCAAAGTGTTTGATGAAGTTCATTCAAACTTAAGTTAGCAAAATTCAATCCAAACATATACAAAAGTATACAGTTAGTATGCACAGACACGCCTTTCCTCTACCTCTCTTGATCAGCACCGATAGTACGGTCACCAGCTCCTCCTAACAGCGACTACCACGAAACCATTTTTATAGTTTGGATCATGAGGGGGTTCATACTAAGGAGAAAGATAAAAAGAGAATATTAATGTCAAGCAATGTCTCCGCAAGATTGCATATGGCGGGCCATTTTAGTGATTGTGAAAGTGTTGAATTCGTCTGGAAAGACCCCCTGTAATGGACATGCAATGAAGGTTAGTTAGGCTAAGCACCCATACAAACCACCTCCCTCCATGACGACCTTCTCATTCTCTGAAACTCCTCTAGTAACTCTAGTAACTGAAGTTAATTAATATTATCTTCAAGTGCATTACATCATTTCTCAAAGGGACGTCATATGGTAAAGATGGATTGCGACACAACATATATTAGACGCAATATGTGGAGAAGGTTCTGCTGCGGCAATAGATCTTTTATGTGCAATCACTCAAGTTGTTAAATTATGGTGGGGGAAGATTCTCAATGAGGCGGGAGAGTTTGTTTCATATACACCCTTGATGATGTTATTAAACACTACTACGAAAAACACATACAATCACAGTTGGCAAAGATATATAATCATGAAGGACCACCTGTTGTTAAGTAGCGTATGGTTGTATATGCGTTATTTACAATCATGGTCTAGTGCCAGTTGTAGACAACTGACACTACTACAAAATACGTCTTCGGTAACACTAATTCTACTACGGTTATGCATTCCACCATTGTAATACCGCAAACTGGATGCGCCTAATATATATTTTATTTTTTGAAAGTTATTTAATCACAGTTGATATAAACAACTGTGGTCATAAAGTAATAGTTACTGTCGTATTCTAAATTTTGATCAAATAATTTATAGTCATCTGGTTTCTCCAATGACCTACAAAGTCAAAGCGGGACCATTTTAACCTTTTTAAATTAGTTATTTTTTTTAGGGCGTATAGTGTTAGTTATTAGGTCTATAAATCTTAATTAAATTCATTTCATGGGGGGTTGTATAGTATTAGTTATTAGGGATATAAATCTTAATTAACTCCATTTAGGAGTGGGTTAAAATTAATCTAATCATTGAGTTTTACTTAATTATTTAATCAATGGGTTTAATTTAATTATTCATTTGGTTTTATTTGATTATTTTATAAATAATGATTGGGCTATTATTTAGTTATCTAACTTAATAATAATTTGGGGTTTTATTTAATCATTTAATTTGATAATGATGGGGTTTTTACCTTATTAATTTTTTAAATAAATTGGGGTTATTCAACTAATTTTATGGTTAATGTTGGGTTTCATTCAATTAAGTTTGTGGATAATTTTGGGTTGTATGTAGGGGTGGCAAAATGGATGGATTGGATGGATATGGATTGGATTGTTAATGGATGGATCAAAACAATTCATTAGTCAATTAACAATCCAATAAAATTTTATTAAAATTATTCAATCTAATCCATCCGTTAAGAGTAAAGCCATCCAATTCATTCATTAACATATTTTCAATTATTTTTATTTTGAAAAACAAACGTTTTTTTTTTATTTTTTAAAAAATCAAAATTTTTTTAATATTTTCAAAAAAACTCACTTTATTTTATTTTTTTGAAAAAATCAATTTTTTTTAATTTTCGAAAATTTTATTTTTTGTATTTTGAAAAAATTGTTTTTTAATATATTTGTAAAAAATTGAATTTTTTGTTTTCGAAAAAAAAATCATTTTTGCATTTACGAAAAAAAAAATTGTATTTTCTGAAAAAAAAATCATTTTTTTGTATTTTCGAGAAAATAATCGATTTTTTGTATTTTCGAAAAAAATCAATTTTTTTCCAGGAAAAATTGACTTTTTGTGTTTTTTAAAAAAGTCGGTATTTTTTTCGGAAAAAAAGTCAGTTTTGTTTGGGAAAATTTGACTTTTTGTATTTTACAAAAAATCGATATTTTAATTTTAAGAAATCAATTTTTTTTTCGAAAAAATTTGTTTTTTTTTTTCGGAAAAAAAATCAGTTTTTTTTTTGAAAAAAATTCAGTTTTTTTAGGAAAATAAATCAATTTTTTTTTAATCCATTATTAATTATTTTTTGAAAAATAAATCTAACGGAGATAAAAATAATCCATTGGATCCTTAAAATATGTTTGATGGATTGAATCAATTCATGCATATAAATGGATGAATTTAATCCAATCTATTAACTTACTTTTTATGTGGTGGATGGATTAGATGGATTTTTTGGTGGATGGATTGGATGGATTTTGCCTTAATAGATCCAATTGCCACCCCTAGATGTATGTTTAGTAAAATGGGTTTATTCAAATTAATTTTATAGTTAAATAAAAAAGGGATTTATTTTAGCTAATTTTGGTATTAATTATATTAATTATATTAATTTTAGTATTAGAAGATAATTAAATTTTATAATTTTCTATTATTAAGAAGGAGGATTGGTTTGTCATTTTTTCTTAATGAGTTTCTAAATTTATTATAGGGATTATAAATCAATATTATTATTATTATTAAGGTTGTTATTTATTAATTGTTTTTTATTTTTATGTTTGTTATTTTAATGTTTTCCGCAGTCAAAATAGTTGACCAAGGGAAGAGCTTCGTCTTCCCTAACTCAAACCCTAAATCAGGGCAGTGAAAATCAAATTGGATCAAATAATTTCTAGTCAAAACTTTCCATTAATTGTTTGAATATGATACAAGAGGAAGAGAAATGTGTTACAATTCCAAACCCTAAATCTAAATTGTAGCTAAATTAAATCTAAAAAAATACACAAAATCAAATTACAAATTTCCTAAAACAAATCTAACATTAATTCCTAAACCTAATTCTAACTCTATATAAACCTAGGCCTAATACAAAATGAGGGGATGAAGAAAAAGAAAACCATAAAAGTGATTGTTGCGCAACACTACCCTTCACAAAAGCTATCACTTCTGAACTTAAGGTTTCTCATCGAAACCTTAAGATCTTCGAGTTAAACTCCAGACAAATCACCTACAAGACAAAGAAAAAGGATTAGAGGGAGAGGGAGAGGGAAAGCAAAATAACAAAAGGAAAGGAACAACTTAATAGGGCCACTGCAGAGGAGGTAATCATCACTTAGCTCCAATATTTATTGTTTATTGCCATGTGTTAATTGTTGTTGCAATACTGGTATTGGTGTGTTTTTTCGCTTGATTTGCGTTTAGGGTTTGATTTAGGGTGTTTCTAGGTTCATGTAAATAGGGTTAGGGTTTATGTAAATGGGGTTAGGGTTCGTTTGGGGAGGGGTAGGGTTCTTCACAGAACCCTTAAGGTTCTTAGGGTTCATAGGGGTTGCTGGGTTTGGTTGAAGGTTTCTAGGTAGGGTTCTTCCCAAGAACCCTAGGGTTCTTAGGGTTCATCTTGAACCTTGAAGAACATGAAGATCTGGGTTTGGGGTGGGGGCTAGGGTTCTTGAAGGTTGAAGATTTCGGTTGAATGTTCACCAGAATCTGAGTTTTAAGGTAGGTTTAGGGTGGTGCGCGGTGGCCAGAGGCCAAACCGGCAAGGGAGAAGAGAAGAGAGAGATGAGAGCGTTAGTTGAGAGAGATAGATAATGAGATAGAGAGAGAGAGAGAGAGAAGAAGAGAAAATGAGCGTGGTCTGAAGGAAGGGGGTTTAAGTACTGCCTCTGAGCATCCACGGATGGTAGCCAAGTGGAATTCCCAGGAGAGTTAGATCATTTGACTCTGCCGGTCAACTGGCAATCCAGTGGGCTCGCGTACACGATAAGTTTCTTTGACTTATCATCTGAGACAGTAGGATTAAAGACGTTGACTGGTATAGTTGATCAATAGTGGGATGTGGCAATCATAGGGAGCCTTAGGATCGAAATCGGACGGACATGGGAGAGTCAATCGTTGACTCTCCCTCACCTGAACTCTGGACGCGTAGACGGGCTCAGACAGTTTTGGGCCTGGCCGCAGCTGCTATTCACACCCCCATTATTAGGCCCAGTTGCTAGTCTAATTTAGGTTACACCTCCCTTGTTTTTTAATCAATTTTTTTAAATTAATTTAATATAATTAGGGTATAATCTAGGATAAATAGGGTTAATTAGGGTCATTAGGGTTTAAATAATTAATTTGTTAAATTTGTTTTGTTTTTATTTATTTATTTGAATTATTTAGTTAAATAATTAGAACATAATTGGGAATTATTTACCTTGGGTTACCTTAAATTGTGAAAGTAACCAATTAAAGGGTTACCTTATAAAAAATGGGTTAATTGATAATTAAGGATTTTATTATGGAATATTGTTTAATTAATAAATAAAGGTTGTATTATTTTGGGGTATCATAAAATTATTTAATTAAGATAAAGATTATCTTATATATTAAAAATTTATTAATTAATAGTTAAAGGGTTATTATAAATAATAGAATGCGTTATATGTTTTCTAAAATAATTGGGATTCATTTCATACAGAATTATTGGTATTTTTTATTCTTTAATTGGAATTGTTTATTAATTAAATAATGGAGTTTATTTTACATGTTTGAATAATTGAGATAATTTTTTATATTTTTGGGATAATGGGGATTACTTCAATTTTGAAATAAAATGTTATTTGGGATGTAATAGCATTATTAAATATTGGGATATTACAAATTTTCATTATTAATGAAGTAAGGTTAATTTTTTTTAATATTTGGGATAGAATGGGGTGGAAACTTTAGCATAAAATTCTTGATCCAAGAGTATAAATATAGGACTAGGGTTAAGGGATAAAAATTTAGGGGTTTCTTTATATAATTTAAGATAAATTATATAATTAGTTTATTTTTCAAAATAAATTAAAATGGATATTTTTTATACAAATTAAATGGGATAAAACTCTTAGGGTTCAAAGAGTATAAAAATTAGGATTGGGATGAGGGATAAAACATGGGGTTTTTTTTAATAAATTATTACAATTAATTTATTTTCTAAATAAATTAAAGGGATTTTTTTTATAAAATCAAGAGATAAAATGGGATATTAGGGATAGAAATGAGATAGAAATTTTGGGATAAAACTCTTAAGATCCGAGAGTATAAACATAGGACTATGAATTGGGGATAAGGGCTTTATAATAAATGTTATATCATTTTTTATAATCAAACCTAAAGGGATATTTTTTTTCTTCAAGGAATAAAAGGGGATAAAGTAATGGGATATTAGGGATAGACTTGAGATAAAAAAAATTGAGGATAGAACTCTAAAAGTCTGAGAGTATAAATAAAGGATTAGAAAAAAGGGATAATGGATAATTATAACTTAAACATAAATGGGTAAGGGATAAAAAACACCAACAAAATAGGGGATAAGGGAGGTGAACTACAGAAACTCTGATCCTTCAAAATTGAGGGTACGTAGGCATAGGGTTGTAAACCCTAGCGAGTACAATAATAATAAAAAATTTAGGATCCCCTTTTATTTTTAAATCATGTTCTTTATATAATAATAAGGATTTTTGTAAATAAAAATAAATAGTCAAACATTCAAGTAGTAAGCAAACATACCCAAGAACTTAAGGAGGATCCTATTGAGTACAATGGAGGTGAGGGGTACCTAACACCTTTCTCCCACCAACCGACTCGCGAACCCTAGTGTCTCACCCTTAGGGATTAGGTTTTCTCATTATTTTCCTGTCCTTAGGACGAATAAAGTATGATGGCAACTCTGTCTTTTTTGTCAGCCGCGACAGTTACAAGTTTCGAATCCTGCCAACTACACTTTTTGCATTTTTTCTATTACAAAAAGCGCGTGTCACTTAAGTTCAAAAATAAATAAATAATTGAACACTATTTAACCACGGTTTTAGTCTACAACCGTTGTAATAATATCTACATTTCACTGCGGTTGTAAATATCAATTGTGATTAAATTTTTTCCTAATAAATCTAAAACAAAATAGATTCATTATTTCCTTCACAACATGCCCTAAGTGAACTAGCGAACCAGCGAACCAAAGGCGACAGCGATAGCAAAATCTTTATCTTCACAATCTTTGTTCATTTGAATCTTCATTCTTGATAATATTCACTATCTTCTTTCTTGGTCTTTTCGAAGGACGGTATATTTCGTGAAAACTTGACTCTCTTCCTCATCTTCCTAATTCTTGATAATCTTCACCATCTTCATTCTTGTTTGATTTTGTGGTATGTTTCTTGCAAAGCTCTTATACTTTTTCCGTATGCTTAAGATTTAGAGTTGTATTATTATACTGAATATGCTTTAGTTTTTCGACATTCTTTAGGTTTAGATTTTATTGTGCTATTCACAATATTGTTTTGATATAAATTTCAGAATTTATTATGGATCGTAGTTGGACGAAAGATGATAGATTAGGTCCGGTATATGAGAAAAGAGTTCTTGAATTTCTTGAATACGCTGATCAAAATCTTCCTGACAATAATGGTATCTTTTATTGTCCTTGTGTTAATTGCGGGAATATAAAGAAAGGTGCAAAGGATGAGATATTCAATCACTTATGTTGTGATGGTATATGTCAAAATTATACAATATGGACATGGCATGGTGAGGTGAAAAAAATCGAAACCATGTGTCACAAAGTCACAAAGTTGAGGAAGATGAATATATGGATGCTCGTCTAGGAGATATGTTCCGTGATATTGGAGAATCTTCTTTTAAGAAAGCCCATATTTATGATACTTTATGTAGTGATAAGAAAACCCCTTTATATAAGGGGTGCACAACTTTTACACGATTTTCTACGGTTTTAAAATTGTTTAATCTGAAAGCAAAAAGTGGGTGGTCAGATAAAAGTTTCACGGAATTGCTTCATTTGCTAAAACAAATGCTACCAGAAGATATTATGTCCATTGGGTTTGGAGTGTATCAAAATACATGCATGCCCTAATGATTGCATATTATACATGAAAGAGTATGAAAATTTTGATCAATGTCCAGAATATGGGGTGTCGCATTACAAGCTGAAGGACAACAATGGTGATAACAATGACAATGACACTGTTAGTAGGAAGAGGCCTCCTGCTAAAGTGTTATGCTACTTGCCAATAATTTCAAGATTCAAGAGAATTTTTGCTAATACAGATGATGCAAAGAATATTAGATGGCATGCAGATGAAAGAAAATGTGATGGAAACATACACCATGAAGATGATTCTTTGCAATGGAAGAAAACTGATTCGTTGTTTCAGGATTTTGGCACTGAGACAAGAAACCTTAGGCTTGGGCTTGCCATCGATGGAACGAACCCCTTTGGTAATATGAGTACTAACCATTCTTCGTAGCATGTTCTTCTCATAATTTACAACCTATCTTCTTGGTTGTGCATGAAGCGTAAGTATATGTCGTTAAGTATGATGATTTCTGGACCACGAGAACCTAGAAATGACATAGATGTTTATCTAAGTCCATTAATTAAAGATCTAAGACTTTTGTGGGATGAAGGCGTTGAAGTTGATGATGCATATTCTGGTGAAAAGTTTAAGATGCGTGCAATGTTATTTTGCACAATCAACGACTTTCTTGCATATGGTAATTTGGCTGGATATAGTGTCAAAGGACACAAAGTCTGTCCTAACTGTGAATCTGGTACATGTTATCACCAACTTGAGTTTGGAGAAAATATTATTTACCTTGGGCATCGAAAATTTCTAAAACCCGACCATTCTTATCGTAGATTGCGGAAGGCTTTTAATGGAGAGCAGGAGTTTGATATCGCTCCAAAACCTTTAACCGGGGATGAAGTTTATCAACAACAGAAACATATTAATGTTGTCCTTGGAAAGAGAGAAAAATAAAAAGGGCAAGTTGTTGAGAAAAATATATGAAAAAAGAGGTATGTGTTCTTTGGTCTTCCATATTGGTCAAGTCTCGATGTAAGACATTGTCTTGATGTGATGTATGTGGAGAAAAATGTGTGTGATAGTTTGATTGGAACACTTCTAAATATTCTAGGCAAGACTAAAGATAGTAAGCAATCTCATCTTGATATGGAGGCGATGGATATATGAAAACAATTGGCTCCAATAGAAAAAGGGAAAAAATCTTATCTGCCTCCGGCTTGTTACACTCTATGTAAAAAGGAAAAGAAAAGTTTTTGCGAGTGTTTGCATGGTATCAAAGTTTTCCAAGGTTACTCATCAAACATCAAGAAACTTGTATCAATGAAAGATCTCAAGTTAATTGGTTTGAAATCTCATGATTGTCATGTCTTGATGCAACAACTTCTACCAGTGGCTATTCGTGCAATCCTATAAAAAAATGTGAGAGTAACTATCACCAGAGTGTGTTTGTTCTTCAATGCCATATGTAATAAAGTTCTTGATTTCAAAAAATTAGATGAATTAGAAGATGAAGTTGCCATAAGCTTGTGTCAATTGGAGATGTATTTTCCTCCATCATTTTTTGACATTATGGTTCACTTACTTGTTCTTCTAGTTAGAGAAATCAGAATTTATGGTCCAGTTTATTTAAGGTGGATGTATCCAATAGAGCGATGCATGAAGATCTTTAAAGGATATACAAAGAATCATCACTGACCGGAAGCTTCGATTGTTGAAAGGTATGTCACAGGAGAAGCTATTGAGTTTTATACAAACTATTTGTCAGAAGCAGAGTCTATAGGAATTCCAAAGTCTCGTCATGCTGACACTGAAGGTAGAGGTATTCAATATTAAGTCAATGGCTAGGGATGTAGTTATTCAAGTACATTTCTATATATTGAATAATCTTGAAGAAGTTCAAACTTATGTGGCTACTCACAAAAGACTTTTGAAGAAAAGATATTCATGAATGAGTGACAAGTTGTTGTTGATCAAGCATAACAAGAAATTCCTAGATTCGTTTAATAAAAGGATACAAAAAGATCATAGTGCATCCTAAATAATTAAATGGTTGTCGTTCATGCCAAAATTTAATGCGATAACTTGGACTGCATATGACATTGGTCATTATACGTTTTGTACAAAATCAAAAGATGATCGTAGTACAATGCAAAATAGTGGGGTTATGGTTGAAGCCAAATCCATGTATTTCTCTAGTTCTAAAGATAAGAATCTAATATTGGCATCTAGTGCGTTCTATGGTGTCATTGAGGAGATTTGGGAGATTGATTATGTTATCTTCAGAGTGCCTTTATTTAAATACATGTGGATTCCCAATAATATTAATGGTGTACAAACTGATGACTTAGGATTCACCTGGGTTGACCTTGGCAAGGAAAATTATATGAATGAACCATTCATCATGGCTTCACAAGAAAAACATGTTTTCTATGTGACCGACCCTTCGGACACATCGGGGAAATGGTCAATCGTTCTCCAAGGAAAAGACATTTGTAGTAGTGATGAGAGTTTTGATATTCCTTCTATTCCTTCCACACAACAAAAGTGCCTACCACTTATGATGAAGTTGATAGAGATGATGAGCATGCTATTCGTATCGATCATAATGAAGGCATATGGGAAAATTAACAAATAATTAGTATTTTATTCTTTATTCATAATTTAATTAATGTAAGTCATTATTTATAAGTAAATTTACTAACAAGTATGATTATTTGAAATTGTAGGTGTTTAAAGTCAATACACCAAGAGACAAAGAAACCAAAACACTATAAGATACAGTTATGTGATGTTATATAATGTTTGTAGGTTGTTTTGTGTCATTTTTCTTTTGATGTAATAATTATACAATGTTTGATTCTTAATCCAATGTATGGATTTGATGTAATACAATACAATTCTTCATTATGATACAATTGGTGTTTCTGTTTTAATTTGGTTCAAAAAAATACAGGTTAAGAAATGAAAATATTTCAAATTTCAGAAAAAATATTTTTAAAAAGCATATAATTTAACGACGGTTGAAATATATGATCGTGGTTTTATAGTGACTGTTGTCCAGAATAATATATTTCACCGAAAGGTGTGCTGGTGAGAATCGAACCTAGGACCTTTAATATATTACAACGATTAGTTATAGCAACTGTGATCATATATAGCACGCTTTCAGGTTTTCTACAATGGTCATAAGACAGTGATTGTAAGTAGTGCATATACAATCACACCCTACGTAACAATGGCAGGTCACACGTGATGTTATCCCTTTTTAAACTGTTGTTGTATATGTTTTCTGCAGTAGTGTGGAATACGTGCTACCTATAACCTTGGTTGTGTTACATAACCATTGTGAAAAGTTTAAAGGTCCTTGGATCAATATAAACAATTATGTACAAAGCTCCAAAACATCGAAACTATCGCAATGCGATTCAATAAAAACACAAATCCCCGACAACGACGCCATTTTGTTGGAGCGGTAAAGCGGCAAGCAACAAAAGTTTTGGAAGTATTTTTTGGGAATTTATCGTGTCCACAGAGATCGGTGCTATTGAACTGTCGTTCGACAATGTAAATGTTAAAGAGTTTGGGTTTAAATTGGTTAAAGTAAAAGCAGAAAAGTAAACATGAACATAAGAAGAATTCATTATTCAGAGAGAAGAAACTTATTCGGTATGCATATAATCCACTCCTCACAAACTTAAACCTATCGACCCGTTATACTAAACCTACAATACTCCTAAATATCATCCAGCATCGCTCACAACAATGTCCATCTCTGGCACACTAGGCTGAGAGAACAACCGTGTTACCCTCGTCGATGCACTCGCACCCGACTCAAAATACGGAGGCATTAAGCTTCGACACCCATAAAGATTGTCAGCTCTAAATCTATCTCTAGCATCCAAAAACTAACAGATAATCATCCTTAATCAAAGTTTGCGATGTTTATCTCTAACACAATGCAAACCCAGAGCATAAAGCAAAAATCAAGAACAATCACTGATAAAGATTTGTAAAGCAAATTAAATACAAAGCCATGGGCGACAAATATACATGAGTTCAAAGTAAACACATATACAACAACCTAACAAAGAAGAAATACACAAAGAAGAAAAGAAATAAACCAAACATCTCGCAGTTTTTCAGAGCCGGTCGATGAGAAATCCACCCCGGATTATCCATGTGCAAGCTTCAATGTTGTTTTCTAAGCTAATCCTACTGATAAATGAGTTTGATGGAGCTGGGAGAAAAAAAAACCCCAAAACCATAACCTAAAAAATGATGAAAATGAACTTATAGTAATTACAAAATCCGTCAAGTTCGTAGTGCGAACTTTTATTTGCAAAGCGAACAATAAAAATAGGCACCTGATGCCTCAGGATCAATTAAACCGCCTCTGCATTTCTGCAAAAGTTCGCAATGCAAACTTTTATTCGCAGAGCGAATATTCGCTAGAAAGTTCACAGTGCGACTGCCTCAAGTCTGGGAACATTCGCTGGGAAGTTCGCAAAGCGAACTTGACAGCACACCAGCCTTTGTTTTGACCATAACTTTTGAACCGTAACTCGGATTGACGCACGGTCGGAGACGTTGGAAAGCTTATTCAATGCCCTTTATGAATATGACAAGATATCCTTGCTTGAATACCTGAAAAAGTAAATGGAAAACAATTAAACTCAATGATATTTACACAATAACACAATATATACACTATAACATAAAGTAAACGTATTTACAAACAAAGTGGGGTTTATTTGAACGATATTAACAAAAAGTATCGATAACTGCAACAAAATTTATATACAAAAATAGCTACAATTTTCACTTATCAAACTCTCCCCAACTTAAACTTGTTTGTCCCTAAACAAGAATCAAGCGAGTCAAAGAAACAGAGTGACAACCAAAGAATCACGAATCAACAGGTTTTGAAAAACGGAAACAAATGAATGGTTCAAATGAAAAACGGTACACACAAAGTAAATACTTACCACTAAACTACGACGATAACATAGTCACGGAACAAATGCAAAATACAAAAATCATGCCAAACATCCTAAAACAATACAAGTTCAAACGTGAATCACACCTTGCAAAAACAATCATCGGTAGATGAAAAACACAAAATGAGGTACTTTTCACTCACACAACAATCTTGCAAACAAAAGACTAAATTATGCATTCATCCAAAAATCATATTGAAAACATAAAAGAAAGAATCACAAGGGCTTTCAAGGTTGTAGCGTGGTCGGGTAAACAAACAAGGGCCAATTTCTAAAGGTAATTAAAACAAAAACTTGCCTAAACCTAAGGGAGTGATCAACTCACAAAGACTCAAACACAAAATTCCAATCAACTTCTTCCAAAATCCCAAGTGTTACACAAAACACATTACTTATTTGGCACAATTATTTGAACTCTTTTTGTTTTCTTTTCTCAAGGATTTCTTTTCTTTTTTCTTTTGTTTCATATTTTTCTCAACCTCATAGAAACCAACCAATGAGTAAACAAACATTCTCTCCCCAACTTGAATTCAACCACATCATCATGTGAATACTCCCTACTTTCTAAGGCAAGGTAAAAATTCATACAACAACACAAAGTTGAGGGTTCAAGAAAAAAACAATCAATCAAAATCCATACAAAAAGTGAATTTAATACTCATAGACAAGCATTAAGTTCAAACAACATGGATAATGATAGAAAGGCACAAATGGGTTACGAATGATCACCCACTCACAAGGTGAATGACTATTTGGTTAAGTAGTTGTGCTCAAAATGAAACAAAATGCCTTGATCCTTTTCATGCTTTCATATAATCAACACAAACAAAAGATTAAGCATAATAAAATCCAGTTAGAACAAGAATGCTGGTACTCCGCGCATATATGAACAATGGAAAGCTACCTCACAAAAAGGATGGGAACTAAAGTGATTCACATCAAGAACAAGTATGCAAAAGGATGAATGGCATGAAAGTTTGTAAAAAGCCTAAGTATCATGAATATGCTAAAGTCTAGAAAGCGATAAACACATACCTTGGACGTGTACAAAACTTAACAATATCATTACCATACATCCGCAAGTTGAAACAATCAAACTTGGAACATCACCTTAAATTTCCTCAAGCTACTCAAAACAAGCTCAATGACAAACACGAGAATTATTAATATAAACATACTAAAAGACCAGGTGAAATTTGATTAAACAAGTTGTAAAGTGAACATTTGAGAATTTTATGAACAATCCGAGTACAACTTGTTTAATGAAAGCTCACCACACTACCTAAGCTAGAATGAAAAAGTAATAACGAAATAAAAAAACGATAAAACATGTTTGTTTTACGTCGTAAGCTGACACCTTTACTGTGCTTAGCTAGTAACTTCCTCTGTTCATGCCATGGTGATGCCTCACCGCGCAAACCAAAAACAAGTGTCCTAACCAAACACTTGAACAAACATTACGGGAACAAAATGTATAAAACACTTGAACAAACATAATGGAAAATAAAAGCAAAACAAGTATCTATACAAGCATATATACAATATAAACAATTATGTAAAAAGCTCCAAAACATCTAAACTATTGCAATGTGATTCAATAAAAACACCAATCCCCGGCAACGACGCCATTTTGTTGGAGCGGTAAAGCGGCAAGCAACAAAAGTTTTGGAAGTACTTTTTCGGGAATTTATCGTGTCCACAAAGATCGGTGCTATTGAACTGTTGTTCGACAATGTAAATGTTAAAGAGTTTGGGTTTAAATTGGTTAAAGTAAAAGCAAAAAATTAAATATGAACATTTAAAGAATTCATTATTCAGTGAGATGAAACTTATCCGGTATGCATATAATCGACTCCTCACAAACTTAAACCTATCGACCAGTTATACTCAACCTACAATACTCCTCAATATCATCAAGCATTGCTTACAACAATGTCCATCCCTGACACACTGGGCTGAGAAAACAACCGTGTTACCCTTGTCGACGCTCTCGCACCCGACTCAAGATACGGAGGCATTAAGCTTTGACACCCATAAAGATTGTTAGCTCTAAATCTATCTATAGCATAAAAAAACTAACATATAATCATCCCTAATCAAAGTTTGCAATGCTTTTCTCTAACACAACGCAAACCCCGAGCATAAAGCAGAAATCAAGGACAATCACCGATAAAGATTTGTAAAGCAAATTAGATACAACACCATGGGCGACAAATATACATGAGTTCAAAGTAAACACATATACAACAACCCAACAAAGAAGAAATACAAAAAGAAGAAAAGAAATAAACTAAACATCTCGCGGTTTGTCAGAGCCGGTCGATGAGAAATCCACCTCGGATCATCCATGTTCAAGCTTCAATATTGTTTTCTAAGCTAATCCTACTGAAAAATGAGTTTGATGGAGTTGGGAGCAAAAAACCCCAAAACCATAATCTAAAAAATGATAAAAAATGAACTTATAGTAATTACAAAATCCGTCAAGTTCGCAGTGCGAACTTTTATTCGCAAAGCGAACATCAAAAATAGGCACCTGATGCCTTAGGAACAGTTAAACTGCCTCTGCATTTCTACTAAAGTTCGATGCGAACTTATATTCGCAAAGAGAATATTCCCTGGAAAGTTCGCAATGCGAAATTTGGTGCCTTTTTCTACTGCCTCAAGTCTGGGAACATTCGCTGGGAAGTTTGCAAAGCGAACTTGACAGCACACCAGCCCTTGTTTTGACCATAACTTTTGTACCGTAACTCGGATTGGCGCATGGTTGGAGGCGTTGGAAAGCTTATTCATTGTTATTTATGAATATGACAAGATATCCTTGCTTGAATACCTGCAAAAATAAATGGAAAACAATTAAACTCAATGATATTTACACAATAACACAATATATACACTACAACATAAAGTAAATGTATTTACAAACAAAACGGGGTTTATTTGAACGATATTAACAAAAAGTATCGATAAGTGAAACAAAACTTATATACTAAAATAGCTACAATTTGCACTTATCAGGCAGTCTTAAATCTTCATGCTTAGTTGAATTCGTGCAGTTCTCAAGCTCTTCATCTAATACAGAATTAATTATATCCAAATTTATTAGGTCTTTCACAATAGCCTCTATATTCCTTATTTTTTCAGGGTTAAGATTTTTTATAAGATCTTCTTATAGACTGGTCCACCAGATGGTTCAACCACAGTAATGTGATCCCTAATAGCTTCAGTTTCCTTGGCTTTGTTCAACCATAACTCCAGGATATTAATAACCTCCTTTGAAGCCTCTATCTCTCGGACAAGTTTTCTCCCACTAGCTTGATCTTGTGACGGGAACAATGCTCGGTATATCTGGTTGATAGGTTGGGTCAATAACAAAAAGCAGCTTGACCAATTGAACCCTCTCCTTAACCCATTGGGGATATGATTCTTCAATTTAAGGGTAATTCCTTTTAAGCTTGTTCTCCCTTACGTGCACCTTTTCCCACACCCTAGTAAAATTTCTGAACACTTCCTCGTTTATGGCATCCCCACTATACAAAACAAGTTCCCTTAGGCCTTCATCCTTTGGCTTTTCCCATATAGAATGTCCCAGTTGTCTCATGGATAGTATGAGGTTATAGTTGATACACCCCTTAGACCTAATGAGAGGTACATTAGGAAAATTTCTGCAGTTGATGATTATCTCTTTAGCCTCCACCTTCTTAGGATACCAAAGGATGGTTTTTTCGTTAAGAGACGTAAGCTTTTGAGCCCAAGAGTGGTAACCCTTGGTCTCTATCCTAAAAATATCCTTGTAAATGTGTGAGGCAAACCATTGGTATAACAAAGGAATGCAGCAACGTAACGACCCTTTCTTCTTGTCATGGCAAATAGTGAGAGTGTAATACACATCAGCTAACAGAATAGGAATCAGATTTGCCTGTTGATTCTTTACATCCCAGAAGACACTAATGGCAGCGGTATCAATAAAATTATCCATATTTGGAAATAGGTCTATCCCAAACATTATTAAGGCTAGCACATCCACAAAAGACCCCCAATTTTCCATATCAGCCAACCCTTGAGTAACCCCTTCCAAGTAACCTCTCCTAAGCCCTTGAACGTCCATATCCTCCTTATAATGAGACAATAGATCTTCGGGAGGTATTCCTAAAGTCACATCTAGGTCCTTAGGCTTTACCTTTTGCCATATACCTTTGTAGGGTCCTTTTCTCTCCTCTTGTCAGTCCAAGTATAGTCCAAATTCTTCCAGCTTGGGAGCTAATTGGAAATCTTTAAAGAGGAAACAACGTAGAGGTGGGTCATAAAATTGTGCAAGAGCAATTATGGCCTCTACCTTCACAGGGACCCCTAAGAGATCAAGGATCTTTTCATACTTACGTGTAAACTTCTTTTGAGAAGAATTAGGCATTAAGTCTCTGAAGTACTTAAGGTTTGCAAATCAGGCATTGGTGCTTTGATGTGAAGGGTTGTCCATTTGTTTGAATTCATCTTCACAATGTACCTACAATAAATTTTGAAATTCCCCAAAAACATGAATATATGCAAAAAAATGCTTGTTTTAATGCATAATGATATGATGACATGGCATTTTATTTGAAGCTTTAAGGTTTGAGGTAAAGGTAATATGCAAGTATGACCTTAACTTAGGTAGGCTTCCTATGATAGGTTAGATCTAAGTTTTGTCTACCCAATCTCATCACTTGTAAGATATACAGTTTTTGGCAGCATAACAGCCCTAGAATTTACAGACTATACCCTTGTTTTACCATGAGAAGGAGCAAGTCTTCCTATGGTAATCCTTCGGGATAAGTCTCATATTGACGGGACCCTAGTAACAACCCTCGTGGGTTGAATACGTAAGGTCGCCATAAGCTTATTAGGGTTCTAGAAGAGGTCCCTAGAGTCATGGATCGAATCCAAAGTCCTATCAAGAAGTAGTGCTAGCCAACTTATGACAAACTATTTGAATTGGTCTACTCTAGGTGGAATTGTCATCAAAGACCCCTCGGGATAAATCCATGGTGGCCAAGACAGGACGACCCCTACTTAAGCTTATTTGTTTTTCTCAAGCCTTAGTTTTAGATTCCACACAAAAGTAATATCCCAGCCACATGATGACAAAATAAATAGTCATGATGAAAAAAAATAACATGTGAACATAATATGATAAAACAATAAAAAATAGAATAATAAACAAAATATCCACAAGCCAACGGCCAAATGACAAAGTCGTCATCATCCTTTATTCATCCTAAGGGACAGGAAAATAATGATAAAACCTAAATCCTAAGGGAGAGACGCTAAGTTCGAGAGTCAGTTAAGTGAGTGGAAGGTGTTAGGCACCACTCACCTCCATTGTACTCAATGGGATCCTCCTTAAGTTCTAGAGTATGTTTACTCACTACTTGAATGTCTTACTATTTACGTTTATTTAAAAAAAAATTATTATTATATAGAGAAGACTTAGATGTAAGAGGGGGACCCTAAGTTTTTTATTATTATTGTACTCGCTAGGGTTTACAACCCTATACCTACATACCCTCAAATTTGAAGGATCCGAATTTCCATAGTTCACTTCCCCTATCCCCTATTTGGTTGGTGTTTTTTTATCCCTTACCCCTTTATATTTAAGTTGTAATTATCCCCTATCCTTTATTCCTAATCATTTATTTATACTCTCGGACTTTTAGAGTTCTATCCCCAAGTTTCTATCCTAATTCTATCCCTTGAAAAGAAGTGAGTTAGATGTTTTTTATCCCTTTATTCCTTTGAATTTGGAAAAAATATCCATTTAGATTTGATTAAAAAATAAAATTTACGATAAAGCTCTTATCCCTTATCCCTAGTCTTATGTTTATACTCTCGGATCTTAAGAGTTTTATCCCAAAATTTCTATCCCATGATATCCCATTATTTATCCCTTTTGAACCCACATCTATCCCTTAATATCCCATGTACCCTTAAATATAAAATAACCTTAATCAATTAATTATAAAACTTGTAATATCCCAAAAATAATCATGTAATTATTTAATAATGCTATAGCATCCCAAAATATGAATGAAATTTTATTCCAAAAATTGAAGTAATCCCCATTATCCTAAAAACATAGAAAAATTCCCAATTAATAAATCCCAACTATTTAACATATATCATCAATCCCATTTATTTAATTTGATCATTTAGAAATCAAAATATAATTAAATTCTCATTATTTAAGAAAATCCAAAATATAAGTTAAATCCCAATAAAACCCAAGTATAAAAGCTTATAATATCCTATACATATCAATAATCCAATTTACTACATCATAGAATATAAAATTCCAAATTTTTTTAAATAAATAATTTCTAATAAATCCCCATATAGAGTAAATCCCAATTATTTGTAAAAATGAATCCCACCATCTAAATAACTTATAAAAACCCTTAATTATTTAATTAAATAATTTTATAATATAAAATAATCCTTAATTTAATTAAAAAAATTTATAATATCCCAAAGATAATAAAATCCTTAATTATTAAACAATATCCCAAACTAAGTAAAGTGACCCTTAATTTATTACACCATATTTATAAAATAGCCATCTAATTATTAAATTAATAAATTTATAATATAAAACATATAAGATAATCCTTATTTTAATTAAACAATTTTATGATATAATAAAACCCTCAATAGCAACAAAGGAGCATGGTTCGGAGGTTCCAAGTTAATTGGAAAAAGGCTGTTGATAGAAAACATTTTAAATCATCAGAATTTTACTATGAAGCTATTGATGATGGAACTAGGGTTCAATGGAGAAACATTATTTGTGGTAACAAGGCCAGACCTAGAGCAGTGTTTTGTTTGTGGATGACTTGTCATAGAAGCCTCCCAACCAAAGATTACTTGATGAAATTTGGTACTGTTACTGATAACAATTGTGTGCTGTGTCAGGGGGGAATTGAAAACATGGACCATTTGTTCTACAATTGTGGAAAGACTAGGATTATTTGGGTTGTTGTTTTGAAGTGGCTGAATTGTCAACATAACCCAACTCATTGGAGTGAGGAATCGAAATGGATTAATGAAAAAGCAAAAGGGAAAGGTTGGAAAGCAGCTTTGTTCAAGATTGCTGCGGCTGAAACCTTATATCATACCTGGAATTATAGAAATAATTTTGTGTTTGGGAATATTTTGGATAGTGAAATGATATTGAAGAATATTATAGATACCATTGTGTATAAAGGGTGGCAAAATGTAAAAATTAGAAAACATTTAGTTGACTATATGATGTAATTAGTCCTTAGGTGGGTTGGATTCTTTGGATCACCTTTTGTACTGAGATGTTTTTTTGAATTAATATATTTCTTTCTTGATTCAAAAAAAAACCCTCAATTATTAACAAAATCCTTAATTTATCAATTAGCCCATTTTGTATTATTTATTTTTACCATTTATGATATCCCAAGGAAAATAACTCCCCATTATATTCTAATTATTTAATCTAAACATAATAAATAAATAAAACAAACTTAAACCTATTAATTATTTAAGTTCTAATGACCTAGACTAACCCTAATTATTCCATAATTTACCCTAATTATAATTATTAACTCAATTATTAAAAATAACTAATTAATTTAAAAAGGAAACAAGTCAGGGGTGTAAAATACTGCAGAGAAGTGCTTTGGGCTGGTGACTGGGGGTGTGGATATCAAGGGCGTTAAGCCCATTACCCATGGATGCCCATCGTGGGTCAACTATTCATGGGGAGAGTCACAACTTTGACTCTCTCTCTCTCTCTCTCTGGAATGTTAGATCGCGTTAACTGAGATTGCGATGGATCGTTTGCTACACGTTGGATCAGCATACTCATAATAGTAATACAAACGGAAGGCCTAGATCTAATGTCTTAGGAAGGTATACGATAGGACAAACACCAATCAGATCGGTCAAACTAAGCGTATTGTGTGGCCATTAGAAGGTCACGCGTCCTTGATCCGGTGCGGGAAAGAAGGAGTATAAACTCCGGGAGCCTATAGGAGCTCCTCATTTTCCCTTTCCATTTCTCTCTCTAAATTTCTCCCACTCTCTCTACTCTCAAATTCCTCTCCGTCTATCTTATCTTCTCCTTCGCCGGTTTAGCCTCCGGCCACCGGGGCACCATCCCAAAACCCACCCTAAAACCCATATTCCAGTGAACATTCAACCGGAATCTTCAACCTTCAAGAACCCTAGCCCCCCAAACCCAGATCTTCATACGGGTCTTCAGGGTTCAAGATGAACCCTAAGAACCCTAAGGTTCTTGGGAAGAACCATAACCCTATCTTCAACCAAACCTAGCAAACCTCATAAATCCTAAGAACCCTAACCCCCCAAATGAACCCTAGGGTTCACAACATGAACCCTAACCCTAAAATTTCCATAAATGCCCCCAAAACAAACCCCAAACACACAAATCTAACCATAACAGTAATGGGTTTACATCATCAACAACATCAATAATTGTAAGCTAAGTAAGTTTACCTTACTTGTCGTGATACTGGTCATACTTTGTCCTATTTCTTCTGTCCTTTTTCTCCTCTTACCTCCTTCTTCTCTTGCCTTTTTTGCAGGTATCGACTGATGAATGCTAAGCTCGGAGGGATTAGGGTTCGAGTTGTTGAACCCTAATTCTCAAAATTTTCAGAGCTCTGGTGAAAGGATGAGGAGTCGCAACAATCCCAAGACTTAGGGTTTCTTTTTTCTTCGTCCCCATTCTGTATTAGGTTTAGGTATTTATAGACTTAGAATTAGGTTCAGAAGTTAATGTTAGATTTGTTTTAGGAAGTTTGTAATCTGATTTTGTATATTTTTTCAGATTTTGATTTGATTTGATTTAGCTCCAATTTAGATTTAGGGTTTGGAATTGTAACACATTTCCATTCCTCTTGTATCAGATTTAAATGATTAATGGAAAGATTTTGTTTTTAGAAAGTTTTTTATCTTATTGGATTTTCACTGCGCTGATTTAGGGTTAGATTGGGGAAGACGAAGACTTCCTCTGGTCAACTACTTTGACTGCAGAAAAAAATAAAAACAAATAAAAACAAATAATAATTAAATAAAAACCTTAATAATAATATTGAATAATAAACCCGGTAATAAACTGCAAAAACTTATTAAGCATAAATGACAAACCAGCCCTCCCCCGCTTATCAAGGCCTAAAACCCGGTAATTAATTTATTGATAATAATGATAATTATCTAACTAACATTCCCTAATTAAATTAATAATGATAATTATCCAAATAACACTCCCTAATCAAATTAACTTAACAATTTAATAATAATAATTATTATTATTATTATTACTAACCTTAATTATAAATTTTAATTAGAATAAAACCCAATCTCCTTAATGACCCACCTTACAACTAATAACTTAAATAAACCCTTAAATTACAATTTCCTCTAAAATAAATAATAAACTTTCCTCTAAAATAAATAATAAAATTTATTTAATCAATTTATTTATCCCCTAACGGTTTAAATTTAATCCTAAATAACTAATACTCTACTAGATTAAATTTAAGGTGAGCCTAAAATGTCAAGATTCCCAAAACCCACAAATGATGAGTATTTGAGACCCCAAAAGACAAGTAATACCCTGGAAATACTAGTTAAGGTAAAGAGGTCAAAATGGTCCCGCTTTGACTTTGTAGGTCATTAGGAGGACCATATGACTGCAAATTATTGGTTAAAATTTAGGGTACGACAATACATATTTTCTATATTGTATATATTTTTCTTTTCCTTCAGGTTTGCTCAAGTGTTGGTTAGGGGTAGCCGTTGGTGAACAACTAGCCCAGAAAAGAAGCAACAAGAAGGAGCGTCTACTTGAAAAAGGTGTCGAGCTAACGACGTAAAACAAGTGCTTATTGGAAGGCAACCCAACTTTTTAAGTGTTTTTTATAGCTTTTCATTTAGTAGTATAGGCATTAAAGAGTGAAAGTGGATGGAAAACTTGAGAAAAGTTTCCATTTTTGAAAAACATGTTGCAACTCTGCTTGCTCAGAACAACCAGAAGGCACTTAGCGCGCTCTGCTGTACCTGTAAAAATATATCATCCCACTTAACCACTTTCACCCAGGTCTTTTACCCATTATTAACTTATTTTGTTATATGTTTAGTAGTTTAATTTAATTTAAAGTTATTAAGTTGTTAGAATATTTTTTTGTGTTTGTCTAAGAAACTTATCTTTAATTGGCTTGAGGAAACATGAAGTGTGATTGTTTCAAGTTTGAATGTATCAATAAGAAAATGCTTTAGTAATGATAAAAGTTTGAAGGAAATTGCATTGTTAAGGTACATGTTTAATGTTTTCTATAACATAGCATGAATATCAAACTTATGCTTTGTACAAATATCATGTCATTCATTCTTGTGCAATACTTGTTCATGTTTGAATCACTTTAGATCATAGCCAAATGTGAGGAAACTTTCCATTGTTCAGTATATGCACAGGAACCCAACAATTCTTGTTTTAACTCGTTTGACTTATGTTTAATCTTGCATTTGGGTTGAATTGTATGAAAGCATAAAAATGATCAAGGCATTTTGTTTGATTTTAAGCACAACCACTTGACCAAAAGTAACCTACCTTGGGAGTGAGTGAGTACCCGTTAACTCCTTTGAACCTTAGTGTCCGAATCTATATTAAATTTAAACCGTGGGATTTTTCCCTTGGACGCGAGGAGTAGTTCGTCATTGATTTTAGATTGGATTCTGAATTTTTTCTTGAGCCTTCAACTATGAAATGTGGTTAGAATTTTTACCCTTGCCTTAGAAAGTTTGGGAGTATTCATATTACAATGATTGGTTGTATTCAAGTTGGGGAGAAAAAGGTGGTTTGCTAAGACGTTGAGAAAGAAAAAGAAAATTTTGGAAAAAGAAAGAAAATAAAAGTGAAAAAGAAAAGAAAAAGAAAAAACATTGAAAAAGAAAAAAATAGAAAAGTTTTGTGTTGATAAGTTGTGTTCATGGGTGTAACAATTGAGCAAACAGAAAAAGGTGAATGAAGTTGTGAATGCTTGAGAATTTAAGAAGTGATCACTCTCATTTGTTTAGGAAATTTTTGTTTTAATTACCTTGAGAAATGACCCTTCTTTGTTAACCAAGCCACACTACAACTCTTGAAAGTCATTTTTGATTTGTGCTTTTATGCTTTCAATATGAGTTTTTTTTTTATGAATGCATAAGTTAATCAAGATGTTAGCAAGATTGTTGGGTGTGAGTCAAGTCCCTCATATTTGTTCTTCATCCATTGATGAAGTTTTGTGTTAGGTGTGATTCATATTTGAAAATGTGTTTCTTTATAATTTTTTACATGTGTTTTGTGCTTAGAATTTATTTCATGATCATGGTGTCATTGTAGTATAGTGGTAAGAATTACTTGGTTGTACTTTTGAAATTTGAACCATGCATTTGCTTTTGTTTCTAAAAACTAGTTTGATCATGAATTTTTAGTAGTTGCTCTTGTTTCTTTAGGTTTGTAAGATTCTTGATTAAGGACAAATAAATTTTTAAGTTGGTGAGAGTTTGATAAGTGCAAAATTATGTTAATTATGTGTGTAGTTTTGTGGCACTTATTGATTCTTTTCAATTGAATTTCTTAGATAAACCTCAACTTTTGTGTACATATTATGTAGTTTGATCATTTGCAACTTATTTTGTAGGTTTGTATGTATTAAAGGAGCTTTAAGCATCAAAGGACATGAGATTTGCTTCTAAAATACAATTTTTGCAATTCTTGAGCGGGCTAAGCGTGGTCCTAGCACGCTTAGAGGACCTAGGCAGTGGGGAAGGCATTTTTGAGTTTTTAATTGGGCTAAGCGCAACCAGGGTGAGCTTAGTGCGATTTGTACTTAGCCCTGATTTTTGTGCTGCAATCAATCCCCCTGGGACTTTTTGTCTTCTGAACTCTTAGCTTTATTAATGGTTTAAATCAAGTACCTTTTGTTTGTGGCTACGAAGTGTGATAGCTGTCAAATTATATCCTTCAGTCATTAAAAACTCATGATTGACCTTTGGGAATTATTTTTTTGGGTAAAATAAAAATCATATTTTGACACCTCATATGTCATTAATTCTTTCCCTTTTTGAGTATAGTAACGATTTCATCTAACAAGCGTGCAAAGTAATGTGCTTTGTTATAAAAGTTATTACTAAGGGTTTTTTATGTGCCTGTTGAGTTTCTATTCGTTTCAACTTTAAACCCTAATTATTTCTAAGTTTTTTCAACTTCTCTTCTCACTCTATTCAAACACCCTTTCACCTCTCACCACTTACAACTCGCAATATCTTGTATCTTTTCAAAACCTTTTCTAAAAAACTCTTATTGTTTTCCTTCATCTATAACCTAAACCAAAAAATGGCTTATTGATAAGTGCAAAATGTACCTATTTTTGTATATAAGTTTTGTTGCGCTTATCGTTACTTTGTGTTAAAATTGGTTGAATAAACCCCACTTGTATGTAAATGTGTATATTTAGTGTATAATCAAGTTTTAGTGTATTTGTGTACCGTTTGATAGTTTTCTACTCATTTTGTAGGTATTGAGGTGTATTTGGAGCATGAGCAATAAAGTGTCGAAGACACGGCTTCAAACGCGCGATTTTGAGCAACTCATCAACGAATAAGGCTCAAAATGAGGATAATAAAAATCACCAATTTGGTTGATATTTATTCATTTTTAGATAGGAAATTGAATAAGCTTTCCAACGCTTCGAACCGGGAGAAAAACGGAGTTACGGTTCTCAAGTTATGGCCGAAACATTTTTCATGACAGTAGGTAGCGCGCTTAGCGGGCTTTTAAGGAGGTTTAAACATTAATGAGGGCGCGCTTAGCGCGGTCTGCGACTTTGACAGCCTTTAAATAGGGGAAAAACACATTTTTTAGGCATGGTTTTTGGGGTTTTTGCTCCCAACTACATCAAACTTCATTTCTTTAGTAGATTAGCTTAGAAAACATCATGAAAGCTTGCATTTGGATGATCCAGAGTCGAATCTCTCGTCGATTGGTGTTGACAAACCAAGAAATGTTTGGTTCCTCTTCTCTCTTCTCTTTGTAATTTCTTCTTTGTTGGGTTTGTATATGTTTTTACTTTGATCTTATGTATATTTGTTGATCATGGTGTTATATTTAATTTGCTTTACAAATCTTTATCGATGATTGTCTCTGATTTTTGCTTTATGCGCGGGGTTTGGGTTATGATAGAGATAAACATCGCAAATCTTGATTAGGGATGATTATCTGTTAGTTTCTGGATGCTAGAGATAGGTTTAGAGCTAACAATCTATTTGGGTGTCGAAGCTTATTGTCTTCCGTATTTCGAGGCTTCGTGCGCGAGAGTGACGAAGATAGTAATACGATTGTTTTCTCTCAGCTCGGTGTGTCAGAGATGACCACTTTTGAGAGCAATGCTAGATGATATTGAGGAGTATTGTAGGTTGACTATAACTGGTCATTAAGTTTAAGTTTGTGACGAGTGGAATATATACATGCTTGATAAGTCTTTTCTCTCTGACGAATGAATTTTCTTGTGTTAATATTTACTTTTCTGTTTTTATGTTTCAAACAATTCTAAACCCAAACTCATTAACATTTAAATTATCGAACGGCAGTTCAGTAGCACCGATCTCTGTGGACACGATAATTCCCAGAAAAATACTTCCAAAACTTTTGTTGCTTGCCCTATACCGCTTCCAACAAAATGGCGTCGTTGCCGGGGATTGGTGTTTTTATTGGATCGCATTGCGATAGTTTCTTTGCTTTTGAGTTTTGTAGATATTGTATATATTGTCTATTTTCACTTGTTTATATTGATACTTGTATATGTTTACCATATTTGTGAATTTTACATGTTTTGCATAATTGTGAATATAGTGTATATATTTGTTTCTCTTCACGTTTGCTAAGTGTTTGGTTAGGTTTCGTCGTCGGTGAGCATTAATCGTGTAAAGAGGCAACTTGGAGAAGTGTGTATAAATAATAGGCGTCGAACTTATGACGTAAAACAAGCATGTTTTATAGTTGTTAGTTTATAATGTTTTTTCTCCCATTCTTTTAGTATGTTTATGGTAGTTCGTGTTAAGGTGTTAAGTTTTGTTTTCCTCAAGCTTGTCGTGTTTAACTTGAGGAAGTTTGTATGTGTAAATATTGTATGTTTTGTAATTGAGTTGTGTAGGTGTTAAGTGGAGGCCTACACCAGAACCTTGTTGCTGTACTGGTTTTTCTGGTTCTGGTGTAGTGCGCTTAGCGCGGGCCTGCGCGCTTAGTGCGCCCTGTTGTGCTGAGTCAGTGAATTCTTTTAATTGTTCACTTGGTTCCCCCTTCTTCCCACTTCCACCAAGGCCTTATATATTAGTAATTTTTAGTAATTTTTCTAATTCTTTTGTTGTTGTTTGGACTCAAATTTTGGTTCGATAGCTTGAAGTCGCATTCGGTGTTTGTCCATTTTTTATCGTTTCAACTTGCGAATGCGTGGTAATGATTTTGTTAAGTTTTGTACACCTCTGAGGTATGTGTTTATCGCTTTCTTGACTTTAGCATATTCATGATACTTAGGCTTTTTACAAACTTGCATGCCATTCATTCTTTTGTATACTTGTTCATGTGTGAATCACTTTAGTTTCCACCATTTTTGTGAGGAAGCCTTCTATTTGTTCATATATGCACGGAGTACCTATATTCTTGTTTTAACTGGATTTTATTATGCTTAATCTTTTGTTTGTGTTGATTATATGAAAGCATGAAAAGGATCAAGGCATTATTGTTTCATTTTGAGCACAACTACCTTAGCCAAACAGTCAATTCACCTTGTGAGTGTGTGAGAATTTGTAACCCCTTTGAGCTTTTTGATCCATGTTTCTATTTGAACTTAATGCTTGTGGATTGAAAAAGAAAAGAAAAAAGAGAAAGATTTGTGAAAGAGAAAAAAAAGAAGAAAAAGAAAAATCCTTGAAAAAGGAAACAAAAAGAGTTTCAATAATTGTGCTAAATAAGTATTGTGTTTTGTGTAACACTCGGGATTTTGGAAGAAGTTTGATTGAAATTTTGTGTTTGAACTTTTGTGAGTTGATCACTCCCTTAGGTTTAGGCAAGTTTTTGTTTCAACTAGCTTTAGAAATTGTCCCTTGTTTGTTTACCCGACCACGCTACAACCTTGAAAAGTCCTTGTGATTCTTGCCTTTGTATGTTCAATTTGAATTGTTGGATGAATGCATAATTTAGTCTTTTGTTTGCATGATTGTGGTGTGAGTGAAAAGTACCTCAGTTTGCATTTTTCATCTACCTATGATTGTTTTTGCTAGGTGTGATTCACATTTGAACTTGTGTTGTTTTAGAATGTTCGGCATGAATTTTTGTATTTTGCATTTGTTTCGTGACTATGTTATCATTGTAGTTTAGTGGTAAGTATTTACTTTGTGTGTACCATTTTCGATTGAACCATTGCATTTGTTTTCCATTTTCAAAACTTGTTGATTCATGATTCTTTGGTTATTGCTTTTGTGTTTTTAATTTTGTTGTCTTTGTTTGAGGACAAACAAATATGTAAGTTGGGGAGAGTTGATAAGTGCAAAATGTACCTATTTTTGTATATAAGTTTTGTTGCACTTATCGTTACTTTGTGTTAAAATTAGTTGAATAAACCCCACTTGTATGTAAATGTGTATATTTAGTGTATAATCAAGTTTTAGTGTATTGTGTACCGTTTGATAGTTTTCTACTCATTTTGTAGGTATTGAGGTGTATTTGGAGCATGAGCAATAAAGTGTCGAAGACACGGCTTCAAACGCGCGATTTTGAGCAACTCATCAACGAATAAGGCTCAAAATGAGGATAATAAAAATCACCAATTTGGTTGATATTTATTCATTGTTAGATAGGAAATTGAATAAGCTTTCCAACGCTTCGAACCGTGCAAAAAACGGAGTTACGGTTCTCAAGTTATGGCCGAAACATTTTTCATGACAGTAGGTAGCGCGCTTAGTGTGCCCAGCCGCGCTTAGCGGGCTTTTAAGACGGTTTAAATATTAATAAGGGCGCGTTTAGCGCGGTCTGCGACTTTGACAGCCTTTAAATAGGGGAAAAACACATTTTTTAGGCATGGCTTTTGAGGTTTTTGCTCCCAACTCCATCAAACTTCATTTCTTTAGTAGATTAGCTTAGAAAACATCATGGAAGCTTGCATTTGGATGATCCGGAGTCGAATATCTCGTCGATTGGTGTTGACAAACCAAGAAATGTTTGGTTCCTTTTTTCTCTTCTCTTTGTAATTTCTTCTTTGTTGGGTTTGTATATGTTTTTACTTTGATCTTATGTATATTTGTTGATCATGGTGTTATATTTAATTTGCTTTACAAATCTTTATCGATGATTGTCTCTGATTTTTGCTTTATGCGCGGGGTTTGGGTTGTGCTAGAGATAAACATCGCAAATCTTGATTAGGGATGATTATCTGTTAGTTTCTGGATGCTAGAGATAGATTTAGAGCTAACAATCTATTAGGGTATCGAAGCTTAATGTCTTCCGTATTTCGAGGCTTCGTGCGTGAGAGTGACGAAGAGAGTAATACGATTGTTTTCTCTCAGATCAGTGTGTCAGAGATGAACACTTTTGAGAGCGATGCTGGATGATATTGAGGAGTATTGTAGGTTGAGTATAACTGGTCGGTAAGTTTAAGTTTGTGACGAGTGGAATATATACATGCTTGATAAGTCTTTTCTCTCTGACGAATGAATTTTCTTGTGTTAATATTTACTTTTCTGTTATTATGTTTCAACTAATTCTAAACCCAAACTCATTAACATTTAAATTGTCGAACGGCAGTTCAGTAGCACCGATCTCTGTGGACACGATAGTTCCCGAAAAAATACTTCCAAAACTTTTATTGCTTGCCCTGTACTGCTTCCAACACTTATAAAACCTTCATAGGTATCGAAAATCTCTTGTCAACTATTAATGAAAAGGTCGTTGTTTTTTAAGAACTAAAGGATCAAAGGTTTAATCTATAAGGAGTTGTCTCTTCTCAATGATGGAACAATTACTTTGACATGCTCTATGGACCCATTTATCTCGTTCTTGTCAAATAATTCTAGATAAATGCTTCTATTAAGATGATCAGACAGGATGCCCTTGGAATCCAGTCAGATGTCTTTGGGTTTCCAATCTTCATTACTTCATCCCTTATTGCTTTTAGCAATAAGGTGTGAAGATAATGAGTTTTGTGTTAAACAGATTAGAAGCAACAACCCCTTATTCTCCATCATACCTATGCGCATTTTTGCCAACCTTAATAAGCCTGCAAGTGCCTCCCCTCTCTCCCATGGAAAAAATATGGCTTCAATAGTTGGTGTCAAACTTCCTACCAAGAGAAAAGGATCGGCATGTGCTTACTTATGATGAAGAGCATCTGTTGTACTTCACCATAACAAGGTTAAAGTTAACCTACCTCTCACCATCTTTAACTTCAAGAAGTTAAAGATCACGGTCTCTCGCGAGGAAATCTGTTTCTTTATTTCTTATGGACGAGTTCTCTCATAACTCTTCTCTGAAGAAGGAATAGTGAAGAAGGTGTAAAAAATTGGCTTAACTGAGACTCTTGTAACCCATTGGAGCTTAAAGCTTGATGTAGTTGAAAGCACTGATGGCCAAAGGCATAAGTCCACAAAGATAACTTCTGGATTTGGACCATCTGTTCCTTAGTACTTTTTCCTTCTTGTCTTCGTCATATTCTTCTCTGAACCTTCTTTTCTTATGTACTTTTATTTTCTTCAGTTCACATCTTGTAATTCATAATGATTTATGAAGTGTTTTTTTTCCGTCTCAATCACCTTTACTCTGTTTTTGGTTTTATCTATATCTTTTTTATTGATGACAAAAGGGGGGTGGTGAGGAATTTGATTTTGATTCATTTTTATCCTAAGATAAAATGGCAAACACTTTAACAATTATAAAAATATTTGTGTTGATTGAAAATAAAAAATTTTCTAATTTTTAAACTCAGTGAGAACTTGCAAACCTCACTATGTGAACTTCTGCTAAGAAAAATTTTGAAAGTCTAAAATTCAAGGAGAGTTTACAATCTTAACTCTGATTTTTAGTTGTTTATTTGTTAAGTCAAAATTGATTATCAAAATTATAATGCTTGTCATCATCAAAAAGGGGAAGATTGTTGGAACAAGTTTGTTCTACATCTAAAATCCTTGAGTTATGATGATAACAAAGTATAAACAATTTTGTACTCTAATAGTTTGCTAAGTGTGCATAATGTGAACAAACCAAAAGCTGGATAAAGCAAAATGTGAACAAGGCAGAAGTTGGATAAAGCAGATTCTGAACTAGTGAGAAATGGGATCAAACAAACTCTGAACAAGACAAAAACTGGATAAAGCAGATTCTAAACTAGTCAGAAACTGAATCAAACAAACTCTGAACAAGGCCGAAGATGAATCTGTTACTGATGCCCCAAGTGACTTGACATCTAGCTTGTTCTTTTATTGGGTGCAATTCTCTTTGAGGGCAGTTTCTTCTTGAGTTTTTCTTCTAGTAGCTTGTCTATTTTATGGCATTGTAGTTCTTTCCTTTTGTAATTTACTTCTTTTATTTTGTTGATTTAACTTTTGATATATTTTGTGACACTTGCATAATCATTTGAACTTTTTTTCATTATTAATATATTATTTTGCATTTTAAAAAAAAGTTTTGCTGTTTTAACACCGTTTTTCCATTCACCATACTAACAATAAATAAAAAACTAAAGTAGGCTAAATTATTAAAAGAAAATAAAACTAAGTAGATTTTGGATATGGATTCAGTGACTTTCCGGTAACTTTAGCACAAATTTGATAGTTTATGACTTTATGGTAAGAAAAAATAATTAATAAATAATATATAAATAAAAGAATAATAAAATACGATAGTGACTTTACTGTTCTAAAGTCACTCAAACGTGACCCGTAGATTTTAGGGACACTAATACGGTCCTGGTGTTAAAAATAATGTCACCACCGTACCTTTTCCCTAAAAAAAGAAAATTAAAATTGAATCAATGTATGGTTGTAGTTACTTCATGTTTCTTGACCATAGGAATATATGATAGAAAGATGTCATTTTCTTTAAATCCAAATATGAATAAATCACAACAATATCCTTAGATTTCAGAGAGAAATCTTATCTCACATTACAAATCATTATTTTGAAATGAAATCCTAACAACCAAAAATCAATGACAGATTATAAAAATAGCTAATGCACATGAAATTCTGAATTCCAGTACTCTATAACATGGTTTATTTTGAAGCATTAAAAAGGCTCTCATAGCGACCTTTGAAAAAGGCAAAAAGAGGTTCTCTAGGAGGCAGACTTTTCTTCACAACTGGATGGTTGAGAAATTCTTGACTCCATTTGTAAAGCTCTGGAAACTTTTCTGCAGTAAACAATTGCAACCCAGATACATCTTGAATCAAAGGAATCCAAAAAGCTATGAACACAGCAGCAATATCCACAAAGTCAATCTCTTCACCTCCAAAGAACTTGTCCTTCAACTCATTCTCAAGGATCAGAAGAGCCTCAGATGATTCTGCAATATTCTTCTCACGCTCTTTCTCATCAACTGTGAAAGCAGATTTGAACGAAGGAGCCACAATCTGAACAGTTCATAAATTATTAGTACTCTATGAACTATTTCAAAGCAACATAGAGAGTACAAAAAACCTACGAGTACGGACACCCCAAACTCGACTGTAACATTGAAGAACAACACCAGTAATAATTTGAAGAAATGAACAAATTAAACATAATCACTAATGTCGCTAAAAAATACACCTATCAAAGAGGAAGTTACCTTGTCATCTATGAACTTGGACCAGAAACGAGCCAAGGCTCTTTTGTGAGGATCAGAAGGCAAAATTGGAATTTGTTTCCATGTTTCATCAATGTATTCAAGAATAACAAGGGATTCTGAAATGGGCTTTTCATTGTGAACAAAAACCGGAACCTTTTTATAAACTGGGTTATATTTGAGAAGAAGTTCACTTTTGTTAGCCAAATTTTCTGGAACAAATTCATATTCAATTCCCTTCAGATTTAGAGCAAGTTGTACTCTGCACACAAATGGGCTCCCAAGAGCTCCCAAGAGTCTCACATCTTCCTGATTTGTAGCCATTGCAGCAATTCAATTTTCTCTATGAATGTAGTAACTATATTATGTGAGTTTGTTTTGGGTTTATTGGTGGTAAGGTTATGTTGTGTTTTATAGAGTTTGGAAGAGTAGTTTAGTCATTTTGAATCCACGCGTTGGCATCTGTCTGAAAGGAAAAGAATTTATGACCTTTCATATCAAGACAGTTGAGAAGAAGTGATGTCACGGGTTACATCACCAATTTATTTATACAAAAATAATTGAATTAAGTGTGATCAACATGACATTTAGTAACTGTATTTCTCTATATAAGTGGGAACAATTTTGACTTGTGTATAATAATTTACATGTGACAGACTAAATGCGATTTTTCAACATTAAAATTTATTCCATTTAAATTATTTATGCATTTGTTTTTCTTGATAAACTTTTAGATATAATTAATCACGAAATATCTTACTTTAATTTAATATTTCATTTTAATTTTATTCAGATGTTTTTATATTTAACTTTTTAAACTATTTTTTTTACAAATTTAGAGTTACGGGTCCGTTTGGTTGGGGGATTTTAGAAGGGAGAAGAGAGGAAGGGAGAGAATATTTTAAATTAAATATGTTTGATTCAATTTTTTATGAGAGATGGGATGAGAGGGTAGGGGAGAAAATATTTTAAGTTAAGTATGTTTGGTTTAATTTTTTATTAGGGAAAGGGAGGGGATGTAATCTGAATCCCTCTTGGAGTAGTTTTTCATTTCCCAAATTAAAGGTTTTTGGAGGGGAGAGAGAAGAGTTATAATAAAATCTATTTTTATTATATTGACATAATAACCCAACATTCAAGTTTAGTTCCTAAAAATATTTTCTTCAAGGTTTGGTCCTCCTAAAGTTTTCAGTTTCTAACTGTAGTCCCTCCCGTTAGTTTTGACTAACGGTGGATGACTTTGCGTGCCACATGTGAAAATTTGTTGCTTGCTTCTTATGCCACGTCAGAAATAATTTAATTCTTCTATTTCTCCTCCACCTTCCTCCTCACATTATCTATCATTCCAATTGCAGAATCCCTTAAACACATACATAAAAACATTATTTTCCTTCTCTTTTTCTCCACTGCTTTCATCCATCACCCATAACTTTCTCGCCATCACCGCAACTCTCCCTTGGTCGCTTTACCTTCTAACCACCACGAGTGTGTCCTCCTCTTGTTAATATCGCCGCCACCATCTCTAACTCGTTTATATAGCTTTCTTGCTTCTGCTTCTTCTGTCTTAATAAACTGAACTAATGTAAATATGAGATATCTTTGCTGGCCAATAAGGATGTTCAGTATACCTTGCATTTGTCCCATAAGGAAGGTAGCAATTCTTCTGAAGTCAATTTTTTTTTGTAGTTTCTTATACATCGCATTAATGAACTTGTCAACCTGCATAGAAGAGCAAAAATATAATTCACACAATAAGTATACAATAATATGAAGGCTATTTAAAGAAGAAAAGAATCAGCTTACCCCAGACAAGCTGGATTTTAACATTTTCCGAAGATCCATCTTATGATAAAGAAACAAATAAAAGCAATATGAAGTAGCGGACCTCCCTGCGAAGAAGCAAGTTTAGAGAACTGCAATAAGCTTTTCTAAGTGGACCCAAGCAATTCTTGTCAAGACTCTGTAAGTGCGTAGGAAGATAATTTAGGTAGAAAACAAAGAATATCACTCAATATACAAATATCAAAGGGATAGTAGGTCCTTCATATTTAAACCTTCAAATGTTGAAGAAGACGAGCATATGTTCTGCACTTGTACCGCAGGTCAGCATGATCTGGCCTCTTCAACTGTCCCCGCTGTTTAGAGTAAGCAGGGAGACAATGTGAAACCAATAGATTCAATCCAAGAAAAGTAACAATTCAGTATTTTATTTATAGAAAATACCTGAGAAAAGTAGCTTTTATCGCTTATCATGAAGTCTACCAAACTAGAAAAGTAATTTCTCAAGAATTCAGAAGCTCTCCTGACAAAAGTAGATTTTAATTTTTCAAGTTCTGCACGCTTCTCTTTAACCTGTAGAACAGGGAGACTGATCAAAACAGATAACTTTTAAGTCACATACATATTTTCCGCAGTACTCTCTGTTTGATCCCAAATTCATATAGAAGTCTCAATTCTCTCCAACCAACCAATTATAACGGTAAAAATTAATGAATAAAAACCATATCCGTGATACATCTCTAACAAATAATACTTCTCTAACAATACAACAAGCACTCAATGTCCCATGAACAAAACTGTCTCCTAAATGGATAAATCATAATTCATAATCAACATGCTTTGGCAGATGATTTAACAAGAGAAAAGAAACAGAGAACATACAGCTTTCATGTTTGCATAAGTAGGGTCAATATTGGGCACTTCAAGACCACGCAAGGCACTAGTCAACCATTCACATGCCTCTACATTTTGCAGCATCTGATCTTCATCAAACGAACCTCCTGTCAAACACGCTGCATACTACACCCACAAAGGCATCATTAAAATAACTAAGCTAGGTATCACGGATATGGTAAGTACATTGAGCTAAAATTAGATAAAATTTACCAATCATAGGCATACCTCAGAAGATCAAAATGAATTAAGCACAATTTGAATGCATTCACAATAGATAAACAAACCAGTTCAATGGATTGATAAGCATATAGAGGCTTACGTAACGACCGTTCAAGCTGTGTGTAAGCGACGACATATTGTTACAAGGCGGTGTATAAATGCTATATGGATCAATGTTTCCTTGCTCAGCAACTGCGAGTCTAAGAGCCTACATACATTGCACTGATGGATGCTGAGATGATCCAAAGTCACATGCAATTCTAGAGTTTTCTCAAACCATGTGTCCACCAGTACTCAAATGTTCCAATATAATCATGATAATCATCAGTAACACCATTTCCAACCTGTTCCAACAGTCATAGAATTTTGATAAGCATTATAGAGTTTTCTTCTTGAACCAAAACACGAGATCCAAGTTGCATCTATGTTAACGTAAAAGATTAACAATCTTACCATAAAGGGGTGATGTTTACTGTAACACCCCAATTTTCATCGCGAATAAATAATACATAAATAAAATCAGAGTAACTAAAAATTTATTTTTCCGACAGAAACAAGGATGCCACATTTTAAAATAAGAATACACACTCCCTGCTCATAAATTTGATACATAGCATAAAATAGGTTACCCTCAATTGGGAAACTTTTCCATATAAAGGTAATACCAAATATATTCAACAATTATATACATAAATAAAATAATCGTTTCCCCGACTCTCGTGTTACGTATCAGAGCAGACACCAAGACCTAAGCAAAGACGAAGATCTAACTCTTCCACTTGCCTCCACGCCTCTAAAGCTGGCAATCTGCACTATGCCATAAAAAGCATATTCCAGCAGAAGGGTGAGAAATATTATCATAATAACGTTGCATATAATTATATATCTCAACATATAATACACATATACCACATTCTCACCACAACTTATCACTGTGCATGTATATATACATATAACACCAAGCATATACCATAAATCAAATACACGGCATAACAATCCGTAATTAACGCATCCTTCACATAGGCATATTCATTCATGCTCAAATACATGTATCACCAATACATCTCAATTCATCACCATTCATTCAACATAAACACATATATTCATGTTTATTCATCAATGCACATATACAAAGATGACCAATGCAAATTATAGAGACCGACTCACGACTCTATGCAAATGCAATGCGGGTACCGACTCATTTCATCTCAAGTTCAATTGAAGAACTTATTGGAACCATCGCTCGTTACTTAGTGTAACTCCCCGTCGGGCATACGATGTTCACTCATTGCTACCACCTCTCAAAAGGCTTACAATGTTTATGGATTGCTCCCACCTCTCAAAAGGCTTACAATCCGATTGCTCCCACCTCTCAAAAGGCTTACAATCGTTTGTAATCATCGCCCCCACCTCTCAAAAGGCTTACGACGTTACAACGGATTCATCTTAGAACCCCACAATGCAAGAAAGCACATCATGATGCTTCACATACAACATGACTCATGGCACTCTTGACATGCATACATATTCACAATATAGTCATGCATTCATCACACACAATCCACATACATTCACATCAATTGTGTCAAACGGCAACCGAACGTTTTCACAAATAACCAAACAATTCGATTTACGGTTTACCGAAAAAGTCGGTTAAAAGTCGGCTAAAAATAATATTTTTCTTCACTAAATCATAGAACATATTTTTAGCTTCACATCCATATAAAGAACACCTCAATTGGATAAACAACGCAAAAGATATGAATATTTCAAAATAACGCAAAAACATAAACCGGAGGTCGGACACAACGAAACGTTTCGAAAATACTGTTCCGATTGGACCAGGTTCAGACCTCAAAACCATTTTTCCTAGAAAGAACATCTCATTAGCTTTCCAACCCTTCGAACGGGGGTCAAAACCGACTTACGGTTCAAGAGATATGAATTTCCAAAGTTTTGCCAAAAACCACAAAATGCCCTGCGGGCTGCTACGGGTTCTGGCATTTTCGTCCGAAAAACCGACCGATTCAATTATTTTCTTCGAAACAAATACACAGTAATCCTTACCAAATATATATCAACGTTTTAGGACCATAAAACGATAATTCTACGACGTTCGATTTTCACCAAAATCTCACATTCTCAAAACCCAAAAATGTCAAAACTCACAATATCAACCGATTTCAACCAAACGAGTTTCTATAATCTCGGCCTAACCTCATACGACTAATCTACGCAAATTATTTCGAATTTCATCCGCGAAAACATCGGTTTCTATCGATTGTGTTCAAATTCAACCTAACCACAAATATCTCTAAAACAACCAAACAATTCCAACACACACCCACATAATCATAAGCATGGATAATATAACAATGTTTCACACCCTTACCCGTTCGATTCGAATCCTAACCGTTGATTTTGATGATTTCTAGCATTTTTCTCACTTTTCTCCTCTTGTTCTTCTTTTCTCTTCTTTCTCACTTTTCTCTCTTTTTCTTTTCCTTTCTATCTTTTCTCTCTCCACTTTCTATTTATATAAAATATCTACTACTCAAATGACCAAAATACCCCTCAGCTCAAATATCTCTCAAACGCTCTCAAAATGCGATATAACATAAACAACGATGAAAAATAATATATTGCCAAATAAAAGTCAAGAATAAAATAATATAATAATAAAATAATCAAATAGACTCGATTAAATAAAATTGACAAAAACTGGGGCGTTACAATTCTCCCCCACTTAGACATTTTCGTCCTCGAAAATATAACCGCTACGAACAACTCCGGATACGACTCTCGCATCCGACCAACAAACTAACATGCCAACAAAAGCACACCACGAATAACACAAACTGACAAACCACCTTGCTAACCGCAGCTACAACAACGACACGACAACGATGGCAACTACAACGACAAGATGCAAAGCCTATACAATGCACTTGACGACCAACTCACAACTCAAGGAAAACCACGATACCAACACACAGGTTCACTCTTGAACCGAAACACAACAAGATCGTTACCCTCACTCTAGGTAACACTCCTTTAACTCCCCACACAGGAATTAGCTACTCGCACTCGAACCAACACGATAGGAACGAGGCAACAACACAAACAAGAACACAAGTTCCACTACACCACATTGTCTCAACAACCTCAACAAAACTAGAATACCAACATCCTTGTCACACAACCTTATTACAACCATGCTACGATTCACCAATCGAACATACAACCAAAACCTCCATCTACATAGTAGCCCATGAAGAATATCTAAACCTTTCACCTAACACTTCCATTCTGAAACGTCCAATGGTCTCAACACTCCTACATGTTTCCAATGTTCAACCTATGAACTCTTACAAGTCCCACACGTAATTACAAAATGTGCCACCTCACACTTCCGCTGCACACTCTGATTACTCGAAACCATCAAGTCTGCCAATCTCACGTCCAAAGTCTAACTCTTTCTCACCTCTGCCAAAAATCACTGTGCACTTTAATATACCCAACCTCGCACTCTGCATGTTAGCTTACACACCAGACACAAGTCTCTGAACTGCTCAAATAATTCTAACTCCCTGACCATCAAAATAGACATGTATAAAACCTTCGACTTAACTCATCTGGCACAACCTTAGCTTTTCCCGAAGGATAATCCAAGCCACATTCATCACTCGTCACAAATTCTAACCATCCTCATCGTCTCATACTCTATTCCTTCAGACCAAACAAGTACTCTAAACTCTTGCGGTTACCAACCCTTCGAACCTAGAACCATAAAGATGATACCTCCAAATATTCCAACACAATACAACCGCGACCAATTCCAAATCCAGAATAGTATAGATCCTTTTATGAATCCTCAATTGTCGTAAAGCATAAGCCACGACTTTACCCTCTTGCATTAACACACTGACTAAACTCATCAAAGACACATCACAATACCTCACAAACAGTTGAACAGAATCACACAGAATCAAAACTGGAGCCGTAGACCATTTCTACTTTAATCCTCTCAAACTTTCCTCACAATGAACACCCAAAGCAAACGACTCACCCTTTGCAAGTCAACCGAAGTAACGAAAACGCTGACTTGGAAAAACCTTCCATAACCTCCGGTAATAACCAACTAAAGTCCAAAAAGCTTCTAATCTCCTTAACTAACTTCGAAACCTCTCATTGTAGAACTGCATCTACTTTTGATGAATCCACAAAAATACCATCCTCAGAAATAACATATCCAAGAAAACTAACCTTTTCAACCAAAATTCTCACTCGAACAACTTAGCATAAAGCTTCGTCTCTTTTCAATACTTGTAATTCAAATCTCACACACTCTACCTGTTCTTCCTCCGAATTTATAACAGATCCAAACGTTCTCAATCAAAGCCCTTACGAACTTATCCAAATAAATATGGAAGATACGATTCCTCTACTCCACAAACATTATAGACGCATTACTAACACCAAACAACATCACTGCACGTTATAATATCCAAACAAACCAAACCTCATCCAAACTTGTCCAGACTCACATACAAGCCTAACCGAGCAAATAACAACCTATTCCGATGATAACAACCATAACCAGTCACATTAAATCGATCAAAGCCTCAACTCACACAATTCACTATCCTTATCAAACGTGCCAAACAATTGTAATTTCACTCCAACTCAATCAAACCATTCCAGTTATCTATCCATGAGAGCGAACGCTTATTCTCAATCGTTACCTTACTCCACTGTCAGTAATCCATACACAAGTTCTTCTCTTAACCGTCTAAATTCCATAAATCCCAACATGTAGCAATAACCAACCAAAAAGAACTCTTAAATATTACATCCATACCTAAAGGTTCTCTCAAAATTTTCCATTAGTGCTCTAAAATTCCAAAGACTTCAAACCTCACCAGAACTCTAAGTTTTCCTTTCCAAAGTCTCAATACCATTATACCCATCATGCTTATTATTCCATTCAATCATCCATCCAGTTTGTTACTAACAATACTGGAGCTCTCTAAGGCGACACACTTGGTCTCACAAATCCCTTTTCTAGTAAGTCTTCCAACCACTCTTTCCATCTGAGTTTCACGTCCTAAAAGTTCTTCTACGTACTTAGCAGATCCAAACCTCAAATCATCACCTTCGTCCAATTTGAGTTCACACTCTACTCTCTGAGAACAACCATTAACGATACCCAATTGTTTTCTCTCAATGACTTCCCAACTGGACCAACATACAAAAACCTCGAATTCGGCTCACCTTCAGATATTAGAATCTTCATCGACTCAACAAAACAATCTGTAACCATTTCCTTAATTCCAAACAATTTATTTCACCCACTATCAAAGCCGGAAAGACACGCCTATTCCATCCAACATAATTTCCGTCTGCTATCAACAAGAGATTAAGGGTGATCAGTTCCTCAATTTGTCAATAGACAGCCGACAATCATAATGGGGCATAAACCATCTTTACCAAACTATAATAGCATTTCTTGCATCCTGTGCGCAAAACTACCTAAGGCACAAATCCTTAGTTGACATAAACCTTACCTCTGCCTTCCTTCCAGAACCGGGAACAACGCTGTCCAAACCACACTTACAATCTTGCAGTCAACGGCACACTGAGCCCACGCTCCACAACAGAAGCAACTTGGAGAAGTTCCAGCTTCTCCCCCACTTATCTCAATCTCACACCTGAAGACAAATGATTACCAAAAACCAGAAAGCACTGACAGTGTTTCACACACATATCACGTACTAAGGAACAAACAACAACGACAGTATTTAACTGTCACACCAACTGACTCAACAACTTGGCCGGACGGACCGACCTGCTCTGATACCACTAATGTAACACCCCAATTCCCATCGCGAATAAATAATACATAAATAAAATCAGAGTAACTAAAAATTTATTTTTCCGACAGAAACAAGGATGCCACATTTTAAAATAAGAATACACACTCCCTGCTCATAAATTTGATACATAGCATAAAATATGTTACCCTCAATTGGGAAACTTTTCCATATAAAGGTAATGCCAAATATATTCAACAATTATATACATAAATAAAATAATCGTTTCCCCGACTCCCGTGCTACGTATCAGAGCAGACACCAAGACCTAAGCAAAGACGAAGATCTAACTCTTCCACTTGCCTCCACGCCTCTAAAGCTGGCAATCTGCACTATGCTATAAAAAGCATATTCCAGCAGAAGGGTGAGAAATATTATCATAATAACGTTGCATATAATTATATATCTCAACATATAATACACATATACCACATTCTCACCACAACTTATCACTGTGCATGTATATATACATATAACACCAAGCATATACCATAAATCAAATACACGGCATAACAATCTGTAATTAACGCATCCTTCACATATGCATATTCATTCATGCTCAAATACATGTATCACCAATACATCTCAATTCATCACCATTCATTCAACATAAACACATATATTCATGTTCATTCATCAATGCACATATACAAAGATGACCAATGCAAATTATAGAGACCGACTCATGACTCTATGCAAATGCAATGCGGTACCGACTTATTTCATCTCAAGTTCAATTGAAGAACTTATTGGAACCATCGCTCGTTACTTAGTGTAACTCCCCGTCGGGCATACGATGTTCACCCATTGCTACCAACTCTCAAAAGGTTGACAATGTTTATGGATTGCTCCCACCTCTCAAAAGGCTTACAATTCGATTGCTCCCACCTCTTAAAAGGCTTACAATCGTTTGTAATCATCGCCCCCACCTCTCAAAAGGCTTACGACGTTACAACGGATTCATCTTAGAACCCCACAATGCAAGAAAGCACATCATGATACTTCACATACAACATGACTCATGGCACTCTTGACATGCATACATATTCACAATATAGTCATGCATTCATCACACACAATCCACATACATTCACATCAATTGTGCCAAACGGCAACCGAACGTTTTCACAAATAACCAAACAATTCGATTTACGGTTTACCGGAAAAGTCGGTTAAAAGTCGGCTAAAAATAACATTTTTCTTCACTAAATCATAGAACATATTTTTAGCTTCACATCCATATAAAGAACACCTCAATCGGATAAACAACGCAAAAGATATGAATATTTCAAAATAACGCAAAAACATAAACCGGAGGCCAGACACAACGAAACGTTTCGAAAATACTGTTCCGATTGGACCAGGTTCAGACCTCAAAACTATTTTTCCTAGAAAGAACATCTCATTAGCTTTCCAACGCTTCGAACGGGGGTCAAAACCGACTTACGGTTCAAGAGATATGAGTTTCCGAAGTTTTGCCAAAAACCACAAAATGCCCTGCGGGCTGCTACGGGTTCTGGCATTTTCGTCCGAAAAACCGACCGATTCAATTATTTTCTTCGAAACAAATACACAGTAATCCTTACCAAATATATATCAACATTTTAGGACCATAAAATGATAATTCTACGACGTTCGATTTTCACCAAAATCTCACATTCTCAAAACCCAAAAATGTCAAAACTCACAATATCAACCGATTTCAACCAAACGAGTTTCTATAATCTCGGCCTAACCTCATACGACTAATCTACGCAATTTATTCCGAATTTCATCCGCGAAAACATCGGTTTCTATCGATTGTGTTCAAATTCAACCTAACCACAAATATCTCTACAACAACCAAACAATTCCAACACACACCCACATAATCATAAGCGTGGATAATATAACAATGTTTCACACCCTTACCCGTTCGATTCGAATCCTAACCGTTGATTTTGATGATTTCTAGCATTTTTCCCACTTTTCTCCTCTTGTTCTTCTTTTCTCTTCTTTCTCACTTTTCTCTCTTTTTCTTTTCCTTTCTATCTTTTCTCTCTCCACTTTCTATTTATATAAAATATCTATTACCCAAATGACCAAAATACCCCTCAGCTCAAATATCTCCCAAACGCTCTCAAAATACGATAAAATATAAACAACGATGAAAAATAATATATTGCCAAATAAAAGTCAAGAATAAAATAATATAATAATAAAATAATCAAATAGACTCGATTAAATAAAACTGACAAAAACTGGGGTGTTACATTTACGTAGAAGATTAACAATCTTACCATGAAAGGTGGTGATAGTTTGTAAAAATGAAAAATGGTTACTTTGGAGTTTTAGCAAGTGTTGTAGTTGTGTAGTAACATGAAAACGATGGTGATGAATAGTGGTTTGTTGGAGGAAAATGAAGCATGGGATCTGCTGGAAATGAAAAGGAAAGGTGACAGACAATTAAAAAGGGTGAGGGAACTATGGAAAGTGGGAGTCTGTGGTGTAACGTGAATGCTTTGTTTATTTGAAAGTTTTGTTTTTTTTCTCTTTTAAAATTCACTAGTCAATGAAATAAAACACAGTTGGCAAGACAAATTTACACATGTGGCACGCCATGTCATCCTCCGTTACTGAAAACTAACGGGAGGGACTACAGTTACAAACGGAAAACTTTAGGAGGACCAAACCTTGAAGAAAATATTTATAGGGACCAAACTTGAATGTTGGGTTATTTTCAGGGACCTATTACTTATTTAACCCTATATTTAATTTTTCACCTTATTATAATTTTTTCATATTTTTTTAACGACAATTTCATATTATTATTATGATTTAAATTTCTTTTGTTTTGTTTTATTCAATTTTATTTATTATTTTGTCTGTAATAATTTAATTAATTTATAAATTATTGTGTTGTATTAAGTATCGATATATAATTGTAGTATATGAGTTATATATTATCTAAAATTTAATTTCAAAAATATTTTATAAAAGTATATGGATTATCAAGATAATAAAATGGTTCATCTGAAGATTGATCCTATAGTGATTTTATGAGATTTATCAATATTTTATTTACACTTTAATATATATTTCCGAGTATTTTAAATATTAAATATTTTGTGTTTGATTATTTATGTTTATGAATTAACAAATTTCTTTTTTTTTTGGTATGTGAATATCATTTTGTTTTTACTTTAGTTAGTAAGAGTGTTATAATATTTTAAGGGTAAAAAAATAAAGTATTTTTAAAACTCCTCTTATCTCCTTGTGAACCAAACATATTTTGGATTCAAACTTCTCCCTCCCCTTCCCTCTCTCTCTTTTGAACCAAACACATATTTAATTAAAATATCTAAGGAAGCCTTCTCTTTTATAAAAGGCTCTGACAAGATGAGTCAATTTTTTTTAAGCAATCAAGGTTAATCTATAGAGATACAAGAGAACCACTGCAATAAAAAATAGATCTTATAAGGAATATCACCTTGCTTAATATTAGATCGAGGTATAAACCATGTTACTCCAATTATTTTATAGGAATCGATGAGAAGATTTTTTTAGGGTCACACTTATAATCCCAGCTACTACAATTATTTATTTTATTTTAAAAATAACCATTATCCCTCGATTCTTCAAATGATCGATTGGTTATTCTTTTTCAATTTGTACCCTCGTTTTTTTCAATTAAACATTAAAGTACATGTTCTCTAGAATGGGCAAGCAAACAATGGAAAATGTCCGTTAAGGACACACTTCGAACCTTGCCAACTGCATTTTTTATTTTATTTCTTTTTCAATTGGTGCCTTTTTTAAATTATAAAAAAAAATCTATTCCTTTGAATGGGCAAGCCAACAGAAAAGAAAACCCTTCTTTATTCTCTCGATTGAGATAGCCAAACAATATGAAATCCCTGTTAATTTTGATTTAAACACAACACTCTACGATCATTCACTTTTGCATTAATAAAATACTTTCTATCCCTATACGAACTTCATCATCTACCTCCAAACTTTGTCTTCTATTATCAAAACTCTATTTATCCATTAAATCAAACTTTAAAATATCATTTCTTTTATAAATGAATCTCGAAACATTATTTCCTCCATTAATGAGTTTCAGAACTCCATCATTTCTTCTCCAACTCGAACGAAGAAAGGAAAGTAAAGAAACAAGCTTATAAAACTCAAAAGAAGGAAACTCGATCACAACTCATTTATTGTTCTTCTTCTTTATGTTTCCGGTACCTTAATGCTTTCTCTTTGCATATAACTTATCAATGTTAGTTTTTTTGTGTTAAGTAAAAGGTTTAATATTATAATTGTTGAGATTGAAGGATTAATGATTCTATTGATTTTTGTTGTTGTTATTGTTGTTTTTGTTGTGTTAAGTAAAAGGTTGTATCTAACCATGCATGTAACTTAGCTATAGTTGTTCTTGTTGTGTTAAATAAAATGTTCAATGTTGTTGTTATTGTTGAGATTAAAGGTTTAACGATTCTATTTATTGTTGTTGTTGTTGTTATTATTTTCGTTATTTTTGTTGTTATTTTAAATAAAAAGATCTAATGTAACCATGCGTGTAACTTAGATATTGTAAATGAAATTTTGACCAATTAAAAAGAGCTCACCTAGAGAAAATGCTTTGTGGAAGATCCTTGTTCACTGCCTAAATTTTGTTGAGCAAACACATGCTTTCTCAACAATCTTTGTTGCTCAAAATCCTCTTTCATTGATACTTTTGGCATGAAATTGCAATCATCATCGGTATCATTTTAGTTTTGATTGTTTGTGATTATGCGTGTACAATGCATTGTTTGATTTATCGTGTGTTTATACATTTTTCCATTATATGAATTTATTTGCATTGTTGTTGTGATTCATTTGGAATAATATGTTGTATTCATATTCGTTCGCTTTGGCTATTTAGTCTTTGTACCTTTGAGAAACCTCTTGACTCATTTACTTATTTGTTGTGTTTATGTTTGTGTCTCTTTTTTAAGCCTAACAATTGGTTTTCAATTAGTATAATAAGTATTGCTTGAGTCATAAGTTATAACACTTGAATGAAGGCTGTAGGGATTATGATTCGAATCATGAAGTCTTGTGAAAGCTAGATTGAAATCAAAGTATAGTGTGATTAAAATCAAAGTAAAGTGTGATTCAAAGGAGAATATGATTCGAATAACAACTCCTTTGAGTAGAATCATGAGGTACACATGACTCGAATTATGACCTCATTTCTTTCTTTCAAACCTTTGATTCAAGTTGATTACTTCTTTAATTTAAATCATTACCTTATAATTTGATAAAAACCTATTGTCAATGTAATTTTAGAGAGTAACATCATAAGTGTGTGTGTGTGTGTGTGTGTGTGCGCGCGCGCGTGTGTGTGTGTGTGTGTGTGTGTTTGTGTGTGTGTGTCTACCTTCTTACACCGAGTCTTAATTTTATTCTCCTTTTTTTCAATGAGAAAGTATGTCACCTTTGAGAGAAGATTTAAAAAAAGTATGAGAAAACACATCTCTTGAACCATTGTTGTCTTCTTGTTGAAGAACAAGAAACCCATAAAAAGTGATAGGATTGATCAATCAAATGATAAAATGATCAATTTATAACAATCACTAAGAACCTAGAAACCTATTTTTTTACCAAGAACCTTGAGAGAACCTAGTGTGTGTTCTTCATTCACCATCACTTAACTCCTTGTTGATGCCTTGTGATTAACCTCCTAGAATATGGATCATATGAGTTCTAGTTGGGTGTAACGACCCATATAATATATATCTAGAATAATATCATACAAGTGTTATATTTGGTACTAACACAATCATAAGTTCCTATTGGCATGATTTACATACTTGACCATTTTACAAAACATAAAAGGGACAACACAAGGTACAAGATATTTAAAGTGCCAAAATAAAATCTAAGATCTGAGTACAATTTATGTCAGTGTACAATATACACAGTGGAAAAACATAATCTAAGTTTCCCATGAAACATCCATGCACGAGTCTTCTTATAAACTAAACCTGCAAACAATAACTAAAAAATAACAACAATAATAGGGTGAGATAATAATCTCAGTGAGTTACCCTACCTTATGGGTGCACTTGGCTCTACAAGGTTCTAAACAAATTCTAACTCAAGTCAAGGGGAAAAGGGAATAAGACTTGAGTTCACCAAAAACTCGCAATGTATGAAAACATGTTTCTTGAGTTCATCAACTCAAACGATCACTAGCTCGGAAACCGTACCAAGGCATCTTTCCCCGTCCGTTCCTACGTCTAGGACTCTCTACATGGGTCATGGATCCTTGTATCATACTTTGACATACGAAAGGATTTGGATTCTAAGGGACTCCTCAACCTTAAGAAACTTCGCTTCATATGGGACTTCCAACCCATTTCAAGCCTTTTACCTGTAGGCTCTATTCGCTTATGTGGACTTAAACCTGTCAAAGTAATGGATTGTACATCCAAAATGAGCTCTACATAAGTATAAACTTTTGGAACAGAAAAAATAGGGGGTTGTTTCCGACTATGTGATAAAATATAACATAACATGATCGTATTCGACAATTACAAGGTGATCACATTCACCTTATTCACACAATAACAACACGTGTTCCATACAATGCATTTCACTCTCAACTATGGTAACCATTCATCCATGACACACACCTAGGTATCATATCGCATGAATGTCACATTATAGTGTTATCTAAGTCATACTTGCAACCTAGTTATCTTTTTAGTCCATTTACCTAGTTATAAGCCTAAGTTTCCTCACTCATCTTCCTATTGTTTTAAGCACGTTATATCACAATCAAAACATCCAATCCATGTATACATCATACACGCAACATATATAGCAATATACAGAAGTAAAACATACTCTACATAAAAAATGCACTTAAGGCATATAGTCACCATTATCTTCTACCTAACATTCTCGGTTAAATTCATGGTCTCACGATAAATAGGACTTTCAGAGTCAAGCTCCTCACCAAATAGGACTTTTGAAACCAAGGTTACTCACCCAATGGGACTTTTGGAGCAAAGTTTCCTCACCAACTATCAAACCAAAACTCATCTTAACAAAGAACCATAAGCAACCATTCACATATAAGAAACGTGCACAAAGCACATAATAATTAGCATAAGGTAACTCATAACATAGTCGAGCTTGCATGTGAAACAATCCAGTCAATTAACAAAACAATCTTCCTAAGTCCTACTACGGTCGTCCGACGAGCAGCCAGCAAGGATGGCTTGCCTTTGGTTCGCCCGGCGAACCCCACTCAAGGGACAGGCATAATAAAAAATGCTGCATGGTCGCCCGACAACTAACTAGTAAGAAGCTTGCTTTCGATTCGCCAAGGCTCTCCCTATAATGATGACAGAAATCATCTCGTCTCGAGCTCGCCCGACGCTCAAGAAGAATCCAGAATCTACATAACGCGAAAATGAAGGCAACCTTGGCCAAAACCCCAACCCATATAACCAAAACATATCCAAACACTCACTTAAGCTTGTTATAACATTATTAAGCATGTAATTCACCACAATCATTATATAACAACATTCATTTCACAATTTGACTTGTTTTTCACACAAAAACCTAATTCTTACACAATACTAGATAACTAACAGTCTGCGTAGAAACACGATTATCCACCGGAGTTCCCACTAACCAAACGATACAAGAACTTTACTAAAATCCATTAGTATAATAACTTCCTTGCTAACACACCAACGTTTAGAATAGGTTTAACACTCTCATGGCGGTAGATATGCAGGAGTTATATGACAACAACCATAAATGTAAACAACCTTCAAATTCATCTTGAGCTCGAAGCAATTTATCTAAGTAGCTTGAAAACTTTCGGTTCAGGTTACTACATTCCATATCAATTCCTCTTATGGGGTTCTGACTCATTCAAGGTTTCTGCTGACAGGAAATCTCAACCAATAACAGAATACACCATCAACGAACTTCAATCATTCGCGATTCACCACTATAAAACTTAAGACATCCAGAACGTAATTGTGAGCTTCCATACCACCCATTGATTTATACACAACGCTTCACACACATTTAAAGATAACATCGCACACCCCGTCTAAATCCATTCCTCTTAATTGTCCTGTTCCATTTCCCGCAACTCCAGTTCGTATTCCCTTTCATAAACGATACAAGTTTCATGATTAACTTTGGAAATATCTGATTCCCATTCTTACGTGGAAGGATAACTTACAAATCCTTTCAATAGGTTAAGATAACACGACATACCTTAGGTTCCACTCTCATGGGATCTACCTCTGACACCATGTGTAACACCCCAAATTTATTAGAATATTTATTCGATTTATTTAAATATAATATTTGTGAATTTTAGGTGAATTTTGATGGTTTGTGTCGATGTTAGTATTTTGGTGGAGTTTTGGTTATTTTAATTAAATAATAGTATATAATATGAATATATTAGTATTATTATTAATTTAAAATAATATTAGAGGAATTAAGGGCAAGATGGACTTTTGAGGAGGATTAGTGAGGGTATATTGGGGAAAGCCCATTTTGGAAGCCCATGGGTTTAACAAAAAGGAATTGGGAAGAATAGGATTCATTTGGTTAGATCGTGAAAAGAAGGGAAAAGTGCAGAGCTCTGAGGAAAGAAGGAAAGGCGAGGATTCAAGAAGGTTTCTGAAAAATTGGTAGAGAAAGTTTCGAATCGAAAATCTAAGGTATGGGGAGTATTGCCTTTCATTGTTTTCAATATAGGAAGTGACGTGTTTAAAGTGGATTTTGAGGTTTTTGGGGTTTTTGAAGGGTTTATGAGTTATTTGATGATTTAGGGGTATTTCTGAGGATCGATGATGGATTATTAAGGTTTGAATTGATTCGGGTAAAAATAAGCCTTCGAGGCTAAACCTTTTTAATGATATGTGGGATCTTGTAGGATAAAGGGATATATGGGGTTTATGGGAACCTTGAGAGTTTGTGAAGGTTTAGGTGATTTTGAGTTAGGATAGTGGAATTAATCGACCTAAATGTCGTAGGTTTTATGCCTTTGATTTGCCATGATGTCTTGGAAATGTTTTGGGGATGTTTTGGGTGAACTGAGGTTGAATTCGTAAGGTGTTTTGGGTTTGTTTTGCTACTGATGTGCAGCAGAGATTTCCTGAAATCGCAGGTTCGCAAAGCGAACCATTCCTTCGCAAGGCGAACACTCGCCCAGACTCGCAAAGCGAGCAGCGCAGTGAATGCGTGATGTTTGTGTGATGATACTGTGTTGAACTCTGGGAAGTGACTTTTGGGGCTCGCAAAGCGAACGTCCCAGCGAAGGGCTTCGCCAAGCGAATAGAGGTAGCGAGGAGAGGCAGAAGGGGGAACTCTCTGGTTTTTGTGTGGAATATTGGGGTTCACTGGAGTTTTCAAAGCGAGCGTCCTAGCGAACATCTCGCAAGGCGAACGTTGTAGTGAATGTCTGTTGTTCGCGAATTGTTTTATGTTTCTTGAGCTGTTTTAATGTTTTGATGATTTGACTTTTCTGATGAATTTCCCTGATGTTATTGATAATCATATGATGATGATTTCATGATGTTTGATGATTAATTAATTATATGAATTACCGTGATGTATATTGATGATTATGAGTTGTTATATATGATGTTTGATGATTGAAGTGATGATATGAATTACCAAGAGTGTACTGATGATTATGAGCTGTTTATACCTGATGTTTGATGATTAAATACTGATGTGAATTAGCATGAGCTATGTTGATGATGATTAGATGTTGATGCATGATATTTTGATGAATAAATGACGATATGACGAATATGATATTTTAATGAATGATGATGCACGTGATGACCTTATTGATGATGATGATTACGACGTTGTGCATCATGCATTCATAGCATATTTTGATGATGATGTTAGGACTTTGGTCCAGTGATGATGATGTTAGACTTTGGTCTATTGTGGCTTCCATCCCATTGTGTGCATATGAAGTGGTTTATGACGTGCTCCGGTTCTTGTGTGGAACCGATCCTAATGACGGGGATCTTTGGAGGGTGATGGCCTAAGTGTCCATCAATTGTGATGATTGGTACCACATGCATGAGTTTTGTTGTGCATTGCATTTATGTGGCATATTATTGTGATTTATGATGTCGTGCTTTGATGTTTGCATGTGATGACTTTGATGATGCTGTATATGATGATGACGCCATTTTTATGCATATCCTATTTTATATTGATTATAATGAATTGTATTACTCACCCTGCCTGTTCAAATGTTTCCTCCATGTGGGTAACGTGTAGGTGATCAGGATTAGCCGTGGATGCTTTGAGGAACTTTTGAAGTATTATTTGCTTTTGGTCGATGTAGAGGGTCTTATTCTGAGAGTGTAACATCGGGTTGGGTCGTTGAGTCGAACCATGTTGATTTTTATTTGGCTGTTATTTTGTTGTTATTTTGATGATTATGGTTTTGTTTCAAAAAACCTTTTGTGGGATTTTGTGTTTATGGTGGTTCTGCTGCCTTTTGAAGGCTTTTGAGTTATTTTGAGGAAAACCCGTTGTTTACGGAGCAATTTTGTAAATTTGAAGTTAATGAGAAATGTGCACCCTTTGAGGTGATTCTGATTTTACTATGATAATTTATGTAATTTGCCGTGTATAATTGTGGGGATAGAAAAGAGTGTTACATTAGTGGTATCAGAGCAGGTCGGTCCGTCCGGCCAGGTTGTCTAATGTTGTCTAGTCCCTAGTGTGCGACATGTGTGTGAAAACACTGTCGATGCTTGTTTTATTTTCCATTTGCAGATTGGGAATGAAACAAGTAGGGGAGAAGATGGTGATTCTCCAAGATGCTTCGAGTGTGGAGCGATGGCTAAGTGTGGTGTTGGACGCTATGATAGTTTGGTGAGATAGTTTGTGCCGCCTCATGATAGTCGGCTGTTATTGAAAAATTGAGGAACTGATCACCCTTAATCTCTTATTGATAATAGACGGAATCATGTTGGATGGGATAGACGTGTCTTACGAGCTTAAGTGGTGTGCGCAGTGAATTGTTTGGAGTTATGCCAAGTTCTTACAGATGGTTTTGATGAGTCGATGCAGGATGGTGCTGAGATGTTATGTTGAGGGCAACCTTGAGTATTAGTGAAGGTGGAAAAGCTTGTGTTTTGCTTTTGTTTGTGAAATTTCTGAAGTGTTTCTTGATGACGTAAGTGATTGGCCTCCAGAGCGTGAGGTAGAGGTTGTGGCGAATTTGATTCCAGGTATGAGTCCGGTGTCAATGGCTCCTTACCGGATGTCTACATCTGAGTTGGGAGAATTGAAGAAGCAATTGGAAGAGTTATTTGGGATGAAGTTTGTTCGACTGAGTGTTTCTCCGTGGGTGCTCCTGTGTTATCCGTGGAGAAGAAAAATGGTACTACGAGATTGTGTGTGAATTATAGACGATTGAATAAAGTGACGATCAAGGATAAGTATCCATTTTCGAGGACTGATGATTTGATGGATCAATTGGTGGATGCTGGTGTTTTAGCAAGATTGATTTGAGGTCTGGTTATCATCAGATTCGTGTTAAGCCTGCTGATACTCCAAATAAAGCTTTCAGGATGAGGTGTGGTGTTCATGTAGTATATGAATCGAATTTTTCATGAGTATTTGGATAAGTTTATAGCGGATTTTGTTGGCGATATTCTGATGTACTCTAAATCTGAAGGAGAACATGCTGAGCATTTGAGGATTGTGTTGCAAGTGTTGAAAGATAATAAGTTGTATGTGAAATTGTCGAAGTGTGGGTTTTCGTTGAGGGAAGTGAGTTTCCTTGGCCAAGAGATTTAAAGGGGTGGAATTGATGTCGATCCTTCCAAGTTTAATGTTGTGTTGCAGTGGGAGACTCCAAAGTCTGCTACTGAGATACGAAGTTTTTTGGGGTTGGCGGGTTATTACCGCAAGTGTATCGAGGGTTTTTCTAAGTTGGCTTTACCTTTGACTCAGTTGACTTGAAAGGGTCAAGCTTTTGTGTGGGATGTAGCTTGTGAAGAGAGTTTGTTGAATTGAAGGAGAGGTGGATGACCGCTCCAGTGTTGATTTTGCCTAATCCGAGCGAATCTTTTGTGGTGTATGGTGATGCGTCAAAGATGGGTCTTAGTGGAGTATTGATGCAGAATGGAAAAGTTGTTGCATATGCTTCGAGACAATTGCGAGTTCATGAGAGGAATTATCCTACACATGACTTGGAATTGGCCGTTGTGGTATTTTTGTGTTGAAGATTTGGAGACATTATCTGGTTGGCTCTAAGTTTGAAGTGTTCGGTGATCATGAGAATTTGAAGTGCTTGTTCGTTCAGAAAGAAATAAATATGAGGCAGAGAAGGTGGTTAGAGTTGTTGAAGGATTTCTATTTTGATTTGAGTTCTCATCCAGGCATAGCAAAAGTAGTGGCCGATGCATTGAGCAGGAAGTGATTGCAGATGTCAATGATTATGGTGAAAGAGTTGGAATTAATTGAGCAATTCTGAGACTTGAGTTGGTGTGTGAAGAGACTCCTGGCAGTCTGAAGTTAAGAATGTTGAAGTTGACTAGTGGCATTCTAGAAGAGATCAGAGTGGAACAACAATCGGACTTGAAGTTAGTTAACCAGTTGATTTTGAGCAACCAAGGTAACGGAGGAGAATTCCGGATCGACGAGGATGGTGTGATGAGGTTTCGAGATAGAGTATGTGTTCCAGATGTTCCCGAAATTAAGAAGAGCATTCTTGAAGAAGGACATCAAAGTAGGTTGAGTATTCATCCCGGTGCTACGAAGAAGTACCAGAATTTGAAAAAGTTGTTTTGGTGGCCAAGTATGAAGGAGGATATTGCGGAGTTTGTTTATGCGTATTTGACTTGTCAGAAGACGAAGATTGAGCATCAGAAGCCTTTAGGTATGATGCAGCCGTTGAGAATTCCAGAATGGAAGTGGGATAGTATTTCCATGGATTTTGTGGTGGGATTGCCGAAGACTGCTAAGGGAAATGATTCCATTTGGGTGATTATTGATAGATTAACTAAATCGGCTCATTTCTTGCCGATTAAGATTAATCATTTTATGTAGAAGTTAGCCGAGATATACATTGAGGAGATTGTGAAGTTGCATGGGATACCTTCGAGTATTGTGTCGGATAGAGATCCGAGATTTACATCGAGGTTCTGGAAGACATGGAGGACTATCCAGTCTTTAGAGGATTTGCTGAGAGCTTGTGTGTTGGATCAAGGTGGATCGTGGGATAGTCATTTGTCATTTACGACAATAGTTTTCATGCTAGTAATGGGATCACACTGTATGAAGCCTTGTGCGGAAGGTGTGACGCCCCCAATCTATACCCCCAATAACATGCAATTAAAGCACTAAAAGAAAATTCGAAATTTCGTCAGAGTACATTAGAATTCGCGGCATAGAAAGGGAGAAATCACATCAACTGTAACAAAACATAGCATACAACACCTGCTCATTTAGATATGCAACGTGGGGTAGCAAATCATACCGAGGAAACTCCATTCCTTACACCCATTTTTCAGAAATTAGAATTAAAGCGGAAAGATCTAAAATCTGAATAACACATATACATATATACATATAAACATGTCTGTCATACATCCAGTTATACATATACAACCAAAATATATCATCAGATATACAAAATAATCGCAAACGGCCACCCTAGCTACCCGGAGTCACATATCAGAGCCGACCGACAAAAGAATGAAGACGCAAAGCTTCACAAAAAGAATACCTCCAGCAACTCTAATCTGCAACGCCTCATAGAGCGTTATAAAATAGCAGAAGGGTGAGAAAAACAACCATAATATAATTGCATAACATTATATATTAACACAAAAATACACGAGTAACATATTCTCACCACCAAAGCACACAGATCAATTATAACAACACACAGTACAATTCTCACGTATCATATATCACAGCACATCAATCATTCACATCACAATAACACATATTCCATCTCATTAAATCACATTCACAATTTCATACACAAATGACTCATGATGAATGCAAATGCACAGAGACCGACACCACGACTCTATGCACATGCCATGCGGTACCGACTTCCTTTGTCACGTCATGTCACGTCATTAGTCCACTCAGGAACTATTGGAACCATCGCTCGTTACTGAGAATCTCAAGTAACTCCCCGTCGGGCCTACGATGTTCACCCGTCGCTTTAGGTCCTCAGGCATCGCCTCATATTTTCGAGGCACACGACGTTAAGGATTGCTTTAAGTCTCCAAAGGAGCCCACAATCGTCTATACCCATCTCTTTAAGTCCTCAGGCATCGCCTCATATTTTCGAGGCACACGATGTTATAGCATATTCCCCTCGGGAATCAAACCGTCACTCAGGACGTTTCCACAATGCACATTATGATGCTTGGCATACAATGACTCATGACATTCACATTGTATACATACACCCATTCATAATCATGCATATATCATCAAATACCACACTTATCATTTTCTTGCCTTTCGGCCACAAATCATCATCACAACAGCACATAAGGCATACACATTCAAAGCACAAACATATAACATAATACACGTCAAATACGCACCATTAAAACGACAAAAGTCGAGATTCGACACTATTCATATTTTCCGACAAAATTTAATCGGCTAATAATTCTCAAAACCTCATAATCACAAAGTACGACTCGATACCTTTCCAACGACACCAAGAATACAACAATCGAATAATCGGAACCAAAGTTACGGACAAAACCGAAAAACAACATTTTAAAAAATCACATTTTTGCAATTCTCCTGTCCATACGCGTACCACCACTATCCATAGGCGTATTGACAGAACAAATTTCCTTCACAAAATCACGTTGCCAAAAACCATACGCGTATGCACCTCGCCCTTACGCGTAGCACCCGAAGGCCGTGAAAACACGCATTTCATACGCGTAATGCCCCAAAAACAACACAATGCTACGCGTAACGCCTGGGCCCATACGCGTATTGGCAAGTCCCTTACGCGTATTGCCAGGACAAACCCAGAAAAATTCTGCAGAACAATTTATGCGTTTTCCAAATCCAATCAACCAATTTTTCACCTAAAACTCAGAAAATGACCAATTTGAATTGCAATAACACCCAACCAACATGTATAGACAATCTAAAACACAATCAACACAAGTTTTGACACATTCAAATCAATTCCTAATCAATTATACCAAATATGGGTTTTTACTCAATTTACTCCAATTCATCCAAAATTAACAACAAACACGCATACATAATCGTATACAATCATAGAATAATCGAGTTTCGCACCCTTACCCGATTAATCGATTCCTAGAACTTGTTCTCTTTGATTTCCCAAGCTTTTTCTCCAATTTCTCTCTTCTCCTCTTTTCTTCTCTTTTTCCTTCTTTCTTCTTTCTTTCTCTCTATTTTTCTTTCCCTTTTCTTTTCTATTTTCTTTTCTTTCTTACTAACTTAACAATTATCTATGAAATGCCCAAAATACCCCCACACTCAAATATCTCGCAAATGTTCCCGAAACGCGATAAAATATAATCACGACTAAAAATAACATATTTTCACACAAAAGTCGAAAATAAAATAAATAATAATAAAATAATCAAAAAGACTCAATAAAAATAAAACTGGCAAAACTGGGGCGTTACAACTCTCCCCCACTTAGAAATTTTCGTCCTCGAAAATATTACCTGACACAAACAACTCTGGATACGACTCCCGCATCCTACTCCCCAACTCCCACATCAAATTTCCCTCAGCAGCGCCTCCCCACGCCACTTTCACAAGTGCAATCTCTTTGCCCCTCAACCGCTTCACCTCGCGATCCAAAATACCAACCGGTAATGCCTCGACCGTAAGGTTATCCCTTACCTCAACCTCGTCCATCGGAATCACATGTGAAGGGTCCGGAACATACTTCCGAAGCTGTGAAACATGAAGCACATCATGCAAATTCGACAGATTCGGCGGCAACGCCACACGATACGCCACAGCACCAACTCTCGCAGATATCTGGTAAGGACCAATAAATCGAGAAGTAAGCTTCTTAGATTTCAAAGCACGACCAACACCCGTTACCGGCGTAACCCTCAGAAATACGTGATCACCCTCTCGAAACTCAAGATCCTTCCATCTCCGATCATGATAACTCTTTTGTCTACTCTGAGAAGCCTTCATTTTCTCACGAATAAACTTTACCTTTTCCGTCGTCTGTTGCACTAATTTCGGTCCAACCACAGAACTCTCACCAGTTTCGTGCCAACACAACGGCGTTCTACATCTTCGTCCATATAAAGCCTCAAAAGGTGCCATTCCAATACTAGAATGGAAACTGTTATTATACGTGAACTCAACCAATGCAAGATAACTGTCCCACGTACCACCTTGTTCCAAAACACACGCTCTCAACAAATCCTCCAAAGACTGAATAGTTCTTTCGGTCTGACCATCCGTCTGCGGATGATAAGCCGAGCTCAACCTCAATCTAGAACCCAAAGCCTTCTATAAACTTTCCCAAAATCACGATGTAAACCTAGGATCTCGATCAGAAACAATACTTAAAGGAACCCCATGCAATTTCACCACCACACTGATATAGATCTCAGCTAACCGTTCCAAAGAAAAACTGATGTCAATCGGAATAAAATGTGCCGATTTAGTCAGCCTGTCCACAATCACCCAAATAGCATTATGCCCACGCTGAGTGTTCGGTAATCCCGTCACAAAATCCATCGAAATGCTATCCCACTTCCACTCAGGAATATCCAACGGTTGCAACAAACCACTAGGCCTCAAATGTTCCACTTTCGATTTCTGACAAGTCAAACATGCATACACAAACTGAGCCACATCCCTTTTCAAACCAGACCACCAGAAAATCTTCTTCAAATCTTGGTACATCTTATTCGCTCCCGGATGAATACTTAAATTACTTCGGTGTCCTTCCTCCAAAATCATTCTTTTCAACTCTGCATCATCAGGAATACAAATACGACCACGAAACCTCAAAACACCAAAATTATCAACCTTGAAATCCACATTCTCATTCATCATCAAATCAACAAATTTCAAATCCAACTTTTGTTTCTCACTAACCGACAACAAAAATTCATTAGTAACTTTCAACATTCCAAGCCTTACACTAACCGAAGTCACTTCACATACCAAACTCAAATCTCTGAATGATTCCAAAAGTTCCCACTCTTTCACCATTAAAGCCGACATATGCAACGATCTCCGGCTCAATGCATCGGCTACCACATTAGCTTTACCAGGATGGTAATTCAAGCCAAAGTCGTAGTCTTTCAAGAATTCCAACCATCTCCGCTGCCTCATGTTCAACTCTTTCTGATCAAATAAATATTTCAAGCTTTTATGATCACTAAAGACTTCGAACCTTGCACCATAGAGATAGTGCCTCCAAATCTTCAACACAAAAACTACCGCCGCTAACTCAAGATCATGAGTAGGATAGTTTGTCTCATGAACTCTTAACTGCCTTGAAGCATAAGCTACAACTTTACCTTCCTGCATCAAAACACCACCCAAACCAATTAAAGAAGCATCGCAATACACAACAAATGGTTCATTAGGATTAGGTAAAATAAGAATCGGAGCTGTCGTCAATCTTCTCTTCAGCTCACAAAAACTCTCTTCACATTGTATATCCCAAATGAATGCTTTGCCCTTACAAGTCAACTGCGTCAAAGGAAGAGCTAGCTTAGAAAAACCTTCAATGAACCTCCGGTAATAACCAGCCAAACCCAAAAAGCTTCGAATTTCAGTAACGGATCTAGGAGCCTCCCATTGTAGAACTGCTTCCACTTTAGATGGATCCACAGCAATACCATTACCTGAAATTACGTGCCCAAGAAAACTCACCTCAGACAACCAGAAATCACACTTGGACAATTTGGCAAAAAGCTTCCTTTCCTTCAAAACCTGCAAAATAATACGCAAATGCTCTGCATGTTCCTCACGAGACTTAGAATAGATTAAAATATCATCAATAAACACCACCACAAAACGATCCAATTGCTCGTGGAAAATACGATTCATGTATTCCATAAACACACCAGGCGCGTTAGAAACCCCGAACGGCATCACTGAATATTCTTAATGACCGTAACGTGTTCTAAAGGCCGTCTTCTGAATATCCTCTTCTTTCACTCTTATTTGATGATAACCCGATCTCAAATCAATCTTACTAAATACACAAGCACCAACCAACTGATCCATCAGATCATCAATCCTTGGAAGCGGATACTTATTCTTAATCGTCACTTTGTTCAACTGGCGATAATCAATACATAATCGCATACTCCCATCTTTCTTTTTCACTAACAAAACTGGAGCACCCCAAGGAGAAACACTTGGCCTCACGAACCTCTTTTCCAACAACTCACTTAACTGCTTTTTCAACTCCACCAATTCGGATGCCGACATTCTATAAGGTGCCATAGAAACAGGTCTAGTACCAGGAACTAGATCTATCGAAAATTCCACCTCTCTCTCTGGCGGCACATCTGAAATATCCTCTGGAAACACCTCAGGAAAATCGCACACAACAGGAAACACTTCAAGAGAAACTTGACTATCCACAGTTAATGATGCAAACAAACCAAACAACTGAGCTTCATCCGCTAAAAGTCTCTTCAACTCTTTGGTAGATAAGAAACTCGAGTCTCCATCTTCCTCAAGAGAAGGAAACCTTACAAGCTTATGATAACAATCAATGTGCACCCGATTGAATTGTAACCAATTCATTCCCAACACCACATCTAAACCTTCCAACGGTAAACACACCAAATCCATCACAAAGTCTTTACCATAAATGGCTAAAGGACAACTCAAACACACCAAAGAAGTAGTTACTGACCCCATCGATGGAGTATCAATAACCATCTCACCATCCATCGAAGACAACCCTAGATTCAAACGTTCTGCGCACTCAGACGAAATAAACGAATGAGTCGCTCCAGTATCAATAATAGCAATTAAAGGCGTATTATTAATAAAGCAAGTACCTCTTATCAGACGATCTGCACTTGAGGTCTGAGTTCCCGCCAATGAAAACACTTTGCCACTAGCCTGAGCTTTCTTCTGATTCGGACACTTCGAGCTAATGTGACCAGGTTCCCCACAATTGTAACATTTCACCACATTCTTCCTTTTACAATCAGCTAAAACATGTCCAATACCACCACAATTAGAACACTTATCCAACTTCTTCCTACATTCATGCTGGCGATGACCCAATTCACCACATCCAAAACACCTAATAGGATTAGACATACCTCCTCCACCTGACCTTCGATCAAAAGTTCCCCTTTGTTTACCTTTATCAGCCGGTGACACATACGGACCACCACGGAACTGTTGTTTCCCTTTCCTGTCACTTATGCTTTTATAGTGAGCGGAACGGGCCTTACTATCTTCATCATAAATCCTACAGCATTCCACCAAATCAGTAAACCTTCGAATCCTCTGATATCCAATAGCCTGCTTTATCTCAGGACACAAACCACCTTCATACTTCACACACTTTGAAAATTCAGCAGTCGCTTCCACATAATGAGGATAAAACTGCACAAGTTCCACAAACTTAGCAGTATAGTCAATAACCGACATATTACCTTGTTTTAGCTCTAGAAACTCAATCTCCTTCTTTCCTCGGACATCCTCGGGAAAATAATTCCTTAGAAACTCTCGGCTAAACACCTCCCAAGTGATCTCTTCTTCCTCCTCATCAGCTTCCAACGCCTGACGAGTACTGATCCACCAGTCGTCAGCCTCTTCATGCAACATGTGAGTGCCCAGCCTCACCTTATCATCATCGTCATCACAATCCATCACCCTGAAAATCCTCTCAATCTCTTTCAACCACAACTGCGCACCATCCGGATCATGCCTCCCTTTAAAGACCGGCGGCTTATTCTTTCTAAACTCATCATTTCCTGCAGCATTCGGTGCACCCTGCACAGCTTGTGCCATAGCCTCCATCGCCGCAGCCAAAGCAGCATCATTACGACCAGCCATATTCTGTTCGTCCAAACACAGAAACTATGGTTAAACAACAACTCGTCCAACACAACTCGCCCAATATGCCAGACACAACCGACACAACAAACACAACTGACACGGACTGGCTCTGATACCACTTAATGTGACGCCCCCAATCTATACCCCCAATAACATGCAATTAAAGCACTAAAAGAAAATTTGAAATTTCGTCAGAGTACATTAGAATTTGCGGCATAGAAAGGGAGAAATCACATCAACTGTAACAAAACATAGCATACAACACCTGCTCATTTAGACATGCAACGTGGGGTAGCAAATCATATCGAGGAAACTCCGTTCCTTACACCCACTTTTCAGAAATTAGAATTAAAGCGGAAAGATCTAAAATTTGAATAACACATATACATATATACATATAAACATGTCTGTCATACATCCAGTTATACATATACAACCAAAATATATCATCAGATATACAAAATAATCGCAAACGGCCACCCTAGCTACCCGGAGTCACATATCAGAGCCGACCGACAAAAGAATGAAGACGCAAAGCTTCACAAAAAGAATACCTCCAGCAACTCTAATCTGCAACGCCTCATAGAGCGTTATAAAACAGCAGAAGGGTGAGAAAAACAACCATAATATAATTGCATAACATTATATATTAACACAAAAATACACGAGTAACATATTCTCACCACTAAAGCACACAGATCAATTATAACAGCACACAGTACAATTCTCACGTATCATATATCACAGCACATCAATCATTCACATCACAATAACACATATTCCATCTCATTAAATCACATTCACAATTTCATACACAAATGACTCATGATGAATGTAAATGCACAGAGACCGACATCACGACTCTATGCATATGCCATGCGGTACCGACTTCCTTTGTCACGTCATGTCACGTCATTAGTCCACTCAGGAGCTATTGGAACCATCGCTCGTTACTGAGAATCTCAAGTAACTCCCCGTCGGGCCTACGATGCTCACCCGTCACTTTAGGTCCTCAGGCATCGCCTCATATTTTCGGGGCACACGGCGTTAAGGATTGCTTTAAGTCTCCAAAGGAGCCCACAATCGTCTATACCCATCTCTTTAAGTCCTCAGGCATCGCCTCATATTTTCGAGGCACGCGATGTTATAGCATATTCCCCTCGGGAATCAAACCGTCACTCAGGACGTTTCCACAATGCACATTATGATGCTTGGCATACAATGACTCATGACATTCACATTGTATACATACACCCATTCATAATCATGCATATATCATCAAATACCACACTTATCATTTTCTTGCCTTTCGGCCACAAATCATCATCACAACAGCACATAAGGCATACACATTCAAAGCACAAACATATAACATAATACACGTCAAATACGCACCATTAAAACGACAAAAGTCGAGATTCGACACTATTCATATTTTCCGACAAAATTTAATCGGCTAACAATTCTCAAAACCTCATAATCACAAAGTACGACTCGATACCTTTCCAACGACACCAAGAATACAACAATCGGATAATCGGAACCAAAGTTACGGACAAAACCGAAAAACAACATTTTAAAAAATCACATTTTTGCAATTCTCCTGTCCATACGCGTACCACCACTATCCATACGCGTATTGACAGAACAAATTTCCTTCACAAAATCACGTTGCCAAAAACCATACGCGTATGCATCTCGCCCTTACGCGTATCACCCGAAGGCCGTGAAAACACGCATTTCATACGCGTAATGCCCCAAAAACAACACAATGCTACGTGTAACGCCTGGGCCCATACGCGTATTGGCAAGTCCCTTACGTGTATTGCCAGGACAAACCCAGAAAAATTCTGCAGAACAATTTATGCGTTTTCCAAATCCAATCAACCAATTTTTCACCTAAAACTCAGAAAATGACCAATTTGAATTGCAATAACACCCAACCAACATGTATAGACAATCTAAAACACAATCAACACAAGTTTTGACACATTCAAATCAATTCCTAATCAATTATACCAAATATGGGTTTTTACTCAATTTACTCCACTTCATCCAAAATTAACAACAAACACGCATACATAATCGTATACAATCATAGAATAATCGAGTTTCGCACCCTTATCCGATTAATCGATTCCTAGAACTTGTTCTCTTTGATTTCCCAAGCTTTTTCTCCAATTTCTCTCTTCTCCTCTTTTCTTCTCTTTTTCCTTCTTTCTTCTTTCTTTCTCTCTATTTTTCTTTCCCTTTTCTTTTCTATTTTCTTTTCTTTCTTACTAACTTAACAATTATCTATGAAATGCCCAAAATACCCCCACACTCAAATATCTCGCAAATGTTCCCGAAACGCGATAAAATATAATCACGACTAAAAATAACATATTTTCACACAAAAGTCGAAAATAAAATAAATAATAATAAAATAATCAAAAAGACTCAATAAAAATAAAACTGGCAAAACTGGGGCGTTACAGAAGGAGGTGTAGGACTCCATTGTGTTGGTATGAATCGGGCGAAAGGGCTGTACTCGGACATGAGATTATGCAAGAGACGACCGAGAAGATTAAGAAGATCCAAGAAAGGATGAGAGCGTCGCAGAGTCGCCAGAAGAGCTATCATGATAAGAGGAGGAAGACACTTGAATTCCAAGAGGGAGATCACGTGTTTTTGAGGGTGATGCCAGTGACTGGTGTGGGTCGGGCTTTGAAGTCTAGGAAGCTTACTCCACGTTTTCTTGATCCATATCAAATTTTGCAGAGGATAGGAGAGGTAGCCTAACAAATTGCTCTACCGCAGTCACTTGTGAATTTGCATGACGTGTTCCATGTGTCTCAATTGAGAAAGTACGTTCCAGATCCATCGCATGTGATTCAGATGGATGATGTACAAGTGAGGGATAATCTAACAGTGGAAGCTTTCCCTGTAAGGATTGACGGTCGAGAAATGAAGCAACTGCGGGGTAAAGACATAACTTTGGTGAAGGTGTTGTGGGGAGGACCAGCTGGCGAAAGTTGGACTTGGGAACGCGAAGATCAGTTGAGGGAGTCGTATCCGACTCTATTTCCTTGAGGTAATTTTTGGGGGCGAAAATTCTGTAAGTGGGGGACAGTTGTAACACCCCAAATTTATTAGAATATTTAATTGATTTATTTAAATCTAATATTTGTGAATTTTTGGTGAATTTTGGTGGTTTGTGTCGATGTCAGTATTTTGGTGGAGATTTGGTTATTTTAATTAAATAATAGTATATAATATGAACATATTAGTATTATTATTAATTTAAAATAATATTAGAGTGTAGCGCGATTTTTGTGGTTTCGAATCCCTATCGCTTTGGTACTACAGTTCGATTCATTTTTTATCCTATTGAGCTGATTAAGGAAGGGAAATAGATGTCTCCAATTAACCCTGTTTGCAAACTGAGGTTAAACAGTCAAAACTGTTGGTTTACAGATGCTACAAAAGGGAGGTTTGTCTTTTAAGGTTATTTGCTTAAAAACAGGACCTAGACTAGGGAATAAGTTTCTGTGTTAGGTCTGATGCTTTTGATGAATGTATGGAGGTACTGGATTTTGGGTTTTTTATTAGTATGCTCGCTAAGATTTTTTTCAATCTTATGCCTACGTATTCCCATTTAACGAAACAGGGAAATCAGAGCGATCGTAGTTCCTCCTATTCTATGGGAGGAAAAAGGTTGTTTTGGTGTTGTATCTTGTTCAAAGCCCAAGATGTGAAGATAAAGGTGGTTTGTATCTTGTTCAAAGCCCAAGATGTGAAGCTAAAGGTGGTTTGTATCTTGTTCAAAACCCAAGATGTGAGCTAAAGGGTTTTGGATGAGAAAGAATTTGTCATCTCTAAAGAGAAGTTGTTGATGTTTGTATGCTGTGAGCAAGGCACAACTTTGATGCTAAAAGGTTGATTGACTCAACCGAGGTTTCCTTATACAAAACCTAAGACGAGGCGATTGACCCAACAAGAGGGTGCCTTTTATTTGTTGTCTCGATCGATGCCCGAGATAGAGGCTAAAAGGGTTGACTCAACAAGAGAGTACTAACAAGTGACTGACTCAACAAGAGAGTGTTTTTATGTGTCTTATACGAAGCCCAAGACGAAGACTAAAAGGTTTGACTCAACAAGAGAGTACTTTTATCTGTCTTATATGAAGCCTAAGACGGAGACTAAAAAGGTTTGACTTAATAAGAGAGTTCTTTATATTCAATAAGAGAGTGATTTAGTGTCTCGTACAAAGCCCGAGATGGAGGCTAAAAGGTTATTGACTCAACAAGAGAGTCTTTTATCTGTCTTATACGAAGCCTAAGACGGAGGCTAAAAAGGTTTGACTCAACAAGAGAGTCATTTATAATCAACAAGAGAGTGATTTAGTGTCTCGTACAAAGCCCGAGATGGAGGCTAAAAGGTTATTGACTCAATAAGAGAGTCTTTTATCTGTCTTATACGAAGCCTAAGACGGAGGCTAAAAAGGTTTTACTCAACTAGAGAGTCTGAAAAGGTTATCTCCGTTGGGGAAAATCATTGTACAAAGTCCAAGAGGAGGATGACTTTCCTGAGGAAAGGATTATTATACAAGACCTAAGAGGAGGCTAACTTCTGCCGGGGATTATAGAGTTCCTGAGACAGGTCCAAGTGGGAGAGCCCTCGTGAGAGAGGTCGGGTTTCAGAGTGATCGGTGTTTCTTCCTATGTTTGAAAGGAACTTGAGAATGTATTTGAGACTCAAGGGGGTTTAGACTGTCCAAGTATAGAGTTTTATCTTTTGTACAATGCCCAAGAGGAGGCACGAGCATTAAGGGATGAGTATCAACCCTAAAATGGCCGGAGTTTTGACGCTGGAAAGACTGCTCTATCAAAGGATGACTAAGTTCTGTCTTATACCTTTAAGAGGTCGTCCGGGTCCTTGTATTAAGCCCAACAGAAGGCATGAGAACTTCTAAGAAGCCTAAGGGTCCTTGTACAACACCCAAGAGGAGGCGGGGATGCTTTTAGGAAGCCTGTGGGTCCCCAAACCAAGAGAAGTTCAAGAAATGCAATTCACAGAGAAGAGATCATTCCAGGAAAGTTCGAGAACTTGGAAGAAACTCAAGAGATACCATTCACGGAGAAAAGATCATCTATGGGGAGTTAGAGTTTCTTTGACAATTTCTAAGGGTGACAGTCTAAGAAAAGGTTCACCGAGAATACTGCCTTTCTCTTTGTTCCATATTGTTTAACCCCAAGAGAAGGGAAGATTGTATCTAGAATCCTACTGGGGCTTTACCTAGTGCTAGACGTAGTTGCCGGGGAAAACTCTAAATAACTATACTAGTATTACACAGTTGATATTTGAAAAGTATATAAAAGGATGTGAAAGGAGACTTACAGTGAAACAACCCCACAATACAGTTATATACATATGAAAGCGATAAATGAAAGCGGATAAACACTTACCAGTTGTAGAGCTTCCATGCTGTTTTATTAGTTGTTCAACAAAGAAAATATTGATAACAACAGATATTTGAATTCAAAATCAAAGGAGAAAGTGCTTTGAAAAGATTGTTGGGGCTTACATCTCAATGAGAGGCCAAAGTTTTAACGATGATTGCACCGTTGTTTTAGAAACTGTACAGAGGGACTTATACAATATGTGAGGCCCACAAAGTTTTTATGTACAAGGGGGTTGGGTCTTACACTCTATTAGAGGCCCAAAGTGTTTTCGTACAAGTGATGGGGCTTACAACTCGAGGAGAGGCCCAGATGATTTGTTTGAAAACGGCGATCGTGCCAAGGTTTTTGAAAGCACAGTGAGTCTTATACAATGACTGAGGCCTAAATTATTTATTTACAAAAAGGGGTTGGGTCGTACACTCTATTAGAGGCCCAAAGAAGCTTAAAGAAAAGAAATGGGGCTTATTACACGAGGGTAAGCCCAGTTGATTTGATTTTGAACTGGAGACCGCGCCGAGATTTTTTGAAATCGTATCGGGACTTATACAATGACTGAGGCCCAAAAAGGTTTTGGTTTAAAAGGGGATTGGGTCTTACACTCTATTAGAGGCCCAAAGTTTGATTTCTGAACGGGCGATCGTGCCGAGATTTTTTGAAATCGTATCGGGACTTATACAATGACTGAGGCCCAAAAAGTTTTTATTTACAAAGGGGTTGGGTCTTACACTCTATTAGAGGCCCAAAGTGTTTTGAAAAAGATTTGTGAGGGTGAAAATCAAAGAAACCCTAATTTTACTTTTCTTTAAAAGTAAATATTTAAAGAAAATCAATAAAAATGATAAAAATACCAAATAAGTTTGAATAAACCACTTGTGATTTTTGTTTAAGGGTTTGAAAAATGAGGTTTTAATCCCAAGATGATTTAGAACTCATTTGGTTTTGATTTTCAAAATAAACATTCACAATGTTTAAAAATAATTAAAAATGAATTTATTCACAAAAATACTAATTATATTAAATAAATAATATAAGTTTGATTTTTTGTGGAATAAAATATTTCAACATTTTTGTGATTTTTTGCAAAAAGAACCAATTAAAAATAATTAAAATTGAGGAAGTTATTAATTTTTCAAATCATTAAAAATAATATGAAAAATAATTAAAAAAAGTGAAAAAAAACCATTAAAAAGGGGTCTGGGGCGAGGGGGATTCGAACCCCAGACCTCTTGTGTGCAGTGTGCGAGCCTTACCACTAGGGTGGTGATACATCCGTGTATCAAACCCCAGCCACAAATATACAAGGCTTGCCTTGTTTTTGGCCTGGCCAAGGCAAGACAAGGTAAGGTTTTTGGTCAAAAACGTGAAGGCCATAACTTTCTCATTTCTCCATGGACGGAGACAAAATTTATATGCATCTGGCCTAGAATTTCCTAAGGAATCCAATGGTGGTGGTGGTTTTTCCAGAAAATCAATCCTACTCAAACCTGATAGTGGTTTTGAAATAGGCCATAATGTGCATTTTCTATGCTACCTCTTGGTACAACCATGAATTACATGATGAATTGGTTCAAACACAACACATATAACATGTATGAGATGTGCATGATCAGTGGACCTCAAAGCATGGCATATTTTAAAGAGTTCAATTTGAGATGCTTACCTCTTTAAGAGCTTTTTGGGCAATCTTTCAAGTGCTTGTTCCAGAAATGTTTTGATGCTTTGAACACTCTCAAATGATCCCTTAGAAGCTTTTAGGATGATTGGAATCAGTTGGAAACCTCAGGAATGGAAATTGGCCCTTTCTTGCAAAAGGGGCAAAAGTGGCCAAATATAGCAACTCTCTCAAATGATGTTCCAGATGTGTGGAACCATTTGGGACAGTTCAAGGATGATATTTGGAGTGTGTTTGAGGTTTTATCTGGTTTTAAAAGTGACTGAATCAAGACATGGCTTGAAAATGCAAAAAAGTCCAATTTTGAGGTTTTGAGAGGAGACTTTGTGATTTTGGTGTTACAGGTCACTTGTGAGAGTTTGGACAGCTTAGATATGACATATTGGATGTGTTTGGATCATGAGCTATGATGAATTTACTCTCTAACTCAAAAACTCAGAGTTACCTTGCTAAAGAAGGCATTTTTGCATAGAGAAAGAGATTTTGAGGAAAGCAAGTGTTGTAGTGCTTTGGTGTACTCAAACTGAGCATAAATGAGCTCTATTTATAGTATAGCAAGTTTGTTTTGGCTGCAATAGTGAATGGCAACTGCAGCAGAGGTTTGGCCAATGTTGATCAATAGGAATCCAAGTCTCCTCTAGCCATTGACTAGAGGTTAGAGCACATGACTATTATCCCTTGGTTCAGAGATCATCCTTGAATCATTCAGTTGGAAATGGTTCAGTCCATGCCACCTTGGTGCATCCATTGAATGCTCCAAAACAAAATTGGAGTCTTGTCCCCTCTTTAGGGTTTTTTAGGTTTGGCATGCTATTTTTAGTTCCAAAGACTTGGGAGGCTTATGGATCAGTGTTTGTCCCTCCTTGGTCCCTCCCTGAGGTGTTCATATGGATAAACATGTTTGTCATTTGCACAAATTGCTCAAATCGAGCAAAATGCATAAATCTGCCTAGTTATGACAGTTTGCAGCAAGGTACATTGCATTGTCATATCTCATGGCTCAAGTGGAGTTTCATGGGGTTCTTGGCCATTTTGGAAAGCTCTCATATGATACAACATATATGTGATCAGATTTTGTCTTGACACTTTTTGGATCCTAGTAAAAAATGCCCCTACATTTGGAAAAAAGACAAGGCAGATTCTGACTTAATGAAAATTTCACTAAGTGTTGGAAAAAAGTGACATTTTCACTTTTTGTGATTTTGGTCATTCCATAACTTAAAATCCATGGAGAATTGGAATGAGGTGTAGTTTACACTTTTAAAGTATGACATGAGAGCTACAAATCCATCTTTGGATCAGCCAAAATGGTTGCTTGGATCTCAAGTTATAATCCTTGGAAGTTGGTACCCTAGCCACTTTGTTCCATAACTTAGAAACTTTCTAAGTTTTTTTTATGGTTACCCCTTTTACAAGTTATCCCACTTTTCTTGATTTTTCTTGATGAATGATGATTCCAATCACACATTAACATCATTTTGGGAACTATAATTGATCAAAAAATCAAAAAGTCAAACTTTGACTTTTGGGCACAGTTGACTTTTTATTGGATGAATTCCAAACTGTGTGATCCTCTATGAAATCAAGTCCTTGACCTAAATCAAACTTGATGGATTGATTTCATAGGTGTTATAGGGTGTATTGAATCATGTCCCAAGGTTTGGAAGCATGTCTTGGTCAAAAGTTAAAGGCACAGTTGACTTTTTCCGCGAAACCCTAACTATGGTTCAGATGAAATTGAAACTTGTTGATCAAGCTTCTTGGATCAATCCATTGTTGCAAATGGATAAATGTAGTGTGTTAGAGACCCTCAAATCATGTCTTGAGGTCTTGGCTCATGATTTGTCCCAAAAGTCAACTTAGGGGTGAATTAGGTCAAGAAACCCTAATTCCTGTTTTTTGGTGAATGCATCCCCTGAGGCTAAATTGACTTGGTGATTGGGTCCATGAGGTTCCATGGAGTATTTTAGGTTATGCTTTGAAGCATTGGCTCATGCCCAGAGGAAGATTTCCCTCTGGAGGCCCTGGTTAACCAAAACCCTAATTTGGTGACACTGGCGATCTTAAGGCTTAATCCACCTGGAATGCTGCAACATTGTGCTTGATTCTTGAAGTGGGAGTCTTCTTGATCCTTTGTGGATGTTTGAGAGGTTAGAAAAGTTGAAGATCATGTCAATTCTTGATTGATCCTTTGTCTAAGAACTCTGAGAGGGCTTGAAACCCTAATTATTGTTTGTAGTGAATGTTCACCCATCTTTGGGGAGACTGATGAGGTAAGATGGTTTACCCATATTGTGATGATGACTTGCACAATGATGGGAAATCTTAGTGGTCAAAATTTGGGGTATGACATAGAGGAATTAAGGGCAAGATGGACTTTTGAGGAGGATTAGTGGGGGTAAATTGGGGGAAGCCCATTTTGGAAGCCCATGGGTTTAACAAAAAGGAATTCGGAAGAATATGATTCATTTGGTTAGATCGTGAAAAGAAGGGAAAAATGCAAAGCTCTGAGGAAAGAAGGAAAGGTGAGGATTCGAGAAGGTTTCTGAAGAATCGGTAGAGAAAGCTCCGAATCGACAATCTAAGGTATGAGGAGTATTGCCTTTCATTGTTTTCAATATAGGAAGTGATGTGTTTAAAGTGGATTTTGAGATTTTTGGGGTTTTTGAAGGGTTTATGAGTTATTTGATGATTTAGGGGTATTTCTAAGGATCGATGATGGATTGTTAAGTGTTGAATTGATTCGGGTAAAAATAAACCTTCGAGGCTAAACCTTTTTGATGATATGTGGGATCTTGTAGGACAAAGGGATTTATGGGGTTTATGGGAACCTTGAGAGTTTGTGAAGGTTTAGGTGATTTTGAGTTAGGATAGTGGAATTAATCGACCTAAATGTCGTAGGTTTTATGCCTTTGATTTGCCATGATGTCTTGGAAATGTTTTGGGGATGTTTTGGGTGAACTGAGGTTGAATTCGTAAGGTGTTTTGGGTATGTTTTGCTACTGATGTGTATCAGCGATTTCCTAAAATCGCGGGTTCGCTAAGAAAACCATTCCTTCGTAAGGCGAACACTCGCCCAGACTCACAAAGCGAGCAGCGCAGTGAATGCGTAATGATTGTGTGATGATACAGAGATAAACTCTAGGAGGTGACTTTTGGGGCTCGCAAAGCGAACGTCCCAGCGAAGGGCTTCGCCATGCAAATAGAGGTAGCGAGGAGTGGCAGAAGGGGGAATTCTCTGGTTTTTGTGTGGGATATTGGGGTTCGCTGGAGTTCGCAAAGCGAACGTCCTAACGAACATGTTCGCAAGGCGAACGTTGTAGCGAACGTCTGCTGTTCACGAATTGTTTTATGTTTCTTGAGTTGTTTTGATGTTTTCATGTTGTGACCTTTTTGATGAATTTCCCTGATGTTATTGATGATCATATGACGATGATTTCGTGATGTTTGATGATTAATTGATGATATGAATTACCGTGATGTATATTGATGATTATGAGTTATTATATATGATGTTTGATGATTTAAGTGATGATATGAATTACCACGAGTGTATTGATGATTATGAGTTGTTTATACCTGATGTTTGATGATTAAATACTGATGTGAATTAGCATGAGCTATTTTGATGATGATTAGATGATGATGCATGATGTTTTGATGAATAAATGACGATATGATGAATATGATATTTTGATGAATGATGATGCACGTGATGACCTTATTGATGATGATGATTATGACGTTGTGCATCATGCCACTACTACAAAACGCGGTAAACAACGACGCCATGCTCACAACGCTTCATCCCTACACCGTTGTGACATATCTAAACTAAGGCGCGGTTGTATTTTATTTGTTTATTGAATAAAACTTATCTGTATATAACAACGCTTGATAAACCAACCGTGGTGATTATCTGTATATAACAGCGGTTGATAAATCAACCGTGGTGATACCTTCAAGCTTTCATGTGTTCGAACCTCAGCGCATTCATATATATTATTCCTTTTATGTTAAAGCGCGCCTTTACTTTTTTATTTGCTTTTAATTAAAAAAATTAAAAGTTATGACTATGGTTGTTTATATACACCGTTGTGATATATTTTGTATGTTTTTTTAATTTTTAATTCTAAAAATAACTCTGGCGCTTTAATATGAAATTTCATTATGTAAATAATATATCATAACGGTGTAAATTCTTGACCGCCGCAGTAGTGTTTTAATAGTCTCCAAACTAGCTAGTCTCATTGTCTCTTCAGTATCCTTTTTTCCATTGAAAATAGAAACCAGACGAAACGTTACACGATTTCAACCCTAAACCCTAACCTTCAATACTGTGAAACAATACACGATTCCACCAAAGCTTGCATCATTAGTATCCATTTGTTGTCATTTTCGTCATCATCATCACGATAGTGAAGAAAATAGAAGATTACGCACATACCAACACCGTCGTCATCATCGTCACCGTCGAGAAGGAAGATAACAACAACACCGTCGTTGTCGTAAGGAAGGAAGACAACAACAACACAAACACCAACATCGTTTACTTCGTCGTCACGTTTAGGGTACGTAAAATATTTTTCCCATGCATCTACAGTAAACTCTTTTGCCATTTTTGTTCATGTTGTTGTTGTTGTTTTTGAACTTAGATGTCGACCTTGTCGAGTTCTTCATCAGAAACCAGCGAAGAAACTCAAACAAATGAAAGGTTAGCCAATGAAACTCAAACAACTGAAAGTCAAATGAAAAGATCACAAAGAGGTGTCACAATGATGCCCCAATTCACATCAATCCGCAACTCATCTGGTTCAAAAATTCCGATCGAGTTTGATTCGCACTACAGATTAGTGGATTTTCCACATTACGCTACTTTTAGGAGTTATGTTGCGTTCCTTGCACGTAGCAAAGTCAGTATACTGATTGATGATTGGAGAGAAGTGGATGGTAATGTCAAAGACAGCATATGGACAGACGTTAAGGTATTTCATACTATAAGTTTCATATATTTGATATCACTACCTATAGTTTCTAATTCATACTTATATATTGATTTAATGTAGTTGAATTTTGAGTTTACCGATGACTCAAAATTGAAAAGAAAGTGGATAACTTATGCCGGTGTTCGTTGGAGGGGATTTAAGTCACGACTGACTACATTACGAAACCTAAGAGCGGTCTTCAATCTCCATGGATTCAGTATAGTTTTTTTATCGAAGAAGGTGTGGCACAAGTTTGCGAAGAAACGCCGTTATGAGGAATTCAAGGTTAGTACTAGTCTTATGTAACCTATAATGTTATGCTAATGAGTTATAGATACTAATCATACACATTTTTCACTATGTTAATAACAGGCGAAAAGCGAAGTAGGAATTCAGAACAAGGCGAAAAACATGTACCCCCATAGATTGTCTCGTGGGGGTTACAGGAAACTTGAGGAGAGGATCTTGCAGGAAAAACTACAAGAAGGAGGAGATGGTGACATTCCATCTCCACCTTCAAGACATGAGAAATGGAAGAGGGCTCGATTAAGACCTAATGGAGAGTACACCTCTGAGGCTTCAAGAGTAGTTGTTGAGAAAATTGTAAGTATATGTTTTGTTTAAATGCGTTTGCTTATGTAAATTTCTCATGAGTTGTTATTTAAATGCGTTTGGTTATGTAAGTTGCTCATGTTGTGTAGGATAACTTGGTTGTGGCGGCCCGTGAAGGCACATTTGTTCCGGAAGCACGACATGACATATTAGTCGAAGCTATCGGAACAGCTGAGCATGGAGGCCGTGTCCGTGGTGTTGGAGATGGTGTCGGCTTGAGGTCATAGTTTGGATCTCAAAGAAGAAGCACCAAAACCGCTGAATTTCTTGCTCAACGAAAAAAGATTGATAATTTTGAGAAGCAATTGGCGGAGCAAAGGAGGCTGTTTGAGGAGGAGAGGGAAAAAAGGGAGAAAGAAGTGGAAAGGTTACAAGAGATGTATTCGGTATGTGTCGTAAATCGCGCTTATTTTTGTATGATATATATTATATGTTCTAATTGAATATATTGTGCTTATTTTTGTTTTATGTTCTAATTGAATGTTATGATGTAGAGATTAAGTGAAAGTCTCGAACAACGAACTAATGAAGATCGTTGTTGCGTTGGTGATGATCAAACTCCAAGTAAAAGTGTCGTAAATCACGCTTCTACAAAAGGGAGTAATTGTACAGCCCCTCCCCCACCTGTAGATAACTGCAATTGGATATTGGACCCTAGTCCAAATGAAATAACAAGTTTATACTACTCCATTTCAACAACAGACCTTGCGCAAGCTCTCCCGCTAGAACATTGTCCAAAATTGGATTTAGTGTATTACACTCCTGAAGATGTGAGGGATTTTCTCGCAGGATATAAGTGGCTTGACATATCTATTTTGCAAGTTTGGTGCACGTAAGTATATAGTCGAATATACATGTCATTATAGAACATTATAATTTTTTGTATTTTCACCCTTAATTTATTCATTTTCTTTGACCATTTAGGTACATTCATCGTGTTTGTATAGAATTGAATAAATCAAGTACCTATGGAATCTTGGACCCAAGTTTTATTGCTTGGGCGTATAATAAAAAAAAAATCAGAGAAAACTACTTGAAAAGCCTGCTAAATGACGGAGGAAAAGAATGTTACCTTGCATCATTCCTATGTAGGTTAGTATTGTTGTAATTTATTTCTATATTCTATATTTTGTTTTGTTTTAGTAACAACTAATAATATATATATATATATATATATATATATATATATATATATATATATATATATATATATATATATATATATATATATATTCTTGTGTTCATTCAGTGGTCATTGGCAATTGATCGTAATATCGTTTAGGACAAATACGGTGACATTACTGTGTTCCTTGCACGATCCACTCCACAAACCAATGAAAGATCTTGTATTAACGTAAGTGTCTTTGTTTAATATCATTTTCTTTGGCATTAATTGTAATTAGTTTATCATGTAATATGTTTAATTCAATTTTCAATGTGCAGTATTGTGGAGCAAGTTAATATATTGAGGAATGTTAGAAAAAAGCCCACATACCTTGCTCCTAAAGTAAGTGGCCCGATTACCTGTTTATTTCATTTACATTCATGCATGTGTGGTTGTATTCATGTTTTTATATTCATGTAATTTGTAGACGAGGAAACAACGCGGGAGTTACGAGTGTGGGTATTTTATCATGAAACACATGTTAAACACTGTCCTTGCCGGCACTGTTGATTCATGGGATACGGTAATATATGCCATAAAATGTTTACATATATTAATATATAAGTTGACTATTGAATTATTATCATGCATGATATATCTTCAATTTTTTGCTCTTATGTAGATGTTTAACGACGAAACCCCATTCCCCCTTGAGGACTTTGTGGATCTTCATAAACGTTGGGCGTATATCCACAATGAGCTTAAGGGTTCTGCTCCTGCTGTATGATATATTAGCAACATTTTTTGATGCACATATTTTTTGCTTTTGATGCACATAATGTGAACAATAGTTTTGGCTTTTGATGCACATAATGAAATCAATAATATTGGCTTTTGATTTAAACAATGTTAGCAGTTTAATTCTATGATTCATTTAGCTTTTGATGTAAATTTATTTTGATGTAAATTCGCTGATTCATTTATAAGGATAAAATATGGGAAGAATTGTGTTTGATGCACATATTGTGTTTGCATGTAAACATAAGCTGTTTTGACAGGATAAATTATGGGAATAATTTGATATGCAGATAAATTTTATATTTAAAACAGTCTGTTTTTGGAAACAGTTATAAACCTATCCGTAGTTGTATGTCAAACGCTAATATAAATAAAAAATGTTGTTGCTGAGAATCGAACCAGATCACAGTTTAGTATATCACAACGGTTGACTAAACTAACCGTCGTGAAATGGTGCGCGCATACTGGAATACAACAACGTTTCCCGGACCGTCATTGTACGTACCTCATATATAACAACACTCTACATAACAACGCCTTCGCCCCCGTCATTATATGTCATTTCCAACCGTTGTTAAATGGGTTTTTCGTAGTAGTGTGCATTCATAGCATATTTTGATGATGATGTTAGGACTTCGGTCCAGCGATGATGATGTTAGACTTCGGTCTATTGTGGCTTCCATCCCATTATGTAGATGTGAAGTGGTTTATGACGTGCTCCGGTTCTTGTGTGGAACCGATCCTAATGACGGGGATCTTTGGAGGGTGATGGCCTAAGTGTCCATCAATTGTGACGATTGGTACCACATGCATGCGTCTTGTTGTGCATTGCATTTATGTGGCATATTGTTGTCATTTATTATGCCGTGCTTTGATGTTTGCATGTGATGACTCTGATGATGTTGTATATGACGATGACGCCATTTTTATGCATATCCTATTTTATATTAATTATATAATGAATTGTATTACTCACCCTGCCTGTTCAAATGTTGCCTCCACGTGGGTAATGTGCAGGTGATCAAGATTAGTCGTGGATGCTTTGAGGAACTTTTGAGGTATTATTTGCTTTTGGTCGATGTAGAGGGTCTTGCTCTGATAGCGTAACATCGGGTTGGGTCGTTGAGTCGAACCATGTTGAGTTTTATTTAGCTGTTATTTTGATGATTATGGTTTTGTTTCAAAAACCCTTTCGTGGGATTTTGTGTTTATGGTGGTTCTGCTGCCCTTTGAAGGCTTTGAGTTATTTTGAGGAAAACCCGTTGTTTACGGAGCAATTTTGTAAATTTGAAGTTAATGAGAAATGTGCACCCTTTGAGGTGATTCTGATTTTACTCTGATAATTTGTGTAATTTGCCATGTATAATTGTGGGGTAGAAAAGGGTGTTACACCATGTACCTGGGTGAACTGTCCATATGTCCTACCTTGACTATCCACTTATACCTTACTAACACATATGCAAAAATACCGAACCGTTCTCGACAAGGTCACCACAAGTCTCTTCCAATTTCACTATTTATGGTCCTAAGTAGTCATAATAGTGATACATCCAAGACTTAATCACATTGAGCATTGTTCACTAGATTGTTTCCCTAAACTTCAAACTCCCTTGACATCTATATAGATAGTCAGCCATATAATACCCTTCCAGAGATTCCAATTTCAAAACCATCAATCTGGCTTGCACTAACTTGTGTAATACTCACAAACCATGATAATTAACATAAGGTAACATAAAATAAGGCCAAAGCACGCAGATGAAACACTTCAAACAAGAGACAAAATAATCCCCCAAAACTCTGTCACGGTCGCCCCGCGAGCTGGTAGCATGGTAGCTCGCTTTCTGTTCGCCAAAGCTCGTCTGGCGACGCTAGCAGAAATTCAGCAGATTATGGCATTCAAGGGGGTTTTTAACCACAAACTCATACTTGATTCACCCACAAGCAAACATCAACATGCAAACACTACACGGTACCATATTAATCAAGAACACACCACGTCAAGCATACAACCTCCTTCTCTCACTTGATCCCTTGGTGAGAGTCAAGGAAATAAACTTTTCTAGACCAACAAAAGGTAGATTCAGAATACTTCGACTATCCATAATTACGAAAAAATTCTCCCACTCTTGACAATCGAACAATACACTCTCCTGAAAAACCTTGACACCTCCCACATACTCTTTGACTGGGATCCATTTCCCATCCAATATCCATCACATCCTATACTACACCAAAGCCACTTACTGAATTACTCGTAACCGACAACTCTCATCAATTACTTACAAGACCATCTGGTATTGTCTGTTCCACGATTAACACTTATTCCCGTACTAGATCTTATTTTGTTTTTCATTGCTTACCACAGTCTCACTTCTTAGAACATAATACTCACTGCTCAACAAAAAGTGTGTTACTTTGCATCCGTCTCAAGACTGGGAATCCATTAGGTACACTTGTGACCACAATGCTACTACCACATATCTCATAATACCAAGGTGTAACTTCTTCCACTCCACTTTACGCTTCAAAAGTCTTCATGAGTGAACAACCATCGATTACACCTCCTTACTTAGCCTCAATAAAATCCTAATAACTCCATTGTACATCGTCCAAAATACATCTTGTTACCACTTTCATATTACAACGTTGACATCATTCTCCATTCTGCATTTTCTTCTCTCCCCATAGTATTTCTCTTAATTCCAATCATAAAACCGTCCTACTGGAGTTTCCTTGAATCCAAATTACTTGCTTTGTCTTACAACATAAACCTCCTCCCACTAATCTTACTAGAACTCAGGATATTACATAATGTTTATCCCCTTTCCAATCCATATCTCTTTCAACATATCCTTTGGTAATTCCACATTCCCATAGCGTACTTCCACTAACACTCAATCTATGACAAACTATCTTGAACCCGATCTCCCTTCAAATACTGAATATAATTGATTTATCTCCTGCTTCTCGTCTGGTACACACATGTTTCACTTGAAATATGCAGTCGTGTATTAGAGTCACCTCTTACACTCCAGCACTGGCTTAGACCCTTACAAGGATGTTAAATTTCCTTAACTCTCAATCTCTCAACCACTTGGAAGGTACCATTCTGAACATACTCTCTGAAATACTCTCATTCTTTCAAGGCGCCATAGAGACCTTAGAGACTGAAATTCCGAATAAACTACCTCATTTATAGACTTCATGTCGTACGCTCAGTAAAACATCCTTTCTTCCTCACTGAATGAGATTACTTGAAATTCTTGTCCATACTAGTGGTTAATTCAGTTCCACTAGCAAATATGCATATTCCTCAAACTCCAACAATTCACCCGATAAAAATCCTCAACTTCCCGATTCCATCAGCATTACAAGATTTCTTGAACCATACACTTCCCTTCAATTCCATGTTACCAGAATCACCACTTCTACTAAGACCTCAACCGAGCTGGCCGCTTCTCTTTAATTCTAACTCTTGGCTTGAGCCTACCCTCAAGGCACAAGTTCCACCAACACTTCGGAGTCCTCGTGGTTGCTCAACCATGATTCTACCTACTACGCACATAGCATTAGGTTGATCACGCCCAATACTATATAATGCGACATTAAGAATCATGTCGGCAAGACACACTTGTGAGGAAAGAATAGATTTACTTATGATGTTTCAAGGCTAGGTCGAGGATACGACCTACTCTGATACCAACTGTAACGACCCATATAATATATATCTAAAATAGTATCATACAAGTGTTAAATTTGGTACTGACACAATCATAAGTGCCTATTGGCATGATTTGCATACTTGACCATTTTACAAAACATAAAAGAGACAACACATGGTACTAGATATGGAAAGTACCAAAATAAAATCTAAAATCTGAGTACAATATCTGTCATTGTACAATATACACAACAAAAAACATGTTTCTTGAGTTCATAAAATCAAACAATCACTAGCTCAAAAACCATACCAAGGCATCGTTCCCTGTCTGTTCCTACGTCTAGGACTCTTAACAGGAGTCACAGGTCCTTGTATCACACTTTGGCATACAAATGGATTCGAATTCTAAGGGACTCCTTAACCATAAGAATCGTCGCTTCCTATGGGACTTCCAACCCATTTCGAGCCTTTTACCTGTAGGCTTTATTCGCTTATGTGGACTCAAACCTGTCAAAGTAATGGTGCGTACATCTCAAAGGAGCTCTACACAAGCATCAACTCTTGGGACAACACAAATAGGGGGTTGTTTACGACTATGTGAGAAAATATAACACAACATGATTGTATTCAACAATCACAAGGTGATCACATTCACCGTACTCGCATAATAACAACACATGTTCCATACAATACATCTCACTCTCAACTATGGTAACCATTCGGCCATGATACACACTTAGGCATCATATCGCATGCATGTCACCTTCTAGTGTTATATAAGTCATACTAGTAACCTAGTTATCTTTTTAATCCATTTACCTAATTATAAGCCAAAATTTCCTCACTCATCATTCTATTGTTTTAAGCACGTTATTTCACAATCAAAACATCCAATCCACACATACATCATACATGCAAAACATATATAAATATAAAGAAGTCAAACATACTCTACATAAAAAATGGACTTAAGGCATATAGTCACCATTATCCTTTATCAAGCATTCTCACTTAAATTCATGGTCTCACGATAAATAAGGCTTTCAGAGTCAAGCTCCTCACCAAATATGACTTCTGGAAAAAAAGGTCCCCCGCCAAATGGGACTTTTGGAACAAAGGATCCTCACCAACTATCAAACCAAAACTCATCTTAACAATGAAGCACAAGCAACCATTCACATATAAGAAACATGCATAGAACTCGTAATAATTAGCATAAGGTAACTCATAACATAGCCGAGCATGCATGTGAAACAATCTAATCAATTAATAAAACAATCTCCCTAAATCCTGCTACAGTCGCCAGACGAGCAGCCAGCGTGGCTGGCTCGCCTTGGGTTTGCCTAGTGAACCACAGGCGAGGGACAACTAGAACCAAAAATGCAGCACGATCGTCCAACGACCAACCAACATGTATCTCGATTTCGATTCGCCAAGGCTCGCCCGGCGATGATGAAAGAAATCATCTCGCCTCGAGCTCGCCATAGCTCGTCCAACGACTCAAGCATAATCCAGAATCTGCAGAATGTGAAAATAAAGGCAAACTTGGCCAAAACCCCATCCCACACAACCAAAACACATCTAAAAACTCACTTATGCATGTTATAACATTATTATAATTCACCACAATCATCAAATAACAACATTCAATTCACAACTTGACATGTTTTTCACACAAAAACCTAAATCCCAAACATTTATTTCTTCCCCCTCCCCCCAAAGCTACACTATCTAATGGAACTCACCTTAGAGATGAAGAAAATGAGATGAAGTTGATAATGATTAATCCATAGCTTCTTCCTTCAAGAGTTTTCTTCTCTTCTACCCCATTTCTCTTCTATTTCTCTTTTCCTCTTTCTTAATATCTTTCTTTCTTTCTTTCTTTCTTCTTATTCTTTCTCATCCACTCATAAACATATAATATAATAAGTAATGATATAAAATATCTCCATTTAATATTTTATCATCTAACACCAGTTGACCAATCATTGTTGTTACCAAAATGTCCTCTTTTGCACTTATTAATATTGGTCTGTCTCTTTTATTAATAATTGATTTCGTTAGAGTTCACTAGTTACTCTATTGGTCCCAAGTGATAACATTTATAGCACTTAGGAGGTCCAATTGTTCTAACTGACAAAAGATAGAGTACATAGGAGTTCACTTAATCTCAACTGACACCCAATTGAGCATTTAAGGAAATATGGGATATTACACTGGGTGTGTGAGATTCTTCAGATACTATTCATCATTTTCAACCTTTGTTAAGAACCATTGTTATGGACCTTATAATCGAAAAATTGAGTATTAGAGGTAGACCAATGGTACAATAGGGAATCTAATTTTTTTCTTTGAAGTTATGTTTTTATGTATCAAGTTAAAGAATCGTTTCTTGGATATGGATTTTGGTTGTGTGTTGTTCACAAAGAGAGAATAATGTCTCTATAATCCATTGAAGACTTTGGTGAAACCATACGATATGTTGTCTTAGAACAAAGTTGGGAGTTATCCAATTATTAGTGGTTAATAGAAATTGCTCAGACAAGTCTTCATCAAATTTGAGGAAATAATGTTGTAGAAAGGAATCCTGGAGCAGGTTTTTTATGGATAGAAAGATTATTAGATCAAGATCATTAAGGATCTTGTGTGTAGGATAATGCAATGTGGCTATTAGCCTTCAGAATGATCATAGTTAATTGTATCAAAATACTTGTATATTAAATTTTGAAAATAATGGAAGACATGCTTGGTTTCCTAATGGTTTCAAACCTTTGAAGAGTGGAGTAGGCATTGCGACGACGATTGTTAAACCACTATATTTCTATATACTCTCTTCCTTCCCCCATCTCTATTAAATTTCGTCATTCATCATGTAATAGTTAAATAATAGCATAACTTTTATATCATCTATGTTAGATCATGCGTGTAGTGATTTATTGTACAAGCATAGTTTTTTATTGCATCAAACCTATCGAATCACAGTTAAGTTGATTGCGATAAATAACATGTATATGTTGCGATATTAAATTACTTAGATTAAGAAACTTGAATTGTCCTAGTTTACTTAAGTCCTTGTTTGATCATACTCTTAGTGATAACAATGAAATACATTGGTTAAAATTCATATAGATGAGATTCTTTGCTTCCTTTTATTTTGTTTTAACTTCTGCCCACTAAACCAAAATTTTATTTTTGAAAGTTTTGAATTATTTTTTTAAAGGCGGTCAGTCTATTGAACTCCCCCTTCTATACCTTTTTCGTACTTATATTCCCAACCAATAAGTTGCTTTAGAGCTGGTATTTTGATCAATTCTAAGCGGATTCAAATGTCGGGAATGTAAAGTCTTTTCGATCCTAAAATTCTTATTTTTGGAAGCTTTCTCATCAAAGTGGAGACCAAACATATTTCAATGATATGCTAATGATTGATTAATCATTGACTATTCAATGAGGAATAATGTCAGGTAATTCTCTACTATAATGTTATTTAATCACTAATTGAATTAAGAGATTCTCTATGTTTGATTCATCCAGAATTTAACTAACCAATTTGTTGAAATATGTGCAAGATTTACTGAAAATCTAGCAGTATGTTTATCATTTTGTATTGATGATTATTCATAAAAGATTATGATATACTATTTATGTGAAAATTGTTTTGAATTATGGATGGTAGTGAAATGAAAGAAGAAACATCTCTATTGCCTACTCTTCTACGGTTGTTATAAAAGAAGATGAAGACAATTTATGAATATTGGCAATGTTCATTGTTTGTCAACCAACTAATAAAGTTCAAAGCATAAAGTTTTGAAAGAGCCATATTATTTTCAAAGTGCTGAAGCAATTATCTTAGATTGTAAAATATCTATCCAACAATGAAGTAGCTAATCACATGCTCATTCATAAAATGTCAATCAAAGATGATCATAACATATGTTGTACGAGTTCAATTGATGTCATATAAAGGAGTGTCTGATAGTGTATCTTAGACGTGTAAAGGATTCATATCCATTTGTATATGATTGGTCATACTTCACTTATGATATATTTGTTTTCGTTTACTAATCATTTACATGTGCAACAAGTTAAGAAATAAATATTCAAAATTAGTATGATCTTTCTAATCTCCCTTATTCCTCTTGTACTTTTCGAATTTATTATCATCTTCATGTGCTAAGTTCTATTTTTTTGTGAAATTTATATGTACATGTTATTTGTGAAATGTATATTTCAATCATCTGAATGAAATGCATGGTTGTTATTTCATATGAGCATTTATCATACATTTATGCATCACTTATCTTTCGTGCATTTCGTTATTTTGTATACCAATAAAGTGCATTTCGTTGTTTTGCATTTTATTAAATTAAATTTCATTAATTTTTCATTTTCGTAAAATTTATTTCATTAAAAAAATTCTTCTAAAGTTGCATCCATTCAATTTCAAGTTTTTTTTTCCAAAAATAGTGACTATGATTCGAATCAAGTGTTAATGTTTGTTCCATACATGATTCAAATCATAGATGAAAAGATCAGGTGGTTAACGCGCATGTTCCTTTTGATTCTACTTAAGCTTTCACCTTGATTCAAATCAAGGCAAAAAAATTTCAAATGATTTTAACTTGATTCGACTCATGCATTGTACATGATTCAAATCACACACTAAAAATTTAGATTTTTAAAACGCGTAACAGTTGGCCTTTTCACTTCATTCACTTTATTTTTTTAAAATCATTTCATTTTACATCAAAACAACCCATCTTATTCCTTTTTCAAAACTCATAACTCATCAAAACCTATTTCGTTTCAATATTCATTATCACAATCATTCATCCCCATAATCAATTCTACCCATTTCTCCTTAAACTCATCATCGCCATCAACATGAGTTCAAGGCAATAAGTGAAGCTCTTAGAGAAGAAAAAAGGAAAGAGAAAATAATCATCATCCAACCTTCTTCCTCAAATTCTAAAAAAGTAATAATCAAAGGTTCAAGCATGCAAAGATACAACTGATGCAAGGTTGCCTAGTTATCAATGTAAAAATTCTAATGGTAGCAGAAGCTTAAACACTCAATTATCAAGTCAAAATTTATCCTTCATATTCCAAAAGGTCAGTCACATGGTTCCCAACGACAAACTCAAGAGGTATGTGAAAGAGTTTATTAACAAACCTATTGAAGTATTTTTGACTAAATCTGCTTAGTCTAAGGTAGGAATTAAATTTATGAAACCATTAAAGCAACACAAAATTTTGAAATTCATTGGACTGAATAGGAAATACATCCCTAATCATATCAAATCAGTTTGCTGCAATCTTAAGGTGTCTAGTAATGTTTTTGAATGTGTCTTTTGTTATCAGATCATTAATTTTATGTTAGATGATTTTAAGCATCATTTTGGCTTGGTTTCTAAAGAAAATGAAGTGGGTATTTCAAATGCATGTGGTTTTGATAAAGTTGAATTTTTTCAAAGCTACTCTAAGCCTGTTTTCCAGGATTGTTTAGATTTGGCAAATTTTCATATTAGTCAAGTTATGTTGGAAATGAGTATTTTGCATTGGATTCCTGTGAAAGTTCTATTTAAGAAACCCCACAATTGGGCAAGGGCTAATGATCATGACTTATACCTAATATGGGTTCTCTTGAAATTTGATTAATGTGGCTGGGTTAAGTTTATTCTAAGTTAGATTGAGTATTTCAGAACCTCTCCAAATAGATCCTTGTTTTTCTCCTCTTTCATTAAGTTCATTTAGGACATGAATGGTATCTTCTATGTTGATGAAGATTTAGTTGAAGCACCAAAGCTGGTTGATTCAACTGTGATCAAGATGACGTGTTACTTTAAGGATGACAAGCATGTGTATTATTAATTAGATAATTTTGATAGATACATCTATGAGGACAGGATTGAGATTCTAAATGGTTTGGAAATCAAACAGAAGAAGAATAAGACGAAGAAAAAGAAGAAGTCTACAACTATTTTAGAGCACATTAGTTCATCTTCATATGCTCCATCTCGATCTTCTGACAGGTTGTTGCATGATAATGCCAAGGCATACCTTGATGTCTTGGTTTGCAAGATTTTGGCTGATTCTCATATTAGAGAGACTCATCTTCATGCGAATATTGACTTGGTTAATAAAGAATTAAAAGAAAGGGATAAAAAGATCCTAGCTGATTTCTCTATTGTAAAAGGTGTCTTAGATCATCTTTAGGATTCCACTCTTATGTTCAACCTTAATGATACTAATTTTGCCTCTTCTCCCTCACATGCGGATTTACCTTAGATGACTCATGCACTATATCATATCATATCATCATATGCACTTTGTTTTTTATTATATCTATTTATAATTTTTGACTTATGTTAGTAACTTCTACTATCTTTTGGATAATATTTAGCATATTGTTGCTTGTTTATGTATTTTTTTGGCATGTTTGAAACATTTTTGTGATATGTTGATCTATTGTTGCTGTTGATTCATCTTTTATCTCTTATCTCTTATAATTTTCTTAGATTGTGTCTATTGTGGTTGTGCATTTATGCAAGTTTATGGTGCTAAAGTATTTTAAATCTATGGCGTTGTTTCTAGGCTTTATGCTTATCATGGTTATTCGTTTGTGTTTTTTCCTTTTCTCTTATTGATATTTATCAAAGGGGATAAGTTTTCGAGATATTATCAATGATTACACGCAATAAGTATTTAATACAGGGGGAGCATGGGTGCTCAAGTCTCAAAGTGTATTATGTCATCATGTTATACTGATCAATAAAACCTGAATTGTGAATCGTTCAATATTACTTCAAATAATCACTAAAATTAAATTACTTATAATATCTCAAAATTTTCAAAACATCAAAAAAAGGGAGACTGAAATTGCAGTCATCACCGGTATCACTTTAGTTTTGAATGTTTGTCAATTTGCATGTACAATGCATTATTTGATTTATCGCGAGTTTGGTACTTTCTCGATTATATGAATTTATTAGCATTATTGTTGTGATTCATTTGGAATAATATGTTGTATTCTGATTTGTTAACTTTGGCTATTTAGTCTTTGTACCTTTAAGAAACCTCTTGATTTATTGACTTAGTTGTTGTATCCATGTTTCTCTCCTTTTTTATCCTAGTAAATGGTTTTGTATTAATATAATGAGTATTGCTTGAATCACAAGTTATAACACTTTAATCAAGGCTATAAGGATGTATGATTTGAATCATACATATGTATGACTCAAATCATAAGGTCTCGTGAAAGCTGGAATTTGGCTCTACATCATTTAAGTCAAACTAAAGTAGAGTGTTATTCGAACCCCAACTCCTTTGAGTCGAATCATGAGGTACACATGATTCAAATCATGGTCTCCTTTCCTTATTTCCAACCTTTAATTCAAGTTGATTATTTCTTTGATTCGAATCATTGCCTTATGATTTGATAAAAAAACAATTGTCTTAGTATTTTTAAGAGAGTAGCTTCATGATGGTGTGTTTCTACCCTCTTGGACCAAGTATTCATTTTTTCTCATTTTTGTCAATGAGAGAGTGTGTCATCTATGAGAGAAGATCTCAAAAAAGTCATGATAAAACACATCTCTTGATTTATTGTTGTCTTGTTGAGAACAAGAAACCCATATAAATTGATATCATTGATAAATAAAGTGATAAAGTTGATCAATCTTAGAACAGTCACCAATAACCTAGACACTCATTTTTGACGAAGAACCTTGAAAGAACCTAATGTGTGTTCTTCATTCACCAACACCTTAATTCTTATTGATACCTTGTGTGTGTCAGATTCTTCAGATACTATTCATCATCTTCCACTTTTGTCAAGAACCAAGTTATGGACCTTCAACTCTAAAGATTGAGTACTAGAGGTAGACAAAAGGTACAATATGGAATCTAATATTTTTCTTTGAAATTATGTTTTTGTGTATTAGGTGGAAAAATTGTTTCTTGGATATGGATTTTGGTTGTGTGTTGTTAACAAAGAGAGAATAGTGTTTCTATACTCCATTGAAAACTTTGGTGAAACCATGTGAATGTTGTGCAGAACAAAGTTGGGAGTTATCCACTTATTAAATGCTAATGGAAATCTCTTAGACAAGTCTTTTTCAGATTCAAGGAAAGAATGTTGCTGAAAGGAAATCTGGAGCAGGTTATTGTGGATAACAAGATTAGTGGATCAATATCATTGAGGATCTTGTGTGTAGAAGTTGAATATCTACATCAGCAGAAGGGATTGTCATTGGATCCATGTGTAGGAAAATGCAATGTGGCTATTAGAGTTTGGATTGATGATAGTTCGTTGTATAAAAATACTTGTATATTAACTCTTTAAAATAGTGGAAGACATGATTATTTTCCCAATGGCTTCAAACCATTGAAGAAAGGAACATGCATAGTAATGATGGTTGTCGAACCACTATATATCTCTGTGTCATCTCTTCCTTCCCTATCTCTCAATAATTTTTGTCACTAAAATTGTAAAAGTTAACTCATATCGTAATTTGTATGTTGTATAGGTTAGATCATACATGTAGTGATTTAGTGTATAAGCATAGGTCCGCGTTGCATCAAACCTGTCGAATGGTGCTTATGTTGATTGTTATAAATGATATGTCTATGTTGAGATATTAAATTGCTTAAATTAAGCAACTTTATTTGTCTTGGTTGACTTAATTCGTTGTTTATCATACTCTTAGTGATAACATTGAAATACATTAGGTTGAATTCATATTTATGAGATTCTATGCTTCCATTTTATTTTGTTTTAGCTTCCGCCCACTAAACTCATATTTTTATATTGAAAGTTTTTAAATTGTTTTTTAAAAGAGATCGGTCTATTCACCCCCTCTTTCTAAACGTTTTTTCGTACTTATATTCCTAAAACCATGGCATTATGGGTTTTTTTAATCTTTATTTAAATGGTATAAGTCAAAGTGATTATAAAGGTGCTAAAATTCAAGTTATAAACTATTTATAATGAATTTGCGGTCCTTGTGTTTTTTATGGGAATACAAAAAAACATGGAAAAACAGAAATATTTAATCATCTATTTTGTGAAATAATTTTTCAACAATACACAACATGGGTGTGGCGTAATGAAGTGAAGAAAACCCCAACTAAGTGATACTAAGATGAAGTTGATGTAGACATAGATTATCGAATAGAGGATATGATTTGGGATGTTTTAGAAGATTCTTTTAAGAGAGTCCATGTGTATGATACTTTATGTATTGACAAGGAATATCCTTTATATCCGGGGTATATAAATTTTACACTATTGTCAATAGTGTTCAAACTGTTTAATCTAAAGGCAAAAAGTAGGTGGACAGATAAAATTTTCATTCAATTAATTGAATTATTGAAAGACATGGTTCTAGAAGGTAATATGATGTTGAACTGTAATTAAAAGGCCCAGAAGATATTGTGTCAAATGGGTATGAACTATATCAAAATACATGCATGTCGTAATGATTGCATATCATATAGAAATGAGTATGAAAAATTGAATTTGTTCCTGAAGTATGGGGAGTCACACCACAAGTTGAAGGACAATGATGCTTATGATAATAGTGTAAGAAAGAAGGCTCCTCCTACCAAGGTGATGTGGTACCTAACAATAATTTCAAGGCTCAAGATACGGTTTTCTAATGCAAACGAGGTAAATAATTTAAGATGACATGCATATAAAAGAAAATTTGACGAAAATTTTTACCATGTAGATGATTCTTTACAATGGAAGAAAATTGATTCGTTGTTTCCAAATATTGGCTATGAGACAAAAAACCTTAGGCTATGACTAATTATTAACCATACTTCATGGCTTGTTCCTATCATATTTTACAATTTATATATGTGGTTGTGCAATAAGAGCAAATACATGATATTATCGATGATGATTTTGGGCTCAAGACAACTAGGAAACAACATAGATGCTTATCTAAGTCCGTACATTCAAGATTTAAGAGTTTTGCGGTAGGAAGGCATTGATGTTGATAATGCATATTTAGGTGAAAATTTTAAGATGTGTATCATGTTATTTTGCATAATTAATTACTTTCTTGAATATGGTAATTTTTCTGAGTACAACGTTAAGGGACATAAAGTGTGTCTTATATGTGAATTTGATACATGACACTAGCAACTAAAGAATGGAAAAAATATTATTTACCTTGGGAATCAAAAATTTAGAAGATCCAATCATCCATATTATAGATTGTGGAAGACTTTTAATAAAGAGCGAGAGTTTGATATCGCTCCAAAGCCCTTAACCAGGGAGGGAATTTATCAACAACAACAACACATTAATGTTGTCTTTAAAAATAACCAAAAGAGCCCATTGATAAAAATATAAGGAAAAAAGAGGTTTGTGTTCTTTGATCTTCCATATTTCACTACAAGAAAGCATGGAATTTCCTACGTGATTTAGTGACGTGATATATACGTGGGAAAAAAATGGAGGTTGCGACGTGTATATCACGTCACTATATTATTTTATTAATAAACAAAAAAACTCCAGGTTTGTAAATGGGGGTAACAGAATTAAAAAAAAACAGTTGTGACGTGAAACCCACGTCGCAACCCAAAAATTAAAATTTAAAAATCAAACGATCAGGTTTCATGTGGGGTGGGGGGGGGGGGGATTTAAAATTTTCCAGAATTTCATTTGTGGCGTGGAAAGCACGTGGGAAAATGAAATTCGAAAAAAATGAGGGAACATATCTATCTGTGAAATGATGGGTCTGACAAAGGCATTTTTCTTTTGCAGGTTTTGCGATGTGGATTACATATGTGTATTTTCCGACGTGCTTCCCACGTCACAAGTGGCCAAATATTTATTTTGTTCTGACAGCTATTTTGACCGTTGAACCTTATTTATTATTTATAGATGTTCCGGCGTGGATTCCATTTGGCAAGCTTCCGACGTGAATAGCAAGTCGCTATAATTAATTCATTTATTTTGATTTTTGTTACCGTTGAGACCCAACGGTATAGAATTAAATATTTTTCCTTTTTCCGACGTGGGTCACATGTGGGTACTTTCCCGTGTGAAAACCAAGTCGCTATACCCCACTATATAATCCCCCAAACATTCACTCAGCATATCATTTCTTCTCTTTCTTCTTATTTTCTTCTTCTTCGTATCTTGTTCTTCCGTTCTTCTTCTTATCTTCTTCTTCTAAGCATATCATATCTCTCATCCTCCATTTCCTCCACACACCAACACCAGCTCATTTTCAATCAAAGGTATATTCAATTTTTTTTCTTATTTTCATTCTTTTTATTTTTATTTTTCGCTTTACATTTTACTTTAATATTTTCTAATTTTAATTTTTTAATGTTTGTTGTTAAAAGAAAAATATTTGGAAGCTTTAAGAGGAGCTCATCAAGATTCAAGATACAGATTTTATTGTAGCTTCATTGAGGTATTTTTGTAATTTAAATTATTTATTTTTCAGATTTGTATGAATAAAATTGTATATGGAAGTTGTTTGGATGTTGATGTGTAAAAATAGAATATATAGATTATATATAAAATTATTTAGGTTTTATAAGATTATTTATTTGGTTGTTTGGTTGTTGTTGTTGTGTAAAAATAGATTTTTTTTAAATATGTTATTTTTATTAAAAACAGAATATATATTATAAAGTTATTTTTATTAAAAACAGAATATATATATATATATATATATATATATATATATATATATATATATATATATATATATATATATATATATATATATATATATATTATATGTTATTTTATTTTTTAAAAACAGAATATATGTTATTTTTATTAAAAACATAATATATATTATATGTTATGTTATTTGCGGAACTTATTGAGTGGTGGAAGACAGAAGATTTTCAGAGAAGATCTGAACATGCAAAAAAGAGAAGATCTGTCATGACATACGAGACATAAAGTGATCTAGTCATATATGTCTACATTATCAAGGAATATGCATTAAGTCAAGGAAATAACTCTCAAGGTCTCACAATAACATTAAAGCATGTCTATATGCATCTTCTGATGTCCCCTAAGGTTGAAATCCTTTATCTCTAAAGTGACTAATACAGTAAATATTCCTATACTTTTATTTTCAGACATATTTACTTACGAAGTATGTTCGTTAATAATCATTTCTAAACACAAATAAAAAGAAAATATAAACCTAAGTATGACACTTTACTCCTTGTAATCTTTAAATCAATAGGAGGTGGGTTCTACCACACCAGGATGCTTAGAACTTCTTCAATATTTTCTTCTTCTTCTTCTTCTTCTTCTTCTTCTTCTTCTTCTTCTTCTTCTTCTTTTTCTTCTTCTTCTTCTGCTTCTCCTTCCTTGTAATCTTTAAATCAATAGGAGTTGGGTTCTACCACACCAGGATGCTTAGAACTTCTTCAAAGTCTTTCCATTTCTGAAGCTCTCTTCATTTCGTCAAAGAGGTTCTTTTTATAATCTCCAACTTTGAGGGTTAGTTCTTGAAAAAATTGTTTGCAAAAAATTGAATTCAATTAATAAAAATGTTTTGTTCTTAAATCTCTATCTCTGATTCCTATAAGTGGTTGTGATGACATTCTCAAGATATTGAAAGATATTTATACTAATTTTAACAGTGTTGGATATAAGGAATTGGTAAAAGATATTTATACTAATGGGTTAATAGTGATTTACCCCCCTGACATATGAGCGTGTTTTGATTTACCCCCCCCCCCCCCCCCCCCCACCGTTGCCAAAGGTAGGTTTTGGCAACGGTTTTTGTGAAAAAGCCGTTGCCTAAAGGCATGGAGGGGGGAAAAGCAAAATTCGCTCATATGTCAAGGGGGTAAATCACTATTAACCATATACTAATTATAACAGTGTTGGATATAAGGAATTGGTACAATTAACATTCAATTTCTTCACTAAAAAAATCTCTAATTGAAAATGGTTTCGATGAATTAAAATAAATATAAAATCTAGAGTTGAAAGAGGAGAATAATTTTTTGTGAATAATAGTATGTAATCAATTTGATTGACCATGTATAATGTGAGCGCTTATTAGTCAAACATTATCTAATAAGTAATTCTTAAATCATTAAAATAGATAAGTTTTTTTATAGAAAGAGGAATTTTTTCTCACGACAAAACTTTGGTCCTGGTTAAGGATCAACTATTCTCGAATGTTCAAAAGATATAAATCTAAGTGGTTTAAGGAAGGTGACTCTATCTTTGGTTACTTTCACGCTTTAGTCAAAGTAGGAGTAGAAGGAATGTTATTTTAGCTCTCAAAGTTGGCGATGTTTGGTTAGAATAAGTGTATGAGATTAAAGACGAAGTGTTTGATTATTTTTTTAGAGATTTTCAAGGAACAAAATTTTGACAGACCTTGCCTGTAAATAATTGCATTCCATTCTCTCTTTGTTGAGGATAAACTTGCCTTGATCACTTATTTTACTCTTCAAGAGTTAGATGGTGTGATAGCCTTGTGTGATGGTAATAAAATTCATGGCTTTGATGTATTTTCCTTCTCCTTTCAGAAAAGGTTTTAGAATCTCTTTAAGGAAGATATTGGTGTTATGATTGACCACTTCCATTGGTTTTCTTCGCTACCTCGTAGCTTTGCTTCTTTCTTTGTTACCTTAATTCCTATATTCAATTCTCCTCTTCAGTTAAGTGATTTAATACATATTTATTTGGTTGGTTCTCTGTACAAGTTAGTGGCTAAGGTTTTAAATTTTAGACTAGGTCAGGTAATTGATAAGCTTGTTCCTCTAAATCAATCTACCTTTCTAAAAGGGAGAATATTGGTGGATGGTGTGGTGGATTTTAATGAACTAATTGACCCGACTAAGATAGCTAAAAAGTCTTGTCAAATTTTTAAAGTAGATTTGAGAAGGCTTATAATTCTGTGAGTTATGCATTTCAGGATTACATGCTAGTCAAATTTTACTTTAATGATAATGGAGGTCTTTGACCAGAGTTTGTGTTTTTACTGAGAATCTCATGGCGTTGTTCAATGGTTTCCTAACCAAAGATATTAGTATTCAAAGGTGTTTGATGTAAGGGTATCCACTAGCCCTTTTCTTTTTTCTATTTCTGGCTAAAAGGTTAATTGGTTTAAATGGTAAGGCCATTAAGTTAGGTCTTCTAATAGGTTTTAGGGTATGAGCTTCTAATTTGACGGTCTCTTGTCTCCAATATGATGATGATACTCTTATCTTATCGGATCCATTTTTTAAGAACCTTTGGATAATAAAATCTATCCTTGTGAGTTTTTAGTTAGCTTCTGGCCTTTGGTTGAAATTCTCTAAGAGCAAACTGATATGGATTAATGTGGACTCTGTTTTTTTTATTATGTTAGTGACTTTCTTCATAGTAGACTAGAGAGCAATCCATTTAAATACATGGGAATTATTATGGGGGTTAATCCAAACTAAGAAGTTACTTGGGATCCCTTGGTTAATCAGTTATATAAAAGGATGAAGTCTTGAAGCACATGTCTGTTAGCATGTGGGGGGAGGGTTGCTTAACTCTGTGGTCAATATTATCTCTATTTTCTTCATGTCTTATTTTAAAATGCAGGTTAAGGTTTGGAGGAAAATAGTTCTAATCTAGAGAATATTTTTGTGGGAGGTGGGGTGGGAGTTAAAGGAGAGTATAAAATCTCTAGGGTCCTTTGGGAGTATATGTACAAGCCTAAGAGTAAAGTTGGTTTAGGGGTTAGAGACCTCCTCCTGACTACCATAGATTTTTTTGCTAAGTAGAGGTGGTGTCTTATCTCTGGCGAATCTGGTCTTTTGAGAGATATCTTTGTTCTCTTTTATGGTTCCTCTATTGTCTCTTCTCTAATGGGTGGTAGAGATTCAGGCTTCTATAATTCATCTTTCTGTTTGAAAGGAGTTTACCTTCTAGTTTCTAACTTGGATGATCCATGTGAATGGTTTGTAGATGATATCCCTAGGAATGTCGGATCAAGGTTTCAAACATCTTTTTCGACTAATCCATGGATTGGGAGTATACCCCTTAAGTATATATTCCCTAGGTTGCTCTTGATAGCTTGTTAACTTGAGGGGAGTGAGGGAGATGTATGTATGTGGGTAGATGACTACCTAATTTAGGACTTTAGGTGGATGAGGCTTTTCTTCTTTCATGTGGGAACCTGCTGTTGCTGGATTCCTTTCGGTCATCTGTGGCATATTATCTCCTTGGAAAGAGATGGGTGAATTTGGAAATTTTCTAGAGATGGTATTTTCCCAGTGTCCTCGGCGTACCATTATCTTCTAACTTCTTCTACTTCTTTTATTCACCCATCTTCCACAGGTTATTTGTCACTTCTCCTGTTTGGAGTAGTTGGACATCTTCTAAGGATTGATTGTTTTCTCTTGGAAACTACTCTTGAATAGGTTCCGTTCTAGAGATAATCTTTTCAACAGTAATATAATTGCAGCCCCTAGTCCTACGATGTGCCCATTTTGTGATTTTTTTTGCCAAGTCTTCCTCTCACTTGTTTGTCATTTGCGACTTAGGTAGTTGTGTCTGGTATAAGAAAATTAATTGGCTGAGGTTGCAGATACTTCTTCCTACGGATCATATCTTTCTATTTGAAAGTTTCCTTTCTCTAGGTGGTTGAGCGAAGTCTATGGGGCTTTATTATGATTTGGTATCATATGGTATGGACCATTTGGAGGTCTTGTATTGAGGCTGTGTTTTCTTATACTTCAACAACCGTGAAAGAAGTGAAGGAAAAAAAATATTTGGCTTGGGAATGGATTTTGGGTAGGATGATGGAGAACTATTGCACCTTGAAATAATTGCTTCAGAATCCCATTCTTCAGATTAATTAACATCTATTCAAGTTTTTAGCAAGGTTGAGAGAGAGAGTGTGTGTGTGTGTTTCTTCTTTCTTTCTAAGTGGTCTCTGATCCATGTTGGTTGTTTATCTAGCGTGAAATCTAACATGTTCCTTCAGTGAGGTGCAGTTTGTTATGTGAGCACTACAAAAAATAACGCTTTTTATGATGAAGCTAACACCTCAAACAATAAAAAAACGAGGGTATAGGTACTACGAGCGCCAGGTTTCATTTTTTTAAAAATAAACAACCATTTACCTCGGTTCTTAAGAAAAGTGAGGGAATAGATATATAAGGGAGCTTGCTTCGACACCCAATCTTGTATTTTATGTTTTTTTTTCCAGTTTTTTAGTTACTATTTCTCACTTTGCGCCTTTCCAAGTGACATTTTTATCAATGTTTTTTTTAATTTATTAGTATTTACCTCGACTACGTAGTCCAACTAAGAGGTAATATATTTTGCAGTAATCAATTTCAAAATACTATTTTCAAAATCTTATTTTAATATTTTATTTTATATGTTCAAACCTCTCAATGATATAAAAAACCGACGTTATATATCTTTTAATTGAATTTCCAAAATATGGCGCTATTGTGTTTTTTATATTTTATATTTTTAATTAATATTGTCATGTCAGATTTTATATAAAACTGACGTGACACATATGTTTCATGAAATAATTCAGACTACAATCTAGCTAGTTTCTAACATTTCATTTACCTATCAACGCTCTAACGTCATTTCGTCTCTTTCATTTTGCAAAAATACCTAGGCGATTTTCAAACAAATATTCATCAAAACTCTTCCAACAAATATTTATTAAACGTCATTTTTGCAACAAGTTTGTTCTTCACTGAAACAAGTTATATATCACTTTGTTTTCCACTGTTCATATTGTCTATGGTTGTACATTAGTGTGTCTTTTGATCATTTTGTTACTACGATTTTCCATTTGTTTTTATTGAAACGTTAGTTAGTATAGTTTCTATTGATTATTTTGAGGTGTATTTAGATAGTCATTTCGTCAACAGATATCATTTTTCAACAGGTTTGTTCTTCACTAAAACGAGTTATATATCACTGAAATGAGTTATATAATACCGAAATGAGTTTATATCATTTTGGTTTTCATATTGTTCTACGTATTTGTCTCTTGATATTCATGGACGATTTGTCAAGCACCTCCCATACAACATATGTTGCAACATCTGTTAAGACAAATCGTAGAAGAAAAACTAGAGGTGCCACGATGTATACCAAGGAGAAAAAAGCCCACGAAACCGGTGTTTGCCACCCAGTTACAGTTGATGCTGCAACCGGCATGGCTTATGGTGAACACACTGACAATTATTTGGATTACAATGTGTTACAAGGTAGAAGTAAAGTGAGCATTTTGATAGATAGTTGGCACGATGTTGAAGAGGATTTGAAAGACGCCATATGGGAAGATGTTCATGTATTTTATGATTTGTTTGCAAGTATTTATGATCATTTATTTTTTGTTTAATACTAATAACATCTCTATTGTGTAAACATAGGAAGTGTTCATTGTTAATCCAAATGATAATAATGTGAAAAAGAAGATGCTTACATATTGTGGTGAGCGTTGAAGGGGATTTAAGATACAGGTCACCCACAATTATATTAAACATGGAGAAGATACAGAAAAGACTCCATACGATGTGTATTCATATATTGTAGAGTCTTGCACCACTCCTTCCTTCTTAGCAGAGATCCAAAAAGGAAAGGAAAATCGAGCTAGAAATATCTATCCATATATATTGTCTCGTGGAGGATATTGAAAACTTTAAAAGAAGATGATTGAAGAAAAAAGAAAAGAAATGGAGGGAGAGCTGGGAGGTTCTATAAATCTTGATCGCACTCCATCTCCACCATCACGCCATGAGAAATGGAAGAGGGCGCATCAAAGAAAAGACGACAAGTTCACATCAGATCCTATGCGCAAAGTGGCTCAAAGGATTGCAAGTAGATACTTTTTTCAACAATATTTGTTTTAGTTAAATCAATTTGTTAAAGATGAAATTTCATATGTGTTGTAGGATAATATGGTTGAAAAAACTGAATTCAGCCTCTTCACTTCACAAGAACGTCATGACATCTTGGTAGAAGCGATTGGAACCGAGGAGCCTTCTAGGCGTGTCCATGGTATTGGAAGAGGCGTATGCTTCAAGGAATATTTTGGACCATCTAAATCATCTAGTGAGAAAACCTGTAAGAGAGAGATTAAAGAGATTGTTGTTGTTAAGTTGGAGAAGGAAAGAGAGAAGCAAGATAGGAAGTTAGAGGAGATTAGGAAGAAGTTTGAGGAGGAGAGGAAGAAGTGGAGGGAGGATCATGATAAGAAGTTGGAGGAGGATAAGAAGAAGTTTGAGGAGGAGAAGAAGACGTTGAGGGAGAAGCGGGATAAGAAGTTGGATGAGGAGAGGGAGAGGTTGCTGCAGACGGTGTAGGAGAGTGTCCTGAAGAAGTAGGAGGAGTGAGAGAGAGAGAGAGAGAGAGAGAGGATGACTGAGGAAAATTTGTCCGAGAAGTGTACCTGCGATGTGCTTGAGGTATAAGATGTATGTCGTTATTATTATTGTTTGCATATTTTAAATTTTGATTGTATTTATGTTGTTTTTATGATGCAAAAATTGAATTTGTTGGGTCTATTAAGCTACACAAATTCAAATCAGTTGGAAATTCAAGAGAATGAAGTTCAAAAAGTTAAGGGTGGTACAAGCGCGAAAGAAAGTTTTTTTGCCAACCATGGAAGTATTTAATCCACGCCATCAAAAGTAGATAACATTGAGAGACTAGGAATGATCATTAACAGTATTCCAAACCAATTAATGGGTATTACATTAAGTCATGATCTGGCTCATTTATTCGTACTTTCTAGGATTTTTGTCCATGAATTTTTTTCAGGAAATGTGTACCTTGATAATTCCATATTACAAATTTGGTCCTCGTAAGTATAGTTTTTATGTTGATCTCTATTTATATTCATACGTTCTTCTATTTTAACATAAATATTTTCTCTTGCAGATACATCCATGAGTTATGTGTTGAAAGGAAACTTCAAAACAAGTATTGCATCTTAGATCTGGCGCACATTGGTCGTACTCGCGGTTCGACAAGAAACAACATCCTTCTTTACTTAAAAGATAAGTTGAAAGCGAACATCAAAGATTGTCATTTGACCCCGTTTTACCGCAAGTAAGTATATATTAATTTGTGTTTTCATTTATAAATCAATTTTATACATATTAACTATTATGAATGTTTATGCAGTTTGCATTGGCAACTAATTGTTATATGTTCCAAGAAAAATACTATAGTTGTGTGTTGCCTGTTGCACTCTGGACTGCCCAAAGAAATGGTTAACTCTTTGAATGGGTAAGTGGTATTATTTTTAACTTTAGACTTGAATAATTTGTATTCATGTTTAATTTTAACCGACATGTGTAGAGAGATGGAGGAGTATAATGCACTCAACCATAATGTATTTGGTAAAAAATGCAGTCTATGTTTTTCCAAAAGTAAGTATATTACTTGTGCTTTTTGACATTATATTATTTGTGCGTATTAGTGTGATATAAATATATGAAAATTATTTGTGGTGGTGAAAACAACATGACATCGATTCATGTGGACACTATGTTATGAGATATATTCTCTATATTGTCTCCACATGCATTACAAATGCATGGATGAATCATAAGGTATTAACTTAATCCATATCTTCTTAAGTTCATGTTGTTGTTGTTAGCTTATCATAATTTAATTTTTGTTCTAATTATAGGAGTTTAACAACAAAACACCATACGCAAAAAAGGATATGGATGACATCCGATCACGTTGGGCCAAAGTCTTTTTATCTTGTTATGATTCTCTAAACTAGTTATTTTTTGTTGTAAATGTGTAAATTTTCTTAATTTGTTTTGTGCTAATATGTAAATGTGTGTATTCCGTCTTGATGATCAGAACAATGTAAATTTCTAACTAGTAGTGCACAAGGTGATGAAAACAAAAGGAATGAGAGAATATTTATTGCACTGCAACGATGGCTACAAAAGCTGTAATAAAGATGATGAAATAAATGATAGCTACCACTAGTCTATTTATACACAAATACTAGGGCCACATAGGCAACATACTAAAATACTAAATTACCCTTCAATACCATCCCTTAATTTAGGATTTCCTAATCAAAACTTACAACACCAATTCCATCCCTTAAGTGGAGAAATTGATTCGTCTTGATCGAATTCGTCAGAACATCTGTTAGCTGCTTCTGGTGCTACAATGCACAACTTCTAGCACTACATTCTGGACTTGACTTCTCAATAAATGATACTTTGTCTCAATATGCTTTCTTCTCCCATGCAGAACTGGGTTCTTGGCAATATTGATTATAGACTTGTTATTAATCATCAGCTTCAGAGGTTTGTTTACTTTGATCTTCAGATCCCGCAGCAAATTCAAAAGCTATATAGCTTGACATACAGCTACAACACCTACAATGTACTCAGCTTCACATGTTGACAGTGCAACAACAGGTTGCTTCTTGGAACACCAAGAAATAGGACCTCCTAGAAACTTAAACAAGTATCCAGAAGTACTTCTCCTATTAACTCTATCTCCACACCAATCAGAGTTTGAGTAACTCATCAGCTCTGAATTACTCTTTCTTCCCGAAAGGAATAACACTCCATATTTAAGAGTTCCCTTGATATACCTCAGAATCCTGATAGCATCTTGGTAATGGGTCCACATAGGTTTACTTATGAACCTACTAACCATTCCAACTGCATAGCAGATATCATGTCTAGTATTACACAAATACCTCAGAACCAACCAACTGTTTGAAGGTTGTAGCATCCACATCCTCACTTTTAGAATCAAAATCCAATTTGTGATTGGTTTATGAATGTGTGACAGCAGCCTTACAATTCTGCAGCTTAAATCTGTTCAGAAGCTCAAGTTCATACTTCAGCTGATGCAAAATGATACCTTCTCATAGTACATAAACTGCACCCGCTACTACGTAAATACCAATTAACTACGGTTGGGAAAGGTATATAATGAAGTTGGCGCAGGCATTCTTATGTAGAGTGTCTTTGTAAATGGATACTTATAATCACGGGCCATTAACCGTTGTAATTACCTGGAAACAACGCTCCCTACCACAACGGTTAATAAAACGAAACGTTGTGATAAATATAATGCTCCTAGGTTCGATTCCCAGCTGCGCCGTTTTGATATTTATTTTTTTCTGTGCAGTGCGCGAGATATTATTACGGTTATATTTTATACCCGTTGTTATATATTCTGCAGACACAAATATACAACCACTGATTGGTTTTATAACCGCAGTCAAAACTTCCTATGTTTTAAATATGCATTTCTCAGCAATTCAAATTCATCCCATTATTGAACCTGTAGCCATTTTAAATATGCATTTCTCAGCAATTCAAATTCATCCCAATTTTTAACCTGTAACCATTTTAACCATAACAGATAAGCTAACATTCATTTGTAAGTATTGTAACTATTATAACCATAAAATACAGCTAACATATAAGGTATACATTCTGTAAGTATTGTAACTATTATAACCATATTTACACCAAACACTATATTCATGTCATCAATACAGAAAAGTGTTATTCACATCATCTCTACAGAAAAAAGTCATTGACATCATTAATCAGCAGGATCCTTAAGAACATTGTGGATATATGCCCAACGTTTACAAAGATCTACGAAGTCCTCAACGGGGAATAGGAGTTCGTCATTAAACATCTACATAAGAAACAACTACATAAGAAAGAGGCAATAACATGTATGATAATAATTCAATAGTCAACTTATTTGTTAATATATGTAAACATTTTATGACATGTATACCTTATCCCATGAATCAACAATGTCGGTAATGACAATGTTTAGCATGTGTTTCATGACATAATAACCACACTCATAATTCCCGGGTTGTTTCCTTGTCTACAAATTTAAGCAAAAATCACATGAATACAACCACAATGAATGTAAATGAAAGAAACATAATCGTGTCACTTACTTTAGGACAGATCCATCTGGGCTTTCTTCTAACATTGTTCACCATATTCACTTGCTCCACAACACTGTACATTAAATTTGAATTAAACATATTAAGTGATAAACTAATTACAATGTCAAAGAAAATTAATTAAGCATACACTTATGAATTAATCATATCTTTTTCATTTTATTTTGCAGTGGATCATGCATGGAACACAGAAAAGTTATCGTATTCGTCCGTAATGATATGATGATCAATTGCCAATGACCACTGAATAAACAAGAGCATATATATAGGTTAATGGTATTTGCTAAAACAAAACTAAATATAGAATAAACATCAATTCCAAAAATACTTACGTGCAGAGGAATGATGCTAAGTGTAGCGTGCGATTTTTGTTGCAACCATCTTATCGCCATTTGGTTTTTCCTCACCGCAATGGTAGGGATTGGGTGCTACTTTCTGATTTCTTATTTATCCTATGAAGCTGGAAAGGAAAGGGAAGCTATCTAAAACTAACCTTGCACGCAAATGTTTTACTGAACAAATGCTAAGAGATTGGGGAGTTCGGGGTCAGGTTATACAATGGGAAATTATCAATTACCCATCCTATATGTGGTTATCCACAGGTTGTTAGCAATTTCTACACTGTTTTCTACTTACTGGTGTTTGTCTGTCATGGGTTGGGAAAGTTTCTCCTTTGGGAATGTTTGAGAGAGAGAGAGTTTTTGTTGATTTCGGGTTTTCCGATGTTTTTGGTGAGGTATTGGACCTAAGGTTTTTGATTGGTGTGTGAAGGTACTGGAACTAAAGTTTTTGATTAGTGTGTGAAGGTAATGGACCTAAAGTTTTTGATTGGTGTGCTCGCTAAGATTTCGCAATCTTATGCCTACGTATTCCCGTTAAAGAAAACAGGGAAATCAGAGCAATCGTAGTTCCTCCTATTCTATGGGAGGAAACGATATTTGGTGTCTTGTTCAAAGCCCAAGATTGAAGCTAAAAAGTTGAGTAATTGTACTTCCTCCTAATCTGCCTTAAACGAAATCAGTCTTTGATGCCATGTTCCAAGGGTTGGAACTCCCTACTCAAATTGAATTTGGAGATGATCTGGTACTTGTTAGAAAGCCCTCATGGCATACTTCAACTTTGATGTTTAAAGTTGGTCTTGGTTCAGCTTGGATCAAAGTGAAAAATGCCTCTACATTTTGGAAAAAGTAAGACAGATTCTGACTTATTGAAAATTTCACTAAGTGTTGGACAAAGTGGAATTTTCATGTTTTAGTGATTTTGCTCCATCCATAACTCAAAATCCATGAGGATTTGGAATTTCTTGTAGTTGACATATTTGAAGTATGTCAGATGGACATTCATTTGAGCTTTGAATTTGAGAAAAAGGCCTTGTGGTTTAGGAGTTATGACCTTGCAAAGTTGGTACAAAATCACTTTTGTTCCATAACTTAGAAAAATTTTGGTTTCTTATGGTTGCCCCTTTTGCAAGAAACCTCACTTTTCTTGATTTTTCTTGATAATAAATGATCAATACTATACATTAACATTGTTTTTGACTTAGGGGAACCATATTTGTGAAAAACACCAAAAAATCAAACTTGATTTTGTGCACAGTTGACTTTTTGTCAGATGAAATCCAAACTGTGTGATTCTTTGTGCAATCAAGTTCTTGACCCAATTCAAACTTAATGGATGGATTCCATAGGTGTTTTAGGGTGTCTTGGATCATGTCCCAACGTTTGGGAGCATGTCTTGGTCAAAAGTCAAAGGCACAATTGACTTTTTCTTCAAAACCATAATTGTGGTCCAGATGAAATTGAAACTTGTGAATCAAGCTTCTTGGGTCAATCCATTGTTGTAAATGGATCAATGTCTTGAGGTCTTGGTTCATGTTTTGCTCCAAAAGTCAACTTAGGGGTGAATTAGGTCAAGAAACCCTAATTCCTGATTTTTTATGAATGCATCCCCTGAGGCTAAATTGACTTGATGATTGGGTCCATGAGGTCCCTTGGAGTATCTTGGGTTGTGCTTTGAAGCATTGGCGCATGCCCAGAGGAAAAATTTTCATCTGGAGGCCTTGGTCGACCAAAACCCTAATTTGGTGACACTGGCGATCTTGGGGCTTGATCCACTTGGAATGTTGCAACTTTGTGCTTGATTCTTGATGTGGGAGTCCACTTGATCCTTATGGGTGTTTGAAAGGTTAGACAAGTTGAAGATCATGTCATTTCTTGATTGATCATTTGTCTAAGTGCTCTGAGAGGGCTTAAAACCCTAATTCTTGGTTGTAGTGAAAGCTCAACAATCCTTGAGGAAATTGATGAGGCATGATGGCATATCCATATTGTGGTAATGATTCTCACATTGATGGGAAATCTTGGTGGTCAAAATTTATGGTATGACAGATGCCCCTATTTAATCTTCTTGGTCCCGAAGGTGTGAATGGCGAAGATATTCGGACATTCAGGGTGCAAGAGGATTAAATATCGGAATACCCGAAATTTTGACCGTGGTTATGAATGGATGTTTGCCCGTACATATTCTTTTGCTAAGTAATGATACTTAGAAAAGGGTAAAACTTCCCCCTCGATCCTAGTCTTCAGCCAAGGAACTGGTCTTAGTTTCTGAAATAAACTTCCCCTCGATCCTGGTCTTCTGCCAAGGAACTGGTCTCAGTTTCTTCTTATAATAAGCCTCCCCTCGATCCTGGTCTTCAGCCAAGGAACTGGTCTTAGTTTCTGAAATAAACTTCCCCTCGATCCTGGTCTTCAGCCATGGAACTGGTCTTAGTTTCTTGATAAATAAACTTCCCCTCGATCCTGGTCTTCAGCCATGGAACTGGTCTCAGTTTCTTCATGAAATAAACTTCCCCACGATCCTGGTCTTCAGCCATGGAACTGGTCTCAGTTTCTTGATAAATAAACTTACCCTCGATCCTAGTCTTCAGGCATGGAACTTGTCTCAGTTTCTTCTTGTCGAGTTCCTTTTTTGACAAGGAATGCCATGTGTAGCGGTCTTCATCAAACTTCTCGCCGATTTTTACTGGGGAGATGCCATTTGATTGAAAATTTTTTGATGTCAGACTTGCTGGGGAAACCCATTCGTCTAAGCTGTAGAGGTGTGCAAACTTCTCTATGGGAGATGTCATTTGTTGACTCTACTGGGGAAAACGAGTCTCTTGAGAGACTGCCTTTTGCTTGGTGAGGGTACATCATACTTTTCTTCAAGATCTTTTCGGAGAAATTCCATGTGATGTGATCCAATTTTGAGGTGCTAATGACTTTGTAAACATCGGATTTCTTAGGAGAAAAACCGATGTATTGCCGAGAGTCTTTGGTTGAGAGGCTTTCTCTGGGGATTTTCCTTAATCCAGGAATGCGAAAATGTCACCTTCAATGGTGAAGAGTGACGTTTGTCGAATGTCTTCTTTCCTTTCAAAGGTTCAAGTTATCAAGGTGTCGAATGTCTTCTTTCATTTGGGGAGAAATTGCTCAGACAGAACATTTCCTCTTGAGGAAATAACTGACAACTCGATTGATAAGAGGACTTTTATCACTTGGGGGATGAATATGACCCGAGTGATAGTAATGCAATATGAATATGAATATGAATCAATAATGCATGATGTATGTATGTTTATACTGACAAAACTGATGCGACATACAGACTAAGTGGATGAACACGACTGGATACTCGGCCACTGCGGGGAATGAAAAGTATCACTGGTTCAAAATAGCAATCTTGTCCTGCTTGGGAGAGGCGTTCCCCGTGGGGAGGAGAGAACTGTCAATCGGTCTTAAGAGGTATGAACTCTGCCAGGGATATCAGATGGGACATTTGCATCTGACACAGTTGATCCTTCATTCAGGTGCACTGGTTTAGAATGAGTGCTTTGATTCTGCACTCTGAGGTTCAATCACCTTCGGAGAAACAATCGATATTCTTTTTGATGTTCAAATTCAAAAGGAATTGCCATCTTTATTTTAAAAGCAGAAATTTTTTGACAAGTAAGTTCATTTTTGTTTTATTTCAAGAATCGTTGATCATGTTAAAAATGTCATTCTGTAAAACTAAAACAAATGAGAATTGCAAATAAAAGCACTAGGGCTCAAATTTTATTGATAGAATGGAAATCAGCCAAGCGCGTGATTCCATAGAACATTACAAAGTTTAGAAAATGGTAATTTAAGGGAAAAGGGCTACATTGAAACATAACAACTGTTATCCTTCTACCAACTTTGAATTCTGGACATCCTGAGCTTCTGTCGAAGATGACCTTGACTGAAGTTTTCCTGATGGATGGGATTACTGTTGGGGATTTAACCTTGTCGGACGTAGTTACTTGCCATGAATCCCTAACTTTTGCCTGGATTGTTTTATGAGGTTTTCAACCCATCGGGATGATTTTTGCTTATGTCTCTAATTTTTGCATGGACCGCCCTTTCGGGTTTTCAATCCACCGAGACATTTTTTATTTATTTATTTATTTAGGTGAAGTATTTCTTGACTACATCAACATTCGTGGGGTAGTTAAACTCCTCTCCATCCATGGTTGCGAGTCTCAAGGCACCGCCTGAGAAGGCTTTCTTGACCACATAGGGGCCGTCATAATTCGGAGTCCATTTGTCCCAGGAATTCGTGAGGAACGATTGTATCTTTTTGAGCACGAGGTCTCATTTCCTGAAGACGCGAGGTCGGACCTTTTTGTTGAACGCCTTCTTCATTCTTTGCTGATACAACTGACTATGGCATAGAGCCGTTATTCGCTTTTCTTCGATTAATTTCAGTTCATCGTGTCAACTTTGACACCATTCAGTTTCTGTTAGCTTAGCTTCCATCAATACCCGGATTGATGGGATCTCTACTTCTATGGGAAGCACTGCCTCCATGCCATATACTAGAGAGAAAGGGGTTGCCCCTGTTGAAGTGCGGATAGATGTGCGATAACCGTGAAGAGCAAAGGGTAGTATTCTGTGCCAGTCTTTGTAGGTTACAACCATCTTTTGAACAATCCTTTTGATGTTCTTGTTAGTCGCTTCTACCGCTCTGTTCATCTTGGGTCGGTAGGGAGATGAGTTATGGTGTTCGATCTTGAACTCAACACACAACTATTTCATCATCTTGTTGTTCAAGTTAGATCCATTATTAGTAATGATCTAGCTTGGAACATCATAACGACAGATGAGATTGTTTTTGATAAATCGGACCACCACTTGTCGGGTTACATTGGTGTATGACGCTGCTTCGACCCACTTGGTGAAGTAGTCAATGGCTACCAAGATGAACCGATGTCCGTTTGAAGCCTTGGGTTCGATCATGCCAATCATGTCGATTCCGCATATAGAAAAAGCCCATGGGGAAAAATAACTTTGAGATGCTTTGGCGGTACATGGATTTTGTCAGCGTATATTTGACACTTGTGACACCTCCTCATGTACTTGTAGCAATCGGATTCCATTGTCAGCCAATAGTATCCTGCTCTCAAAATTTTTCTCGCCATTGTGTGTCCATTGGCATGAGTGCCAAAGGATCCTTCATGAATTTCTTTTATCAGCATGTTTGCTTCTTGTCTGTCTACGCATCGGAGCAGAACCATGTCGAAGTTTCTTTTGTAGAGTGTTTCACCACTCAGGAAGAAGTTGCCTGCCAGTCTTCTGAGGGTCTTCTTGTCTTTTGTGGATGCCCCAGGCGGGTACTCTTATCTTTGATGGAAGCACTTGATATTGTGATACCAAGGTTTGTCGTCTATGACTGCTTCAATTGTGAAATATAAGAGGGCATTTCTAGGCGCATTATGTCAATCTTAGGTACGTCGTTCCATTGACCTACACTAATCATGGAAGAGAGAGTGGCTAGTGCATCAGCCATGAAACAGAGTAGTCATGGCCCTTTGATAGGTTACCCTAGCGTTCTTCAAACCAAACTGCATTACCTAGTAAAAAAAGGTGCCCCACGGGGTGATGAATGAATTTTTCTCCATGTCTTTTAGTGTCATTTTGATTTGATTATAGCCCGAGAATCCATCCATGAAGGAGAAGACTTTAAACTCTGTTGTACTCTCTACCAGCATGTCTATGTGCGGTAAGGAAAAGTCATCCTTTGGACTGGCTTTGTTCAGATCCCTGTAGTCTACACACATTCTGACTTTTCTGTCCTTTTTCGGAACTAGCACAATGTTGGCCAACCATTGAGGATATTCTGAGGTGGCAAGGAAACCAGCATTAATCTGTTTCTGCACTTCCTCCTTGATTTTAATAGCCATATTCGGTGAGTCCGTCTCAGCCTTTGTTTCACCGGCGGACATTCTGATTTCAACGGTAAATGATGTTCCACGATGCTGATATCCAACCCTGGCATGTCGTGATAGGACCAAGCAAATACATCGGAAAACTCTTTGACAAGTTTTATCAAGCTTTCTTTGACAGTCACACTGAGCAGTGCTCCAATCTTAACTTCTTTCCTCTCTTCTTCTGAACCCAAGTTGACCGTTTCCAATGGTTCTTTGTGAGGTTCAATGGACCTTTCCTCTTGTCTGAGTAATCGGGAAATCTCTTCTGGAATTTCTTCATCCCCTTCTTCAGCTTCAAATACCGGGAATTCAAAGTTGAAAGAAGGCATTGGATCATATGTTTCAATGGGGTTTAAAACAAGCAATCTGCATGACGTGATGATTTGTTTTTAGAAGAGATAGACAGAATGCAAGCGTGTGTGCAGTGTATTTTCTGAAAAAAAATGCTTATTTATTATTTTGGGTTGTTTTAGGATTACCATTTTCTGAAAAACGAAAAGCGAAAACAACAATAAATGCTGGAATGATATAACGACGTTTATTTATTTATTTATGATTTTGTCGATTCATGAAACTACAGCCCTATAAAGTAAAGCTCTGCTGCTTTGGGCAAAGCGAAGAGGGCATTTACAGAAAAGTGAGCCCTATAAAAACATTTGTTTCACCTGGGCAGGGTGAAAGGTTAAAACAAAGATGGCAATTACTTAGACTTATGGACGACTTTCGCGACATCGACAGCGACTCATTAGCGACGAACTCCTCAGTGAATCACAAAGTCTAGTACCTTCTTTCTTGGTTTGTCCTCAGAAATGACGCTGATTTCTGACGGAGCAGGATCGTTGGAGTCTTCCTCCATGCAGAGTTGTCGTAAACGAACTCTTCTTTTGTAGCTTCCTTAGTGTTTTCACTCTCAAGAGGATATCCCCATCCAGTTGGCTGGATGTCCTCGTATCTGATGCGAGAGCTTTCAGGAGCGGTGTACTTGACCAAGAAGTCGTACTTGCCACTCGGCTGTCCTAAGGTGTCCCATACTTCTGTGGGACTAGAGGAGTCATCTTTCTCGATGACGTTGACCTCAGGAAAAGCATAGTTGATGAACCCTTATCCTGCAATCTTTGCAGATTCATCGTTGTGCTGGATATCTTCAGAATGTCCCGAGTAATGATCCAATGACTCGGTGGGGACGCAGGTATTCTTTTCAATGATGCTCAGCTGATATGCATCGTTGGGCTGACTCTTTTGCCCCGAGTCTTATGGGTATGGTTTCCAAATAGGCAAGTCATCCAGTGGGTCATAATAGTCATAGTCGAAGTTGTCTTTCATCGGATCGTCTTCTAATGAGTTAGGCGGAGCACGACATCCCTCAGGATCACAATCTCCATAGATCATTCAGACATCTGATCTTGGTATATATCTCAGACCCTGATTGGAAAAATAGAATGGAATTTGTGCTTCTCCTTGAGACATATAACCATCCTTGTTGAGATATGACTTCCACTTTTCATCTGTATCGGAGGAGTCACCCTCATTGATGGTGTGTACTTCTTGAGACACTGGGTGAATGAAGCCTCCACTATGGAAGAAGTCTTGAATGGGATGAAAACTTTCATCTTTAGTAGTCTGGGTACAGGTTGAAGAGAAACCAAAACCTTTCTTTGTCTTGGTATCTGTAGGAATTACGAGTTGTCCCCATCCTTTTACGTTGTTACCCTTGATCACTTCGAGAGCATTTTTGTATGAGGAAATCGACGTCCCTCTATCTGATTGATTCTTATTGCTCACCGAGAGTGCTTGAAACTGGGTTCCAACAACTTCCTCAGGTTCTACACAGGAGAATGATGATAAGTTGCTCACTATTAAGGTCTGTTCTCCGTATACTGTGACTAACTTGTCATTCTTGACGAACTTCAGCTTCTGGTGAAGTGTCGAAGTGACTGCCCCAGCTTTGTGTATCCAAGGTCTTCCTAATAAACAGTTGTATGCTGCCCGAATGTCCATGACTTGGAAAGTGACTTGGAAAGTGTGAGGACTAATGGTTATGGGAAGATCAACTTCACAGATAACTATTTTTCTGGATTCGTCAAAGGCTTTGACGATGATCTCACTGCCTCTCATCGGGGATCCCTGAAATGATAGTCGCATCAGAGTTGATTTTGGCATCACATTCAGAGCTGATCATGTGTCTACCAGTACGCAGGCTAGAGCATCGTCCTGGCAGTTGACTATAATGTTAAGCGCCATATTGTGATTTTTGCCTTCTTCCGGTAATTCTTCATCACTGAATCCTAAGTTGTTGTAGAAAGTGATGTTGGGAATAATGCTGTCAAACTATCTTATCGTCACATCTTGTTCCACAAAGGCCTGCTCTAAGACTTTCTATAGAGCTTCCCTGTGAGCTTCGGAACTGAGCAAGAGAGATAGCACAGAGATTCTCGAAGGAGTTTGTAACAGTTGGTCTACAATGTTGTACTCGCTTTTCTGAATGAGCTTCAACATCTCATAGTTATTTTTTACCAGTTCTAGATTACTGGATTGTCTGACTGGTTGATTGGGAACTTCTATTTGAGGTTCCTTTTCTTTGGTGGGTTCTCCAACTCCTCTGTTGAAGACCCGGCCGCTCCGTGTCACTCGACTGATGTCGGCAATGTTTACAACGGAGGGTAATGGAGTTTCCTTTCCATTTTCGATTGTTGTTGCACCGTACTTATAAGGGATAGCCTTATCGGATTTGTACGGTATTGGTCCCGGCAGATAGATAACCACATGAGCCTTTTGATTTTTCTGACCATGGTAGCCGGCCTCAATTGTTTCGAGGTTGAGAATCTTTCTACTATCAAAAGGAACTCTTTATTCATGTTGTAGAGGGATTATGGCACATACGTCTTTGGCCATTTCGTGATTAGAGATTATGACAACATCTTTGCTTTGATCAGGGAAATAGTCTGGCATCACGTTGATCAACCCAGAACTTGAACACGGTCGAAACTCTTTCCAGTCCAACTGATTTTGAAGAGCTGACCGTACAAGATAACATCCCTGGTTATTCTTTGAGCAAACTCTACAGCGCTCATAATTATGTGGTGGCATCCGGCCACGTCCTCTTTGTATGCAGTGAAATGCTACTAGATATGTTTGCATCGAGCGGACATCCTGACTTTGATGCCTATCAGGATTCTCGTTAGTTATACTGATCTGTTGTGTAGCTTCATCCAAGTATACTGGAAGCCACCAGTGGTCAAACAAGTGTTGAAGTGTTCTTTGGACAAGTGCACACCCTTGGTCATTCTCACGACACTCTTCCTAGTTTCAATAATCATGTGAACCCAGAAAGCCAAGCCCGACTTGCTTAGCATGTAGTTCTACCAGACTGGTATTCATCAAGCGTATGTCAAATATCTGAACCATATTGACTTGATGGTTATTTCTCTCCTGATAGTCCTGGATCCATCCGAGATCTATTTGACGCTGAAGGGCCTCTTGTACAAAAGAGCATCCCTGATTGCTCGTTGAGCAGATCGGACAAGTATTGTCATCGTGCCGTGGCAGATTATGATGTTAACTTTGCCTTGAGTGCATCGCCACTAAGTTGACGTTCATTGCAAGAATGTCACAGTTCTGAACAATGTTGGGATGTGCATGGACCATGTGGGCGTCACGGATTCGGTGATCTTGAATCCATTCGAGAGCCATTTGTTCTTGTAGAGCTGATTACACTACGGAACACCCTTGGTTATTCTTTGAGCAGATTTCACACTGGTGATAATTGTGAGGCGGTACATGACCGTACCCGCTCTGTTTACAATGCATCCTGACCAGATTGGTTCCTAATAGGAGTACATATTGAATTTGATAATTGCGGCTAGATTCTTCTTCTATTAAATTTATTGCAGTCTTCTCATGTTGAGGCAACGGGTTCGTCTGAACATTTGGATTAGTATCTTTGAAAGATAGGACCCCGTTCCTGAAAAACTTCTGTACATCAGACTTGAAGCTGAGAGAGTTCTCAATGTTGTGCCCCGGTCCTCCTTGATGGTAAGGGCAAGTTTGATCTTCTTTGAACCAAAAAGGCGGATTTTCTGGTACTGTAAGAGGAGACCTGGTTTGGACGTGCCCCTTGACCAGTAGAAGTGGAAATAGTTCTGCATACAACATCGGTATAGGGTCAAACCCTGGTGGTCGTGTCGTACGATTGTTATTGTTGTACTAAGGGCGAGCCTGTTGAAGAGGCTGTTGTGTCCTTTGCTGATACTGTTGTTGATTTGGTTGGCTCTGAGCAACCTGAGGTTGATACGTTGGAGCCGGCGCAGGGTTGATAGCGGGAGTTACCGCTGCTACTGGTTGATACCTTTACCTTTTCTTTCCGAGAGATATATTACCAATATCTTGCTCTTTTTTCTTTGGGAAAGCACTACCGTATCTTTTGGTACTGCTTGATGGCTCTGCATCTTTGACCAATCCTCCTTCTCGGACTGCTTCTTTAAGGCGTACCCCCATGTTCACCATTTCAATGAAGTCATTGGGCGAACTGGCAACCATTCGATCGTAATATAAGGAGCTCAAGGTTTTCAAAAAGATCTTGGTCATCTCTTTTTCCTCAAGAGGGGGACAGATCTGGGCGGCAATTTCACGCCATCTCTGAGCATATTCCTTAAAAGTTTCCTTGTCTTTTTGCGACATTGCTCTGAGTTGATCTCTGTCTGGTGCTATATCCAGGTTATACTTATACTGCTGTTGCCAAGGATTGCATGTCATTGTGAAGTTTTTCCAAACTTTCTTTTAGAGCGTCGACTTCATCTCTCAGCTCTCCGTCCTCTTCCTCAAGATCGTCCATTTTGTTTTGTCGATTGGCCCGAGTATTGTATGAGTGAGACAGTTTGACTCTAGAATCATGACACATACATGAGACTCGAAGATAAGAAGAACGTGTTATGTGAGAATGATGAATGATATGCAATGATATATATTTTTTTGTTTTAATCAAAAAGAAACTTCAACAAATAGTTTGCAAATATCATACAGTGGGGGGATCACTTTTATTGAATTTGAAAGATTGCAGTATGTTACAAAGAAAAGTACAGTATTTTACGAAGTGTTGTAAGGAAAACGTCTAAGCTCAGGGATCCTGAGTCCTTTATGAGGAGATCTCAGACGCGGGTTCTGATATTTTCCTTTTCTTTGATCGGGGATCTTCAGCCGTTGTCGGGTTGTCAGTCCTTTTCTAAGTGAAAGGAGTGACAAGTTCCTTTGATCTTCCATAGCATGTTATTCTAGAATCTCAATTAGAGCATCCTTTTCTTTTAACAGTTCCTGAATTTTAGTACACTCCACATTAAGGATTCAGTACTTGTTTTTCCAAGAGTTTTTCTCCCGTTGAACTTTATTGAGAGCGACCTGGAGTTTTTTCGTATCAGACATAAAATAAAAAGGACAGATTCCTTTAATGGAAGAACTTCTTGACGAGGGTAAGGCATCCTCAGCTTGAGGGCTCTAGTTTGTACCCAATGGAGATAAGGTTCCACGGAGATACAATCTGGTCTTCCTAGAGGCTCTCTTCCGTTCCTGTGAATGTGTTGCCATGCATGCACTATTTCCTTCTTTAATACCCTGTCATTTTCTCCTTCCTTGAAGAAAAGACCTTCCAGATGAACATTATGCGGGATATTCTTCATCGGGTATCCGAGTTGACGGCGAACTAAAATCGAATGATAGTTGATTCCTTCTTTAGTTCCTATGAGGGGTACATTAGGGAAGTTTCCACATCTATCGATGATCGTTATCCCCTCATAAATCCTATTATACCAATCTATGTCAGAGTTGGTAAGAGGCATGATTCTTTGGGGCTAACGTAGAGTACTCTTATGGTCCCAAAATGCAGCAGACTTGGGTAAATGGGAAGTGAACCATTTGTAAAGCAGGGGTACACAGCATGTGATCATTCCTCCACTGTACAAATTCCTTAAGTGTACAGAATAATAAGCATCTGCGAGCAAGGTTGGTATGGGGTTTCTAATCAGAAATATCTTAATGGCATTGGTATCGACGAAGTTATCGATGTTGGGAAAGAGGAATAACCCATATGGGAGTAGAACAAAGATATCTTCGAAAGCATTTATGTTTCCTACACTGGCAAAGTATAGAGCTTTATTCGTCAGGAATTTAGCTGGTAAACCCTAGATTCCTTCCTTAGTGTTCATGTGAGTCCTGACTTCTGACTCGTCCAAATAGATTGCTCTTGCAATGGTTTGTTCCCTTGGGATTTATTCCAGTCCAAAAAAGGGAGCTTGGTCAGTGATGGGTAAATCAATCAGATGAGAGTACTCCTCCAGTGTTGGTGCTAGTTGATATTCCAGGAATGTGAAACAGTGATAAACCGGATTGTAAAACTGAATTATCATAGACAGGATTCCTTCAACTACGTGGACCCTTAACAGAGACAGCAGTCCTCCATACTTAGCTCTGAAAGCATCGAGGTTGGTAATCATCCTTGCCAACCTTCTTAAATCCTCTAGTTTTGGAGCCTTGAAGGTGTACTTGTTCGTCTTTCTTATACCAAAATCCATAACACAATCTTTCTGATATTTGAAATCATTGTTTTAGTTTATTTTGAGAAAGAAAGAGGAAAAAGGAAGAAATTTTTCTTTGTTTAAGAGTTTTTTAAATGAATGCATGAATGCAGCACACACAAAAATTGAAAAAACATGGGTTCAAGGGTTCAACGTCACGAGCATGGATTCATGGCTCTACCTATCCCCAAAGGTTGTATTCTGGTCAACTTTTGTACCTGTAGAACGGATCCTAAGGTTCCCAAAATCATTGACCCCCTAGGGATATCAACAACAAGCTGGTTCACCCGAGCGAGCTGTAGCAGCCTAGGGTAATCTCATTTGAGTGTAGTATCACGTATCAACTATTTCCGATAGTCACCGTACTACCAAGCAGTCATATGGTTAATGTCTACTAAATCCTCAGGGTCACGGGTGCCGCACTGAGATAGCGTCTGTTTTCACGACGATCGGTCGTTCAACATAGTATCCACAAGGGCCATCTCCTGATTTGGTGGTCTACCAGGATCGCTTATTCGGGAATCACTCCCTGTAAGTCCACCCGTCTATGCCACCCCTTATCTTAGGGTTCTCTCAAACTTTCCACATGCGTCTCAATCGCATTCCCATTGACAGAAAAATAAACACGGATATCAAGTAGGAAAAGCAATATATATATATATATATATATATATATATATATATAGTATGTAGAAAAATTTCTAACAACCTAGACCTCTTAGGAATTCTATTCCTAAAGACTCCCCAGCAGAGTCACCATTTTCCTGTAGCATGCGATTTTTGTCGGTGACGCAACCACCTTATTTCCATTTCGTTTTTTTGTCACCGCAATGGTAGGGATTGGGTGCTACTTTCTGATTTCTTATTTATCCTATGAAGCTGGAAAGGAAAGGGAAGCTGTCTAAAACTAACCTTGCACGCAAATGTTTTACTGAACAAATGCTAAGAGATTGGGGAGTTCGGGGTCAGGTTATACAATGGGGAGTTGTCAATTACCCATCCTATTGTGGTTATCCATAGGTTGTTAGCAATTTCTACACTGTTTTCTACTTACTAGTGTTTGTCTGTCATGGGTTGGGAAAGTTTCTCCTTTGGGAATGTTTGAGAGAGAGAGTTTTTGTTGATTTCAGGTTTTCCGATGTTTTTGGTGAGGTACTGGACCTATGGTTTTTGATTGGTATGTAAAGGTACTGGACCTAAAGTTTTTTATTGGTGTGTGAAGGTACTGGACCTAAAGCTTTTGATTGGTGTGCTCGCTAAGATTTCACAATCTTATGCCTACGTATTCCCGTTAAAGAAAACAGGGAAATCAGAGCAATCGTAGTTCCTCCTATTTTATGGGAGGAAAAGATATTTGGTGTCTTATTCAAAGCCCAAGATTGAAGCTAAAAGGTTTGACGGAGAGAGAATTTTTCATCTCTAAAGGGAGATATCTCGTTTGTTTATCACAACTGTTGGGTGACTGATTATAAAGGAGAATTACTTTAACTGGGATATGTGAATCAAGCAATGCCATAATTTCCTTTATAGGGGTGTTGTCCTGAAGGAGAAAACTTTAACTCAGTGTAGAGTAATGCCATTTTTCCTTAGGATTTTTTCATGCTAAGAGAGGGACATTGGCTTGGATGTAAATAATCCATAGGCTTACCACTTACAGCTGTTAGATGAAAGAGGAGTCTTACCAGGATAAGAGATGGACTACAGCTTGGATTTTTGAATCAACAAGTGCGCCACTTACAGCAGTTATCTGGGATTAAGGTTTGTTTTGATTTTCTATGTGATATAAAGAGAAGTATCTTCCTACAGAGGGATTTTGACTTCCTCTGAGGGGATTTTGATTTTGTGTGCCTTGATCAAAGCCCAAGGTTGAAGCTAAAAAGTTGATTGACTCCCTGGGGAGTTTGTTATCTGTCTTGTACAAAGCACAAGATTGAGGCTAAAAGAGAGACTGACTCTTTTAGGGATATCATTATATAAAGCCTAAGAGGAGGCTGAAAGTTGACTTTTCCGGGGAAATATTTTGTCTGTCTTGTACAAAGCCCAAGATAGAGGCTAAAAGTGGGTTTTTTGACCCTGCTTAAGGAGATTTATATGTGTCTTGTACAAAGCCCAAGATTGAGGCTAAAAATATTGACTCAACAAGAGAGTGTTTATATGGTGTCTTGTACAAAGCCCAAGATTGAGGCTAAAAAGCGACTAACTCAACAAGAGAGTGTTTTTATCTGTCTTGTACAAAGCCCAAGATTGAGGCTGAAAAGATGATTGACTCAACAAGAGAGTGTTTTAAGATCCTTATACAAAGCCTAAGAGGAGGCTGAAAGTGATTGACCCAACAAGAGAGTGTGGAAATATTCTTATACAAAGCCTAAGAGGAGGCTAAAAGTGATTGACTCAACAAGAGAGTGAGGAAAGATCTTTATACAAAGCCTAAGAGGAGGCTAAAAGTGATCGACTCAACAAGAGAGTGAGGAAAGATCTTTATACAAAGCCTAAGAGGAGGCTAGTTTGGGGAATTTCTTATATAAAGCCTAAGAGGAGGCTAGTTTCTGCTAAGGATTATTGAGATCCAAATGCAGGTCCAAATTGGGGAATCAACTCTTGCTGAGGATTACAGAAGAGTTGAGATATCATATGTCTTGAGGTTCTGATAAAGGTTTATTGATAGTGATTTAACCCTAGCTGGGGAAATTTAGAAGTGAAAAGTTGAAACTATGTTGGTGATTGATGAGATGATTAGGGTTTATCCTGTACTTTTGGGAAACTTGAGGGTTTCTTTGAAATTCAAGAGGAGATGAGACTGCCCAAGTTTGCTGGTATGAAAGGGTTTATCTTTGTATGATGCCCAAGAGGAGGCTGGTGTTTTAAGGGATGGGAATCAACCCTAAATTGTCCAAGTTTTGACTCTTTGGAAAGACTTCTCTAACAAAGGATGACTAGGTTCTGTCCTATACCTGTAAGAGGTCTTTGGGTCCTTGTACTAAGCCTAAAAGGAGGCATGAGAACTTCTAAGAAGCCTGAGGGTCCTTGTACAAAGCCCAAGAGGAGGATGGGGATGCTTTTAGGAAGCCTGTGGGTCCAAACTTAAGAAAAGTTCAAGAAAAGTTTCACCGGGAATAATTTTTTCTTTAGTGAACAGTTCTAGGGTTTGAAGAAATTCAAGAGAGGTTTCACCGGGAATTAATCCTCTCTGGGGGAAATGAATTTCTTTGACAATTTTCTAATAGTGAGTCTTGAGAAAAGTTTCACCGGGAATAATGCCTTTCTTTGTTCCATATTGTATAAGCCCAAGAGGAGGCAAGACTGTATCTGGAATTTCCTATGGGGAACTAGTTTTGATTGTGTTGAAAGAGTGACCACTGGCTTTATCTAATCCTAGACCTAATTCCAGAGGAAAACTCTAATCAAGATAATATACAGGCATATATATACATATGAAATATATACTGTATGTAAAAGAGGATAGTAGGACTTACATGTGAGCAAGCTTTCAACATTACAAATAAATATATATACAAGTATGTAAAAGAAAGTTGATAAAACTTACAGGTGAGCAAGCGTCCATTGTAATAGTTGTATGGTTAGTTGTTCAAGAAATTATAGAAAGTTTTGATAACAACTATGGATTTGAATCTAAATCAAAAGGGAAAGTTATTTTGAAAAAGAAGATCGGGGCTTATACTCAAGGAGAGGCCCTGATGAAAAACATTGATCGTACCGTTGATCTGAAAATTGTATCGGGATTTATACAATGACTGAGGCCCAAAAAGGTTTTCTGTATAAAGAGATGGGTCTTACACTCTATTAAGAGGCCCAAAATGTTTGAAAAAGAAAAGAAATGGGACTTACAACACAAGGGTAGTCCCAGATGATTTTGTTTGAAAACGGCCCAAAAAGACTGAGGCCCAAAAAGATTTTCTTACAAAAGGATGGGATTTACACTCTATTAAGAGGCCCAAAGGGTTTTAAAAGAAAAAAGAATGGGGCTTATAATTCGGGGAGAGGCCCAAATGATTTTGTTTAAAGGGTGACGATCGCACCGTGGTTTTAGAAAACACAGTGGGACTTATACAATGGCTGAGGCCCAAAAAGGTTTGTGTACAACAAGAATTGGGTCTTACACTCTATTAGAGGCCCAAAAGTGTTTTGAAAAATATTTGTGAGGGTGAAAATAAGCAAAACCCTAATTTGATTAAAAAATGTATTTTAATTGAATAAAAATTCAATTAAAATTATCAAAATTATCAAACATGTGTGAAAAACAAAATGTGATCTTGGATTAATGTTTGAAAAATCATGTTTCATTCATAGAATGATTTGAAAATCATTTGAATTTGCAAAATCAAGAGAAAGAAATATTTTTAAACGCCTAAAAACAAATAAAACTATTATTCTTTACAAAAATACCAAATATATGAAATAAATAATATTTTTGTGATATTTTTGTAGAATAAAATATTTTAACATTTTTGTGAATTATCAAAAAATGAACCATAAAAAATAATTAAAATTGAGAGAGAAATTAATTTTGGAATTAATTAATAAAAACCATGAAAAATGTGAAAAATAGCAAAATGGGAGGGGGGGGGGGGGGGAATGGCAAAATGGTCTGGGTGAGTCTTGAACCCACAACCTTCCTTCCAAACACACATGCGCGCTACCACTGGTGTGGTGATACATCAGTGTATCAAAACCACCCCATGAACATATATGGGTGGCAAGGTATTAGGCCTGGCCAAGGCGCCATGGCCTGGCCCTTGCCCAAGGCTGGCCTGATTTTAGGCCTCTTGCATGAAGGCTCTAACTTCCTCATTTCTCCATGGATTTTGACAAAATTTAGGTGTATCCTGCCTAGAATTTCATAAGGAATCCAATGGTGCTTTTAGATTTTTCTAAAGATGTCCCTATTTTAAAACCTGATAGTGGTTTCAAAATAGGCCTAGATTTGCATGCTCTATGCTATCTCATTATACAGGCAACAATAGCATGGCAAATTGGTTCAAACACAACATATATGATATGTATGAGATGTCCATGATCAATGGACATCAAAGCAATGCATGATTTAGAGATTTCAAGTTGTGATGCACTTACCTCTTGAAGCTCCTTGTGCTATCTTTCAAGATCCTTGTGCCAAAAGTAATCCAATGCTTTAGACACTCTTGATTGATCCCTTAGAAGCTTTTAGGATGATCAAAACCAGCTGGAATCCTCAGGAACAAGAATTGGCTCTTTCTTGCAAAAGTGGCAAAAGTGACCAAAATGGTAACCCTCTCAAATGGTGTTCTAGATGAGGGAAACCAATTGGGATAGTTTGAGGATGATATTTGGAGTGTGTTTGAGGCTTTGTTTTGTTTTTAAAGTGACTGAATCAAGACATGGCTTGAAAAATGCAAAAAGTCAAAATTTGAGGTTTTGGAGATGGACTTTTTGATTTTGGTGTTTCAGATCAAGGATGAGTGTTTGAACAGCTTATATATGATACATTGGATGTGTTTGGATCATGAGCTATGGTGGAATTGCTCTCTAACTCAAAAATTTAGTGGTGACTTGCAAAAGAAGGCATTTTTGCAAAATGAGAGAGATTTTGAGGAAAGCAAGTGTTGTAGTGCTTTGGTGTCCTCAAACTGATCACAAATGAGCTCTATTTATAGTAGAGCAAGTTTTTTTGCAATGAATAGTGAATGGAAGCTTGGACAGTCCTTTGGCCAATGTTGATCAAAAGGCATCTTTAGTCTCATCTAGCCATTGACTTGAGGTTAGGGCACAGGCCTATGGTCCTTTGGTTCAGAGCTGAATCTTGACTCATTCAGTTAGGTTTGCTTCAGTCCATGCCACCTTGATGTATCCATTGAATGCTTTGAAACAAAATTAGAGTCTTTGAGCTTTTTAGCCTTTTTAGGGCATTTATGGCTACATGTAGTTCTTTGGACTTGGGAGGCTTGTGGATCAGATCATTCCTCTTTAATTTTATCCCTTGAGGTGTCAAAATGGATGACAAGGCTTATAATTACCTGATTTGGCCAAATCGAGCAAATGACCTATAATCTGCCTTGAACAAAATCAGTCTTTGATGCCATGTTACAAGGGTTGGAACTCCCTACTCAAATTGAATTTGGAGATGATCAGGTACTTGTTGGAAAGCCCTCATGGCATAATTCAACTTTGATGTTCAAAGTTTGTCTTGGTTCAGCTTGGATCAAAGTGAAAAATGCCTCTACATTTTGGTAAAAGTATGACAGATTCTGATTTATTGAAAATTTCACTAAGTGTTGGAAAAAGTGGAATTTTCATGTTTTAGTGATTTTGCTCCATCCATAACTCAAAATCCATAAGGATTTGGAATCTCTTGTAGTTGACATATTTGAAGTATGTCAGATGGACTTTCATTTGAGCTTTGAATGGGAGAAAAAGGCCTTGTGGTTTAGGAGTTATTACCTTGCAAAGTTGGTACAAAATCACTTATGTTCCATAACTTAGAAAATTTTTGGTTTCTTATGGTTGCCCCTTTTGCAAGAAACCCCACTTTTCTTGATTTTTCTTGATAAATGATGATCAATACCATACATTAACATTGTTTTTGACTTAGGGGAATCATATTTGTGAAAAATTCCAAAAAGTCGAACTTGATTTTGTGCACAGTTGACTTTTCGTCAAATGAAATCCAAACTGTGTGATTCTTTGTGCAATCAAGTTATTGACCCAATTAAAATCTAATGGATGGATTCCATAGGTGTTTTAGGGTGTCTTGGATCATGTCCCAAGGTTTGGGAGCATGTCTTGGTTAAAAGTCAAAGGCACAGTTGACTTTATCTTCAAAACCCTAATTGTGGTCCAGATGAAATTGAAACTTGTGAATCAAGCTTCTTGGGTCAATCCATTATTGTAAATGGATCAATGTAGTGTAGTTGAGGTCCTTAAATCATGTCTTAAGGTCTTGGCTCATGTTTTGCTCCAAAAGTCAACTTAGGGGTAAATTAGGTCAAGAAACCCTAATTCCTGATTTTTTATGAATGCATCCCCTGAGGCTAAATTGACTTGATGATTGGGTCCATGAGGTCCCTTGGAGTATCTTGGGTTGTGCTTTGAAGCATTGACTCATTCCCAGAGGAAACATTTCCATCTGGAGGCCTTGGTCGACCAAAACCTAATTTGGTGACATTGGCGATCTTGGGGCTTGATCCACTTGGAATGTTGCAACTTTGTGCTTGATTCTTGATGTGGGAGTCCTCTTGATCCTTTGTGGGTGTTTAAAAGGTTAGACAAGTTGAAGATCATGTCATTTTTTGATTGATCATTTGTCTAAGTGCTCTGAGAGGGCTCAAAACTCTAATTCTTGGTTGTAGTGAAAGCTCAACAATCCTTGAGGAAATTGATGAGGCGTGATGGCACATCCTTATTGTGGTAATGATTCTCACAATGATGGGAAATCTTGGTCGTCAAAATTTGGGGTATGACACTAAGTAACATTCTTTTCCTCCCTCACTTAAACGTGTTATCAAGTACTCTCGGATAGCTTTTGGTTCATTAAAAGTCCAACGAATAAAAAGTGGATCCAAGATTCCGTAAGTACTCGATTTATTCAACTCTATACAAAGACGGTGAATGTACCTAAATGGTTAAAGAAAATGAATAAATTAGGGGCGATGTTCTATAAATGATAATGTTCTATAATGACATGTATATTCAACTATATATACTTACGTGCACCAAACTTGCAATATCCCGATGTCCAACCACTTATACCCACCAAGAAAATCCCTTACATCATCAGGAGTATAATAGAATAAACCCAAATGTGGACAATGTTCTAGTGGGAGAGGTTGCGCTTCATTTATCACCACAACTTTCAAGTATAACATTGTGATTTCATTTGGATTAGGGTCCATTATATCATTGCGGTTACTTGCAGGGGGGATGGGTTGAACAATTACTCCCTTTTGTAGAAGCATAACGTACAACACTTCTACTAGGAGATCGTTCATCATCATCACCATCAACATTATGGTGATCTTCATTTTTCCATTGTTCCAAGTTTTCACTTAATCTCTACATCATAATATTCAATTAAAACATAAAACAAAAACAAGCACAATATATATATCATACATCGATAAAACACTAACATCTCAAATAAAGTACATACCGAATACATCTCTTGGAAATTTTCCATATCTTTCTACCTTTTTTCCTTCTCCTCTTCTAACATTCTCTGTTGTTCTTCTAATTGCTTCCCAAAATTTTCAATCTTTTGTCTTTGTGCAATAATCTCAGGGCTTTCAGTACTTTTTCTTTGAGACCCAAAGAATTACCTCAAGCCAACACCTTCTCCAACAGCACGGACACACCCACCATGCTCATCTGTTCCGATAGCTTCTACTAATATGTCATGTCGTGCTTGCGGAACAAATGTGCCTTCACGGGCTGCCTCAACCAACTTATCGTACACAACATGAGAAACTTACTTATATTGTTACCAACGCATTTAAATAAAAAATAACATAAGCACCACAAATCACACTTACAATTTTTTCGGCAACTACTCTTGAAGCTTCAGAGGTGTACTATCCATCTGGTCTTAATCGAGCCCTCTTCCATTTCTCATGTCTTGAAGGTGGAGATGGGATGCGATCATCTCCGATTTCTGATTGTCTTTCAAGCATTATTTTTTTCTCAAGATTCATATAACCCCCACGAGACAATCTATGGGGGTACACGTTCTTGGCCTTAGTAAGTATTCCGACTTCGCTTTTAACCTGTTATGAACATAGTGAAAAAAATATATGATTAGTATCTATAACTCATTATCATTACATTATCAGTTACATGAGAACAGTACTAACCTTAAACTTCTCAGAGCGACGTATCTTTGCAAACCTTTTCCATTGCTTCTTCGATATAAAACTATATCGAATCCATGGATGAGCAGGACCGCTCTTAGGCCTCCTAATGTAGTCAACCATGAGTTGTGCCTTAAATCCCCTCCAACGAGTACCAACATATGTGTAGCGGCAAAATCGTGAGTGTAAGCTATTGATTAACTTAACTCGAAAAGCAAGAGTCGCCACCGCACTTTTATTTTATCCAAAAAGGAAAGGAAAAAGAGCGAAAAAACCTACACAAGCTCTACAACAAGAACAAGTGAAGAGAGTCCGGGTAAGGGGGTTGGTTACACAATGGGAAGGTGTTAGTGTTGCACCCCAAAATTTGCTCTCCTTACTCTTTTACTAACTGGCTTATGTTGCATTGCATTTTGCATTATCATATGTGCATATCATTGGTTCTTAGCATGGGGTCAAGGTGCCTGAGGCATGTTCAAGAGGAGAAGATATTCTTTAAAGGGTCAAGCAAGAGAGCTCAAATGGATCACTCTCTCCTAACCAGTGCATAAATTAGGGTTTTGAAATTCTTGGGTTTATTGCTCCAATGGGCAAGCTCCTTGGGTTTTTATCATCACTAAATGGCATATATTATCTTTGTTGGAGAGGATACACATCATATTCAGAGGAATTTGGAATTGGAGACTGTGTTATTTCCTCCTAGACTGAGGGTACCAAAACTAGGGTTTGCCATAAAGTCAGTTTATTTCTGATTTTTTGGGCAAGACTTGATTCCATGGTATTCCTTGTGTCTCTAAGTATCTAGGGGTGGGAGGTTGTCCATCAGTTTGGTTCAGGAGAGACTTAATTGATCAGAAGATTGAGAATCAGGTGAATTGGGTAAAAGTCAACAGTGAGAGGAGAAGTCAACTGTGGAATTTTGAGGTTCTCTCCAAGGTTTTCAAGGTCTCACATCCTCATATGGTCCTCAAAATTCAAGTTTTATGCCATTTATCAAGAATCAGGAGTTGGTGCAAAAGTTACTAAATTTGGAAATGACCTATAATTTGAAAGTTTCCTTTTTGGGCAAGTTCCTGCACTGCATTCAACTTGACTTTTCATCATCAAGAAAGCTTCAAATGAATTTTTCTCCAACATGAAAGTTGAATATCTTTTTCTCCTATTTCCAACAAGTACTAGTGGGTCTCCATATCATTTGTGAAACTCCAGTTATGATCAAAAGAAGGCAAAGTGGTTTTTAGGGTTTCTCATGGTTCCATTTTCACAACTTTGGGCATAATGACCTATAATCAATTCCATTGCTTCATGCCACATTCTAATATCAAATAACATTCCTTGAGGATTATTTTGGGCCCAAGAATTAAGAAATTCCATGGTTTATTCTTCACTTATTTTCCATTATTCAAAATTGCCAAAATGTTGAAAACTCATTAACCAACACATCTCAAGGCCCAATTCCAATTTGGGTGTGATTAGCAATTCAGATATAAGTGATCCATCATGAAATAGTTGGATATATATGCATGGGAGGAGGTGTATCTCACATAATGCAAAATTCCAAAATTGTCCAAAACTTACAAAACAAGGAATTACCAAGGTCCAATTCATTATCAGTGAAAAACCCTAGTCTATATAAACTCATTCATGCACTGGTTAGGGTTCATTCACGTGCTTTTGGAGGAGAACAAGAACTTGAACCCTAACGTCTTTCACACTCATATCTCTCAATCCATTAGGTTTTTTCAAGAACTTCTTCCACAAACCTCTTCCTGGCGATCCATAGAGTAAAAACCAACCATCATTCGTAGCTAAAAGCAAGGATTAGGAGTGCATAGCTTCAGGTTGGTCACTTTTTTCATGATCACAAAACTCTCCTTTTAAGTATGCATATTGATGTGTGATGTCTGCTGATCATCCTGATATAATTTGTTTGGTGTTTGGACGTATGTATTGATTGTTCTATGTGTTTAAAGTTTTGAGCCCTAACATATTTCTCTTCGTTTTTTATTATGCTTTGGTTGTTTGCAAATTTGGATTGGATATTTGGAATCCTCATGATTTTCCGGTCAGGAACATGTACTCCTTTGCGTTTTCTGGGCAAGTTTTGAATTTCAGGTGGTGGAGGAGTCGACCGGAACCCTAGTTCCGGCGACTGGTGCGGTGGCCGGCCGGTGAGGGAGTCTAACGAAGAAGACGAAATCGTGATCGTCCATGGTCACGATCCAATGGCCAGCAGCTTGCCACGTTATTTTCCTTTTTATTTTTTTTCTGATTTTTGTTTTATGATCTGGTGTTTATTACCTCACGGTAGTTATCATGCTCATCCAATCAGGTTATGTTATTTTAATTACTTTTGTTTTCGTTGACTCAACCATGTCCGTCAGATGGATCGTGTGAATGGAAGTACGCCAACGCATTAAAAATGCGCGTGCCTGGCACATGGGGTGTGTAGGGTGCACTGGTTGTTTGTGTGTGCGTGAGTATGTGGTAAGTGTGGTGTGCTTTGCATCTTGATCGTTAATCATGCATAGTATTTGATTTGGTTGACTCCACAGGGCGCGTTGGATGCATCTAACGGTAAGCATTCAGCCAATTGGTTGACTAGAGTCAACACGTGGACTATTGCTTTTTTTTTTTTTTTTCTGATTGGATTAATACCTGGGCCTGCTTCCTACACCCCTCCCTCTAAGCCCAGTTTTATTTCTAACGTGTTTTACTTACTATCTGCACCCCCATGCATTTTTAATTTATTTATCTTATTTAATTCATTACATTTTCATTTTCAATTTTTTAAAAATACATTCTTGCATTAAAAAATTCCAATAAAATTCATGCATACTTTTTATCACTTTATAAAATTTTCCAAATTTTATTTTTTATTTTTATTTTATTTTTTATCATATAAATTAATTATTTAGTTATTTTCTTTTTGCATTACACATATCATGCATATCTGAATTTGTTTATTTTATTTCTCTGCATCCATAAAATATTTTCAATCCATTCCATTTGCATTCATTCACCAACATTCTGAGATGCATTAAAATATTTTTCTATCATTTTTAAAACTATTTCATAATGCATTTTGGTCCTTCCCTTTGGCACACTGAGCCCTACTTCTCCCCTGAGCTTTGCCCAATTGTTTAAATGGCTAACATCTTGATTTTTTGCAGGAGTTTTTGGTTTTTGGTTTGTCTCTGGTTGAGTAACTTTTATATTTAATTTGGTGATTTTAGAAGTTGTCTTACTATTTGTTTAATGGCTCTTTGCATGAGATTTCTTATATGCGCATCTTTGATCTTGTCTGATTATCTGTTTGAAAAGGCACTTGTGCCATTGTCTTGGGGTTTGTTTATTTGACTTCTTAATTCATGTTTGGATTGTTATCACTATTGTATGCCATTGTTTGGTTTTTATTTGCTTTGATATCACTTATGTCTGTTTCGTACTAACTTTTTATGCAGGGGTTGAGGTAAGTCCTTTGAGGGTGTGGATAGTCATCCACATTCACCCTTACTCTTTCTTCTCCCATCTTTTCCTTTTCTTTAGGCTTAGGTTGTTGTCAAACCTCACTAACCGTAGGTCACCCATGCATGATAACATTAGGACTCATAGTTCCCCTTAGAGTTTCCCTTGTGTCTTCTCTCTTCTCATCTCAAACTTTCTGAAAACACTTAATAAGAATAAAGTGTATTGCGCACGAGCCTTAAGCGTGGGGAATGAGAAATGAGGGGCTTCCTCTCATCTTTCTAGAGTGCTTAGCGAGCGTCCTGTCTTGGGACGATGCGTTAAGTATTCGCCCATGTGCCCTAGACTTTGGTGCAATGCAACTTATGAACTAACTTAAGCCACTTCTGTCCTAAAAAATACAAACCAACTTCAAACCTTTTTGTCCTTCGGGATCGTCAAACTAAAGGATATTTTCAAAAAAGGGCACGTTACCTTCCGTCTGAGTCGCAAACAGGCGTCGACCCTAACTGCCGAACGCGAATTTAACGTCGCTCATAAAAAACACAAAAAGAACTTGGTCCGAACTACGTTGACTCTGAATTCCCCATTGCACAAAGGGGGTACGTAGGCCTAGGACATCGACGTCCTATCGAGTCTGTCTTTGTCTTCCCTCCCCCATTTTAGTACAGCCATAGATGATAGGATAACTCACCCTTAGGATAGACAACAAGCGTGGATCCCATCGAGTACGATGGACGCGTGGGGTGCTAGCACCTTCCCCTCGCGTAACCGACTCCCGAACCCAGACTATGGTTGCGATGACCATTCCTTTCCCACTTCCTCAGGTTTATGTGGTGTTCCTTTTCCCTCTCTTGGGATAAATTTACACGGCTGGCGACTTTGATTTTCCGCGCCACTCTCGCGTTTGTACCTGGATGAAAATCCTGGCAGCGACAGCTGGCAACTCTGCTGGCGACTCTGGTTGACCTATGCTGGTCCATCCCTAAGCGAGTTAATCCTAGCGCTTGCTTGTCTTTGTTCTTTTTGGGTGTTTTGTGTTTGTTTTGCTTTATTTGTCGTATTTTATTTTTACCGCATTTTCTGCATTGCATGTCATTTTTATTACTGTCATACTACTGTGTTGTACTGGCTGTTCTTGATTTGCAGGTTGGGTGGGTCTGAGAGATAAGCCCAATACCCAGGCTTGAGTATACCCTAGGACTAGAGTGGAAAGTAGTGGGACCTATGTGCTCACTTGGTACGCTTGTGTGTTCACGAAATTCACAACCAGACGAGGCTATCTTGGGATGCATTCTAACGTGTGTGTCTTGCGCATGTTGGGGTGTTGATCTAGAGAGCTGTCGACTCTGGTGACCGATCATCGAGGACCTTAGTGGAAACATCCATCTTTAGTGGTGACAGCGGCATACCACATCCTGTGGCAAACCCATTCGCACCCGAGGGCCCGCTTTGGAACTCGCATAGGATGGCCCCTACTTTTTGAAGAGAATCAGTGGAGGCACTCCTCGATTGACGATAGTACTGTACCCCGAGGGATGAATGTACTATTGTTTCTTGACCTCAGTGCCAGAAGCTGAGGACCTTCCGTTTTGGAGAATCAGTTGAGGCCTCCTCGATTGATGATGATGTCAAACCAGAAATGGTGAACGTATCATCATTTCTCGACCTGAGAGCCCGGGATACTGAACATCCTAGTACCCACACGTGAGAGGGGATGGGTGTTTGCAGGTTTGCAGGTAACCGAAACCTTCAACCTACCCTGTTTTTCTGGATTTCTCATCAATGTTTGATTATCTGGGTTCCTGGTTATCTCAGTGGTTCGGTATTTTGGAATTCTGGTTTTCTGGGTTGTGGTTCTCGTCCAGTTAACAACACAGCACATCCAGCAGTGTCACCTTGATCCCATGTTTGCATGAGCATATCATTTTCTTGCATTCTGACATGTTTGACATTTTTTAGGGCTTGCATCTTACTCTTGATTCCGGTTTTCTGAGGTTACTTCAGCATGGATGTCCAGAGAAAGAATACTGTTGCCTATTCGTTCCCAGATCCGACTTTGACATTGATTCACAAATTGATTAATATGGTTGGTCCCGGAGTTCGTACAGAGTTCAGTGGAGTGTATGGGAGACTTCTGAAGTTTGTTTATAATATCTCCAAGTATGAGAAGGATGTCATTCATACACTTCTTCAGTTCTACGATCCGTCTTTGCGTTGCTTCAGTTTCCCGGACTACATCTTGGCCCCAACGTTGGAGGAGTTCTCATTTATTTTGGGAATCCCCACCAGGCATGATATAGTTTTCTTTTCTGAAGAACACCCCGGGGTAAAAGAAATGGTTGTTGCTCTTCATATTAGTGAATCCATTCTGAACAGTAATATTGAAGAAAAACAAGGAGTTAAGGGTTTCCTATTGAAGTTCTTGTTTGATCAAGCTTGCATACATGTCAAAGAGAAGAATTGGACTACTTTCCAAGCTATTCTGGCTATGTGCATCTATGGGATTGTCCTGTTTCCGAATATTCCTGATCTGGTGGATATGCATGCCGTCAGAATCTTTATTTCAAAGAATCCTATACCTACCTTACTAGGTGATGTGTACCATTCAGTTCACTACAAGAATGAGAATAGGCGTGGAAAAACTGTGAGTTGTTGTGCACCATTCTTATCTACTTGGTTTCTGAGTCGTCTCCCCGAATCTGGCGCTTTCGTTGATACGAAAGATTCTCTAAAGTGGTCAAAGAGGGTTATGGGCTTGACTGCTGACAACATTGTTTGGATCAATCATGACTTGTTAGGAATGGAGATTATTTACAAGTGCGGAGAATTCCCTAATGTACCCTTGATAGGGAGGAAAGGTGGAATCAACTATAATCCTTCCCTTGTTATCAGGCAGTTTGGTTATCCTTTGAGGGGTCCACCTGAAGAGATGGATATCAGAGAGTCCTTATTCTTCAATGGTACCGAGGATCAAGAGATGATGAGGAAGATTGTGAATGCTTGGAAACAGGTGACCAAGAAGGGTAAAACTTCGTTCGGGAAATGTAATAACTGGGTTTTTCCTTCCTATAAAGAGTGGATTAAGAAGAGAGCAGAAGAGGAGCTTCTTCCCTTCTCGGTGGAAGCACCTTTGTATCCTTTGATGATCGAGCCTCCTACCACAGTGGAGATAGAGAAGTTTGACAAGTTATGGGCTGAAAAGGAAAAGCTGCGAGAAGAAAACAGAGAGCTACTAAGGGAGATCTATCAGTTAAAGCATGAGCGGGGTAAAGCTGTTCATACCGCCAAGTTGAAAACAGAGCTTCTTGTTAAGGCGGAAAAAGAGCTAGCTGACATGGTTGCATCCAGAAAAAGGATGAAAGAAGCTTTGGATGGTATCAGTAAGGTTCTCGAGTCGAAGAAGGAGGAATTAGACAAGGCTTTGTTGAAAATTCACAGGTTCGATGAACACCGAGAAACTGCAATGGCCGAGAATAAGAGAAAGGAAGACGGTTATCTAGCTAAGATTGACAAATTGACGTTAACGCTCAAGAAAAAAGACGCTGAGATCTTATCAGGGATATTCAAGAGACAAGCAGTCGAGGGTCGACTCAATGAAGCCATAGCCTCCATAGAAGAACTGAAAGTCCAAGCTGAAGTGAAGAAACCTAGACATGAGGGTCCTAGCATGGATGGTGCTTCTGGAGAAGACGCTTGGGAGTTGCATTGCCGATACTTGGAAGGGATCATACATAGAAGAGACGTCCTCATTCAAGAGCTAATTCAGAGAACAAAGCATCCCGACACCAAAAAGATGTTCAAGGAAATTCAAGACTGGAGCAGAAAGCATAGTGGATGGGGGGATTGACACTTGTGGACTTTGATGATATGCCGTAGTTTTCTTTTCTCTTTTATTGTATTTGGATCACCGCCAGGCTTGTTGGTTGGGACCTCTATTGATTTTTGTGTTCAGATTCGTTACCTTGGATCATGATTGTAGACATTTGGTTTTCCTCTGGTTTTCTTAATATATGAGCAGAAGTTCCGTTCTATCTCGTTATTAAACTGGAATCAAGGGGTGGATCGCCCTGCTAATATTCAAACATGTTCATTTGCATTTGCATAATCATGTTGCATAATCATTTTGCATGACAGGTGTTTATCTCCGGTATTCTTATCTTGTTCTCATCTCAAAATTGCAGATCAACACATTCACCGGTATTCTACTAGACAGAATCAGAAGAGACTCATGGATCAGCTATAGAATGAGATCATTGAGATGCGGACTCGTATGAACCAATTCATGGAATTAATACAAGGGGTTGCTCAAGGACAAGAGCAGTTGAGGACTCTCGTTCAGCCACTAATTGCGAGGGTTGATGATGACGGTGTCCTTCATGGAGGACTTCATACTGGTGTTACTGGTAATAATGGTCAGAATGGCCCTACGGGCGGAGGTGTTCCTGTTTCTGGTGTTGTGATCCCTCTGGGCGGAGCTGAAAATGCTGGGGGAGGTGGTGTTGGTGCTGGCGTAGTTCATGGCCGTCAGTATGATGATGTTCAAGACGATGCATTTTCTCTGCCAGGTGGGGATGTTGGTCCCCAGATTGACAATGATCAGAGAATCAGGTTGATTGAGGAAAAGCTAAGGGGTGTTGTGAATCAGGATTCTGTGGGAATGGATCTAGAGGATTTGGGGATGGTTCCAGGCGTTGTTATTCCGCACAAATTTTAGACTCCCACTTTTGAGAAGTATAATGGTATGTCTTGTCCAAGGACACATGTGAGGGCATACGCAAGCAAAATGGCTGCGCATGCGAAAAATGAGAAGATGATGATGCATTGCTTCCAGAATAGCCTATCTGGGGCATCCCTGGAGTGGTACATGCAACTAGGGAGGAAGGATGTGCGTAGCTGGAGAGATCTGGCAGGGGCATTTATTAGACACTATCAGTATAATACTGACATGGCTCCGAACAGAACACAGCTGCAGAATCTGTCACAAAAGAACAATGAGAGTTTCAAGGAGTACGCCTAGAGGTGGCGTGAACTGGCAGCAAGGGTTCAGCCTCCTATGTTGGAGCGTGAAATGATAACTATGTTTATGGCCACCTTGCAGGGTCATTACTATGAAAAGTTGGTACCGTGTATGACTGGAAAGTTTGCTGATTTGATCTTGGTAGGAGAGATGGTAGAAAATGGAATTAAGGCGGGAAAAATATCAGGCGGTGATGGGTCATCATCTGGAGGAAGTAAGAAGCCTTATGCCAGTGGTTATAAGAAGAAGGAAGGAGATACAAACTCTGTGTCATCGTATCGTGGTAGAGATAGACCTCGTCAGAACTACAATCAGCAGGTGGCTTCTGTAACCATCCCAGCAGCACCTCAGCTGCCAGCAGTGTCTCAACAACAAAATCAGGCTCCTTACCGATCACAGCCTCAGAATAGGCGGGATAGGAATTTTGACACTCCACCTATGTCCTACTCTCAATTATTCCAGCACTTGTTAAAACTGCAGTTAATTCAGACGAGAACATTGGCTCCACCTACTGGTAATCCACCTCCCGGCTATGACGCCAACGCCCACTGTGAGTTTCATTCTGGGGCACCCGGACATCATACTGAGAACGGTAAAGCTTTTAAGCATAAGGTTCAAGATTTGGTGGATTCCAAAGCCATCAATTTCTCCAATGACGTTCCAAATGTGAATCAGAACCCGATGCCGAATCACGGTGGGCCGAAGGTCAATGCTATTATTAAAGACTGTGAAGACTTGAGTTTGATTTCAGATGTGAACGAAGTCCAAACTCCCTTGGGTGTGGTGAAGGAAAGACTGTTGAAGGGAGGGGTATTTCCCGGTTGTGATGAAGGTTGTGTAGGATGTGTGTCGCAGCCAGGCGGTTGTGAGTTATTGAAAGCAGGTATTCAGAGAATGATCAACGAAGGGGTATTACAGTTTGACAGAGGCTGCAAGTAGAGTAATGTTACTGACAGAGAGATTGATGTTGCCACGATAACAATTCTGTTCAAGACAATAACTATATCAGCGCCGGCGAGACCAGCGCCGGTCACTATCACTGTTCCTGGACCAGTCCCGTATGAGACTACCAAGGCCATCCCATGGAACTATGGGGCCGAGGTGTTTGTTAATGGTAAGAAGCAGGAATTGGAAGACACATCAGCTGTGAATACAGGGGTTGGAAATCTTGTTGAAGCAGGGGCTATCACTAGGAGTGGTAGAGTCTTTATTCCGTCTGTGAATCAAGCTGGCAGTTCAAGACAAGACAAAGGTAAACAGATGATGGATGAGTCAGTACAGAGGCAGGAAACTAATAATTCTACGACAAAGAAAGGTGGGGATACTTTCTCAGAAGATGTAGAAGAGTTTATGAGGTTGATCAGAAAAAGTGATTACAAGATTGTCGATCAACTTCACCAAACTCCATCAAAGATTTCCATTCTATCCTTACTGTTGTGCTCCGAGGCACACCGAAATGCATTGCTGAAGGTTCTGAATATGGCTTATGTACCACAAGAAATATCCGTCAATCAGTTAGAAGGGGTTGTGGCTCATGCGAATGCTGGTAATGGTTTGGGTTTCACCGATTTAGATCTGACTCCGGCTGGGAGGAATCACAACAATGCTCTGCATATTTCAGTGGAATGCTGTGGTTCTTTGATGTCGCATGTGTTAGTTGATACTGGGTCGTCTTTGAATGTGTTACCAAAGAAGGCTTTGATGAAGTTGGATACTCGTGGGTTGATTTGTACACCAAGTGACTTAGTGGTACGTGCTTTTGATGGCTTCGAGAGGTCAGTTTTTGGAGAGTTAGTTCTGCCGATCAAGGTGGGTCCTGAGATTTTCAACACCACCTTTTACATAATGGATATTCAACCTGCCTATAGTTGTTTGTTGGGTCGCCCCTGGATCCATAGTGCTGGGGCAGTAACTTCTACGCTGCACCAGAAGTTGAAGTATATGGTGGATGGCCACGTTGTGACTGTTTGTGGTGAAGAAGATATCATGGTGAGTCACCTATCGACCTTTAAGTATGTAGAGGTAGATGGTGAAATACAGGAAACTTTGTGCCAGGCCTTTGAAGCTGTGAAGATTCCCGAGGAACCCCCAAAGGCAGTCAATCAGCCTGAGGTGGTTGCCCAACCTGAAGTCGTCAGACAACCGGAAGTTCCTATGTCCTCTTTCAAAGAGGCGCGCGCTATAGTTGAAGCTGGCGGTTCTCAGAAGTGGGGCAGTGTCATTGATGTTCAAAGGAAGCAAGATACTCATGGACTGGGTTACAAGCCACCTAGGCGTTCTGAAGAGCCTCCCAAGTTCTATGGTCCAGTCCGTTTCACCAGTGTCGGTGTTTTCTTCGACAGAGTCAATGCTATTGAGGATGAAGGAGATAGTGATTGTGACATGGACGAGTGGATCCGTCCCTGCATTCCTGGTCAGAGTTTAGGCAACTGGTCCTCCGAGAAAGTTATCCAAGTGACGCGCCCGGAGTAATTTACTTTTGTTTTCTGTTATGTTGAGTCCTACGTTCTGCCCAAGACGTAGTGATATTTATTTGTAGGGCTTGAATGTTTTATTTGCCATTTTTATCATCAATAAAGGACGTTTTTTCATTCAAATATTTTGATCCCTGTCTTTTTGTTTTTACTTTTTGCATTAACCCACATCAAAATGGCAATGTGTTTTCTTGTTTGTTGCACTCATAATAAACATAAAACACCCATCATGCAGGTTCCTTTGTTCAGATTCCACCCATGACTTAGCTATGGCTCGATATGACTTCGACAATCCCATCTATCAGGCCGAAGAAGAGATTGACGAAGACGGTGACTTACCAGAAGAATTAGCCAGGCTACTGAAACAAGAGGAAAGGGTTATTCTACCTCATCAGGAGGAGGTTGAGACTGTTAATCTGGGAACCGAGGAGGTTAAACGAGAAGTAAAGGTTGGGGCTGCCCTGGAAGACACCGTTAAGGGAAGACTGATTGAGTTACTTTGAGAGTATGTGGATATCTTTGCCTGGTCTTACCAAGACATGCCTGGGATTGACACTGACATTGTTTCACACCGGCTGCCGCTTAAAGAGGGTTGTACTCCAGTCAAGCAGAAATTAAGAAGGACGAAACCAGATATGGCTGTCAAGATCAAGGAAGAGGTTCAGAAACAGTTGGACGTCGGATTTCTTGCTGTGACAAATTATCCTCCATGGGTTGCTAATATCGTACCTGTACCTAAGAAGGATGGGAAGGTCAGGATGTGTGTGGATTACCGAGATTTGAATAAGGCAAACCCGAAGGATGATTTTCCGCTCCCCCACATTGACGTGTTAGTGGACAATACTGCTCAATATTCAGTGTTTTCCTTCATGGATGGTTTCTCTGGGTATAACCAAATCAAAATGGCCCCAGAGGACATGGAGAAAACTACATTCATAACATCGTGGGGAATGTTTTGCTACAAGGTAATGCCCTTTGGATTGAAGAATGCTGGGGCAACCTATCAGCGGGCGATGGTGACTCTCTTTCATGATATGATTCACAAGGAGATTAAAGTCTATGTTGATGACATGATTGCGAAGTCACAAACAGAGGAAGAACACTTGGTAAACCTCCAGAAGCTGTTTGAAAGGTTGAGGAAGTTCAGGTTGAGATTGAATCCGAACAAGTTCACTTTCGGCGTGAGGTCTGGTAAATTGTTGGGTTTCATTGTTAGTGAAAGGGGTATAGAGGTTGATCCTGCAAAGATAAGAGCCATACAGGAGATGCCTGAGCCAAGAACAGAGAAAGAGGTTCGTGGTTTCTTGGGGAGGTTGAATTACATTGCCAGGTTTATCTCTCATCTGACAGCCACATGTGAACCAATTTTCAAGTTGTTAAGAAAGGATCAAGAGGTCAGGTGGAATGAAAATTGTCGAGAGGCGTTTGAAAGGATAAAGATGTATTTGCAGGAACCTCCAGTCCTTATGCCACAGGTGTCTGGGAGACCGTTGATTATGTACCTTACAGTTCTTGAGAATTCGATGGGTTGTGTGCTCGGTAACACGACGAGACAGGTAGAAAAGAGCACGCCATTTACTACCTAAGTAAGAAGTTCACTGATTGCGAATCGAGATACTCTATGCTGGAAAAGACATGTTGCGCACTCGCTTGGGCAGCCAAGTGCTTAAGGTAGTATATGTTAAATCACACAACCTTGTTGATTTGGATGATGGATCCGATTAAGTACGTGTTTGAGAAGCAAGCACTTTCTGGAAGGATAGCCCGTTGGCAGATGGTTTTGACAGAGTACGATATTCAGTATGTTTCTCAGAAGGCCATTAAGGGAAGTGTTCTGTCAGAATATCTTGCTGAACAGCCAGTCAAGGATTATCAGCCTTTGAAGTTTGAGTTTCCGGATGAGCATGTTATGTTTCTGAAAATGAAAGATTGTGAAGAACCTCTGCCTGACGAAGGACCAGAGATTGGGTCTCAGTGGAAAATGATCTTTGATGGGGTTGTCAACTCATATGGTAATGGAATTGGGGCAATCATTACGACCCCGAAGGGTTCTCATATACCTTTCACTGCCCGGTTAGCATTCGTGTGTACCAACAACGAGGCGGAGTATGAAGCATGCATCATGGGGTTAGAGGAGGCAATTGATTTGAGAATTAAGAACCTCGATGTCTATGGTGATTCCGCATTGGTGGTTAATCATATTACAGGAGAATGGGAGACTCGTCAGGCAAATTTGGTGCCTTACAACAACTATGTCAGAAGGTTGTTACCTTTCTTTGATAGGGTGGATTTTCATCATGTGCCCAGAGCTGAGAATCATATGGCTGATGCGTTGGCGACATTGGCATCCATGTATAAGGTGAACCGTTGGAATGAAACTCCTTCGATTAGAATCATGCGTCTGGATAGACCAGCTTTTGTATTTGCAATTGAGGATGTGTCAGATGGCAAACCGTGGTATCATGATATTAAGGTTTTTCTGAAGAGACGGGAGTATCCAGAGGGTGCCTCCACCAAGGATAAGAAGACTCTGAGAAGGTTGGCGGGGAACTTTTTTCTGAACAAGGATGATGTCTTATATAAGAGGAACTTCGATATGGTCTTGCTACGTTGTGTTGATGAACACGAGGCAGACTTGTTGATGGAGGAAGTTCACGAGGGTTCTTTCGGTACTCATTCCAGTGGACACACCAAGGCTAGAAAGTTGTTGAGATCAGGATATTATTGGATGACTATGGAGTATGATTGTTTCAAGTACGCTCGAAAGTGCCATAAATGCCAGATTTATGCAGATAAGATGCATGTACCGCCTACGCCTCTAAATGTGTTGTCATCTCCTTGGCCTTTTGCAATGTGGGGCATAGATATGATTGGAAAGATTGAGCCCACTGCTTCCAATGGGCATCGTTTCATTTTGGTTGCCATTGACTATTTCACAAAATGGGTGGAGGCAGCCTCGTATGCCAACGTCACTAAGCAAGTGGTAGCCCGGTTTATAAAGAAGGACATCATCTGTCGTTACGGGGTCCTGGAGAGAATCATTACTGATAATGGCTCGAATTTGAACAACAAGATGATGAAGGAACTATGTCAGAGTTTTAAGATCGAGCATCATAATTCTTCTCCATATCGTCCGAAGATGAATGGGGCTGTTGAGGCAGCAAATAAGAATATCAAGAAGATTGTGCAGAAAATGGTGGTAACATATAAGGACTGACATGAGATGTTACCTTACGCCCTACATGGTTACCGTACTTCGGTGCGTACGTCAACTGGGGCAACCCCTTTCTCATTGGTATATGGTATGGAAGCAGTGTTACCCTTAGAGGTCGAGATTCCGTCTTTGAGAGTTCTGGCAGATGTGAAGCTTGATGAGGCTGAGTGGGTGCGTACCAGGTTGGATCATTTGAACCTTATTGAAGAAAAGAGATTGGCAGCCATCGCACATGGTCGGTTGTATCAGAGTAGGATGAAACACGCCTTTGACCAGAAAGTGCGTCCTCGGAGTTTTCAGACAGGTGAATTGGTTTTGAAAAGGATCCTTCCTCCTCAGACAGATCACAGGGGAAAATGGACTCCAAACTACGAAGGGCCGTATGTAGTCAGAAAGGTTTTCTCTGGTGGAGCCTTACTACTTTCAACTATGGATGGCGAAGACTTTACCTCCCCTGTGAACGTAGACGTAGTCAAAAAATACTTCGCATAAATGAGACCCGTTGGACATAAAAAGAAAGTCCAGGCAAAAAGGGGCATCCCGGCGAACCATAAAAAGGAAAAGGTTTGGGCAAAAGTTAGGGATAAAATGTAAAAAGAAACGTGTAAACCCGCAAAGTTGAAAACCTGAAAAGGCGACTTTGGCAAAAATGGGTATCCCGGTGGATTGAAAACCCGAAAAGGGCGATCCAGGCAAAAGTTAGGGATTTATAAGCGAAAGGCTATGGTCTGCGTTCGATCTGTGAACACTCTCGATACCTGGAAGTTCTGAAAGAAAGGAATCAGTACAGTTAGTCTCTTCGAAGGTCAAGACATTTGTGGATAAGCAAGACATATGGGTCATAGCTGAGTCAAATCATGGTGGATATTTGTTCCCCACATTGCCGACATGTGTATTTTCTTTTTTGCTTTTGCACAATTACCTCTTTTAGGAATTGCTTCCTATTGTAAATGCCTATTTACAGGCCATTTTTCTCAATAAAATATTCATTTCACTCAAAGAGATTTCTGTTGTTTGTTTTACTTTTACTGTTTTGTTTGCAAAAAACTTTCGATATTTTCGATAAACATTGCATATAAATCTTCGAGCTTTGCGGAGCATAACGAAAAACAGTAGAAATTACTTAGGCGTTAACGGTGATAGTCATGTTGTGGCATACTCTATTTGTTGTTATTTGACTTGCAGGGCAACGACATTGTACTCCCCCAGCAGGTTGCTCTCCCCAGCATTGAGATTGCTCCTTCCCCAGCAGGACAAACATTCCTCAGCAGAGTAGATCTTCCCCAGCAGGAGACTCGGGAAGCATCAAGACGTTATTTCCCCACAGAATCAGGGTGTTCACCTTCCCCATCCAGTCAGGAAGCATGCTCTCACCGAAAATTCCATATTCTAATCCCCAGCAAGATGGGAGTAAAGTCATTCTCCCCGTCAGTAGGCTGAGGTCAGCAGTATCCCCAAGCAGGATGGTATTATGGACAGTTTTCCCCCAAGCAGGATGGTATTATGGGTTGGCATCCCCCAGCAGGTCCGGAGCCCAATTAGTTATTAGCAATCCTCAGCAACGGACTTCCGGTTCCGTTATTGGCATCCATTCTCAACTCCCCTAGCAGAGGAGAAATCTCAGGTTTTGGATGTTACCTTCAGTGAAAGACAGGTGGGGTCCCTGGTAGTTCTTGCGGGATTTCATCCCCGGCAGAAGTTGTTGATCCGAAGAGTCGATCAGTATAACCCTTCTCAGCAGAATTCCTGGATTCAGATGACAATTTATTTTTGTCATCCCCGGCTGGATTGGTCTTTTCTCTCCGACATTTATTTTGCTGGAGGGACCCTTTTTGCATATCATAAGCATTTGCATTGCATCCTCAAGCACATAGCATTTCCATTTCGTATGGAGCATTACACCACTATTCAAACATTTGCATTCGAAGCATAAGCCAGGTTTGGTACTTTCTTTGCCAGTTCTCTTTCCCAGCAGAGATGGCATAACTCAGGAGACTTTGGAGGGATGCGTTCCTCATACTTGTGCTCCCGGGCAGAGTCTTTTATTTTAGACTTCTCCTTTCCCCGACGGAGTCATATTATCTGTGGATCAGGGGTCCGTTAGAAGTTTGTCTGGCATTTCCATTTTGTGAAATCCCGTTCTTGCTTGACATATTTTGTTTGCCAGAGGTGGTTTAAATCAGAAGTTTTGTTTCACGTTATCCCCAGTGAAGTCGCCAATCCTTCGAAGATTTTCTTTTGTCAGTTTCCCTTTATCAGCAGGGATGGCATTTATTTTGCTAGTTTCTCTTTATCAGCAGAGATAGCAAGCTTTTGAAGATTTTCTTTGTCAGTTCCCTTTATCAGCAGGGATGGCATTTATTTTGCTAGTTTCTCTTTATCAGCAGAGATAGCAATCTTTTGAGAATGTTCTTTTGTCAGTTTCCCTTTATCAGCAGCGATGGCATTTATTTTACTAGTTTCTCTTTATCAGCAGAGATAGCAATCTTTTGAGGATGTTCTTTTGTCAGTTTCCCTTTATCAGCAGGGATGGCATTTATTTTGCTAGTTTCTCTTAACAGCAGAGATAGCAATCTTTTGAGGATGTTCTTTTGTCAGTTTCCCTTTATCAGCAGGGATGGCATTTATTTTGCTAGTTTCTCTTTATCAGCAGAGATAGCAATCTTTTGAGGATGTTCTTTTGTCAGTTTCCCTTTATCAGCAGGGATGGCATTTATTTTGCTAGTTTCTCTTTATCAGCAGAGATAACAATCTTTTGAAGATTTCCTTTTGTCAGTTTCCCTTTATCAGCAGGAATGGCATTTATTTTGCTAGTTCTCTTTATCAGCAGAGATAGTAATCTTTTGAAGACCGTCTTTCGTCAGTTCCCTTTATCAGCAGGGATGGCTTTTATTTTTCTAGTTCTCTTTATCAGCAGAGATAGCAACCTTTTGGATATTTCCTTTGCTAGTTCTCCTTATCAGCAGAGATAGCAACCTTTTGGATATTTCCTTTGCTAGTTCTCTTTATCAGCAGAGATAACAACCTTTTGGATATTTCCTTTGTCAGTTCTCTTTATCAGCAGGGATGGCATTTATTCTGCTAGGTCTCTTTATCAGCAGAGATAACAATCTTTTGAAGTTGTTCTTTCGTCAGTTCCCTTTATCAGCAGGGATGGCGTATTTTGAGACTCCTTTGTCAGTTCTCTTTATCAGCAGAGATGACATAACTTGGGAGAGTTTGTGACAGTACAACATTTATGGCTACTTCTCCGGTGGAGGATTGCAAATTTCTGGGTTCTTTGGTATTCAATCTCCGTGCATCCTGATTGTTTGAAAGCCGTCGCTATCATACCGTCAGGACCAAGTTGATTGAATAGGGGCGGCTGTTGCACCCCAAAATTTGCCCTCCTTACTCTTTTACTAACTGGCTTATGTTGCATTGCATTTTGCATTATCATATGTGCATATCATTGGTTCTTAGCATGGAGTCAATGTGCCTGAGGCATGTTCAAGAGGAGAAGATATTCTTCAAAGGGTCAAGCAAGAGAGCTCAAATGGATCACTCTCTCCTAACCAGTGCATAAATTAGGGTTTTGAAATTCTTGGGTTTATTGCTCCAATGGGCAAGCTCCTTGGGTTTTTATCATCACTAAATGGCATATCTTATCTTTGTTGGAGAGGATACACATCATATTTAGAGGAATTTGGAATTGGAGACTGTGCTATTTCCTCCTAGACTAAGGGTACCAAAACTAGGGTTTGCCATAAAGTCAGTTTATTTCTGATTTTTTGGGAAAGACTTGATTCCATGGTATTCCTTGGGTCTCTAAGTATCTAGGGGTGGGAGGTTGTCCATCAGTTTGGTTCAGGAGAGACTTAATTGATCAGAAGATTGAGAATCAGGTGAATTGGGTAAAAGTCAACAGTGAGAGGAGAAGTCAACTGTGGAATTTTGAGGTTCTCTCCAAGGTTTTCAAGGTCTCACATCCTCATATGGTCCTCAAAAGTCAAGTTTCATGCCATTTATCAAGAATCAGGAGTTGGTGCAAAAGTTACTAAATTTGGAAATGACCTATAATTTGAAAGTTTCCTTTTTGGGCAAGTTCCTGCACTGCATTCAACTTGACTTTTCATCATCAAGAAAGCTTCAAATGAATTTTTATCCAACATGAAAGTTGAATATATTTTTCTCCTCTTTCCAACAAGTACTAGTGGGTCTCCATATCATTTGTGAAACTCTAGTTATGATCAAAAGAAGGCAAAGTGATTTTTAGGGTTTCTCATGGTTCCATTTTCACAACTTTGGGCATAATGACCTATAATCAATTCCATTGCTTCATGCCACATTCTAATATCAAATAACATTCCTTGAGGATTATTTTGGGCCCAAGAATTAAGAAATTCCATGGTTTATTCTTCACTTATTTTCCATTATTCAAAATTGCCAAAATGTTGAAAACTCATTAACCAACACATCTCAAGGCCCAATTCCAATTTGGGTGTGATTAGCAATTCAGATATAAGTGATCCATCATGAAATAGTTGGATATCTATGCATGGGAGGAGGTGTATCTCACATAATGCAAAATTCCAAAATTGCCCAAAACTTACAAAACAAGGAATTACCAAGGCCCAATTCGTTATCAGTGAAAAACCCTAGTCTATATAAACTCATTCATGCACTGGTTAGGGTTCATTCACGTGCTTTTGGAGGAGAACAAGAACTTGAACCCTAAAGCCTTTCACACTCATATCTCTCAATCCATTAGGTCTTTTCAAGAACTTCTTCCACAGACCTCTTCCTGGTGATACATAGAGTAAAAACCAACCATGATTCGCAGCTAAAAGCAAGGATTAGGAGTGCATAGCTTTAGGTTGGTTATTTTTTTCATGATCACTAAACTCTCCTTTTAAGTATGCATATTGATGTGTGATGTCTGCTGATCATCCTGATATAATTTGTTTGGTGTTTGGACGTATGTATTGGTTGTTCTATGTGTTTAAAGTTTTGAGCCATAACATATTTCTCTTCGTTTTTTATTATGCTTTGGTTGTTTGCAAATTTGGATTGGATATTTGGAATCCTCATGATTTTCTGGTCAGGAACATGTACTCCTTTGCGTTTTCTGGGCAAGTTTTGAATTGCAGGTGGTGGAGGAGTCGACCGGAACCCTAGTTCCGGCGACTGGTGTGGTGGCCGACCGGTGAGGGAGTCCAACAAAGAAGACGAAATCGTGACCGTCCATGGTCACGATCCAATGGCCAGCAGCTTGCCACGTTATTTTCCTTTTTATTTTTTTTCTGATTTTTGTTTTATGATCTGGTGTTTATTACCTCACGGTAGTTATCATGCTCATCCAATCAGGTTATGTTATTTTAATTACTTTTGTTTTCGTTGACTCAACCATGTCCGTCAGATGGATCGTGTGAATGGAAGTACGCCAACGCATTAAAAATGCGCGTGCCTGGCACATGGGGTGTGTAGGGTGCACTGGTTGTTTGTGTGTGTGCGTGAGTATGTGGTAAGTGTGGTGTGCTTTGCATCTTGACCGTTAATCATGCATAGTATTTGATTTGGTTGACTCCACAGGGCGCGTTGGATGCATCTAACGGTAAGCATTCAGTCAATTGGTTGACTAGAGTCCACACGTGGACTATTGCTTTATTTTTATTTTTTCTGATTGGATTAGTACCTGGGCCTGCTTCCTACACCCCTCCCTCTAAGCCCAGTTTTATTTCTAACGTGTTTTACTTACTATCTGCACCCCCATGCATTTTTAATTTATTTATCTTATTTAATTCATTACATTTTCATTTTCAATTTTTAAAAAATACATTCTTGCATTAAAAAATTCCAATAAAATTCATGCATACTTTTTATCACTTTATAGAATTTTCCAAATTTTATTTTTTATTTTTATTTTATTTTTTATCATCTAAATTAATTATTTAGTTATTTTCTTTTTGCATTACACATATCATGCATATCTGAATTTGTTTATTTTATTTCTCTGCATCCATAAAATATTTTCAATCCATTCCTTTTGTATTCATTCACCAACATTCTGAGATGCATTAAAATATTTTTCTATCATTTTTAAAACTATTTCATAATGCATTTTGGTCCTTCCCTTTGGCACACTGAGCCCTACTTCTCCCCTGAGCTTTGCCCAATTGTTTAAATGGCTAACATCTTGATTTTTTGCAGGAGTTTTTGGTTTTTTGTTTGTCTCTGGTTGAGCAACTTTTATATTTAATTTGGTGATTTTAGAAGTTGTCTTACTATTTGTTTAATGGCTCTTTGCATGAGATTTCTTATATGCGCATCTTTGATCTTGTCTGATTATCTGTTTGAAAAGGCACTTGTGCCATTGTCTTGGGGTTTGTTTATTTGACTTCTTAATTAATGTTTGGATTGTTATCACTATTGTATGCCATTGTTTAGTTTTCATTTGCTTTGATATCACTTATGTCTGTTTCGTACTAACTTTTTATGCAGGGGTTGAGGTAAGTCCTTTGAGGGTGTGGATAGTCATCCACATTCACCCTTACTCTTTCTTCTCCCATATTTTCCTTTTCTTTAGGCTTAGGTTGTTGTCAAACCTCACTAACCGTAGGTCACCCATGCATGATAACATTAGGACTCATAGTTCCCCTTAGAGTTTCCCTTGTGTCTTCTCTCTTCTCATCTCAAACTTTCTGAAAACACTTAATAAGAATAAAGCGTATTGCGCACGAGCCTTAAGCGTGGGGAATGAGAAATGAGGGGCTTCCTCTCATCTTTCTAGAGTGCTTAGCGAGCGTCCTGTCTTGGGACGATGCGTTAAGTATTCGCCCATGTGCCCTAGACTTTGGTGCAATGCAACTTATGAACTAACTTAAGCCACTTCTGTCCTAAAAAATACAAACCAACTTCAAACCTTTTTGTCCTTCGGGATCGTCAAACTGAAGGATATTTTCAAAAAAGGGCACGTTACCTTCCGTCTGAGTCGCAAACAGGCGTCGACCCTAACTGCCGGACGCGAATTTAACGTCGCTCATAAAAAACACAAAAGAACTTGGTCCGAACTACGTTGACTCTGAATTCCCCATTGCACAAAGGGGGTACGTAGGCCTAGGACGTCGACGTCCTACCGAATCTGTTTTTGTCTTCCCTCCCCCGTTTTAGTACAACCATAGATGATAGGATAACTCACCCTTAGGATAGACAACAAGCGTGGATCCTATCGAGTACGATGGACGCGTGGGGTGCTAGCACCTTCCCCTCGCGTAACCGACTCCCGAACCCAGTCTATGCTGCGATGACCATTCCTTTCCCACTTTCTCAGGTTTATGTGGTGTTCCCTTTCCCTCTCTTGGGATAAATTTACACGGCTGGCGACTCTGTTTTTCCGCGCCACTCTCGCGTTTGTACCTGGATGAAAATCCTGGGAGCGACAGCTAGGACCCAAAACGTCTATAGTACTCTATAGGAACCCTTTGAAATATCTACCGCTTTTTGGTCTGAAAAAGTTTGCTTGAAAAGTGAATGAGGAGATGAGAAAAGAAATTGTTTTTAAGATTTTTGTGTTTGGAGAGACTTGTCGCCTCATGCCTACGTACCCACGATGTGCAATGTAGATGATAGAGACAACCGAGATAGACTCTTTTGTGAAGGAAGAATGGAACTCTGATTCCTCAACACAGGGAACACTGTCCACTCTGCTTGGAGAGAAGATGTTGAACACATCTCTATCACACGTGTGAATTGGTCGATGGTCTTTTGAGGAACGACATCTTGAGGATTCTTGAAGAAGACTGCCCCAGATTGATTGACTGATGAAAATAAACTGATCATAACTTCAGTTTGACTGCTGTAGGGGAAAAATGAACTGATCATGGCTTCAATTCTTGAAATGAATGCTGAGGATAAACTGATCATGGCTTCAGCTCTTGACTATTGCAGGGGATGAACTGATCATGGCTTCAGTTCTTGAAATGAATGTTGAGGAGGCTAAACTCAGTATGGGTCTTGAAAGAGATCTTCTGGCTAACCAATTATGAGAATAACTTGCACTGAGCACAAATCTTGAACTAATTCACAATAGGATCAGGAAGTAATGTACCCCTGATAGGATCACTGACCAATTTTTTCAACTGTTTGAAAATTCTTGATGAGGAAAGTTTGCTTGCAAATAGGATTATTCAAACAAGCATGGTAATTTTAATGCAAAGCTCAATGCAATTTTGAAATCAAAAATCATTTTTTGGAATGATATTATTGATGCAAAGCAAATGAGTCACTTGTCAAAACACGGTGGTTTAGACACTCAAGAGTGAAAGAGAAAGCAAAAGTAAGACATCAAAGCAAATGATTGGCAACAAGTTTACGCAACCTTGCTGTAGTATGCTTTCAAAAGAAATCTGGCTTCAATTAGGTCTTTTGAAGGTTATAACTTGGTCTGGTTCACGGTTTTTGAAATAAAGGATATAGGCTCAAAGTTTATTTGTACCCAACCCATTCTTCGTGATGACCTTCAGTCCTATGCTCTGTTAATTCAAACTATGCATTCAGGTTCCAAATGATTTTGGAATTGCAACACTGTTATGATGATGGCTCAAGGGCCAAAGGATTTTTTGAGATGGAAATCACTCTCTCACACAACATTTTGTTGTTTTGGATGAAGACCTCAGTCAACTTGTTTTGTTTTTGAGGATTTTGGTAACCTCTTGATTTTTCTTTTGTTATCCCTAACTTTTGCCTGAATTGTGTCATTTGAGCTTACAGTCAACGGGATGCCCCAATTTTTACCTAAGTCTCCTTCATAGGTTTTGACTTAGCGGGCTTTTCTTTTGATTTTTTTATTCATTTTTTTTGAAAGAATAGTGACTTCCTGGCTTAATGATTACGGTGAACCATCATTGGCTTTTGATTTGAAAGACATCTTCGACACTTCTTTGATGTGTGCGAAGGAAAGCTTATGATTGCAATGATTCTCTTGTGTTTAAATACACAGCCAAATTAACTGAGAACTATCCATCCCCAGGTTAAAATTGCGGGTTTTTTCGTACAAAAAGAAACTCCAACTTCTAGGCTCAAAGGGGTTGACAAAGCATTAACTTCCTTATTTCTCCAGTGTTTGGGAGTTGAAACAATGCATGTACATCATCAGCCAAGTTTTAAATTGAAAGCATACAATCCAGCAATTTCAGGTATTTCGTTTTCATCATCCTCCCCCCAATCTTTGAATAAACAAAAGCTTGATAAAGAAAGTGAACAGGAGATATATTTTTGTTTTGTGAAAAAGAAAGCATAAAGATGCACACAGTGGATATAAATGAATTGAATCAAAACATTGCATTGCTCATTTCATTGAAATTACCATGAAAGCACAATTAAAGTTCGAAAGCAAGCAGTCAATACAACCAAAGAAAATGCAAATAGAAAGAAACAAGGCCTAGTGACTAATCAGCAACAAGGATGAGATGACCTGTCTGAAACACTGGCTTTAGGAGATGATCCGTCTGAGGTGACTCAAACTTCACTTGGTATGCTCTGGCAAAGGATTGTTGACAACATTGGGATTATCATCAGCAAAGGACAGAATCTTTGAGTTCACCAATTCTTGTACTCTAGCTTTCAATGCATAGCAACCTTCCAAGTTATGACCTGCCCCACCTCGATGGAACTCACAGCGAAGATCAGCCCTATAGCCGGCTGGAAGAGGATTTGGAGGAGGAGGTAGATCCCTCGTTGTAATCAAACCTTTCTTTACAAGACATGGATACAACTCAGTGTAAGACATTGGGATAGGATCGAAGTTAACCCTATTGCGATTCTGATTTTGTCTAACAGACTGACGAGGAGCTTGAACTGGTTGAGCATTGACAACAGGAGCAACTGCAGCTACATAATGTTGTTGTCTGCGATGAGGTTTCCCTTCAACTGAAACAGCATGGGTATCACCATCCTTTTTCTTTTGAAAATTCCCAGCATACTTTTTAGCAACACTGAAGGCTTCAACATTAGCAATCCTTCCTTTCTTGATACCTTCCTCTAGTCTTTCTCCAATAGTGACTAGGTCAGCAAAACCAGATGATACACTGCCTATCATCTTTTCCCAAAAGAGTGGCTGAAGAGTGTCCATGAACAATCCAGTCAATTCTTTTTCAGCCAATGGTGGCTCCACCTGAGCAGCTAGCTCTCTCCAACACTAAGCGTACTCTTTAAATGATTCTTTTTCTTTCTGAGACATATTTTGCAATTGACGGAGGTCAGGTGCCATGTCCAAATTGTACTTATACTGCTTTAAGAAAGCATCAGACAAGTCATTCCAGCTTTGGATACGGTTCTTCTCAAGTCCCATATACCATTTCATTGAAGCCCCACTCAAGCTGTCTTGGAAACAGTGAATGAGCAGTTTGTCATTTTTGGCATGGGCAGCCATCTTACGGCAGTACATCACCAAGTGGGTTCTGGGACAGGTGTGCCCCTTGTATTTCTCAAAATCAGGAGTCTTGAATTTTGGAGGAATAACCAAGTCGGAAACCAAGCACATGTCCATTGCAACAGCCCTAAAGACATCACTTCCTTCCACGGCTCTTATCCTTTTATCCAAAGTTTTCCATTGCTCCCTGACTTCTTCAATGTATCCAGGTTCTCCCTGACTTTCAGATTGTGGACCAGCAGCATGGTACACGAAAGGATTCTCAGGAATAGCTTGAGCAACAGAATTCACAACAGGCTGAGGTTCCGTGAACAATGGAGCCGAAGACACTGGCGAGACAAACACAGGAGTAGTTGCAAAGGATGGCGAGTAATTCGGAGGTAACCCAAATTCTGGCCAAGTAGAAGCTGTTTGCTGAGTCAGTGGAGGGTCAACAGCATCAGTTGAAGCTTCAACAATCACAGTCCTCTGAGGAGGTTCACCTCTAGCAATCAGAACTTGCAGCATTTCTGTGAGTTTGGTCATGTCGGCCTTCAACTCATCAATTTCCTTTCTGACTTCGGCGATGTGTTGTTCCTGGTTTTCCATTCTTAATCTGACAGCAGCTCTAGTTCCGTAGTTGTGTTGAGGAAACAACTTGACGGTGAACAGATAACTGGCGAAGGAGACAGTTGAAATGAGTTTCTGAGACAACTCGGAAGAAATGCAGATGTATGCTCATGGATGCAAGAGTGCATGGATGCAACAACCACAAACAAGATCACTCAAAGCACACGGGTTCAAAGGTTCGAGTCACGAGCACGAAGCCAAGGTTAAGAACCACCCCACAAAAGGTGTGCACTAAGGTTTTGTCTTCATGGTACCTGCAGAAAACAGCGGTTCTAACAGAGTGCCCAGAGTCCACAATTCACTATCAGACACACCAGCGCACCGATTTGCTCGGAGGTTGGTAATTATCTTCAAGAGAATCTAACCTGAGTGTGGCATCGCGTAACAGCTAAGTCAGATTTGTATCTTCATATCTTCCACGCCACGATCCTAAAAAGGCTAGGATGGGTTAAAGGTTACTACGGTTCTCAGTGTTATAGGCTTCTATGGAAAAAGTAATGCCTTCACGATCGCCCGATCGGTATCAGTAATTCCAAATAGGCAACCACCGAGTGGATGGATTCTCAAGTTCTTCTTTTTAAGGATTCGACTCCCTCAAAGTTCCCTTGGCTATACCATTCTCCTATCTCAAAGTACACTCTGGTCTGAGTATATGACCTATCTCGCACACAGAGGAACTCCCAAACAGAATAACCAAGTAACAAGCAAATCAGACAATAGCAGTAAATAAATCAAAGTAGGCTAAACCCCTCAAGGGAGGATTGTGTTCCCCAGCAGAGTCGCCACTTTTCTGTAGCGGCAAAGTTGTGAGTGTAAGCTATTGATTAACTTAACTCGAAAAGCAAGAGTCGCCACCGCACTTTTATTTTATCCAAAAAGGAAAGGAAAAAGAGCGAACAAAACCTACACAAGCTCTACAACAAGGACAAGTGAAGAGAGTCCGGGTAAGGGGGGTTGGTTACGCAATGGGAAGGTGTTAGCACCCAAAACGTCTATAGTACTCTATAGGAACCCTTTGAAATATCTACCGCTTTTTGGTCTGAAAAAGTTTGCTTGAAAAGTGAATAAGGAGATGAGAAAAGAAATTGTTTTTAAGATTTTTGTGTTTGGAGAGACTTGTAGTCTCATGCCTACGTACCCATGATGTGCAATGTAGGATCAAAACCCCGTAGTTCGTGGTACAAAGAATGAAATTTGTTTGTTTTGGTTGATTTTAAATGTAAAGACAAGTCGTCATTTCCAAGAGAATAATTCCGCTTAAAGAAATGAATCATGTCTAAACTTATGAAAAAATTTTGAAAGAGAAAAGTGCACAAGGGCACAAAAGAGAGTAAGTGAGTTTGGTGTTTTTTAGAGTCTTTTGAAAAAAGGTGTCAATATGCTTATGTAGTTTAGAATTTGTTAAGAAATGAAAAGAAAAGAGTAAAACTCACTTGACAAAGTCAAGGTTTGATTATGAAAGAGGTGAAAGTTTGAAAACAAGAATGTTTTGAAAAAGGGAGAGAGTTTTGAAAATTGAAGAATGGGGAGGAGAAGAAGTGACTATCCTATAGCATAAAGTAAAAGCTAAGGATAAGAAAGATCTAACCACACAATGTAGCTATCTTCACCATAAACCATGTAAAAGCACAAGTCTTCGAAGTCTTCGAACCATAATTCCAAAGCAAAGGGAATAGGTCCTAGTTCTAAGTCCAAGGTTCCAAGAATTGCATTGGATGTCCAAGGTCTAGGTCCAAGGATTCAAGAATAGCATTGAAGTCCAATGTCTAGGTGCAAAACTCCATGTCCATTGCAAAGGATAGTAACCATAGTCCAAGATTAGAAGCCCAATTTTTTTTAGAGGTTTTGGCCTTTATTAATGTTTTTGGTCCAAGTGGACAAAGAGAAAAAGGCATAAGCATAAACATGTGCCAACAGACAAAGGAAAAATTGCGGAAGCATAAACATATGTCCAACGGACAAAGGAAAAATTGCGGAAGCATAAACATATGTCCAATGGACAAAGGAAAAATTGCGGAAGCATAAACATGATATGAAATGATAAGAATGAAGCATAAAAGTAAAAGAGATAAGGAGCAAGAAGGAATTGTAAAAGATTAGTATAATAGTAATGTTAGTAAGTTAGTGATTAATTGTTAGAGTTAGTGATCAATAATAATTGAATAATTGCACTTAGGCCAAGGTTAATGAAAACTCATTAGAGGATTGATAAGATCAAAGTCTCCTAACAACAAGTTTCATAAATTTTGAACCAAAAGACAAATAATCAACCATTTTTATAGTTTTCCAATACGGGACAAATATTGCGCTATGTTAAGCAATCGCCGAGTAATTTACGGAGTAATTACCCTACAATGAGGCCGGTCAATAGCTCTTTGTGCTAATGCATGCTAGATGAACGATATGTAAATCGTCATCCGAAAGCAATACCGCACAAAAAGAAAAGAAGGTAGCGATCTAGTCTTGATCAAAATTCAACAACGGAATTCTATGATCCATAAGACTTTCATCGATCAAAAGAAAAGAGAAATAGATGAAGAGAAAGCCAAATTAAACCACACAATTATGTGATTTAAGGCTAAGAACAAAAGGAAAGGGAAGAAAATGGAAAAGGAACCAAAACAATCCCAAAAATATGAGAAAAGAACCATTCTGCCTCTGTTTAGTTGATTGCACAAAAGGTCCAGTCGATTGCACACTGGCAGATTTGCAAAAACAAGGCAAAAAACAGCACTGTGCAGTCTATTGCACGAAAATGCAAATCGATTGCACCCTGCTGTGACAGCAAAAATTCAGTAAAATTCAACATGACCATGATCTAAAACTTTCTTCAAACACCTCATGATCATGGAATCAAAAGTGCATGAAAATGCAAAGCAAATAGCAACCAACACAGTAATTAAACACAAATTGCAAGATCCAAAGATCAAGCAAACTAGATCAACAAAGATCTACATTGTGGATGATGAAATTGAAGCTTCAACAATGGTGAGAGATGAATTACCACTTCAAATCTAAAAATTCCTTCAAATTACTCCAAGATCCGAACTCCAAAGCCTTGATCTACAAGAATTGATGAAGAAAACAAGTTTGGATGAAGGTTTAGCTCAAAGTTGAACAAGATTCAATGTGAATTCTTGTTAACTTTCAAAAGAAGAAAAGTGAGCTTTGGTGAATTTTGGATGTTGGAGAAATTTAAGAGAGTCAAGAAGAATTTTGACAAGGTGAATTTGGCTATCCAAAGCTTGAAGAATGAATGAAATGAGGCCTCTATTTATAGAATTTAGGCTTGGAAATTTGGTGGTTTGGAATTTGGTTTGGAAGATCAAAATTAGGATTGGAATTCAAATTTGGAGGGAAATCACAAAAGAGTGGTGATTAGTGAGGGTGTATGATGGGGAATGATCAAAATGACGTAGAGGAATTAAAATGAAGTGATCTAGAATATTCCACATGTGATCAATGGTCAAGATTGGTGCCAAATGCTTCAAAACTTGAAAAATGTTGATTTTGGCCAAATCTGTCTTCGTTCAGTCGATTGCACTGTAGCGCGAATAGACTCCACTGCTGAAAACTTCAAAATCTAGGCAAAAAATGAAGGGTGCAATCGATTGGACTAATAGTGCAATCGATTGCACAGTTGAAAAACTTGAAAAATGCCCTGTTGACTGGATTGTGCTGGTTCTGGCTCGATTTTCTTGATTTGTCAAAGAAGGCATGGAAATAAACACATGAACCTTGGAGTCTCTTGAATAATAATCAATTAAATCTGGGAAACTCTTGATCAGATAATTTTGAATTGTTCACAGATCAACTTTGACATTGTTCAGATGAAATTCATTCGAGCTGAGGGACTGTTTGATATCCTTGATTCCTTTCCTGAAAAAGTTAGTGAAGACAAAAATAAACATATTTTTGGATTTTGATTAAAGGTTAGTAAACATAAGCAAATAAAGGCAGATAAGAAATACACAGATGCTCAGTGATCTCTGCAAGGCATAAACCCAAAGAAGAGAGGGATAAAGGAACCAAAACATGATCTTGTTTGTGGTATAAGATGCAAAATGATATGTGAATGATATGTGGAATCTTAGGGGTAAAAAATTAGGGTCTTACAATATGATATCCACTTTTTTTTTCAAATTTGAGTCGTCTTCGGTAAACTCTAAATTCAACTACATTTAAATCAATATATAAGTATATATTAGAAATTATAGATATTGATATCGGCGATATATGAAAATTATAGTATGTAATACCTTAACATCAGTCCATATGCTTTCTTTGACCTTATCATCAATTTGTTTCCAATCATTAATCAATATACTGACCTTGCAACGTGCAAGGAACGAAACATAACTCTTAAAAGTAGAGTAGTGTTGACAATTCACTACTCTGTACAACGAATCAAACTGGATAGGAATTTTTTTCACCTGATGCGTTCCGGACAGATGTGAATTAGGGCATCATTGTGACGCCTCTTTATGATCTTTTCGTTTTACTTTCAGTTGTTTGAGTACCATTGTTTAACATCTCATTTATTTGAGTTTCTTCACTGGTTTCTGATGAAGAACTCAACAAGGTCGACATCTAAGTTCAAAAACAACAACAACATAAAAAACAAGAACATAAACATCAACCACAAAATAAAACAACAACAACCACAACAATGTCAAATGAAGTTTACTGTAGATGCATGGGGAAAAATATTTTACGTACCCTAAACGTGATGTCTAAGTAAATGATGTTGGTGTTGGTGATGGTGTTGTCTTCCTTCCTTGTGGTGACGACGATGTTGTTGTTGTTTTCCTTCTAGTCAGTAAAAACTTGGTTGATCGTGATGGTCTTGTCAACTTGGTTGACGATGATGACGACAATGGCAAATACACAGTGAAGTAGGAACGATGGTGTTTTGGATGAAATCGTGTAATGTTTCACAGTAATGAACGTTAGGGTTTGGGTTGAAATCGTGTATTGTTTCGTCTAGTTTCTATTTACAATGGAAAAAAGGATACTGAAGAGACAAGCTAACTAGGAATGTATACTATTATCACGCTATCACAACGACCAATAATAGCAATCATAGTGATATTTTACTTTCATGGTGAAATTTCATTAAAAAACGCCAGATATTAACAATTAAAAATTTTAAATAAAAAACAAAATATATCACAACGGTTGCAAACTTCAACCATAGTTAAAAAATTTAAAGTTTTTTATTTAAAAATAAATAAAAATAAAAAGGCGCAACTTAACAACGGTGGAACTCTTGAACCGTCGTCATAAGCTTTTAAGTTTTTTATTTAAAAATAGTTAAAAAAGAAAAGGTGCCACTTAACATTAAAGGAATAACATATATGAGGGCCCTAAGGTTCGAACCCATGAAAGCTTAAGGTTATCACAACGGTCGGCTTCTTAATCGTCGTTATATACAAATAATTTTTAATAAAAAAATAATATTATGATAGTGCCTTAGTTTAGAGATGTCACAACGGTGTAGGGAATAAGCGTAGTGACCATGGCGTTGTTGTTTACGCGTTTTGTAGTAGTGATCCCTAGAAATTATGTAATTTTCTTGAGGTCAGTCATTTCAAACTTATTCATCAGCACCTTCTTAAACTTGGCTATCTCTTGTTCAGAACTCCCTGTCAGCAATATGTCAACATACAGACACACCAGAATCATATTGCCTTCTGAGGTATGCTGAACATAAACATTGTACTCCATCTCACATTTCTAAAACCCCTGCTCCTTGAAAAATGAATCAATCTTAAGATTCCAAGCTCTAGGCGTTTGCTTCAATCCATACAAAGCTTTATGTAATCTGTACATCATCCCTTCCTGATTCTTTTTAGCAAATCCAGGAGGTTGTGATACATATACCTCTTCTTGTAATGGTCCGTTCAGAAATGCAGATTTCACATCTAAACACATCAGAGGCCAATTCCTGTTAGAAGTATTGCAATCACCAGTTTAATTGTTTCATGTCTCGCTACAGGTGCAAACACTTCAGAATAATCCAGCCCAGGTTTCTGTAGAAATCCTCTTGCTACTAACCTCGCTTTGTGTTTGCCAATTGATCCATCTAGATTTAGCTTCACCCTGGAAATCCATGTGACGGTGATGACTTTCTTGTCCATTGGAAGCTTAGTCAACTTCCAAGTCTTGTTTCCTTCAATAGCCTCAAGTTCTTCTTTCATGGCCTTCATCCAAACTTTCTTCTTAAGGGTATCTTCTGTACTTACTGGTTCAAATTCTACTACCATGGCACACTGAATAACATCTCCCTCAGAGTCTATTTCAGTATCTTGCAGCATGTCATACTCTAAAAATCTTCTCGGGGTGTTTCTGACTCTCTGTGGCCTTTGACTTCGTTCAGAATCTCCTTCGGATGCTGGATCCCCAGAAGTTCTATCTTTAGAAGCTTCTCCTTCAGAAGCTCTTGCTTCATAAGGTTGACCTCCTCCAGAACCTTGACCACCTTCAGAGTCTGGAATATTCCCAGAATCTGAATCACCACCAAAATCAAAATCAAAATCATCTGCACCTTTTGAGTCCCCTTCCGAGTCAGAATCACCATCAGAGTCAGACTCGCCTTCAGAGTCTACTCCAGCTTTAGAATCTTCTCCAGCTTCTGACTCATCTTCAAAATCTTCTAATTCTGACTTTTCTTCAGAAGTTCTCACACCGGAGTTGGAATGAGACTTATTCTAATCCCAAGCTTCTTATTCCTTTACAATGATGTTACAATGATGTCTCTACTGAATTTAACTTTATTAGTTTTTGGACAATAAAGCTTGTACACACCTGTACTGTGGTACTCCACCAGTAACATTACTTTGCTTCTATCATCCAGCTTCTGTCTTCTGGCTTCTGGAACATGTTTGTAACATAGAGAACCAAATACCTTCAGATGGCTAACACTTTGCTTGTCTCCAGTCCACTTTTGAATAGGAACTATTTCCTTCAGTTTCTTCGTTGGACATCTGTTGAGCACATATGTTGCGGTGGCAACAGCTTCTCCCCATAAGGTGTGAGGAAGCTTCTTCTCCTTCAGCATGTTTCTCGTCATATCAAGCAAAGTACGATTTCTTCTCTCAAAAAGACCATTGTGTTGAGGAGTATAAGCAAAAGTAACCTCATGCTCAATTCCATTCTCCTCACATAACTTTCTGAACTCAGTGGAGTTATACTCACCTCCAGCATCGGTTCTAAGAATCTTCAAAGTCTGACCACTTTGATTCTTAGCCTTCATTATGAATGTCTTGAATTCAGCAAACACCTTGTGTTTGAACTTTATAAGGGATACATATGTCATTTTTGTGAATTCATCACAAATGACACGAAGTATTTATTCCCTCCAATCAATGCTACTGGAAATGGACCACGCACATCAGAATACACTACTCCTAAGGCATCCTCTGCTCTTGAAGCTACTTCTGACGCAAATGGTAATCTTGGTTGATTTCCTTCCATGCACACTTTGCATGACTTCTCATGCTTCTTAATTATAGGAATTCCATGTACCAGCTTCTTCGAATTCAGATGGCCTAAGCTGCTGAAATTCAGATGACCAAATCTTATGTTCCATAGCTTACTTTCCTTCACAACACTTGTTGCACTAAGGCATTCAGAGCCTGCAGTTCTGGCATTCACCATGAATGTTCTATTCCTTCCTTGTTCTGACTCCATAATCAGATTTTGATTATAGTCATACAACTTCAAAAGATTGTCCTTCATGGTAATTAAAAAAACTTTCTCAATCAGTTGCCCTACACTCATCAGATTGCTTTTCATGCCAGGTACATACCACATATTCTGGATCAATGTTGTTTTCCCATTGTTCAGAACAACTCTGACATTTCCCAGACCTTCAACATTAAGGTATTTATCATCAGCACATCTGATCTTTGTCCTCTTTCCAGAGTCAAAGTCAACCAGTTATTTCTTATTTCCAGTAAGATGATTTGAGCAGCAGTGTCCATATACTACCAGCCTGTCAAATTTGTATCATTAGATTCAAAAGGCATCAGTAACACAGATTCATCATCAGAATCTCTTTTGGCTACATTTGCTTCTTCTAACCTCCTTTCCTTGTTTGACCAACAATCAACAGCAAAGTGGCCAAACTTCTTACAAAAGTAGCACTGGATTTTCTTCTTGTCATACCTCTCTTTTCCCTTCTGAGCATTCTTCTGCCTATCAGAAGTTGAGGTTTATGACTTCTGAACACCATCAGATCTTCTCCTGGCATCTGACCAATACTGCTTCTAATGCTTCTTACCAGAAGTTGCTTTTAGAGTCTGTTGTTCTACTTTTCTTTCAGAAGTTCTCTCAGTCAGACGCAACTCTTGCGCTTCTAGACTGCTTTGCAGCTCTTCAATTCTTTTGGTGTTTAGATCCTTAAAATGTTCTATTGCTATCACAATCTAATCAAACTGAGGAGTAAGAGATCTCAATACCTTTTCAATGATTATTTGTTTAGAAATTGTTTCTCCACAAGCTTTCATCTCATTCGTGATCAGAATCACTCTAGAGATGTACTCAGATACCTTTTCGTTTTCCTTCATGTTGAGATTCTCATAATGCTTTCGTAGAAACTCAAGCTTCACATTCTTCATTGATGCGTCACCACCGTAACACCCAACTAGTGTGTCCACAAAGCCTTTGCCATTGTCGAATCAACGATTTTCTCAAACACGTTCACATCCACACACTGATGAATATAAAACAACGCCTTATGATCTTTCTTCCTCAGATCACGCTGAGCATTTCTCTGCGCATCAGTTGTATTTTCTGGATGTGCAACTGAAACATAACCATCATTGACGAGATCAAGAACATCTTGAGCGCCAAACAACACACGCATCTGAATCATCCAACGATTCTAATTCTTGCCATCGAACACTGGAAGCTTGGTGCTCAGACTACCGTTTTTGTTCATCTTCAACCTTATGCAAGTCACTCAAATCTCCCCAAACACAGTGTTTTTCGATCCCGCAGAATCAAAAAATGTGATTATGTTACGATTCCGTTCAAGATTCAACACGAATTCAAGAAACGAAATCAATCACACAACGCCTTACCGTTTCACTCGTGTTAGTGCACATGGTGATGAAAACAAAAGGAGTGAAAGAATATTTATTGCTCTGCAATGACGACTACAAAAGTTGTAAGAAAGATGATGAAATAAATGACATCTACCACTAGTCTATTTATACACAAATACTAGGGCCACATGGGCAGCATACTAAAATACTAAATTACCCTTCAATACTAACATTGGTTTAAATGATATAATATATTCCAATTATGTCGCATATTTTGTAATTTTTGTGTAAAAAGTGATACATGGAGGTGAAACTAAGATTTAAAACAATGTAAATTTGGTATTCATTGGTTAATAGATTTATAATGATATGATACAGACCAGCGAAATTGATACACGAAAAATTATACAGGTCAATGAAAAAGATACAACCAGTGAAAATAATACATGCAAAAACTGCAATTTCATCCCTCGGTTATTACTTAAAACCGAGGTAAATGAATACCATGGTTCTAGAAACACCAAGATGACAAGTGATTGTTTTTTATGTTATCTTTCATTATCTCGCCTGTGTAGTCGAGCCGACGTTAGATGTGCTATTTGTAATAGTGGAGGACAATTTTTTTTAGAATTTGTTTTTCTTGTAGCTTGTCTTTATTATGGCATTGTAGATGTTTCCTCTTGTATATTTACTTTTTTGTTTGATTGGTTTATCTTTTAGTTCATCTTGTGCCACTTGCCTAATCGGCCGTACTTGAACTTTTTTTTTTCATTGTTAATATATTATTTTTCCTTTTAAATAAATCATTAAAACTGAACCAATGTAAGGTTGTAGTTACTTCATGTTCTTGACCATAGGAATATATGATACGAAGATGTCTTTTTCTTTAAATCCAAATATGAAAAAAAATCACAACAATATCCTTAGATTTCACAGAGAGAAATCTCTCATCTCACAAAACATTATTTTGAAATGAAATCCGAATAACAAAAACTTAATGACAGATTATAATAATAGCTCATGCACATGAAATTCTGAATTTCATTACTCTATATAGGCTATAGGTATAGCATGGTCTATTTTGAAGCATTAAAGAGGCTCTCATAGCGACCTTTGAACAAGGCAAAAAGAGGTTCTCTAGGAGGCAGACTTTTCTTCACAATTTGATGGTTGAGAAATTCTTGACTCCATTTGTAAAGCTTTGGAAACTTTTCAGCAGTGAACAATTGCAACCCTGATACATCTTGAATCAAAGGAATCCAAAAAGCTATGAACACAGCAGCAATATCCACAAAGTCAATCTCTTCTCCTCCAAAGAACTTGTCCTTCAACTCATTTTCAAGGATCAGAAGAGCCTCGGATGATTCTGCAATATTCTTCTCACGCTCTTTCTCATCAATTGTGAAAGCAGATTTGAACGAAGGAGACACAATCTGAACAATTCATAAATTATTAGTACTCTTTGAACTATTTCAAAGCCACATAGATAGTATAAAAGATAGCTGTAATAATTTGAAGAAATGAACAAATTAAACATAATCACTGATTTGCTAAAAAAAATATCAAAGAGGAAGTTACCTTGTCATCTATGAACTTTGACCAGAAACGAGCCAAGGCTCTTTTGTAAGGATCAGAAGGCAAAATGGGGTTTTGTTTCCAAGTCTCATCAATGTATTCAAGAATCACCAGAGACTCTGATATAGGCTTCTCGTTATGAACAAAAACTGGAACCTTTTTGTAAACTGGGTTATATTTGAGAAGAAGCTCACTCTTATTCTGCAAGTCTTCTTTAACAAATTCGAATTCAATTCCCTTCAGGTTTAGAGCAAGATTTACTCTGCATACAAATGGGCTTCCAAGAGCTCCCAAAAGTTTCACTTCTTCCTGATTTGTAGCCATTGCAGCACTTGAATTTTCTCTCTGAATTTAGTAACTATCAAGTGTGTTTGTTTGTGTTTTAGTCCTAAGGTTTTTTGGTCTTTTATAGAGTTTGGAAGAGTAGTTTAGTAATTTTTAATCTGTCACTTGTTGACTAGGTGTCAAGGAAAAGAAAAAAGTGGGATTGAAATATTGTTACTAAATAATGGGAAAAGAATTGATGATACCTTCACTATCAAGTCGGTGGACAAGAAGTGATGTCATGGGTTACAACACCAATTTATTTTATACAAAAAATAATTGAATTAAGTGTGACGAATAATAATCAACATGACATTATTAATTGTATTCACTTTCGTAAGTGGGAACACTTTAGACTAATTGGTTCTGAGAACCCCTTTTCTTATGGCATCTATCTTTAGCAACCATATTTAGTATTGAATTGTTGGCTTGTTGTATACTCAATTTGAGTTAGTGAATATAGTGGTTGATTTGCATTAAAAAACAAATCAGGTTTGCTATTTTGACACCCATTCTTACACCTACACTGTATTTTCGTACTGTACGGACGAGACTAATCACCGTCTGTACGGTACGGACAGGTACTGTTTATGTACGGACGGTATTATTCATTGTACGGAAATACGATACTGTTTATATACGGGCATCATTATTCATCGTACGGACTAGTACTGTTCATGTACGGACGACACTATTCACCGTCCGTACATACGGTGTAGGGTGTAAAATGGGTGTCAAAATATCATTTTTGAAAACAAATAGACACCATATGGTGTGCTTTGTATTTTTTTTTTCATGTATGGGTGTATTTTTGGTATTTGTCATAGTAAATACAGCTATGCTATCCATACACCTATTTTACAACTATATCGTATATACTGTTCACAAATACAGTGAACAATATAGTGAACAGTAAAACCGTACATGAATAGTGACGTGAACAGTGTCATATGAACAATACCTGTGAATAGTAACTTTTAATAGTAAATCAAAGTTGGTTAATGAAACAAAAAAGTTGGTTAATTAAGTGATAAAATTGGTTAACAAACGTTCAGATATCAAAAATAATTTTTACAAGTAAAACAAAGTTGGTTAATAACATATAAAAAATTGGTTAATAAAGTTATGAAATTGGTTAATAAACGTCCAGATATAAAAATAATTTTTAGTCATAAAATAAAATTGATTAATGCCATGTAAAAGATTAGTTAATGAAGTTATAAAATTAGTTAATAAATTTTCAGATATAAAAAAAATAATTAATTTTTATATTTAAAAAAAAAGTATTTAATTACTGTAATATTTTATTGTTCGCCGTATTGGTGAACATTAAAATACAGTGTAGATATATAAATGGGTGTAAGAATAATATTTCTCTAAGTAAATATAACTAAACAATGGGTGGAAGATATATACGGTTGCACATACGGTTTGGAATTTAGTTGTTCAAATAACTTCCCTATTAAAATTTTGAGCTGAGCAGCTATGTGGACATCACTTATTTATATTTTTAAAACATTTATTGATTTATGAATTTCCAAATTCAAAAACTAAACTGTACTTTATAAGTCTATACTACAGTTTTAATTTTTTTATTAATAAATATAATATTTTGTGTTTCAGGCTGAACAAAAGTTCAAAATGGCAGGTCCAATTCATAGCATCATTAAGTAGGATAGATGATTAGGTAGAACCTCGTTAGAAAATCGGACACCTAATTTTAATCACTAATAAATCATATGTTGTTAGATATGATCGGACAGTTCCCTACATTACACATCAAGTTAGACGGATACAGTTTCAATGTCCAGTCATATAGTAACCCTACCGTACACTATTTATAGGTATTATCTCACTCTCACTCAAACTACATCTCTCTGACATCACTAATGTGGACATTAGACTGATAATATTGCAGGTCCTCCTAGCTCCAATTTACTTGAAGATTTCGCTTTTGCACCAAAAGAGTTCATTCTCCTAGCACCTCCCATTTCCCGTTCCACCACGAAAAATGGACATGTATGTGATAATCGACTTCTAATTCTCACGTATGAAGGAAGGAATCTAGGTGGGACTATGGCTAGGCAAAGAAGTGTTGGCACCATATGAAGGTAGGAATCTTCAAGCGCTCAAAGACTCCATCACTCAACCTTTCGCTATTTTGTTGTAGTGCATATAGTAAGTGTATTTTTTTATTGTCTTCACAGGGAGTGGTTTTGTTTCAAAGATCGATCAATAGTTTATATTAGTTTAAGTTTGATTTATCGGAAGATTGATTGTTTGGTGAATACTTAAAAAGCAAAATAATAGAAAATAAACTTTAGGTACTATAATAGTGAGAAACTTTATTGGGGTTAGAATTTATTGACTTGTTCTTATGTAGCATCCTTAACCAAAAATATACAATTTTAATTAGTTATTAATATTACCACATGTATCGCTTATCGCAACTCATGTTTGATACAACACGTGAGATCAATCGTATTACCTAATAGACAATCTTATAGCCTATTAACTAATATGTCAACATTAAGTTTCAACAGTGAATGCAAATATTGAAGGTGAGAAAAACACAAGAAGGGGGGTTGGATTGTGTTTTCTTTTTAAAAATCTTAAGTCAGATTCCAAACACAAGGTTATAGAATCTGAGATAGCTTCAGATAGGCAGCGGATATAAAATGCAAAATAGAAGAATAACACACAAAGTTATTCTGGTTCCTCTCACAAACCGAGAGTAGTCCAGTCCCCTTGCACCTATAAGAGATTTTCACTATAATCACACAAGATTACAATTTTCTCAAGCACACAAGTAAGAATCTTCTTCGCTTGCACACACACGTATAAGACTTCCTTTCCCAAACACACAATTCTGAGACTTCCTTGCTCACGCACACAAGTATGAGTCTTTCTTGCTCAAGCACACAAGCTCAAGACTTCCTTGCTTTGGCACACAAGCTAAAGACTTTCTTGCTCAAGCACACAAGCTCAAGACTTACTTGCTTTAGCACATAAGTTATAAACTTCCTTGCTCAAACACTTAGTAAGAGACTTCTAACAATTAACCTAGCATATAAATGATTGTTGGATGAATACATTTGATATACAATCAAAGATGTATAAATAATACAACACAATAGGAACCGTTTAGGACTTAGGGGTTTCTAAGATATACAAGGATAAGAAATCTTAAGTTTAGCTTGTGCTAAAACATTGACAAAGTAGCTTCTCTTTGATTGCCAATCTTTGTTTAGCATGTACAACGTGTATTCCTTTTTGTTGTTGCGTTCTTGTGTTGTGTAGTTCTTCACGTCTTTTAGTTCCCTAAATAATGATGAAAAGAGTCGTTAAAGAGGTAATCGTTGAGTCCTTTCAGAAGCTTCAAAAGAGACGTTGGGAGACAATGAGATGTTTCACCAAACTGTGAGGTTAGGTGAAACCTAGTTTGATAAACCTTTGCAATAAAAGGAATTAGCAGTATTATCCCAGCTGACTTTATAAAGAACTTAGAGCTTTAGGTTATCACGTGATAAAGTATGTTCAGAGATGAACAACAACCCGCCAGTGTCACCTTGGTCCTTGCGCTTTGACTAGCTCAGGTTCTGATAACCAGAAGCAGACTTCTCCAAAGTCTATTCTTTTAGAGGCTGACTCCTTCAGAGTCTGATCTTTCAATGTAGACATCTTTGGAGGTTGACTTCTTCAGAGTCAATTCTTCAGCTTTCGATACATCATAATATGATCATCATACTTCTCTTTGTATGTTCAGAGTTAGAACCAATACTTAGATTTAATATGAATTTTAGTCTATGGTCCTACACAATTGTATAAACATTAGTATACCCTATTATTCTCTAAATATTTTTTTATCATCAAAACCCAAGGGGTACGGGACAAACCAATATTTCTCCAACAAATATTAGCATTTTTTTTACCAATATTATTATTCGTGCATATATCAAACCTAAATTTATATTTAAACGTTAGCATCCAATAAATGATAAACTAAGATCCATTAATGACAAAACCTACAGTCTGACGTGAGCATGATGAAATAAAATAATGACATGTCATATGATTCAATAAAATCATGGAAGATCACATGATATAATAAAATCGCAATGAATTAGACGATGAAATAAAATTATAAAAGATAACATGATGAAATGAAATCATGGAAGACTATGCAACACACATATTCACACAAAGCTAAATAATGAACAAGCCAATCAAATTAAATAAAGAATGAATGGATTAATTAAAAAGAAAATCCATTATTTATTTGACAAAATAATATTACAATCTCCAAATTCTGATACAATTCACAAGCATTGGTAAACAAAGCCACAAGGATCGTTCTTCATCACTAACTAACTCCCCATCCATAGCCACCTTCTCTAAGTTCAATGAGTTCTAAAGGATATTCCGGCTAGACAAAACAATTTCACATGGTCAAGGGAATTAGTAAAGGTATCAAGGATGACATTGATTCCATCATTAATGGAGGTATAAATCTCCTTTTTAACCTTGTTCAAGATATCTTCATGAGCCTTCACCTCCCTGGATGAAATCGTCCCTTTCTTTATGAAGGGTTTCCTTGAGCTCCTTGACCATGGAAGCCAATTCCTTTCGGAGCATCTCGGAGTTGGTCAAAGAGGTTTGAACCTCTCCAAGGGCTTTCACTTTCTTTGTCAAGGCCATATCCTTATCTGGCAAGTATTCCTTCCGGGAAAAGATCGTTGAAGCAAGCTTATAAACGACATTGTGGGTCTCCATGCCCTTTTCAAGACCATACATTTTTTCTTAAAGCAACTTATGTTCATTAAGAGCAAGCTCACACTGGCCTTTCATGAGTTCTTTGTCCTTTGAAGGGATGTCAGGTGCAAACACCTAACCACATCCAACAGCCTCCAAAGACAACAAAGAAGCACCCATATACATGTTGAAGGTCATTTGTGCCATTAATTCCAACTTATATGTATCACAGAGGTTTTAAATATAGGCATGGTCCCCTTCAGGGATACAATATTGCACCTCCTACATACACCCTCGTGATATGAAGACTTCTAGAAAATTGAAGAAGGAAAGAGCAGATGAGTAACTGCCTATGGACAAAATTTCAGAGGAACTCTTTGATGGATTACATCTATTGGATGGATTATCCTTTACGTCTTAAAATTTTCCCCGGTCCTTTTTGGCGGTCTCACCAACACCATATGTGCAAGTGTCTTGAGACTTCTTGATCCACATTTTAGATAATGGGCGTCTTAGCTCTGTCGTATTTTATCGTGATACCTAGGCTATTTTTCTCTACCTAGTAAGAAGAGTCTCATTCTCTTTTGGGGCCACATCTATTCTTATTTTAATCAACATCATAGTTAGAGTCGGGGAAGGAGACAAAATATTATCCTTGGCTAAGCGACCCTTCTTTCTCTTGAAGATATTCCCAAGCTCACTCATGTTATATGAAAATAAAATAAAGAATAAAATTAGATGAGATGTTTTGTAAATAATAATATCAAACATAAAGATAGTTCCCTTTCCTCACAGGAAATATATTTTCTGTTGAGAGAATTGGCTACTTACATAACTAAATGTGTATTAATGTATCACCTTTTCTATTGTGAGGGCATCACATTCAAAGTGTTAGCTCCCTCTTTGTAATCTAAACTTTCCTAGAAGAAGATTAATTCATCTTTCAATGACTCGTCCTCTAGGCCTAAAGAACCAGAGGCGTAAGCATCTACTTTTGGAGCACGAAAGAAATGGTGTTAGGCCTATCCTTTTTGAACCTTGTCTTTACATTTTGCCGACTCAGAACAAGGGGGCCGGGGAGGGAATGACCTCGTTCTAGAAGGATACAATAGAAAATTGAGCCTCGTAACTCTGGGGGGTAACCTAAAGTAATGGTCCCCTAAGTTTTCCCTATTCTCAAGGTTGACGTCAAACATCTTCAATGACTATGAAGTGAAGTGAGAATAATCCATGTCCACGATCTCCACTTGTCGGAGTGCACATCACGTTGAAGATATGAAATAATAACTTCAAGGTCAATAGCTTTCTGCGATACGCACACCAATACTTAAACAATTTGACAAATGCTTGTGCTACATGGTGGGATTGATAGGGGGCGGTTTTCAAGTGGTCCAACACCTCTTCCTCGAAGCTATTGAGGGACAACTTGAATATCAACCTGGAAAATAAAAATTCATAGAAAGGTATGAATCACCCTTTGAAGGACCTACATATCCTTTAATCAGGGTCAACATGGGAATAAACCAATTAGAGGACAATCCCATATCTATGTAAGCTTCCTCCAAGTTTTGAGTGTTCAATAGAATCACCACCAGATCCATAAATATCGCTAAGCACAATGAAGTTTGCAATGGATTGACTAACTGCTAAAGAGACGACATTTGACATTTCAGGATTTATTGTTTCAGTGCGAGATGAAGTGTCACACACATCACTAGATATGTAAAAAAACATTTGCAGGCTCGTCTCCCATATCATCCTTGTAAAAACAATGAAGGGAAAAGTAATAAGCGGTAACAAGGAAAGAAATGGTAATTCAAAAAGCTGAAGCTTTAAGAAAATATTAAAATAGAGAATAATTCTGAGGGTGCGATGAATCGAGTAAATGAAAAACCCAAAGAAGAAAAGAAAGACAAATAGAACATGAATCACTGAATCTCAAGGAAAAATGTACTTGTCAAAAAAGTACAGGAGTGCATGTTCCCCCTGCAAGGACAGGGAGACTCAAAGGCCTTATTAGGTTTATAACACGATGTGGTGGTTAGAGCTTTCCCACAACGACAATAACTCCTCTATAATGGTTTTTGAGGTTGTTTAGGAGACCTGGTCACATGAGGTGAGAGGTTCTGATGATGATCGGTGATGCTTGGTAGCAAACGTGTAGTTACAGAAAGTCGTGTGTCAAAACTGTAATAGTGTTGTGCTCTTTAGGGTGTAGAGAATGTGTATCACTTAGGGTCTATCTCTTCTATCTTTGAGGAGATATGTATTTATAAAGGCCTCTAGGGCCTAAGGTTTTCTTGAAAAGGGTCATCACCCACTTAGGCAATGGTGGACAGTTGACTTCTATTTCTAAAGGAGTCGTGGATCAGTTAATGACTTGAACTTCCTCTCTGTCTAAGAAAAGTCTTATCCCACATTTCTCACGTATGGACGATGTGAGACTACAGGGTTAGGCGAAAAAAATAAATAATTTTTTTTTATTTGATTTGAATACACTAACAATTATTTTTGTTGTATAAAATTGAGTAATTGAGGTTTTTTTTATAGAAATTAAGTTATATTAGTAATTCTTAAACAAGTTAATTACTTAAGAAAATATTGTTTTTGCTGCACAATAAACGAATTCCTCAATAATTGATACAATTGACAACTACAACATATTCTATAATTTATTTATTTTTATAATATTATTACAGATGTGATCTCTTACATCGCTCTGCAATTATTTTCCACTTTTATTGGACAGAATCTTTTCCTTTTTCTTGATATCTGAATGTACCTGATGCCTTTATTATCTATTTGTATATGATAATTTTAAAATTAAATCAAATCAAATCATTAATCTTCCTTTAAAAAGCAACCAAATTGCTTGATAAAATCTCACTCATTTGAGAATTGAAGATTAGCAATGGCTGCTATCGAGGAATTGGAGCTTTTGGGTTCTGTGGGAAGCCCATTTGTGATTAAGGTTCAAATTGCTCTGAAATTGAAGGGAATTGAATACAAATATGAGGAAGAAAAATTAGGTAATTTGAGTGAAAAACTGCTCAATTACAACCCAGTTTACAGGATGGTTCCTGTTTTGGTTCATAATGGAAAACCCATCTCAGAGTCTCGTGTGATTCTTGAGTATATTGATGAGACATGGAAGCAAAATCCAATCTTGCCTTCTGATCCTTACAAAAGAGCCTTGGATCGTTTCTGGTCAAAATTCATAGATGATAAGGTAATCCATTTCATTGATTTTTTTTGTTTCCTTTCGTGAGATTTCTAGTATTTTAATAATTTGAATATGGTTCTAAATTGCGGTTGCATTAATTGAAAATATATTGTTATTGTTATTGTTATGATGTGATAGTATTAACTATGAATTTGTTATGAATTTGTTACTGATTGCGGTCTGATGTGGCTACGGAGACTACTGCATCAGCGGCCACAATTACAGTTGCGAATCGCGATTTAAAACTATGATCTAACATGAGTCACATAAGATCCATTCTTGAACTAACTTTCCATATAACTCCATTTAAACTTTGTCTGTATTAATTTATTTTCTAATACATATACTTCTAATTTGTGAATTCAGTGCGTGGTTCCGGCAGCGAAAACTATTTTTATACCTGATGAGAAAGAACAGGAGAAGGCAAGACATGAATTATTCGAGGCTTTGCAGTTTCTTGAGAATGAGCTTAAGGAGAAGTTCTTTGGAGGAGAGGAGATTGGTTTTGTGGATATTGCTGCTCTCTTTATCCCTTTATTTCAAGAAGTAGCAGAGAAACAGTTGTTCTCCAGTGATAAATTTCCCAAGCTACACAAGTGGAGTCAAGATTTTTACAACCATCCTGTAGTCAAGGAGATTATGCCATCAAAAGAGCAACAATATGCGTATTTCAAAGCTCGTGCTGCAAGCCTTGCTGCTCCATCAAAATAGATTAATATAGAGCGAGATTCTGTACTTGTCCCTGTCCTTGTCTTTGTGAAGTTGTTTTGTTGTTTGTATTTCAGTTCAAATGGAATGTACTCTGACTTATCATGCGTCATAAAGATATTGCAATGTTGTTTTCAGGAATAATTCCTTGAAAGAATTTCCTACATTTCATTTTGGTACAAAATATTTTTCATGAAAGAATACTTTCTTGTTAGATATGTAATCTTTGATCAGTTAATTGCTGTAAGACAGTAACTCAGTATAACAACTGTTTGGATTCCTTTGTTATATCTCTACTTTGGTTATGTTTAGCCAGCCAACCTTAGAGATTATGAGAAGGTTTTATATGTCGGTTGCGTTGTGGTCACGTAAAGGCTTTTACACTTTCGTTTGGTACAGGTTTTGTGACACTGATTGCAGTCGTCGCGTTATGAGTTAACCACAATTTGTTCTTTATAACAAAAACTGTGAATCGGCATTGGTATCGGTACCTTCCGATACCGTTGTGTTAATTTTCATTGCTCTACGTCAGGAAATTGCTTCTTTCTCGGAAGGAACCTTCTGTTTCCTTCTCCTCTTCCAAAGCCAAATGCTGTCTACTTACTACTGCTACTTGTGAACTTCAATGACATCTCTATTTACCGTTGGACCTTCAGCAACCTCTGATTCAGACCTCCGGACCTTTAATGTGACAGTCAAAGTGCACTCCATTGTTGCAGATCATGTGATTGTCATTTAAATTTAGAAAAACTGACTACGAGTAGATTGAGGCCCGTCCTGTTTCTTCTTAACTTCAAGTTGTAGATGTTTTTATCAAAGCTTCCTATCCTCACCCTTTTCATGATATTCGACAATACCAGAAACATGACATTGATACATCGACACCGATAATAATTTGAAAAATTAATAAATTAAACAACAATGATAACACAAGTGTCACTTTCAAACAGACACATTTTTTTTTCTAGAAGTGTTGGAGTCAACATAATTAAGCAATGATGACACAACAAAGTTAGTTTGTCATTCTTTGTTCTGTGTAAGCACTTAAATTGATAAACACTTGTTCTATGATGTAGCACTGACACGTTTCATTGTAAGACACTGGCATGACCTGATACCAACATGTGTGATGGTATTTAACTGTTATTGGTTAAAACATTACAACCGTTGACGTATTATGTCATTGTCAGGTCCAGTGTCCATGTATGTTTCTGTTTGTTCTTTATAGCATTTATGTTTACCATATTGTTATAACTACATCAGGCTTCTTAACCTTTAGTTAAGACAGATAGATACCTTTTTCTGTATTAACTGAAACATGTAAAAATGACACAAATATCCATAGATTTCAGATGGAGAAATATCAGATACAAACTATGATTTGATATGAAACCTATCTGCAAAAACTCAATGACAGATAATAATAGTTCACAAACTAGAACTTCCGGGTCTATTTCGAAGCAATGAGGCTATCATAGTGAGCTTTGAAATAGGCAAAAACAGGGTCTCTAGGAGGCAAACACTGCTTAACAGTTGGATGGTTGAGAAATTCTTGACTCCATTTGTAAAGCTTTGGAAACTTTTCAGCAGTAAACAATTGCAACCCTGTTACATCTTGAATCAAAGGGATCCAAAATGCTACGAACACAGCAGCAATATCCACAAAACCAATCTCTTCTCCTCCAAAGAACTTGTCCTTCAACTCATTCTCAAGAAACCGAAGAGAATCAGACGTTTCTGCAACATTCTTCTCACGGTCTTTATCATCATCAATGATATGAACAGCTTTAATAGAAGCAGTCACAATCTGATCATTTCAAAAATATAATTTTACAACAAGAAAATAATCAGCACACACGATCACAATTTTAAACTCAGCATTTTTACCTTTTCGTCGATGAACTTGGACCAAAACCGAGCCAAGGCTCTTTGATATGGTTCAGAAGGCAAGATAGGATTTTGTTTCCAAGTATCATCAATGTATTCAAGAATCACCAGAGACTCTGATATGGGCTTCTCATTGTGAACAAAAACCGGAATCTTTTTATACACAGGGTTGTATTTGAGGAGAAGTTCACTTTTGTTGGCCAAGTTTTCTTGAAAAAATTTGTATTCAATTCCCTTCAACTTTAGAGCAATCTGTACCCTACACACAAAAGCGCTTCCCATAGCTCCCAATAGCTTCACATCTTCCTGATTTGTTGCCATTGATACACTTCAATTTTCTATGGCTTTAACAACTATGTAGAATTTTTGTTAAGAGTTTGAGTCTTAATTTTCATCCTACATGTTGTTGATTAGATTAGTAAACAGATATCATACACGCATTATGAGAATCCAGATGCCGCTTACCCTATCAAGATAGATAATGGACTAGAAGTGATGTAAGGGATTACACCAGCAATATATATATATATATAAAGAGAAATGCTAACGCACATTTAAAAGTGATGGGTTCAACCCAAAAATATATTATATCTATTTTTTTATTTATTTTTTTAATGTGAATTTTATCTAAAATTAGTAGTCCCCATACAAAAATATACTAAGATGTATATTGCTAATACATATCCATAGATGTGTATTAGCCCCATATATAAATAATTTAAGTATCGTCATCTTCACAATAGACTAATTTAATCATTCATTTACCTTTTAATTTGTCTAAAGTCACTGAGTAATCAAACCCGAAAAGTTACTGAATCAAATCCCGATTGATCTTATGTCTCCCAACCTTTTTGTTTTTTCTATATAAAAATATACATGTGTTAATTTAAGAAAAGGTCCAAGTCAATGAGTGGCATACAAATATCCACGTCATCAAATTTGAGCAGAGGACCTCAATTTTTTTAGAGTTGAACTATAGATAAATAAAATTTTATAAAATATTTGTCAAATTAAATTGTGATTAAGTAAACCTTTTATTTGTTTTTCAATAGTTAAATTATTATTAACTTACACAAAAATGCAAGATAAGCTGCAATTGATGAATCTAAACAAGAAAATCAGAGATCCAATGTTATCTTCACCAAAAATGCAAAATAAATACAATGTGATGAACTTGCTTCTAGCTTCTCCAAAAATCACTTCCAAAAACTTAGATCCAGAAGCAAAACAGTAGCAAAAATCAAAATTCCTTCAAGAATTAGTGAATGGATGAAGGTTTAGTTCCAAGATCAACAAATTTCAATGTAAAATTTGTTGAACTTTGATGGTGGAACTTTGAGTGAGGGTTTGGGATGAGAGAAAAGTTGGGAGAAAATGGAGTGAGATGTGTAGAAAAATTCAAAAAATGGATCACAGTTCTTGTGAGGCTTAGGATGAATTGATTTAAATAGAAGTTAGGTTAGGAATTCAAATTTGATTTGAAGTGTGGGTTAATGAGTGGAATGGAGATTAGAAATGGAATTTGGAAAGAAGAGTGGGGAATTAGAGTGGAAAATGATGGAGGGAATTTGAATTTTGGGTGAAAAATGATGAAAATGAATCAATTCTAGATCCTTCCGACACATGCACAAGCCAAGCACATGATGCAAATTTTAATTTTTCAAACTGTGCTCAGAGTAACCGGTTAACGTATGGTGAGTAACCGGTTACTTAGTTCAAACTTGCGGAGGATGCGCAGAAAAACAAGGGAGTAACTGGTTAACGCGTGGTGAGTACCCGGTTACTCAGTTCAAATTTTGAATTTTGGCGCCTTTTGGAGGGAAACTTGGAAAAGTGACTTCTGGCAATTGTTTTGAACCTGTTAAGCCTTTGAAACTCAAAACTTGATATTGCTACTGGGTGACACCTGGAATGAAACACAAATTCTTGCTGACTCCTCAGAATATCCTGCCGAATTAATAACGTCTGATACCGGACCGCTTGATCAGAAAATGACTGTTGAAGCTTCTAATTATCAAAACGTCTAATGAGCAAAATAAAAGCTCCAAAAGACCTTGAAAATTATCTGCTTGGCTCGGAATACTATTGAAAATAGTACTGGAACTGATAATGCTATGAGCTGCTGGAAACTACCTTGATCCCATGCCCAAAAGAAACAATGATATGCAAAGATGATAATGCAAGAATGAAATGAAACATAAGCCAGTTAGTGTTAAAAGCATGAGGGCAAATTTTGAGGTGTTACAGCTGCCCCTATTCAAACTTCTTGGATCCGAGGGTATAATAGCAACGACTTTCAGACAATCAGGATACACGGGGTTTGAATACCAAAAAAACCTGAAAATTTGCAACCTGTGGGGGTAATGAAACAAGGCAATTACGAGGACGACCGAAGGAGAACTCGAAAAGAAAGACCGGCTGAAGGCGGATTCTGCGGGGGGGACAAGATAATACGAGGACGGTCGAAGGCGAGCTCAAAAAGATAGACTGGCCGAAGGCGGACTATGTTGGGAAGGAAGACAAGACCGGTCGAAGGCGAGCTAATCAACAAAAGGATACGAGAACGGCCGAAGGCGAACACGAAAAGAAAGACCAGCCAAAGGTGGACTTTCACAGAAAGACGATGCCGGAGGTAGACTTTCCATCAAGGGGATACGAGACCAAGCCGAAGGTAGACTCGAAAAAGAAAGACCAAACCGAAGGCGGACTTTCAAAGAAAGACTATGTCGAAGGTGGACTTTCAAAGAGAGGCTAAGCCGAGGGTAGACTTTCCAACAAAGGAAAACGAGACCAAGCCGAAGGTAGACTCGAAAAAGAAATACCAAACCGAAGGTGGAATTTCAAAGAAAGGCTAAGCCGAGGGTAGACTTTCCAACAAAGGAATACGAGACCAAGCCGAAGGTAGACTCAAAAAAGAAAGACCAAACCGAAGGTGGACTTTCAAAGAAAGGTTAAGCCGAGGGTAGACTCTCAAACAAGGGATACGAGGATGACCGAAGGCGGACTCGAAAAGAAAGGCCAAGTCGAAGGTGGAGTTTCAAACAATAATAGACCAAGCCAAAGGTGGACTCGAAAAGAAAAACCGAGCCGAAGGTGGACTTTCAAAGAAAGACTATGCCAAAGGTATACTCTCAAACAAAGGATACTACGAGGACGACCGAGGGGGGACTAAAAAAGAAAGACCAAGCCGAAGGTGGACTTTCGAAGAAAGACTATGCCGAAGGTAGACTTTTGAATCCAAAAGGCCAAAGGTGGACTCGAAAAAGAAAGACCAAACCGAAGGTGGACTTTCAAAGAAAGACTATGCCGAAGGTAGACTTTCCGACAAAGGGATACGAGACCAAGCCAAAGGTGGACTAGAAAAAGAAAGACCAAACCGAAGGTGGACTTTCAAAGAAAGACTATGCCGAAGGTAGACTTTCAAACCCAAGAATACGAGACCAAGCCAAAGGTGGACTCGAAAAGAAAGACTGAGCCGAAGGTGGACTTTCAAAGAAAGGTTATGCCGAAGGTAGACTTTCCCACAAAGGAAATACGAGACTAAGCCGAAGGTAGACTCGAAAAAGAAAGACCAAACCGAAGATGGACTTTCCCACAAATGAAATACGAGACCAAGCCGAAGGTAGACTCGAAAAAGAAAGAACAACCCGAAGGTAGACTTTCCCACAAAGGAAATACGAGACCAAGCCGAAGGTAGACTCGAAAAAGAAAGACCAAACCGAAGGTGAACTTTCAAAGAAAGACTATGCCGAAGGTTGACTTTCCGACAAAGGGATACGAGACCAAGCCAAAGGTGGACTCGAAAAAGAAAGACTAAACCGAAGGTGGACTTTCAAACCCAACAATACGAGACCAAGCCAAAGGTGGAATCGAAAAGAAAGACCAAGCCGGAGGTGGACTTTCGAACAAAGGATACGAGGGCGGCCGAAGGCGAACTCGAAAAGAAAGGTCAAGCCGAAGGTGGACTTTCAAACCCAACAATGCGAGACCAAGCCAAAGGTGGACTCGAAAAGAAAGACCAAGCCGGAGGTGGACTTTCGAACAAAGGATACGAGGGCGGCCGAAGGCGAACTCGAAAAGAAAGGCCAAGTCGAAGGTGGTCTGTCAAAGAAAGACTAAGCCGAAGGCAGACTCTCAAACAAGGGATACGAGGACGACCGAAGGCGAACTCGAAAAGAAAGGCCAAACCGAAGGTGGACTTTCAAAGAAAGACTATGCCGAAGGTAGACTTTCCAACAAAGGAATACGAGACCAAGCCGAAGGTAGACTCGAAAAAGAAAGACCAAACCGAAGGTGGACTTTCAAAGAAAGACTATGCCGAAGGTAGACTTTCCAACAAAGGAATACGAGACCAAACCGAAGGTAGACTCGAAAAAGAAAGACCAAACCGAAGGTGGATTTTCAAAGAAAGACTATGCCGAAGGTAGACTTTCCGACAAAGGGATACGAGACCAAGCCAAAGGTGGACTCGAAAAAGAAAGACCAAACTGAAGGTGGACTTTCAAACCCAACAATATGAGACCAAGTCAAAGGTGGACTCGAAAAGAAAGACCAAGTCGGAGGTGGACTTTCAAAGAAAGACTATGCCGAAGGTAGACTTTCAAACAACAATACGAGACCAAGCCAAAGGTGGACTCGAAAAGAAAGACCGAGCCGAAGGTGGACTTTCAAAGAAAGACTATGCCGAGGGTAGACTCTCAAACAAAGGATACGAGGACGATCGAAGGCGAACTCGAAAAGAAAGGCCAAGCCGAAGGTGGACTTTCAAACAATACGAGACGAAGCCAAAGGTGGACTCGAAAAGAAAGACCAAGCCGAAGGTGGACTTTCAAAGAATGACTAGGCCGAAGGTAGACTTGAAAAAGAAAGACCAAACCGAAGGTGGAATTTCAAAGAAAGACTATGCCGAAGGTAGACTTTCCAACAAAGGAATACGAGACCAAGCCGAAGGTAGACTCGAAAAAGAAAGGCCAAGCCGAGGGTGGACTTTCAAACCCAACAATACGAGACCAAGCCAAAGGTGGACTCGAAAAGAAAGGGCTAAGTAGAATCAACAGATCTACAAAGATGACTCCGCTGGGGAAAAGAGAAATCTAAACAGACAACTCTGTAGGGGAGTATAGGAAGGAACAACAGTAAGAAGGACGAATCCACTGGTTGCGGTGTAATGTCAAACAACATCTTCTGCATTACATCTCTTTCTGCTGGGGAAAGAAACTGGTAACAGATATCAAACCTGGCTTATGCTTTGAATGCATATGTTTGAATTTTTCTATGGCGTAATGCTCCATATGAAATGCCATGCAAGAATGCTTATGCAATGCAAAAGAGGCGTCCCAACAAAATAAATGCTGAAGACGAAGGTAGCTCCATCGGGGATGACAAACTAGATTGTCCTCTGAATCAAAGATCCTGCTGAGGAAGATTTCACTGAACGACTTCCTGATCACCAACTCTGCTGGAGATGAAGACTCCGAGAGAAATTCCACTCTGTTAGAGATGGATAAAAAACGAATATTAAAGGTGGAACCCAAAGAGAATTTTCTCTCCGCTGGGGATTACCATTGACTTCTACCGAAGACAGAACCCAAAACCTGGATCTGAAATATGCCAATAACAATTGGAGTTAAAACCCGCTGGGAATGTCAACCGCTGTTGAACAAACCACTGTGAAGATCACAACCAAACTCTGCTTGGAGAGACAAGTCAATAATACCGAACCTGCTTGGGGATATTACTGAACTTAACCTACTGCTGGGAGACATCCGTACCTTCACCCTGCTGGGGAATATCAGCCACTATTAGCAAACCTGCTTGGTGATTGACGACATCAACTCTGCTAGGGGATACCATCAAGCTTACTCATCTGTTGGGGATCAGACCATACCGTTGCTGATGAGAAAAACACTTCCTGACTAGCTGAGGAGAATGAGTGCCAAGACTCTGTGGGGAAAATAACATCTTTGTCCAAAGAAGATATTCCATCAGTCTCTTGTTGGGGATGCAACAACATCAACTTCTGGCTGCTTGCTGAGAGAGTAATAAATCAACCACAACTCTAGCTGGGGAAATAATCCTCTGTACTCTGGCTAGGAAGAGTAACAACCTGCTGAGGAGGATGAAATTTCAATGCTGAGGAGAATAGCTCTATTGGGGAGAAAAGTCAACGAAACCTGCCAAGGGATATCATTGAGCTTAACCTGCTGTTGGAGGAAAGAATTTACCCTGCTGGGAATTAGAGCATGCCGTTGCTGACGGAACTACACTTCCTGACCTCCTGAAGAAAGTGATTACCAGGCTCTGTGGGGAAAATAAAGTCTTTTCAAAGACATCCAACACACCTCCTGCTGGAGATACAACCACATTCACCTCGGAGCAATCCACTTCTGACTGCTTGCTAGGGGATAACAAACCAACCATGACTTCGGCTGGGGAACACAATCCTCTGTACTCTTGCTGGGGAGAGTAAGCTCTGCTGAGGATGATGAACTTTCAGTGCTGGGGTGAGTAACGGTACTGGGGAAAACAAACTTGTTACCCAGCCTGACCTGTCTCTATGGTCATAAACGACCCTTTGAACTCTCCACTTGCCCCAGACCCTCAGGTCTAAAGTGTGAGGGATATTCTCCTTGCTACCTTGTTTTAATGATGTCAACAAACATATTAGATTGTAATTTGAGCAGTATCACTTCACGTGTCGGGCATATAGCGTCTAACCATTATCGTTCATATGTCTAGATGCATAGGATCTTGTCCTCTCCAAAAATAAATGTCCACTATCGTTTTAGTTGTGTATAGTATGTGTCTATGATCTTGGTCTGGTAAAAATGCTCAGAAAAATTGAATTTCCTAAAAATTTGCACTTCATGCGCTGACCCATCTAGTCCATGCGCTAACCCCAAATTTCATGCGCTAACCTCCAAAACTTGCGGGAAAGCGCACAAATCCGTGGACACCAAATTACTCTTTTATGCGTCAACGCATGAATGCTGGAGGTCGACGCATGACCTCAAATTCTGCAATTTTTTTTACTTAATTTCTTTTTTGTTTTTTTTTGTTATTATTTTTGTTGGTCATTTTTTTTCATATAAATAGTTTTGGTCATCCTTTTTATTTAAAACAAGAAACGTGAAAGATATATGTCATTTCTCTCTTCATCTTCATCTTCTTCATTGTGTAAACAAACAATCACACATAATCATCTTTGTTTGTGTCGCCCATTGATCGAAGTGATAACGTTCAGAATTTAGGAAGTGTAATCTTCATCTTCTGGGTTGAGAGTTTGGCAGGTGTTTCTTGAATAAAACCAGTTGGTTTTGTCCTCCAAGAATCGGATAGATTTTGGGGGGTTTTTTGCACAAACTGTTCTTTCTACAGGGATTCGGCTGGGCGAAGGTAACCGAAAATTGGCGCAATTATTCGGTTTAGTAGCTGTAATAAGAGGATCGTAGAAAGGAGGTTTGGGTTCGAATTCTTGGTAGATTGCAATTGACCGAGTGAAGGTAACTGAAGAACGGTGGTTTCTGTCGGTTTAGTAGCGTGAGACGGTAATTGAATCAACCATATTCAGAGCACTTGGTTCATCTTGAATCAAGGGAAGAGAAAATTCTGCATCAACGATCGAAGACGTTCGAGGGTTTAGATGTTCATTGTTTTCTCTTGTAATAAACAATTTGCAACAACTATATATATATATATATATATATATATATATATATATATATATATATATATATATATATATATATATATATATATATATATATATATATATATATATCAATTCCATTTGTGGAGTTGGGGGCAGACGTACCCAAAGCGAGGACGATTGGGGAACTGCCTAATCAAATCGCGTTTGTTCTCTCTTTCCTTAACTCTTTTACAATTCAGTTCGTTCGAATTTGTGAAGTCGCAAGTCATCGAAATTTCTGTTATAGAGTAATTGTAAGCTGATAAATTATTTTGTTAAAACTGATACAATTCCTAGAATTGTATCTTGGAGCAGCTTTACATTACCCTTCACTGAAATTCTATACTTAGTGTGTTTTCGCACACTAGGTGTTTGATAATTTGTGTCAAAGCAAAATTCGAACTTGTATCTTTAAATTGCTTATCATTTTACCTCATTGGATTGGAATATATATCAACCAAGTGATATTTTGTTGATTGCGTATCTTAAGTGTAATATTCAAAATAGAATTTTTCTCTTCTGTACTCATCCGTGATATATTCGTGCATATCCGATCCTTTTGGTAGACGGTTCGTTGTAGACGTTCTATCCAGTGGTAGCTTCCGTTTAAACAATTTTTAAAAACAAATTTTGTTAACCATTTGCGTGTAGAACTCAAGGGATCTATTCAACCCCCCCTTCTAGATCCGTAGCCATCGTCTAACAAGTGGTATCTCGAGCTCCGGTTAATTCTGGTGCTTCGGTAAAAATTCTTGGATCATGGCGAACGAACCTAAAAGGGTTTATAATAGAGCTCCAGTTTTTACAAGCGAAAATTACAGCTACTGGAAGGATTGTATGCGCGTTCATATTAATTCCAATTATCGGAAGGTTTGGAACATTATTTTAAACGGTCCCATGCAAATTACTATGACTAACGCGGAAGGCGTTGTCGTTCCTAAACCCGAAGCTCAATGGACTGAGGAGGACGAGAAAAAGTACAACTATGATTGAAAGGCTCGTAATATGATCATCTCCTCCTTGGGAGTTGATGAGTATTATCAAGTCTCCCATTGTGAAACGGCCAAAGCCATGTGGGATGCTTTACAAGTAGCCCACAAAGGCACTAATGATGTTAAGTTGGCTCATATTAATACACTAACGCAAGAGTTTGATTTGTTTTACATGAAGCAAGGGGAAACCATTGCGGATATGCAAAAATGATTCACTCACATCATCAACAAACTGCATGTTCTTGGTAAACCAATTCCAAATGAGGTGTCTACTAACAAAATTCTGAGGTGTCTTAACAGGGAATGGCAACCAAAGGTCACCGCTATCAAGGAGGCCAATGATCTTGCTACACTAGACCTCACGACACTGTTTGGGAAACTTGATGAGCATGAGCAAGTGCTCATTAGCTTGGATAAACATGAAAAGAGTATCAAGAAAGAGAAGGCAAAAGATACGGAGAAGAAGTCGATAGCTCTTAAGGCTTCTTGTTCAAAGTCCACACATCAAGAGCTAAGTGATGATGAAACCAATAATGACAAAGATGAAGAATCCGGTGATGATATGGGCTTATTTGTGAAGAGATATAATAGATATGTTCGTAAGAACGACATTCAACACTCGGATAGAAATCTAGTCAAGTTTAGGAAGCAATCTAGAAGCGAAGGAAATAAAAATGGCAAAGTAAAAGGTACGTGCTACAACTGTGGAAAATCCGGGCACTACAAGCCGGATTGTCCATCTCTAAAGAAAGACAAAGATAAGGATAATGACAAGAGTTACTCAAACAAAAAGTCAAACAAGTCTCGACAAGCATACATCGCTTGGGAAAGCGATAGTGAGTCGGAGAAAGATGACTCCTAAAGCGACGAAAGTGAATCCGTTAACTTTTGTCTTATGGCACGCCACAATAAAGCAAAAAAGGTAAAGCATTCTAAATATGATCATGTTAATACAATGTCTCATTTAGAGTTACGAAAGGCTTTTGACATGTTACACTATGAGGCTAAGGAAGCATTTCAACGCTTAGCCTCAAATAAAAGGATTTTCACGTATTTGGAGAAGAAGGTTTTCGATTCCGAAAAGGAATTGGAAGCTCTCAAAAAATCTATAGTGGACACATCAAAATCCAAGGTTGAAAAGGATCATACCTTTTGGTTCAATTGGGGTTGTGACACTTGTCATATTTGGCAACGAGAGGTGAGAACCCTCAAGGCCAAATTGGACAAGGCTCTTAAGCTAAAAGTTACGTTTTCTATTGATCGATCACATTTTCGTGAGAGCATGAATAATCCATATCAAAAGTATACTTATGTGATTCGAGATAGTGATAGCAAAAGTAAATTCCAAATGAATCGTAATTGTCTTTACTGTTGTAAGCCTGGTCATACTATTGAGAAATGCCGCTTCAGAAGGTTTCTTGTTCCGAAAGGCATCTACCAATGGTTGCCCAAGTGTGGTTTTGGTTTCACTCACCTTAAAGGACCCAATGAGAATTGGGTACCTACTCTCGCTTGATTATTTTGGTAGGTACAAAGTCTTGAGACCACCGAAAGAAGATGGGTTCTGGATAGTGGCTGCTCGAGACACATGACCGGAGACATATCTCTTTTTATCGACTTTGTGGCGAAGAAAAAGGGGTTTGTCACCTACGGAGATAACAACAAGGGACAGATTCTCAGCAAAGGTAGTGTAGGTAACCCCTCATCTACTACTATCTCTGATGTGATGCTTGTGGAAGGCCTTAGACACAACCTTTTAAGCATTAGTCAACTATGTGACAAGAATTATAAAGTATCTTTTTCAAAGGATTGTTGCATAGTTGAAGATTGCGACAAAAAGAATGTGTTTAAGGGCTTGAGGGTGAACAACGTCTACATGCTAGACTTAAATGAGGTATCGTTGATTGGAGACAGGTGTCTAGTCGCTATGAATGAAGATTCATGGTTGTGGCATAGACGGTTGGCTCACATCAATTTTTATTTGCTTAACAAAATTGTCTCTAAAGACCTAGTCATCAGTTTGCCCAAAATTAAATTCACAAAGGATCACCTTTGTGATGCGTGCCAAATGGGGAAGCAAACAAGGATCTCATTCAAATCCAAAAACATCATTTCAACTATGAGACCCCTTGAGCTCCTCCATATGGACCTCTTTGGACCATCTAGGGTTAAAAGCATAGGTGGTAACTATTATGGGCTTGTTATAGTCGATGATTTTTCTAGGTTTTGCTGGACAATTTTCTTAGCAAATAAGAGTGATACTTTTTTGGCCTTTGAACGATTTTCCAAGTTATCTCAGAACAAGTTAAACACAAACATTGGGTCAATTAGAAGTGACCATGGGGGGTGAGTTTGAAAATAATTTATTTGAAGCATTTTGTGATTCCAACGGAATTGATCATAATTTTTCCGCATCACATACCCCTCAACAAAATGGGGTAGTGGAACGTAAAAATAGAGTTTTGGAAGAACTTGGAAGGACTATGATCAATGATGGTGGATTACCAAAATACTTTTGGGCCGACGCCATAAGTACGACTTGTTATGTTTTGAATAGGGTGCTCATCAGGCCTATTCTAAACAAGACACCGTATGAGCTTTTAAAAGGGCGTAAGCCAAACATATCTCACCTTCATGTATTTGGTTGCAAATGCTTTGTGTTAAACAATGGGAAAGAGTCACTTGTTAAATTTGATGCCAAGGCCGACGAGGGTATTTTTCTTGGATACTCTCAGTCAAGTAAAGCATATAGAATTTATAATAAGAGGTTACGCATAGTTGAAGAGTCAGTTCATGTTACTTTTGAAGAGTCTTATCCGAGAAATGTCGGAGAAGGTAGTTCTTTTCATGGTGCAGGTGTACCTACTGAAGACATACTCAAGGACACTGATAAGGGAATTGATCAGCCTAAAGCAGTGCGTATTGAGGAGGAAAAGGATCACCAACCAGGGAAAAGTGAGGATGATCATCATGCTAATAAGGATGAACTTCCTCCAGCTTGGAAGTCTTCAAAATACCATCCAATTGACAACATTCTTGGTGATATCTCAAAGGGAGTAACTACTCGCTCTAAATTTAGTAACTTTTGTTATTACTCTGCTTTTGTTTCCCAAGTTGAACCTAAAAACGCTAAGGATGCGTTACTCGATGAGCATTGGTTTCTATCAATACAAGATGAACTAAATCAATTATGGAGAAATGAGGTTTGGGACCTTGTCCCCCCTCCGCGAGATCATCGAGTAATCGGCACCCGATGGGTGTTTAGGAATAAACTTGATGAAAATGGAGTAATAACGCGTAACAAAGCTAGGCTTGTAGCGCAAGGCTATAACCAAGAGGAAGGAATTGACTATGAGGAAACTTATGCGCCGGTTGCCCGACTCGAGGCCATACTCCTTCTACTTGCCTATGCTTGCACAAAGAACTTTAAATTACTCCAAATGGATGTTAAAAGTGCGTTCCTTAACGAATACATAAATGAAGAGGTTTATGTAGCCCAACCTCCGGGTTTTGAATCCCACGAATATCCTGATCATGTCTATAAACTTAAACGAGCTTTGTACGGACTTAAACAAGCCCCTAGGGCTTGGTATGAACATCTAAGCAAATTTCTACTAGATCAAGGGTATTCAAGAGGAAAGGTTGACACAAACCTCTTTATTAAACGTCAAGGAAAACACTTAATTTTGGTACAAATTTATGTTGACGATATCATATTTGGGTCTACTAACATGACCTTGGTCAAGGAGTTTTCTAGTTTGATGCAGGGGGAGTTTGAAATGAGCATGATGGGGGAGCTCAACTATTTCCTCGGATTGCAAATCAAACAACTTGAAGAGGGCACATTCGTGAGTCAAACGAAATATTGTCTTGAGTTACTAAAACGTTTTAATATGCTGAACTGCAAAGCAATAGATACTCCTATGCCTACAAGTGCTAATCTTGACCGTGACGAAAAGGGTAAGGATGTTGAGGTAAAGAAGTATTGAGGTATGATAGGGTCTCTTCTTTATCTTACCGCATCACGTCCCGATATAATGTTTAGTGTATGCATGTGTGCGAGGTATCAGGCACATCCCAAGGAATCCCACCTAAAGGCAGTTAAGCGCATACTTCGATACCTTTCTGGTACTCCAAAGTATGGGCTGTGGTATTCCAAAGGTACTGTTTATTCCTTAGTTGGCTACTCCGATTCTGACTTTGCCGGGTGCAAGTTGGATAGGAAAAGTACTAGTGGCACGTGTCACTTTTTCGCAAATTCCTTGGTGAGTTGGCACAGCAAGAAACAGGTTTCCGTTGCTTTGTCAACAGCCGAGGCAGAATATGTTGCCGCCGGTAGTTGTTGTGCTCAAGTCTTATGGCTTAAACAACAATTACTTGATTTCAACTTAAAACTTGAACGTATTCCAATTTTGTGCGATAACACTAGTGCGATTAATCTAACTAAGAACCCCGTGTTGCATTCACGCACCAAGCATATCGAAATACGCCATCATTTTCTTAGGGATCATGTAGAGAAAGGTGATGTAAATTTTGAGCACGTTGACACTAAGAATCAACTTGCTGATATTTTCACAAAACCATTAGCTACAGAGCCTTTCTTTCACATCCGTAGGGAACTTGGCATTCTCGATATCTCAGATCGTGCTTAATAATCCTTTAGAGTATTGATCTTCACACACACACACACATACACACACACACACACACACACACACACACATATATATATATATATATATATATATATATATATGCTTGTTTATTCTTTTCACTAACAATGCAAAGAGATATCTAGCCATATGTGAGGGATCTTATCGTCATGATGATCAAGGTAATATCGTTCCGATTTATAGATGTTTATCAATATTTTGTGCCATAGTAATTACTCTAATCTTGATGTTTATTGCATTTTGAGCACTTATCGTTCATGTGGATGTTTCATTTTGTATGTGCATATGTCTATTTATCTGGTTGGAACTTAAAAAAAAATTGCAAAATTTCACTTTTATACGTTCATGCGTCGACGCATAGATTCATGCGCTGACCTACTAAATTTTCGGGATAACGCATAAACACATTTCAACATTTTTCAAAAAATTCAAGAATCATGCGCCGACGCACAGATTCACAGGTCGACACATAACTTGACCGTTTAGACTCCCTTCTTTACTGGGACGTGTGCGCCGACCTAGTGTTGTTCATTTTCCCTACATATTCTCATTGCACATTAATCTATGATTCTTGCATGTCATCTCATTAGTCTTTGTGGTCAATCTCTCCCTATCCTCCTTCATTAAACCTCATCAATCACAATTACTCTCCACTAAATCCTCATCAAAACCCTAGAAATCAAAAACCCACCAAGAGAAAATCTTCTATATTACTGCTACAAGGTTTTCTAAGGGCTGCACGTATCTCCTCTTTACTCTCAGCGAAAAACAAGTGTCATCATCCTCTCTCAACTTTTCTTCAACAATGGCTTCAAGAAGAAACCCTAGTAGAAGGGGAACAAGAGGATCATCTTCACAATCAGCACCAACCAGAGCATCATCATCTTCACAACGGGTAACCTTTGAATCTTTAATCTCTGAAAGGCTAACTACTCCTTTTGCGGAACTGTTTTCTAATTGGGCTGTTATAAGACAACATGTGTTTTATCCTCTAATGGGTCCAGATTTTCACATTCCTGAGATTTCTGAACTTATAAATTTTCAAAATCTTAGTGAATTTGTAGAATGTGATGATAAGTATAGTGAAGATTTGACTCGGTTATTCTATTGTGGGATCAAGGGCAAATTTCGCGGGGCTGAATTTAAATTCTCCATGAATAATACAGAGTTTGAAGTGACAAATGATGTATGGTCTACATTGTTTGTCTTGAACACTGATGACACTCTCCCAAAGGTTACTGATAAAACCTTTGCTGAGGGCTATGAATTCAAAACTGCTCTGAATTCAATGTTGCGGGAACCGTATTCAGTTGATTTTGTGGCAAGTGAACTATTTCCTAAAAGTGTCACTACCGTCCATCTAAAGTTCAAAGACCGTATTCTTCAGTGGATTGTTGCTCGCATCTTGAGGCCTAAGAAAGGAGGATACTCAAGAGTTGAGCAGGCAGACGTTCACCTCATCTATATTCTCAAGAATAGGATCAAAATTAACTAGCCTTATTATTTTTCTTATAGGATGTTCACTACTCGCAGCTGCCGCAAATTTCTGGCACTTGGTTATGCGTCTGTTGTTGCAAACATCTTGAATCACTTTGATGTTCCTATTCCGCAGATTTGTCACATTCATATCACTGCTGAACAACAATTTCTTGCCAAAACCCTTTCCATGATGGGTTACTTTTGGCAGTCACGTTAGAACAGGCTCATCTATCGACCAAGATCCACCCATCCTGAACATGATGAACCGGTTCACCTTGAAGGAAGTGATGATGAAGGCATTCCAGGAAATGGAAATCAAGCGGTTAATGATGAAAATGTGGTCATACAGGAAGATGTAGTTATGCAAGAGAATGTGGCTATGCAGGAAGAGGACAATGAGGCATGGATGGGCCATCAACCTGAAGAGACCTCTGAAAATCAGGGCTGGGGTCAGTGGCAACAAAACTGTTGGACTGTGCTTGGTGCTTCATATGTTCCTCCATCTTATGGTGAGGACTATGAATGGCAGCCACATGAAAATTCTGCTCCTCCAACTCCACCATTCCAGCATGATCAGCAGTCGTCTGAAGAAATTATAGCGAGGCTGAATGAGTTGTCTCTGCAACATCAAGAATTCCAAACGCTGCAGGACACTCGATACACGACTCAGCAGGAACAATTCACAAATCTGTCTAACCAAATATCTTCTCACGTCACCAACTTCAACAATTTCGCAAATGCAGCCATGAATCGGTTCAATCAGATGGATGCCAACTTGACTCAGCAAAATCTGAATTTGGCAAACAACCTTGGTAACCTCAACAACACCTTGATTGAGCTCAACCTTCAACTCGAGGATCTTCCACCACCAAGTCACCATTATAGGGGAAGAGGTCATCCATTCAGGGGGAGAAGACCATAGAGCTTAAGGCATTATGCTTCATTTGTGTTTGCGTTTATGTTTTGTGGTTTTGTTTTTTTTTTGTTGCTTAACTTTGACATGTGCTTCCGTTTGTTTAAACTCTCCCGGAGTGAATGTTTTGCTTGTATGTTTTTTTTGTTCCTTATTTAATCATTCCTAAGTTTACATTAGCGGTATCATATGTGGATGCATGTTAATGTTTAATTGTTGCAAATATATGATGATCCAATACGTATTATACTGCATTATTTTGACCACTGTCTTTTCTTCTTTTTGATGTTGTCAAAGGGGGAGAAGAATAACAAGCAGAAATATTATTAACCAGATGTCAAAGACAGGGGGAGCTTTGTTCACTCTCAAATTACATATCTCGTGACAGCTAAGAAAGTGTTGCCATCATAAAAAAGGGGGAGTATGTGAGGGATATTCTCCTAGCTACCTTATTTTAATGGTGTCAACAAACATATTAGATTGTCATTTGAGCGGTATCACTTCACGTGTCGGGCATATAGCGTCTAACCATTACCGTTCATATGTCTAGATGCATAGGATCTTATCCTCTCCAAAAATAAATGTCCATTATCGTTTTAGTTATGTCTAGTATGTGTCTCTGATCTTGGTCTGGTAAAAATGCTCAGTAAAATTGAATTTCCTGAAAATTTGCACTTCATGCGCTGACCCATCCAGTCCATGCGCTAAGCCCAAATTTCATGCGCTAACCTCCAAAACTTGCGGGAAAGCGCACAAATCCGTGGACACCAAATTACTCTTTTATGCGTCGACGCATGAATGCTGGAGGTCGACGCATGACCTCAAATTCTGCAATTTTTTTTACTTAATTTCTTTTCTGTTATTTTGTTGTTATTATTTTTGTTGGTCATTGTTTTTCATATAAATAGTTTTGGTCATCCTTTTTATTTAAAACAAGAAACGTGAAAGATATATGTCATTTCTCTCTTCATCTTCATCTTCTTCATTGTGTAAACAAACAATCACACATAATCATCTTTGTTTGTGTCGCCCATTGATCAAAGTGATAACATTCAGAATTTAGGAAGTGTAATCTTCATCTTCTGGGTTGAGAGTTTGGCAGGTGGTTCTTGAATAAAACCAGTTGGTTTTGTCCTCCAAGAATTGGATAAATTTTGAGGGTTTTTGCACAAACTGTTCTTTCTACAAGGATTCGGCTGGGCGAAGGTAACCGGAAATTGGCGCAATTGTTTAGTTTAGTAGTTGTAATCAGAGGATCGTAGAAAGGAGGTTTGGGTTCGAATTCTTGGTAGATTGCAATTGACCGAGTGAAGGTAACTGAAGAATGGTGGTTTCTGTCGGTTTAGTAGCGTGAGACGGTAATTGAATCAACCATATTCGGAGCACTTGATTCATCTTGAATCAAGGGAAGAGAAATTTCTGCATCAACGATCGAAGACGTTCGAGGGTTTGGATGTTCATTGTTTTCTCTTGTAATAAACAATTTGCAACAACTATATATATATATATATATATATATATATATATATATATATATATATATATCTCAATTCCATTTGTGGAGTTGGGGGCAGACGTACCCAAAGCGAGGACGATTGGGGAACTACCTAATCCAATCGCGTTTGTTCTCTCTTTTCTTAACTCTTTTACAATTCAGTTCGTTCGAATTTGTGAAGTCGCAAGTCATCGAAATTTCTGTTATAGAGTAATTGTAAGCTGATAAATTGTTTTGTTAAAACTGATACAATTCCTTGAATTGTATCTTGGAGCAGCTTTACATTACCCTTCACTGAAATTCTGCACTTAGTGTGTTTTCGCACACTAGGTGTTTGATAATTTGTGTCAAAGCAAAATTCGAACTTATAGTCTTTAAATTGCTTATCATTTTACCTCATTGGATTGGAATATACATCAACCAAGTGATATTTTGTTGATTGCGTATCTTAAGTATAATATTCAAAACTGAATTTTTCTCTTTTGTACTCATCTGTGATATATTCGTGCATATCCGATCCTTTTGGTAGAAGGTTCGTTGTAGACGTTCTATCCAGTGGTAGCTTCCGTTTAAACAATTTTTAAAAACAAATTTTCTAAACCATTTGCGTGTAAAACTCAAGGGATCTATTCAACCCCCCTTCTAGATCCATCGCCATCGTCTAACATAAAGGAAGAAATCATCTCAAGAGGATTTTATAGAAGACCTGGCATTCACACTGCCCCAGGGTCTTCAAACTCTTGGAGAGATTTATCAGATCTCGACATAACTGTCCCAAACTTCATAATCCATGAAGTAACTTGCCTCGAAAGGATTTGTAATGACTTGAAAATACTTTGCCCCAGTATTTTGAACCTTGAAGAGGTGTTTTCAATTAACCGTCTTCAGGAGCGGACAACTTCTTACGTTCTAGAGGTGGCCTGCCCCAGTATGAGCCTTGAAGTGAATTTGCCTATGACCGACTGGTCTTCGAGAGACTTGTCGAATCTCGACGTGATTGCTCCCTTTTAGCTGCTTCAGGGAGAGTTTTCAATGTGACTGCTCCAGGTTGGTTTCATCTTATCACCATTTATCGGGAACGTCTGGGCTACGCACAACCTCTTGGCCACATACCCCTTGACATGACTGTCCTTCGGAGTTTTCTCCATCTCAACTTGGCATGATCGAGCTTCTCGACTGACGTTCATTGTGTAAGTTTTTTTGATGTCAAACACATGCAAGCAGAAAATGTTTATTGTGAGAATGACAATTCTAATGCAACACTCGTGTTAACCTTGAAGTTTTATTGAAAATGCGTCGCCAAGCCTTGTGAATAAATCACTAGCTGGGATGCGACATCAATTTTTGAATGGAAAATAATACGCACATACAATACCAACAAAAATCTTATTAGCACAACTCATAGGAGTCAGGAACGCTATCTCATTGAAGTACGCCTTCGAAATAACCCTGTTTCAATTAGGACTTTTGAGGGTTGTAACGTGGCCTGGTTCACGGTTTTGAGAAAAAAGGATTTAAGGCTCAAAGTTTATTGGTGCCCACCCACTCTTCGTGATGTTCTCCAATCTTACGTTCAGCTAATTTGACACAAGCGCTCATCTCCCAAAAAGATTTCATGATCTTTAAGGAATCTATGCACTGATGGTTTAAGACCTGATGAGGTTTTGGAGCAACAATCACCCTTTTTGTCATTTGTGTCTGTAATCACACGAATTTGTTCTTGTTTAAGGATTTTTATTTTTTAATCCTTTTGCTTTTCGCTTTTTCGTTCTTTTGTTTTTTTGTTTCCCTGATTTTTGCCTGGACTGACTCTTTTGAGTTTTTCAATTTTGAAGTCCAGCGGGATGCCCTAACTTTTGCCTAAGTCGCTTGTTTTCAAGTTTCAACTTAGCGGGTTTTCTTTCTTTTTTCCTTTTTTTAAAAACAAATCGTGTGACACCGTTTTGTCTGACTTGCTTGAAAGGGTTGTGACTGCCTCACTCCTTGATCATTGATGGATAACCATTGTGGTTTCACATTTCTTGACCTCTTGACAGTGGAATAGAAGGTAATGGATTCTCAGATGCACACTCCTTTCAAAATTTGAACGCTCGGTCAAACTAACTGACGCCTACCCTGCCCCTGGGTTAAGTGTGAGGGTTTTTTTCGTACGAAAGAAACTCCTACTTCAAGGCTCAAAAGGGTTAACGAGGGTCTATCTCCCTTATATCTCCAGTGTTTAGGGATTTGAAACAATGCATGTACATCCTCAATAGAGTTCTATCCAAAAACATACAACCAGAGACTTTTGCGTTTTTCACTTCATCATCCTCCCTCAAGAGTTCTAGACAAGAAAGTTGGTATTGCAATGCATATAAACATGATATGAGTGCATAAAAGTAAATTACTTCAAGAACAACACATTCATTGCATTAAAATCAACATTCAAAACACAAACAAGTTTTTTCATGCAAACACTGTTTAAACAAACAAATGAAAGCTACATATGAAAATGTAGTAAAGGAAGCTAATGATTGCCATTGAGGAGGCTTGACTCCATCTGGACTTATTGCTTCCGATGACGCTCTTGCAGTCCCAAGTGCCCACTTGGGAATCTTCAATTGAAATTCATACCATCCACAGTGAAAGTAATGACTCTAGCATCAATCAGGTCCTGCACTTTATGCCTGAACACGTTGCAATCTTCAATTGAATGGCCCGGTGTGTCTGAGTGATACTCACATATAGCATCCAGATCATAATCAGGAGGAATGGGGTCGGGAACAGGCTTGGTATCCCTTAGTTGAACCAAAGAACTCTCAAGTAGCCGGGCAAGAACATGACTGTGAGGAACAGGAATGAGATCAAACCTTCTCTCATACCTTCTGGACCTTTGTTGACTCTTCAGAGGATAGCTCTGTTGCTGATACCGACTTATACCTTCCTCTCGCTCAGGCGCTTTTACCCCCAGGCTTAATCGAGGAGTAGGCAGCGGTTGCGGACGCGGGGATTCTAAGATCAAGGATTGCAAGAAATGCCCCTGACTTGAAGCATCTTTAGGAGAGGCAACAAGGATATCCACTCCTTTTTCAACAGCTAGAGTATGACCACCTTGTATGCTTACGCTGCTCGGCGTGAATTCAATTACCTTCGAATCGATCAGATCCTGGACAGCATGCTGAAATGCCCTACAATCTTCCACATTATGCCCCGGCGCACCAGAGTGAAAACCACAGTGGGCTCTTGCATCATAACCCGGTGGGGGAATACCAGTAATAGGAGCCAGAGTCCTTTTCTGTACTAGCTGCAACTGAAGGAGATGTTGTAATAGCTGAGAATACGGCACTGGTGGAGTCTCGAAGTGCCGGTTCATCTTTGGTCTATCCTGACACCGACAAGGAGCACTTCTTTGTTGTGGAGATACAGCCGGGATGGTCACAGTGGCAATCTGCTCACTCTTTGGGAGGTACCCCTTAAACAATGGAGGAGAGACAATTCCAACCGTAGCTTCAGGCATGAGAGCATTATCCTTGTTTAGCACTCGCCCGACGAAGCAGAAGCGAAACTCCTCCCCCATACAAATTCCAGTAGCACCTATTTTCCACCCTTCGCTTGCCTCTAAGTTCGCCTGGTGACCTCCAAGCGAGATCGCTTTTCCCGACGAGACACCCCATTCGCCCGGCGAAAATGTGAGAATCAGCAACCTTGCAGTTGCGATTCTGCACAGTCCAAACCCCCAACACTTCTCCAATTTCAATACATACAGTCCAGGAATGCATATAGAATACATGATTACCATACAACAGAACACACATCAATTATAATCACTTTCAACACAAAATTACAATTCAACCAATCAATTTGTACAATTTACATATTATTAGAATCACCGACACGCAGAACCTCAACTTTGCACCGAAACAACCAACACAACGAAAGGAACACATATATATGAACCTAATGATTTGTCTACCCTTATACATGCATTATTTATCCCTTAAGTGATCAAAGAACCCCACCCTTACCTTAGATGAAGATTCCTCGAATCTCCTTAATGGAATTCTCTAAGCCCTAGCTCCGCTCCTCTCTTCTGTTCCTCTTTTCTCCAAACACGATCGTTCACAAATGATTCTCCCCTTTCCCAATTTTCTTCTTTCCTACTATAACCCTTAGACCCCTAATATGGTTTTCCTTCCTTACCCTTACTAATCCTCATGAATAGTCCATTTTGCCCTCCTTATTCTTCTACTCCTACTATCCAATTTATATATATATAAAATAATTAAACTGAGTGTTTTAAATCTAAATAATTCCAACTAAATTATTTAAATTAATAATTATCTAATTATTATTACCCATATAATATTATTCCAATAAATAATTACTAACTAATATTGATAATTAATTACTAACCACACCACTCAAATCTACACAATTGGTCACACACCCTTAATACCTTATTCTATATAATTCTAAGGTCACTACCTCATACTAAGTAAATCCAAATGTAACCCAACACACATAAACACATACATACACACAACATCATAAACTTTAAATTACAAGAATAAATAAAATAAATCCGGGCGTTACAAACGCTCAGCGTCAACAAAACAAAACTTTGCAAGATAATGCTCATATTTTGCAGGCACATAGTCAACAAGATGGGGACACGGAGGAGAAGCCTCTTGATTTCCAAACTTTGTCTGAGGCAATCTGGGAGGATCAAGTCCTATAGAACTTCAAACTGCCCTCATTGGTAACCTTTGACGGTAAAACTGACTCTCAGGAGCACATTATTGCAATCAATAATCAGATGGAAATAGTAGGCTTCCGACTCCCTTAAATATAAACTCATGGCTAATACCTTTAAAGAAGGAGCATTTCGATAGTATATGAGCTTACCTAGATTTTTAGTTGTTAGTTACCTGAACTTAACTAAAAAGATGGTACAACACTTTTTAGCAAGCAAACATAGAAAAGTGTCGACTACTAGTCTATTTAATGTCCGACAAGGGTACTCGGAATCCCTCAGAGAGTATCTAGCAAGGTTCAATGAGGATACAATTAAAGTGTCTCATCTGAATCAGGAAATATTCGTGGGAGCATTCCAATATGGCCTTAAAGCCGAGAATTCAATGAATCCTTAGCACAAAAGTCGACATCCGGCATGGATGAGATTATTACGAGAGCGGAATTCTACATAAAGGAGAAGAAAGTAACATGGAAAAGAGGTCCCAAGATGCCAAAGAAAAAAAACGAGTTAAAGAGGAGGGATTTAGACATATGAAAGACTACCGTAAGTCTGGATTCAGAGATCGGTCAATGATGACGCCATCTCGGTGTCTATAATAACGGCTTTTGGTAGTGGAGACAATGTGAAAAGTGTCAAAGTGAGGTACTTAATTGTCTAAGATGCATCCCCCTACAATATCATTATTGGCAAGTCGTCATTCAATGCCTTGGAGGCAGCGTTATTCACTTTATACCTCATAGTGAAATATCCTCTCGAGGATGGCCGAGTAGGAGTAGTAAATGGTGACCAGGGGCTAGCAAGGAAGTGTTATAAAGATAGTAAAAAGCTCAAAAGAAAAGCTCTGACTGACGAACCAATAAAAGATGGTAATTTAAAAGTGAACCTAATTGCTATTGATCCTATAGAGGATCCAGTAGAGGATAGTCTGACACCCATTAAGGATATAAACACGGTACAGATTCATAGTCAATCATCACAGACAACTCAGATTCACTCTAGTCTATCTTCGGAGGATGAAGTCTAGATCATCAAAATATTAAGGGAGAATGTAGACATGTTTGCATGGAAACCGTCTGATATGCCCGGAATTGGCCCAAACATAGTTTGTCACCATCTAGCGTTTGATCCGACCATCAAACCGGTATCACGGAGAAAAAGGAAGGATGGCAAGGATAAGAGAAGGATCGTAGAATATGAAGTTGAAAACTCGTAAAGGTCAGGTTCATCAAGGAGATCAGGTATCCAACTTGGTTGTACTTTCGGAGTAAGAGCTAGAAAATTCCTTGGTCTTATGTTAACCAACCAAGGAATAGAAGCAAACCCGGATAAATACCAAGCAATCATTGACATGAGAAGTCCATCAATAGTAAATGAGGTACAACAGTTGACGAGACGATTGACCGCTTTATCGCTTTTTTTGTCTTGTGCAGGGGATAAGTCGATCCAATTCTGTGCTAGTTCAGGAGACAGAGGAAGGACAAAAGTTGGTATATTTTGTTAGTAATGTGCTAAAAGGAGTGGAGTTGCATTATCATAAGATTGAACGTCTTGCATTAGCAGTAGTGATTACATCCCGAAAATTGAGATACTACCTCCAAGGATACCCCATCATTATCAAAACCAATTAACCTATTAAGCATGTATTAAAGAAACCAGATTTGGCATGAAGAATGGTAGCCTCTGCAGTAGAGTTATCAAAATATGATATAAAGTTTGTACCCCGATGCAACATCAAGTCCCAAGTACTTTCCGACTTCCTGATAGAATTAAGCGTGTTAGTTTTAGAAGAATCATCATGCAGGTGGACTTTATTTGTAGAAGGGTCCTTTAATCTCAAAGGAAGCGGAGCCGGGATATTTTTAGAAGGGTCGCGTGAACCGGTCCTAGAATATTCTTTGTGTTTTAATTTTCAGGCTAGCAACAACCAGGCAGAATATGAAGCTTTGATTGCAGGAATGAAGTTGGCAAAAGAGGTCGGAGTGACATATTTGTTGGTTCAAAGTGACTCTCAGTTGATCCTCATCCAAGTCAGGGAAGAGTTTCAGACAAAGGATCCATCGTTAGTCAGATATTTACAAAAGCTCTAAAGATATCTCAGACATTTGAAGAATTAGATATATACCATATCCCTAGGGAGGACAATGTCAGAGCCTATTTCTTGGCACGGTTAGCAAGCACCAAAGGTGCCAGTTTAAATAAGACAGTAATTTTAGAAAATTTGGAAATGCCGAATACGGAGGTTAGAAGATTATGACATTGGATAGTGCTAGGGGTTGGATGGCGCATATCGTTCAATATCTGACCCATAATGAGTTGCCTGTAGAAGAAGTTGAAGCCAGGCGTATTAAAAGGTTATTTGCTAGATATCTCACTGTGGCTGATCATTTATACCATATGGGAAGGCCGACTCCCGTGCTGAGGTGTATCTTGGAAGAGGACACGCTGTTCGTCATGAAAGAAGTACATGAAGGGATTTGTGACAGTCGCATTGGAGAAAGAGTGTTATCAGGAAATTTACTTAGAGCAAGATATTACCGGTCGAGCATGTTGCAGGATTGCGCATAATTTGTAAGCCGGTATGAGAAGTGTTAAGTGTTCGTTCCTTTCATCCACTCTCCTGTAGAAATATTGCATTTGGTATTTTCACCATGGTCATTTTATCAATGGGGAGCAAATATTCTGGGACCATTTCCCGTGACAGCCAGACAACTGAAGTTTTTAATAGTTGTTGTCGACTACTTCACTAAATGGGTAGAGGAAGAAGCAATAGCACGAATCACAACGGAGAGATTACACCGATTTTATTGGAGAAACATAATATGTTGATTTGGCCTTCCTGGGGCTATTGTGTCAGATAACGGAGCGTAATTTTCTTGCTCGTTGGTTATAGAGTTTTTCAATGATTTTGGAATACAAAATCGATTTATTTTAGTAGAACATCCTCAAGCACACAGTTAGGCGGATGCGGAAAACAAGATCATCTTATCCAGGATAAAAATAAGCTAGATGAAGTCAAGGGGTTATGGGCTGAGTACCTGCATGAAATTTTGTGGTCTTATCATACTACATCCCATTCAACTACTTAGGAGACTCCTTTCAGGATGGTTTATGAAGCCGATGCAATGATACCAATCGAAATCAACACTCTGACTTGGAGAAGTATTGCTTTTGATAAAAACATCAACTCGGAGTGTCTGAATAATTCAATATATTTATTAGATGAAGTCGGAGAATCAGGCCACATAAGAGAGTTCATAGCCAAATAGAGAATTTGCAGGAGGTTTAGTATTAAAGTAAGGCAAAGAGGATTTCGCAAATGAGATCTGGTGGTGAAGAGGGTGTCTGACCCCTAGAAGAAAGCCAAGCTAGCTCCGAATTGGAAATGACCTTTTCGTATTCGTCAGAAGATGATAATGGGGCTTACAAGTTGGAAAGTTTAGAGGGTTTTGAAATACCTAGGACTTGAAATATAACTATTCTTAAATATTATCTTAGCTAGACTACGTAATAAACACCATGAATAAAAATTATGGGAATGCACTCGTTTACCTTGTAAGGGCAAGGGTTTTTAATAAGGCACCCATAGTTCAAACAAATGTATTGCATAAAGCAACTAAGACGGTCCTAGGGATCGATCTAGGATAAAGTCCAAGCTACTAGAAGCCTCTGTCATAATCGGCAGCGACAGGGCAACGTTAATAAAACCTCTGGCCTAACTGAAGTCCAAGCTACTAGAAGCCTTTAGTATAATTGGCTACGGTCGGGATACGTTAATAAAATCTCTGGCCTAACTAAAGTCCAAGCTACGTGAAACCTCTGGCATAATCGACTGTGGTCGGGCAACGTTAATAAAACCTCTAGCCTAACTGAAACCAGAGCTCTTGAAGCCTCTGGTATAACCGGGTGCGGCTAGGAAGCACAAATTAAACATCTAGCCTAACTGAATTTTAAGTTACTTGAAGCCTCTGGCATAATCGGGTGCGGCTGGGTAACATTAATTGGCCTAACCGAAGTCCAAGATACTTGAAGCCTCTGGCATAATCGGTTGCGCTCAGGAAACATTATTAAAATCTCTGGCCTAACTGAAGTCCAATCTACTTGAAGCCTCTGGCATAATCGGATGCGGCCGAGCAACATTAATAAAACCTTTGGCCTAACTGAAGTTCAAGCTATTTGATGCCTCTAACATAATCGGTAGAAGCCAGGTAACAACCTAAAAAGAAATCATCAATGACCAAGTTAGATAGATAGATGTGTCGACCTATAAGGCCGATTAGAGTCTATAACCGGGATTCAAATTCCATAGTAGACAAACAGGATATTTAAAATCCAATGAAACACGCATAAGAATAAAGAAATAACATAGTCATAAACGAGCCTTCAAAAGGCTTAACTATCTGGTAGGAAAAAGAAAAATATTGTTCAAAAAATACAAAGTACACATCACCAGACTAGCAACAAAACTTAAGTAAATTCAAACTTCATCTGCCTGGGTTTTAAATGTCGGATTATCCATCGCTGCACCCTTCTAGCTTTTTCTTCGAGAGAAGCTTCTTCCATATCGACTAGCTTCCTGTCCATCACCACTTTAAAGAAATCCATCCTTGACACATCCATATCTGGTGCGATGCATAAATCTTGTGCTTTGGCCCTCTCAAAGGCTTCATCACCAGTGGAAAGAAAATCCACTTGTGCATCTTGCAAAGATTTTTTAAAGTCTTATTAAGAGCTCGAGTTTGTTTAGTTTCCTGAGCTAAACCGACATGGATGTTTCCATCTCTGAGCATTTAGATTCGACGGCTTCCTTTTGTTTCTTCATCTCCAATAACTTGGTCTACAAAGTTTCCTTCTGCTTCTTAATCTCTAACAGTTACTTGTTCAACTCCCCCAACTTTTTGGTCTGAACCTTTAAATCGACCTTCAACAGAGTCACCTCCATGGTAAGGCAAGCCTTGTTTTTCTCATAAGTATCACCCATATCAAACAAACCTTGGGTCATGACTGCACATTTCATCAAGTAGGCCCCAAGGTTTTGGGTCAATTGCTAAGCACCTACAGACTTCATCTTCTCAACGTCCTCGGTTGCATTAAGATAAATATATCTTAACCCATCAAAGTTGTTAGACCAGAACTTAAATTCAGAAGAAGGTTTAGATTAATGACTACTACCTGAATCCTATATTAAGGTGGTATTTTTCAGGTCGGCTTGACTAACATCGTCACTCATTAGGGTCTTCATTTTCTTGGGAGATCTCGACTTTGAGTCCCTAGGAGGAGGAACGGAGGTTGGTTGTGGCTCTGATATGACCGGAAGCACTATAACAACATCCACCTTCTTTCTTTTGAGGGCCCGAGTCTGAATACCTATCAAAACGCTCTTAGAATTAAATTAATCTCCACGCCTTGCTCTGGCTTTGACCATCAGCTTCTTTTATTCAGAGAGTTTTAAATTTGTCATTTTTGCTTAATGGAAAGGACCAGAATACAAAACAATGAAAAAAGAGGCTAATAATATCATAACACAACAATAATAAACACGTATAAGCATTACCCAAAAAATTAGAAATTTTTTCATGGTCTTCATCCATCTATAAAAATATCTTTAACTTTTACCCGTAAGGCATCCAAAACAGCCAAAGACTGGAATTCCAGAGCATCTAACTTGTCATAGTCAAATCCAGATATCAGAAAAAGACTATCCGACTAGTAGATCGGGAAATGATAGTTTCCGTCCAACACATACATAACCTGGGAACATCTTTTCCCACTCTTAACTCGAAGCAATTTATCCTTAAAACCCTTATAGTTGGTAGTGTAGCCCTGTAGGAAGCTTTTCCCAGGAATTCTGCTAAGAGAAGCCCAACCTCCTTTCTCTACCCCATTTAACTCAAAAAACGAGAAGAATAGTCCTAAGGTCGGTGTTATATCCATTATATCACAAACAATTTCAAACATTTTGATAAAGCCCCAACCATTGTGGCGTAACTAAGAAGCGACTATATTTAGAGTTTTGAGAAGATTGGATTCAAAATCGGTAAACAGAATGTCGATTATGAAGTCCTCGATTACTTTGGGCCAAGTGATATAGAACCTCTCACCAACTACGCATGATTCCAGTATAACACCCTCTTCGTTCCTGGTTGAAGAGATTAGAGTATTGGAATGAAACTTTGAGATATAGCTTTTGTCAATGATATCATGGTCATAACACATGACTTCTTGGTCTATAAATGATCCTGGTACTTCCCTCTGAATATCCAAAAAACCCGAGGAGGAAGACTCCGAATCAGTATTACTAATAGGTGAAGGGATTTCACAATAAACTTCTCTAATAATGTAGTCAAAATTTTCTCTACCCAAATACCCCTCACGCTCTCGCATACAGGCATTCCAAATCCTATTTTTATCACTAGTAGTAAGAAAACTTAAACATTCCTTTGAGCGACTATCGTTTTGAAGTGAAGGCATATTAAAAATAACGTAAAAGAGAAAGAAAATGATACTTGGAGATTGAAAAATACGAGCGGCAAATGAAGGCAAGACCAATTTGTAAAATGCCTAGGAAGGAGATTGCTTGAAAGTAGATATATTCGAATAAAATCCAAGTCTTTTAAAGCAACAAGTTTTGTAACGATCAGGAACTTTTATCAGAAGGGTAATGATGAAAGTGAGAGTTTCCATAAAAATCATTATGATGTGGAGAGAGAAAGACTTGTCATTATTAAATGGCTAACACTCGCCGCGCCAGAGACCTGTAAAAGAGGAAGAAATTCTAGGATTGTCAAGTTCGAACACTTTAACCTAGAAGGATCTCGTGATCGGGGGGCTTTTGTACATCCAAGAATTCCCTGAAGCCGAGTCGGTGAAGAAGCCGAATATGAAGAGGCAAGTAAGTCGGATGAACACAATCATGTATACAAATTGGATCTTGTTAGGAACACTAAAATAAACAAGCCGAAGCCGACTTCATACGTACAAGTCAGATCCAATGTCCATGATAGGATATCATTTGAAGAGTCACAATAAGCAGTTACAGAATGCTCCATGATGGCATGAGAGTTATAATTATTGATGAGATAGACGTTAATGGCAATTATGGGGTGACAGACGTTATCTAAGACTGCCTTTATGAAGGATATGAAAGGACAATTAACCACAGAACATGAGAAACAATGAGAGCTGGGGCGCTGTGAGACCAAGGAGAAACAACGAGAGCTGGGTTACTATGAGACCAAGGAGAAGGAAAGAAGTTCGACCGGAGAACACACAGACAAATAATTTCTCTTCATACTTAGGAGATATCACTACTTGTTACGTCAATAACTTGCCAGAAGACATCAATGAGAAAGAAATGAAGAGAATGTTTGAACGATGAGGTAGGGTAATTGATCTGTACATTGCTAAAAAGCGAAACAAGTTGGGAAGGATCTTCGCTTTCGTTAGGTTTGCTGGCATCGAAGATAAGGTTTGACTTGAGAAGCAAATAAAGGACATCTGGTTTGGCACTTATAAGTCATGGGTCAACATATCTAGATTCTCCTAACCCAGTATTTCAAGAAACAAGAAGCGCATCCGAGATACCATAGAAGATACCTATTCTAAAAGAAGAGAAGAAGATCGAGAGATGGAAAGAATCAGACCTAGCGTGAGTCTAAGGCAGAGTTTTAGAAAATAAGGGAAATCCTATGCAGAAGCTACTAAGGAACCAGAGGTAAAGAATAATGGAGTCACTGTAGCGGCCACACCCATCTCCAGAAATGCTAAACCCAACATCATAGAGCTTTACCCAAGTGAGAAGCAGTGGGAAGGGAGGTCGATATATATAAAGGAAGATGAGATGGAGTGGACTAAAAATGGGTTTATCGGATTTCTAAGAAACGAAGAGTCGATAGGAACTATTAATCATAGATTGATCATCGAAGGGATCTCCTCACTTACAGTCATTCCCATGGGAGGAGACATGATATTCATCAAAACCATCAAAGACGAAGACCTTAGCGTATTGTTGAAGGACTATGAAAACGTTTTCAATCATCTGTTCACTACGGTTAGAAGATGGGAACCTAAAGACGTCGGTGGATCGAGAAGTATCTGGTGCCGAGTCTATGGGATCCCCGTCCACGCATGGAACAAGAGATTTTTCTCGATGGTGACATCATCGGTCGGAAGGCTTATCAAGATAGATTCGGTGACAAATAAATGTCTTAGACTAGATGTGGCAAGATTGTTCGTGAAAACATTGGAAATGGAGTTCATCAACAAAATATTTAAGATCAGTATTAAAAATGAAACCTTCTTAATTCGATTTACAGAGGAATTGTGTGAATGCTCATATGTTGACAAGGAGAAGTTCAATTCGGCTTTATCTGCAGAAGGGTTAGTGACAGAGATTCAGAATCATCCTTTATTCCGTCTTCCATGGCGTCTCTGGAAGACGAAGAGGAGAGAGAATGGCTGGAAAATAATTACCATAATTTCTTACAGGATTTAAGACAAGCAAAAGAGTAGTTTGTGAGGCTCGAAAACTCAGCCGAAAAACGGAACAACAGGACCCAACTCCCAATGAAAAAGCGGAGACAGAAAGAAGGTATTTTGAAGGCGGTAAAGGTGAGTCTGACACGCATGCCCCACTTGAGAAAGTCAACTCTTTATGTATCCAAAGTTCTCAGTCTACAAAGCAGTATGAGCTGGCAAATAATTTTAGTGGCCCCTCGTTAGAAGCTCAAAAGGGGACGCCTAGAGTTAAAGATGGGCCCACTGCAGAAAACTCTTCACTTCAAGCGGGACAAAATTATGACACTAGCCCAACTATTTTAAGTAAACCGAAAAAGGAAGATAACAGCCACGCTCACCGAGTCACATACATTGAGAATCCTGATGCTTTCGAGAAAGTGCTTAACTCCAGTCCTAACAGAGATTTAGAAAAGTATTCTAGACTTCCCCTCGAAGCCAATACAGTATCCATAGATCCAAAAGACAGAGAGAATGAAAGCTTTATTCAATGCCAAAGTCCAGCAATCAAATTTAAGGAAGGAAGGAAGAAGAAGAAGTGTTATCCTAAGGGATAAAAAGAGAGCTTGGGCGAAGAAAAGAAAAGAGAAGGGTCTTCCGTGTACCTGCAAAGGAAAGCTTCACAATGCCAGGTACTTGATTCTGCTGATCACAACTTAGTAGGAAGTGAGTTAGATAGAGTCAATTAGAAAATTCTTCTTGGGGACGCTAAAGAAATAGAAAAAGACGTGTGGGACCTAGGCAAATAATTTGGCTTAATTCACAAAGGGGAGGAATGGGAAATTATTCAGGAATTGGAGTTGGGAGTGTGTAGGGGAAATGGAACAACTTAACAAATAGGTTGGTGCCTTGGTCAGGGGAGCCTTTGTTTGGATAATGCTAATGAAGTTGATTAGTTATAATGTTAGAGGCTTAGGAGGGTTGGCTAAGAAGAAGGAGTTGCAAAACTTAATCTGTTATCAGAAACCTAATCTCCTGTGCATTCAAGAAACTAAGTTAGATTCCATTGACAGGTCTATTTGCTATTCGATGTGGGGGTCTGTTGATTTTGATTTCGCATTCAAATCCTCCGACGGCAGGTCTGGAGGCCTCTTGGTGATTTGGGACAGAAACACTTTTTCTTTGCGGAGTGTGCATATGATGGATCACGGGCTTTGGTTAGAAGGGTAATAGAGGAAAACAAAATTAAAGTCAATCTTGTTAAAGTCTATACTCCTTGTGATGGTAGAAGAAAAGCTTCCCTTTGGAAGGAGTTAATGTTGAGATTGGAAAAGAAGAAAGGAGAAAATGTTTGTTTAATGGGTGATTTTAATGCTATAAGAGATAAGTCAGAAAGAAAAGGCGGTAGCGATGTGTACAGAAGGAATGAGATAGTTGATTTTGATGAGTTCATAGTAGAGGCAAAATTGGTAGATCTTCTGTTACATGGCAGGAGATTCACGTAGTCGAAATCTGGGGGTTCTGTGATGAACCGTTTAGATAGATTTCTCTTCTCTGCCAAATGGATGTCAACTTGGCCGAATTGCAACTAATGGTGCTTAGATAAGGAGTTATCTGATCATTGTCCCATTATGCTCTGCGGTTTAGTTCAAGAGTGGGGTCCAAAACCGTTTCGTATGCTGAAGTACTGGAAGGACATGCAAGGCTATCATAATTTCGTAAAAGAAAACTGGCGGAACATAAAAGTAGAGGGTTGGGGAATGTTTGTTTTGAAAGAAAAGTTCAAACTAATCAAGGAAAAGCTTAAAAAATGGCACAAGAATCATACCCAAAATTTGGAAGAAATGATTCTAGAGACAAAGGAAATGCTTAATCAGATTGATATTCGGGCGGAGAATTCTATTCTATCGGAGGAGGAGCTGCTGTCTAAGAGAGAGTTGTCTTTGAAAATCCATGATCTTTCGAGCCTTAACTATAAAATCCTTTGATAAAAGGCTCGTTCAAGATGGTTAAAGGACGGAGACATAAATACTAAGTACTTCCATCATTGCGTTAACAAGAGAAGGAAAGATAATAATATCTTAAGCTTGTCTGTGAATGGTAGTAGGGTAATGGAGGCAAATGAGATTAAAAATGTGATCTTTGATCACTTTAGTCATCAATACTCAGGAAGAGGAACTAAAGTGTTCACGGAGTATCTCAACTTTAAAAGCATTGGAGAAGAGAATAAAGAAGAGATGGTTTGAGAATTCTCTGAATCGGAGGTTCGTAGAGCTGTGTGGGAATGTTATTGTGACAAAAGTCTCGGCCCAGATGGAGTTAACTTTGACTTCGTGAAAGAATTTTAGGATGATATCAAACAAGACTTCAGTTGAGTCATGGCCGAACTCCATGAGAAAGGAAGAATAGTTAAGGGAGCCAATAGTTCGTTCATAGTTTTGATTCCAAAGAAGAGAAACCTGGTGCAAATTTTGGATTATAGACCTATTTCATTGATAGGGTGTGTAACACACTTTTCTACCCCACAAATATTGTGGCAGATTAAATCAAATATCAGAGTAAAATCAGAACCACCTCAAAGGGTGCACATTTCTCAATAAATTCAATTAAACAAAATTGCTCCGTAAGCAACGGGATTTCCTCAGAATAATTCAAAAACCATCAAACAGCAGCGAAACCACCATAACCACAATAATCCAACATAAAAAGGTTTTCAAAATAAAACCATAGTCATCAAATAACAACAAAATAACAACTCAACAATGGTTCGACTCAACAACCCAACCCGATGTTACACTATCAGAGCAAGACCCTCTACATCGACCAAAAGCAAAATAAACTCCAAAAGTCCTCGAAGGCATCCACGGCTAATCCTGATCACCTGCACGTTACCCACGTGGAGGCAACATTCAAACAAGCAGGGTGAGTAATCACAATTCATTATAATCAATATAAAAACAAGATATGCATAAAATGGTGTCATCATCATATACAACATCATCAGGGTCATCAAAGGAAAACATCAAAAATCACGATATCATAAATCACATCAATGCCAAATAAATGCAATGCACAACAAGACTCATGCATGTGGTACCAATCGTCACAATCGATGGACACTAGGCCATCACCCTCCAAAGATCCCCGTCATTAGGATGGATTCAACACAAGAACCAGAGCACGTCAAAACCATCTCACATCCACACAATGGGATAGAAACCACAATAGGCCGAAGTCTAACATCACTGTAATGCTATGAATGCATGATACACAACGTCATAATCATCATCATCAACACAAGTCATTACGTGCATCATCATTCATCACAATTTCATCATATCGTCATTCATTCGTCAAAACATCATGCATCATCATCTTATAATCATCAATACAACTCATGGAAATTCACATCAAAATAGTCATTTAATCATCGAACATCACATATACGCAGCACATAACGTCAATATACATCATGGTAATTCATATCATCAATTAACCTTCAAAATCATGTATAAACGGTTCATAATCATCAATAAACTCATAGTAATTCAGCTCATCAATTATTCATCAAAACATCACGACATCATCATCTCATAATCATCAATAACATCATGGTAAATCATCAGAATAATCACAGCTCAAACGACAAGATAGCACGAGAAACATAAAACAAAGTTCGCGAACAACAGCCTTTCGCTACAAAGTTCGATGTGCGAACTAGTTTGCTAGGATGTTCGCTTTGCGAGCATCCAGCGAACCCCCAAACTCCATACAAAAACCAGAGAAATCCCAATCTGTCACGCTCGCTACTTTATTCGCTTTGCGAAGTCATTCGCTGGGGAGTTCTCCGTGCGAACTCTAAATCACAATTAAATTTCATCTCAGTATCATCAAACAAAATCATCGCGCATTCGCTGCGCTGCTCGCTTTGCGAGTCTGGGGCGAATGTTAGCCTTGCGAAGGAATTGTTCGCTTTGCGAACTCATGATTTCAGAAATTACTGCTACGCATCAGTGGCATAACAGACCCAAAAACCTCATGAATTCAACCTCCTTTTTACCTCAACCACATCCCAAAACATTCCTCAGGCACTACGACAATCAAAGACACAAAACCTACGACTATTAGGTCGATTCATTACACTATTTGACCTCAAAATTGCCTAAACCTTCACAACCCCAAAGATTCTCATAAACCCCATAAATCCCTTTCTCTACAAGGTCCCACATATCATCATGTAGCGCGAGTTTTTGCGTGGTTGCGAAGCACTATCGCTTTGGGGTACTACAGTTCGATTCATTTTTATCCTATTGAAGCTGATGAAGGAAGGGAAATAGATGTCTCCAATTAACCCTGCTTGCATACTGAGTTTGAACAGATGACTGTTGGTTTACAGTTGCTATAAAGATTGTGGGTCTCTCTTAGGTTATTTTGTTAAAAAAAAACAGTGTCTGGGCTATTGGTAGGATGTTAGGACTGATGTTTTTTGATTGATGTATGAAGTTATGGGATTTTGGGTTTTTGATTAGTATGCTCGCTAAGATTTTTCAATCTTATGCCTACGTATTCCCGTTTAACGAAACAGGGAAATCAGAGCGATCGTAGTTCCTCCTATTATATGGGAGAAAAAAAAGGTTGTTTTGGTGTCTTGTTCAAAGCCCAAGACGTGAAGCTAAATGTGGTTTGTATCTTGTTCAAAGCCCAAGATGTGAAGCTAAAGGGTCTATTTGTATCTTGTTCGAAGCCAAAGATGTGAAGCTAAATGGGTTTGACTTTAGAGAGAATTTGTCATCTCTAAAAGGGGATATTTTGTTTGTTTGTCACAACTGTTGGGTGACTGATTATAAAGGAGAATTACTTTAACTGCGATGTGTGAATCCAGCAATGCCATAATTTCCTTTATAGGGGATTTTAACCTGAAGGAGAAGACTTTAACTCAGTTTAGAGCAATGCCATCTTTCCTTATGAATTTCTCATGCTAAAAGAAGGACAGTGGCGTGGATGTAAATAATCCAGAGGCTTGCCGCTTACAACAATTAGATGGGGGGAAAAGGGGTTGTTGATGTTTATATACTATGAGAAAGGCATAGATTTTGATGCTAAAAGGCTGATTGACTCAACAGGGGTTTCCTTATACAAAGCCTAAGAGGAGGCTATTGACCCAACAAGAGGGTGTTTTTATGTGTCTCGTACGAAGCCCGAGAGAGAGGCTAAAAGGGTTGACTCAACAAGAGAGTACTAACAAGTGAGTGACTCAACAAGAGAGTGCTTTTATATCTCGTACGAAGCCCGAGATGGAGGCGGAGAGGGAAGTGACTCAACAAGAGAGTCTTTTATACTCAACAAGAGAGTGTTTTTGTATCTCGTACGAAGCCCGAGCTGGAGGCTAAACAGGTTTGACCCAACAAGAGAGTCTTTTATACTCAATAAGAGAGTGTTTTTGTATCTCGTACGAAGCTCGAGATGGAGGCTAAATAGGTTTGACTCAACAAGAGAGTCTTTTATACTCAACAAGAGAGTGATTTGTATCTCGTACGAAGCCTGAGATGGAGGCTAGGAGTGGGTGACTCAGCTAGAGAGTCTGAAAAGGTTAGCTCCACCGGGGAGAATCATTATACAAAGCCCAAGAGGAGGCTATCGTGCTGTTGACTAGTTCAGTTTAGTGACAGGTCCCGTATGTTGGATAAAAGAGAAAATCAGTTCTTATAAAGATTGAAGGTAAGGTTGTGCTTTGGCACTGATAAGAGGATCAGGGTTATTTTCTATTCTTTAAGGAAATAGGAAATCCAAAGGGTATTGAGACTGTCCAAGTCTACTGGTGTTTTGAGAAATTGATTCTCAGGTAGTGAATGATCTTTGTATGATGCCCAAGAGAAGGCGGGTATATTAAAGGATGAATGTCAACCCGTTAACTGGTCTGACACTTGACTCAGAAAGACAGCTCTAGCAAATTGATGACTAGGTTTTGTTTCTATACCTGTAGAGGTCTCTGAGTCCTTGTACTAAGCCCAAGAGAAGGCATGAGAGATTTTAAGAAGCCGAAGGGTCCTTGTACAACGCCCAAGAGGAGGCGGGGATGCTTTTAAGAAGCCTGTGGGTCCCTAAACCCCGAGAAGTTCAAGATATGCCATTCACCGAGAATAGATCAAGCCAGGAAAGTCCTAGAATTTGGAAGAAACTCAAGAGATGCCATTCACGGAGAAAAGATCATCCCCGGGGAGTAGAGTCTCTTTGACAATTTCTAAGGGTGACAGTCTGAGAAAGAGTTCACAGAGAATGCTGCCTTTCACGTCTCCATATTGTATAACCCCAAGAAGAGGGAAGACTGTGTCTGGTAATCCTATGGGGATCTAGTGTTGTTTGTATTTAAGAGTGACCAACAGGGCTTTACCTAGTGCTAGACGTAGTTGTCGGGGAAAACTCTAAATAACTATACTTGAGAACGACGATCGCGCCGTGTTTTAAAAATGTACAGAGGGACTTATACAATAAGTGAGACCCAAAAAGGTTTATGTACAAAAAGGGTTGGGACTTACACTCTATTAGAGGCCCAATGATTAAAGATGGGTCTTATAACTCAAGGAGAAGCCCAAAGATTTTTGTGAAAAAGGCGACGATCGTGTTGAACCTTTTGACGGTATCGGGACTTATACAACACACTGAGGCCCAAAAAGGTTTGCATTTACAAAGGATTGGGTCTTACACTCTACCAAGAGGCCCAAAGTGTTTGAAAAAAGATTTGATGAGGGTTGAATTGATCAAAACCCTAATTTGTTTTCAAAATATATTTTAATTGAATAAAAATTCAATTAAAATGATCAAAATTGTTAAACATGTGTGGAAACAAATTGTGATCTTGGATTATTGTCTCAAAAATTATGTTTCTATTCACAAAATGATTGGAAATCACTAAAATTTGAAAAATCAAGAGGGAGAAAATATTTTAAATGTCAAAAACAATTAAAATATTAATTCTTTACAAAAATATCAAGTATATGAAATAAATAATATTTTTGGGATTTTTTGGGAAAATAAAATATTTTAATATTTTTGTGAATTATTAAAAAAAGAATCAACTCAAAATCATTAAAACTCAGAGAGAAATTAATTTTTGAATCAATTAGATAAAATCACAAAATTCAAATATTCAAATGTTAAAAAATGGCGCCAAGAATATGGTAAGAACACGCGGCACCCTCTGTTTCTGTAGATTTGCATTTTCTATCCAATCTCATTGAATACTTGATGCTATCATGCAATCTACATACCAATCTACTCGTTTTCACCTCACGATCGTGTCTATGGTCTTTAATTTCATTTATTTTAACCATGGAATAAGAAATCAAAGAGAAACCTCAAGAACCCTAAAATTTGTATGAAGGTTCAAAAATTCCATACATGACTCAAACAAAGCAATTGATTGAGGGAAAACACTCTATGCATGATTATGAACATATGGCCAAATTATTGTGCCGCAAAAAATGCATGGATCATAGAGTTAGAAGAGCTCATGCTTACCTCTTGCAGCTGGTGATCGTGTTTTGTGTTAGAGGTGTTACAACTTGGTTCCAAGGATATGGACAGCTTCCCTAGGTGCTATGGAGTGTGTCTGGATGCTTGGAATGAATGGAAATGATCTGGAACTTGAGATAGTACCCCAACTGCAAATCTGTCAAGAACTTGAGCAAATGGCTAGTGATTTTGTGATTTTGGTGTTTCAGATGTTGTGTGAGTGTTTGGATCACTTCTATATGATGTTTATGAGGGGTGTGTGTGATTGGTTTGGTTGGAATAGCTCTCAAACTCAAAACCCGATAATGACTTGCTTTGGAAGGCAATTTTGGAGTGAAGAAGGATATTTTGAGGAAAGCATCTGTTTGATGGCTTTGGTGTACTCAAACTGATCACAAATGAGCCCTATTTATAGTAGAGCAAGTTTGTTTTGCAAGGAATAGTGAATGGCAACTGCTGCATAGGTTTGGCCAATATTGATCAATGAGAATCCAAGTCTCCTCTAGCCATTGACTAGAGGTTAGGGCACAGGTTGCTGGTTCCCTTAGTCTTGGATAAGTCTTGACTGAATTCAGTTGGAAATGGCTCAGTCCATGCCACCTTGGTGCATCCATTGAATGCTCCAAAACAAAATTGGAGTCTTATCCCCTCTTTAGGGATTTCTAGGTTTGGCATGCTATTTTTAGTTCCAAGGACTTGGGAGGCTTGGGATCAGAGTTGGTTCCTCCTTGATCTCCCCTTGAGGTGTTCAGATGGATAAGTGTGTTTTTCATTTGTACAAATTTGGCAAATCGAGCAAAATGCACAAATCTGCCTTGCTTTGACAGTTTTCAGCAAGGCATGTTGCCATTGTCATATCTCATGGCTCAAGTGGAATTTGATGGGGGTTCTTGGCCATTTTGGAAAGCCCTCATATGATACAACCACTGTTTGATCATAGTTGGTTTTGATACTTTTTGGATCCAAGTGAAAAATTCCCCTACATTTGGAAAAAAGTGAAGGCAGATTCTGACTTAGTGAAAATTTCACCAAGTGTTGGAAAAAAGTGACATTTTCACTTTTTGTGATTTTGATCATTCCATAACTTAAAATCCATGAGGAATTGGAATGAGTTATATTTGAAGCTTTTGTAGAGTGCCATGAGAGCTACAAATCCAGCTTTGGATGGGGAAAAATGGTCTTATGGTTTAGGAGTTATGATCCTCCAAAGTTGGTACCCTAGCCACTTTGTTCCATAACTTAGAAAAATTTCTAAGTTTTTATGGTTACCCCTTTTTCAAGTTATCCCACTTTTCTTGATTTTTCTCGATGATTGATGATTCCAATCACACAATAACATCATTTTAGGGTCAAAGAACCATAATTGTGAAAAATCTCAAAAAGTCAAAGTTGACTTTTGTACACAGTTGACTTTTTATCAGATGAATTCCAAACTGTGCGATCCTCTATGAAATCAAGTCCTTGACCTAAATAAAACTTGATGGATTGATTTCATAGGTGTTATAGGGTGTATTGAATCATGTCCTAGGGTTTGGGAGCATGTCTTGGTCAAAAGTCAAAGGCACGGTATTCTTTTCTCGCGAAACCCTAATTGTGGCTCTGATGAATTTGAAACTTGCTGCTCAAGCTTCTTGGATCAATCCATTGTTACAAATGGGTCAATGTGGTTTATTAGAGACCCTCAATTCATGTCTTGAGGTCTTGGCATATGTTTTGTCCCAAAAGTCAACTTAGGGGTGAATTAGGCCAAGAAACCCTAATTCATGATCTTTTGTGAATGCATCCCCTGAGGTTAAATTGACTTGATGATTGGGTTCATGATGTCCCTTGGAGCATCTTAGGTTGTGCTTTGAAGCATTGGCTCATGCCCAGAGGAAAATTTCCATCTGGAGGCCCTGGTCGACCAAACCCTAATTTGGTGACACTGGCGATCTTAAGGCTTAATCCACCTGGAATGCTGCAACATTGTGCTTGGTTCTTGATGTGGGAGTCCTCTTGATCCATTGTGGATGTTTGATAGGTTAGACAAGTTTAAGATCATGTCATTCCTTGATTGATCCTTTGTCTAAGGCTCAAAGAGGGCTTGAAACCCTAATTATTGTTTGTAGTGAGTGCTCGCCCATCTTTGGGGAGACTGATGGTTCATCCATATTGAAATTCTGGTATCAGACGTGTGATGTTAAGGTGTGATGTCACAACAACACACTCTGCACAATGGACAGCAATAATAGTAAAATAACACCAAGAATTGTTGACCCAGTTCGGTTACAACCAACCTACTCTGGGGGCTACCAAGCCAGGGATGGAATTCACTACTTGTAGATATAATTTACAGACTCAACAACCCGTTGACCATCTCCTAAACTTATACTCTACTAATGACTTCCTACCTAAGAAACCACTTAGGTATGAGAACACCACTCAATCCCTTACAAACTCTCAAAGAACCCACTTTGAGCACCCTTGATCTTACTTCACAATTTCGATCAATTCAAACAACTCTCTTTGCTTCACAGCTTTAGAGAGGACATAAACTTAACACCTATTCAAACCCTAGAATAGTGTAAATACAAGCACTTTAAACAAACTCTAGACACTAAGCCTTCTGCTCTTGATCTTCTGAATGTTTTCTGTGTCTTCTTTCTTGGTCTTGTGCGCTTTAAATATCTCCTTGAATTTGGATTGGATTTGTCACAATATTTGATCAGATTTGTTAATTAAAACTGAATCTTTTAAAAGAGATTTTATCCCCAAAATCTTTTTAAATCTTCAACCTTTTAATTCTCCAACAAACCTGCAATTAAATCTCCCATGTAACAAAAAATATCTAGCCCAAGATATTCTCATCCAATGAGTCAAACACTCTCCACAATTCCAGCTAATACGCGTACCCTAATAACAACAAGCCCATGCTGTTATCAGTTCAGTTCTGCAGGTCTGATGTTACAACATCTCCTATGTAACATCAGACATCCACTTCAGCAACTTGAAACCTTAACACAGCCCAGTGTTAAGCACAATGTTATGACATCAAGCCCATGACATCAAACATTGTTAATCTTCACAACTTAGTACAGCCCAGTACTAAGACTCAATGCTGCAACATCAACCCCCTGACATCAACATTGAACACCTTGTTGTTTTACCAAAATTCCAGCCAATCCAGGAACTTACAATCTCCCCCTTTGGCTAATTTTGGCTAAAACAATCTCTGCATCTTTAGAGACTTCAGCAGCGGAAAATCTTCAATATTTTGAAACTTCAACTAGCAGCAGTTTTGACAATCTTCAAAAAGTCTTCATTACTTGATCTGCTGCAGCACCATCTTCATTATTGACAAAAGCCAATTGGTGCTCCCCCTCACAAACATGAACCAGCATCACAGCTGTTCAGTAGCTCATTATGTGCAGCAATTTACTCCCGCTAGATGTCAGCTTGGCTGCACTCTTCACAAGTCATGATATCTTCAATACTCCCCCTCAATAACTGCATCACCACTTTTCAACTAAACACCTTTTAGCAGCATCTATCTCCCCCTTAATCTCTGCATCACATCAGCAGCATATGGCAATAAAACTCTTGACTATTTTGGCTATTTTCTCCCCCTTTTTAGCCATAATTAGGCAAGCTTCTATAAACTATAGTCAGTATACCCTAGCTCTCATTGTTAGCCTCTCAGTTAGTAAACAGGCAAAACAAATCATAGAAGGAAACATAAAAACATAAATAGTGCATAAACCAGCACAATACTCAAGTTACAAAACCAACAAAGCAAAAACTAAAACTACTAAAACTACTGAAGGCAAGAGAAAATAAGCTAGTCTTCTTCTGAGCTTGCTTCATCAACACTATCTTGTCCTTCATGATTCTCTTCCTCCTCCTCAGAGCTATCCCCTCTAGCATCAACTTCAGAGTCATCAACATCATCATCACCACTGTTCAGTTCTAACTGCTGGATCAGTTTTTCAAGTCTCTTTTCTAACCAAACTGGTACTGATTACTTCATCAAGGTCTTTGCACATGGTCTTCAATTCTTCGATCAGTTCAGCCTTTGTAGTCTTCTTCTTGACTTCAGCAGTTGATGTTAGAACAATGTCTGGAACATGATATCCTGAAAATAGTTTAGGGTGTAGGGAAAAGGCTGTCTTCCTCTGGCACGCTATGTCTGAGCTTGTTAAAGTCTCAGGATGTTGCTCCAAGATGATACCACACACAAGAGATGGGAATGCTATGGGTAACTTGATAGCATTTGTTCCAGCATGTTTCACCACTTGCTCAAAGATGTAGCTACCATAGTCAAACTTAATCTTCTTCCCAATAGCACATATAAACCTGCCCAATCCAACAGCGATTGTTGTCTTGTGGTTTGTTGGCACCCAGTTGGCAGCACCAATTCTGTGAAGAATTGCATACTTGATGCTAAGTTTACTGGCTGGCAACTTCTTTTTCAATGGCCAAACCCTTATCTGACCAGCTGTAATCTCTTTACATATATCATTATCAGTCATCTCAAGTTCACTACACTCTTCATCATCTCTTCCTAGATACTTATTGATAGTACTAGGAGAGAAATTAATGCACTTTCCTCTCACATAAACTTTCATGAAATCAGTGCTCTTTTTATCAGTAATATTTCTAGAAATGTTGACAACAAATTCTTTAACAAGACTTTCATAGCACTTAGGAAACTTGGTCACAGTCTTTACCAATCCAGCCTCCTTAATCAACTCCAAGATATCCTTCATTTCCAAAGCTTCTTTCCCAAGCTCCCTCTCTAGGGCCAGTCTTATCTGACAAACATATTTCCATAATGATGCACTGCTGGCATAGTGAAAGGAAATGTTGTCGACTGGAACTTCAGGAACTTTGTCAGAGATTCTCTTCAAAATTGTCCTTCTAATAGGTGTGATGTTATGAACATCATCCTCACCATCACGGTCAGAATTAAAGTCTTCCCTTATTTTCCTCTTTTTGGATTTCACAGCCACTTTGCTCCATGACTTGGTTGGACCAACAGCAATGTTCTTCTTGCCTTCAGTCTTCTTTGGAGAGGGATCAACGGTCTTTCCTTTCCTTGTCTTCAGTCTCTTAGCAATACTTGGGACAGCTTTTCCAATGATTTCATCATCGGATAAGTCAACTACATTGATCACATCCTCATCCTTTTCTTCCCCAGCAGGTGAAGTTCTGACATCTTCCTTAACATTAGCTTCCTCCTGTACATCATCTTCTTCTATTCTTACTTCAAAATCTTCAACAACAGACATAGCAAGTCTATGAAGATTTGTAGCTGCACTTTGCATGTCGCTCTTTTCCCTTTCAGAATGTTCCGCAGACATTTGTCTCAGTGGTCTAGATATACCTAAGCTTTTATCCACGTCTACCCTTTCCTCAACAGTTTGAGAAGTGGATAACCTAGGTGCTGTTTTATTACTAAATAGCACACTCGTAACAAGATTTTTCGTTTCATTATCTCTAAAAATAGTCCCAGCCCTTTTTGGAACAAGTTTGGAAGGTCTAGATTTACCTGATTCAGGAAGAATGGTTGAGAGGGGCTCAACGTCCATGGGATTGAATGCTGAACCTTCGTCAGGGGAAACCCTAGCTCTTTCTTTTGTGGAACTCTGACACTCAGATTTCTTGGATGGAGACGCCATGACTCTTTTTAGTGAGAGTTGATTCTTGAAGTCGAAGGAGTTGATTCGTAGCGAGAGCAGAGCTTTGAAGACGCGTGATGTTGTAGTACCGGGAAAGGGGGTTCTGAGGCTAGGAGCTTGATTTGGAGTGTCAATGACTTTTTCCCTCCATAAAAACTTTCCTTTTAAAACATTCACATCTGAACTTGTTAACTTTGAGTGACCTTTCAGCATCCTGATGTCATAGTCTGATGTTATGACATCAACATCATTAGTTGAATTCCCTTCAAGAGAAGTCCACTGATAGCAGTTGTCTTTGGTTCTGGTACCCTTCATAATAACCTGATTATGTTCATCAGAAACCACACACCCATCCTTAGTGTAGTTTACCCTGTAACCTTCATCACACAACTGGCTTATGCTAATCAAATTTGCACTTAAGCCCTTGACAAACACAACATTGTCAAGTTCAAGTCTACCATCACCTTGCACTTTCCCAACTCCTGCAACATCACCTTTTCCTCCATTGCCAAATATGACTTCATGAGAGGGACAAGGTCTAAGATCATCAAACATGGATCTACATCGAGACATGTGCTTGGAACACCCACTGTCAAAATACCATGTTCCTTCTTTATCACCCATGAGAGCCAATAAGCACTTCACCTTCTCCTTAGGTACCCATTGTTTAACAATTTTGGGTCTGTGCTCTCTCCATCTGTTTTGAGGCTGAGGGTATCCATGCAGCTTGTAACAAGAGTACTGCATATGTCCAAATCTTCCACAATAATAGCATCTCACCCTTTCATCTCTGAATCTTCTGCCATGATGAGATTGCCTATGCTGCCATCCATGATGTGGTCTCCTCCTACCATAACAGCCCTTCCATCTATTCTGTTGATATCTTCTCCCATAAGACGGCTGAGAATGCTTTTTCCTGGATTGTCTCCCATGATGGTGTGGCTTTCTTCTACCATATATATAAGGAACAACATTGGTGTATCCATACCCATAACCATACCAGTTGTCCTGATGTTTAGACATCTGATGAGACATGTGCTGTTTGATCTGAGCAGCTTGCATGCTCTCATGGTATTGTGGGGGCATATACTGACTAGCTCCCTGTGGCTGCTTTCTCTTCTGATAGGGACCAGTCTTCTTCTCAATCTTCTTAGGTTGTGAAACATCAGCTTTCTTAGGGGTAGGATCCTGCTTCTTTGGCTGATGTTGAGATGAAAGTTGTGACACTTCCTTCTTTGAACCTGAAGTGCTTCCTTCTGAAGTTCCCTTGTCCTCAGCCACATAACCTATCCCAGCTTTGTCTCCAGCAGCTTTTTCTGATTGAAGTATCTTGTCAAGTGTGTCTGTACCACAGCTCAGCATCCTAACAGACTTGGTCATTTGATCAAGGTGAGCTCTAACTAGCACCACTTCATTTTCCAGATCTGACTTTTCATTCTCTAGCTGAGCAATCTGTTGCTTGTGGCACTTGTTTTCTTGAAAAATTTCAGCACTCTTTATACACAACTCTTGATAGGTAGATGCCAACTCCTCATAAGTTACTTCTCCATCACTCGAATCATCATCAGAAACCACAACTCCTGTTAAAGCTCTCACATGCTTTACTGACTCGCCTTCACTTTCACTATCAGAGTCAGACCAGGAAACTGTCATGCCCTTCTTTTGCTTTTTCAAGAAGGTGGGACATTCTTTCTTGACATGTCCATACCCTTCACACTCAAAGCACTGCACTCCTTTATCTTGGGCAGTTTTCTCTTAATCCTTCTTGCTGGTGTCAGAAGTCATGTTCTTGACATTAGGCCTGGAGTTATTATTCATTCTCTTGAATACTTTGGTGAACTGTCTTCCCAACATCACTATGGCCTGGGATAAATCCTCCTGGGATTCAGAACTCTTTCCTTTATCTTCTTCATTATTTGACACCAGGGCTATACTCTTTGGCTTCTTTTCTGGTTCTTCTTCATTCAACCCAAGCTCAAAGGTTTGAAGAGATCCAATGAGCTCATCTACTCTCATCTTGCTGATGTCTTGTGATTCTTCAATGGCAGTAACCTTCATCTTATACTTCTTAGGTAGGGACCTAAGAATCTTCCTCACAAGCTTTTCATCTGACATCTTCTCTCCAAGAGCACTAGATGCATTAGCCAGCTCAAGAACACTCATGTGGAAATCATGAATAGTCTCATCTTCCTTCATCTTCAGGCTTTCAAATTTTGATGTTAAAATCTGAAGTCTTGACATCTTGACTCTAGATGTTCCTTCATGAGTAGCCTGCAAGATATCCCATGCTTCTTTAGCAACTTCACAGGTATTGATTAACCTGAAGATGTTCTTATCCACTCCATTGAAGATAGCATTCAGAGCTTTGGAATTTCCAAGGGCAAGCTCATCTTCCTCCTTGGTCCACTCTTCTTCAGGCTTTGGCTTAGAGGTGCCTTCTTTATCTTTGCCAGCATCATCCTTCTCACACATGACAGGAGCTTTCCATTCTTTAATAACAGCCTTCCAAGCCCTACTGTCCAAGGATTTTAAGAAGGTGGTCATCCTTGGCTTCCAATAGTCATAATTGGATCCATCCAAAATAGGGGGTCTGTTTACGAATCCTCCAACTTCTTTGTCCATCTTTTCACCAGAAAGTAACTTCCCTAGATCTCACCCAGAGACAGACAGGATGCCTGCTTTGATACCAATTGAAATTCTGGTATCAGACGTGTGATGTTAAGGTGTGATGTCACAACAACACACTCAGCACAATGGACAACAATAACAGTAAAATAACACCAAGAATTGTTGACCCAGTTCAGTTACAACCAACCTACTATGGGGGCTACCAAGCCAGGGATGGAATTCATTACTTGTAGATATAATTTACAGACTCAACAACCCGTTGACCATCTCCTAAACTTATACTCTACTAATGACTTCCTACCTAAGAAACCACTTAGGTATGAGAACACCACTCAATCCCTTACAAACTCTCAAAGAACCCACTTTGAGCACCCTTGATCTTACTTCACAGTTTCGATCAATTCAAACAACTCTCTTTGCTTCACAGCTTTAGAGAGGACAGAAACTTAACACGTATTCAAACCCTAGAATAGTGTAAATACAAGCACTTTAAACAAGCTCTAGACACTAAGCCTTCTGCTCTTGATCTTCTGAATGTTTTCTGTGTCTTCTTTCTTGGTCTTGTGCGCTTTAAATAGCTCCTTGAATTTGGATTGGATTTGTCACAATATTTGATCAGATTTGTTAATTAAAACTGAATCTTTTAAAACAGATTTTATCCCCAAAATCTTTTTAAATTTTCAACCTTTTAATTCTCCAACAAACCTGCAATCAAATCTCCCATGTAACAGAAAATATCTAGCCCAAGATATTCTCATCCAATGAGTCAAACACTCTCCACAATTCCAGCTAATACTCGTACCCTAATAACAACAAGCCCATGCTGTTATCAGTTCAGTTCTGCAGGTCTGATGTTACAACATCACCTATGTAACATCAGACATCCACTTCAGCAACTTGAAACCTTAACACAGCCCAGTGTTAAGCACAATGTTATGACATCAAGCCCATGACATCAAACATTGTTAATCTTCATAACTTAGTATAGCCCAGTACTAAGACTCAATGCTGCAACATCAACCCCCTGACATCAACATTGAACACCTTGTTGTTTTACCAAAATTCCAGCCAATCCAGGAACTTACACATATTGTGGTGATGATTTGCACAATGATGGGAAATCTTAGTGGTCAAAATTTGGGATATGACAGATGCCCCTATTTAATCTTCTTGGACCTGAAGGTGTGAATGGCGAAGGTATTCGGGCATTTGGGGTGCAAGAGGATTAAATATCGGAATACCCGAAATTTTGATGGTGGTCATGAATGGCAGCTTACGCATTCATCTTGTTTTGCTAAGTGATGATGCTTAGAAAAGGTAAAACTTCCCCTCGATCCTGGTTTCCTACCAAGGAACTGGTCTCAGTTTCTGATGTAAACTTCCCCTCGATCCTGGTTTCCTACCAAGGAACTGGTCTAAGTTTCTTTTGTAAACTTCCCCTCGATCCTGGTTTCCTACCGAGGAACTGGTCTCAATTTCTGATGTAAACTTACCCTCGATCCTGATTCCCTACCAAGGAACTGGTCTCAGTTTCTGATATAAACTTCCCCTTGATCCTGGTTTCCAACCAAGGAACTGGTCTCAGTTTCTTTTGTCAATAAACTTTATTGACAAGGGACGCTATGCGTAGCGGTTTTCCTTAAACATCTCACTGAATTTTCCTGGGGAGATGCCATTTGATTGGGAAAAGAAATTTGATGTCAGAGTTGTTGGGGAACCCATCCGTCTAAATTGTAGAGGGGTACAAACTTCTCTGTTGGAGATGCCATTTGTTGACTCTATCTGGGGAAAACGAGTCTCTTGAGAGACTGCTTTCGCTTGGGGATGTTACATCATACTTTTCTCGGAGATCTTCTCGGAGAAATTCCATATGATGTGATCCAATTTTGAGGTGCTAATTACTTTATTAACATCGACTCTCTAGGGAGCAAAATCAATGTGTTGCTGAAAGTCTTTAGTTGTGAGGCTTTCTCTGGGGATTTTCCTTAATCCGGGAAAGCGAAGATATCATCTTCAATGGCGAAGAGTGACATTTTTTGAAAGTTTCTCTGGTTTTCTCAGAGGTTCAAGTTATCAAAGTGGTCGAAGACCGTCTCTAATCCAGAGATAAACTGGAGAGAGATTGCTTAGATGATTCACTTCCTGACGAGGAAAGAACTGACAACTCAATGGAAAAGACGTTTATCACTAGGGGACAAGACCGACTAGAGTGATAGTGATGCAATATGAACATGTATGAATCAATAATGCATGATGTATGTATGTATATGCTGACGAAACTGACGCGACATATGGACTAATAGATGAACATGACTGGATACTCGGCCATAATGGGAGATGAAAAGTATCACTGGTCCAAAAGTAGCAATTCTGCCTTGCTTAGGAGAAGTAGTCCCTGTGGGGGAGCAACCGTTGGTCGGGCTTAGGAGGTAAGAACTCTGTCGAAGATGTCAGATGGAGTATTTGTATCTGACATAACTGATCCTTCGTTTAGGCACACTGATTTAGAAGGAGTAGTTTGATTCTGCACTTTGAAGCTCTATTATTTCTGGCGAAGCGATCGATGTTCTTTCGATGTTCAACAGTCAACAAAAATTGCCATCTTTATTTTAAAAGCAGAAAAGTTTGACAAGTAAATTCATTTTTGTTTTATTTCAAGAATCGTTAATCGTGTTAAACTGTCGTTCTGTAAAGCTAAAACAAATAAGAATTGCAAACAAAAGCACAAGGGCTCAAATTTTATTGATAGGATGGAAATCCGCCAAACGCGTGATTCCGTAGAGTATTTACAAAGTTAGAAAATGGTAATTTAAGGGAAAAGGGTTACATTGAAACTCAACGACCACTATCCTTCTACCAACTTTGAATTCGGGGCATCCTGAGCTTCTGTCGAAGATGACCGTGACTGGAGTTTTTCTTCTGATGGATGGCATTACCGCTGAGGAGTTGAACTGATCAGACGTAGTTACTTGCCATGAATTCCTAATTTTTTCCTGGATCATACTTTGAGATTTCCAATCCACCGGGATGATTTTTTTGATTATGTCTCAAATTTTTGCCTGGACCGCCCTTTCGGGTTTTCAATCCACCGAGACGTTTTTTTTATTTAGGCGAAGTATTTCTTGACTACATCAACATTTTTGGGGTAGGCAAATTCCTCTCCGTCCATGGTTACAATTCTCAAGGCACCGCCTGAGAAAGCTTTCTTGACCACGTAGGGGTCGTCATAATTCGGAGTCCATTTGCCCTGAGAATCAGTGAGAAATGATTGTATCTTTTTGAGCACAAGGTCTCCTTTCCTAAAGACGCGATGTCGGACCTTTATGTCAAATGCCTTCTTTATCCTCTGATGATACAATTGACCATGGCATAGTGCCGTTATTCATTTCTCTTCGATCAGGTTCAGTTCGCGTGTCGATTTTGACACCATTCAGCCTCTGTTAGCTTAGCTTCCATCAATACCCGGATTAATGGGATCTCTACTTCTATGGGGAGCACTGCTTCCATGCCATATACTAGAGAGAAAGGGGTTGCCCCTGTGGAAGTACGGACAGATGTGCGATAACCGTGAAGAGCAAAGGGTAGCATCTCATGCCAGTCTTTATAGGTTACAACCATCTTCTGAACGATCTTTTTGATGTTATTGTTAGCCGCTTCTACCGCCCCGTTCATCTTGGGTCGGTAGGGAGATGAGTTATGGTGTTCGATCTTAAACTCTGCGCGCAACCCTTTCATCATCTTGTTGTTCAAGTTAGATCCATTATCTGTAATGATCTGGCTTGGAACACCATAACGGCAGATGATACTGTTTTTGATAAATCGTAACAGCACTTGTCGGGTCACATTGGCGTATGACGCTGCTTCGACCCACTTGGTGAAGTAATCAATGGCTACCAGGATGAACCGATGTCCGTTTGAAGCCTTGGGCTCAATCATGCCAATCATGTCGATTCCCCATATGGAAAAAGGCCACGGGGAAGAGAGAACTTTGACATGTGTAGGCGGTACATGGATTTTGTATGAGTATATCTGACACTTGTGACACCTCCTCATGTATTTGTAGCAATCAGATTCCATGGTCAACCAGTAGTACCCTGCTCTCAGAAATCTTCGGGCCGTTCAAGGCGCATTATGTCGATCTTGGGTAAGTCGTTCCATTGACCTACACTAATTATAGAAGAGAGAGTGGCTAATGCATCAGCCATGTGGTTCTCATTACGAGGGATGTGATGAAACTCGATTCTGTTGAAGAATGGTAACAACCTTCTTGCATAATCTTTGTAAGGAATCAATCCTGATTGCTATGTGTTCCAATCTCCATTGATCTGATTGATAACCAGGGCTAAGTCGCCGTATATATCCAAGTTCTTAATCCTTAAGTCGATCGCTTCTTCGAGACCCATAATACAAGCTTCATATTCGACCTCGTTGTTTGTGCACTTGAATGTAAGTCTGGCAGTGAAAGGAATGTGGGTACCCTGAGGTGTTATGATAATTGCCCCAATTCTGTTTCCGTAATGATTGACAGCTCTGTCAAAGATTAGTCCCCATTGGGAACCTGGTTCTGGTCCTTCACTAGGTAGTGGTTCATCACAATCTTTCATTTTCAAATACATGACATCTTCGTCTGGGAAGTCAAACCCGATTGATTCCTGATCGTCAATCAGTTGATGGGCTAAATGATCGGCTCGAATACTCCCTTTAACGGCTTTCTGAGCGTGGTATTCGATGTCGTATTCTGATAACAACATCTGCCAACGGGCAATCCTTCCCGTGAGAGCAGACTTTTCAAAGACGTACTTGATCGGATCCATTTCTGAGATTAACCAAGTAGTGTGACGAATCATGTATTGGCGAAGATGTCTGGCTGCCCAAGCCAAAGCGCAACAAGTTTTCTCAAGCATAGTGTACCGAGTCTCGCAGTCGGTGAATTTCTTGCTCAAATAGTAGATGGCAGACTCTTTCCATTTCGTTTCGTCTTGTTGGCCAAGCACACAGCCCATAGAGTCTTCCAAGGCTGTTAAGTAGATAATCAGTGGCCTTCCTTCCACTGGAGGTGATAGAATCGGTGGGTTCAACAGATATTCCTTAATACTGTCCCAGGAATATAAGTAATTTGAGTAATTTGAAAATTGGCGCGCATGTCGCGATCATGAGGAATATAAATCTAGAGATGTAATTCAGACGTCCCAGGAATCCCCTGACTTGTTTTTCAGTTTTCGGAGAAGGCATTTCTTGAATGGCCTTGACCTTGTCAGGATCAACCTCAATTCCTTTTTGGCTGACGATGAACCCTAAAAGTTCCCCTGAACAGACACCGAAGGTGCATTTGTTGGGATTCAAGCGGAGTTTGTACTTTCTCAACCGCTCGAATAGTTTTGACAGGTGGGTCACATGCTCCTCTTCTTTATTTGATTTGGAAATCATGTCATCAACGTATACCTCGATTTCCTTATGTATCATGTCATGAAACAGAGTAGTCATGGCCCTTTGATAGGTTGCCCCGACGTTCTTCAATCCGAACGACATTACCTTATAACAAAAGGAGCCCCATGGGGTAATGAACGAAGTTTTCTCCATGTCTTTCGGCGCCATTTTGATTTGATTATAGCCCGAGAATCCATCCATGAAGGAGAAAATTTTGAACTTTGCTGTACTATTAACCAGCATGTCAATGTGTGGTAAAGGAAAGTCGTCTTTTGGACTAGCCTTGTTTAGATCTCTGTAATCGACACACATTCTGACTTTTCCGTCCTTTTTTGGAATGGGTACAATATTGGCTAACCATTGAGGATATTCTGACGTGGCGAGGAAACCCGCGTCAATCTGTTTCTGTACCTACTCGTTGATTTTGACGGCCATGTCTGGGTGAGTCCGTCTCAACCTCTGCTTTACTCGCGGACATTCCGATTTTAATGGTAAATGATGTTCCACGATGCTGGTATCAATCCCTGGCATGTTCTGGTAGGACCAAGCAAACACATTGGGAAATTCTCTGAGAAGCTTTGTTAAACTCTCTTTGGCAGTTGGACTAAGCAGTGCCCTAATCCTGATTTCTTTTATCTCTTTTTATGAACCCACATTGATCATTTCCAACGGCTCTTTGTGAGGTTCAATGGACCTTTCCTCTTGTTTGAGTAGTCGGGAGATCTCTTCTGGATTTTCGTCGTCAACTTCTTCTTCAGCCCCAAATACCGGGAACTCAAAGTTGGGAGAAGGCATTGGATCGTATGTTTCAACGGGGTTTAAAATAAGCAATCTGCATGACGGTATGATTTGTGTTTAGAAGAGATAGAGAAAATGCAAGTGTGTGCGGTGTATTTTTATTATTTTTGAAAAACTGCTTGTTTATTTTGAATTGTTTTTTCAGATTACCATTTTCTGAGAAAAGCGAAAAGAGAAAACAACAATTAAATGCGGAGATCACAAAACGGCGTTATTTTATTTATGAACAAGTCGATTCTTGAAACTACAGCCCTATAAAACAAAACTCTGTCGCTTTGGGCGAAGCGAAGAGGGATATTTATAGAAAGTGAGCCCTATCAAAACATCCGTTTCACCTGGGCAGGGTGAAAGGTTAAAGACGGCAATTACTTTGACTTATGAACAATCTTCGGAACATCGACAACAACCCATTGGCGGCGAACTCCTTGGTGAATCACAAAGTCTGGTACTTTACTTGATTTGTCTTCAGAAATGACGTTGATTTCCGGCGGAGCAGGATCATTGGAATCTGTCTCCCAGGCAGAGTTGTCGTAGGAGGATTCCTCTGTTGTATTTTACATAGTATTTGTGCTCTCAGGAAAATCTCCCCATCCAGTTGGCTGAATGTCTTCAAGCCTGATACGAGAGCTTTCGGGAGCGGTGTACTTGACCATGAAGTCAAATTTTCCACTTGGTTGTCCCAAGGTGTCCCACACTTCTTTGGACTTGGGGGAGTCATCTCTCTCTCGATGATGTTGACCTTAGGAAAAGCGTAGTTGATGAATTCTAGTCCGGCAAGCTTTGCCAATTCATCGTCGTACTGGATATAAATTAAGTCCTTGACCTAAATCAAACTTGATGGATTAATTTCATAGGTGTTATAAGGTCTATTGAATCATGTCCTAGGGTTTGGGAGCATGTCTTGGTCAAAAGTCAAAGGCACAGTTGACTTTTCTCGCGAAACCCTAATTGTGGCTCTGATGAATTTGAAACTTGCTGCTCAAGCTTCTTGGATCAATCCATTGTTGCAAATGGATCAATGTGGTTTATTAGAGACCCTCAAATCATGTCTTGAGGTCTTGGCTCATGTTTTGTCCCAAAAGTCAACTTAGGGGTGAATTAGGCCAAGAAACCATAATTCCTGATCTTTTGTGAATGCAACCCCTGAGGTTAAATTGACTTGATGATTGGGTTCATGATGTCCCTTGGAGAATCTTAGGTTATGCTTTGAAGCATTGGCTCATGCCCAGAGGAAAATTTCCATCTGGAGGCCCTGGTTGAGCAAACCCTAATTTGGTGACACTGGCGATCTTAAGGCTTAATCCACCTGGAATGCTGCAACATTGTGCTTGGTTCTTGATGTGGGAGTCCTCTTGATCCATTGTGGATGTTTGAGAGGTTAGACAAGTTGAAGATCATGTCATTCCTTGATTGATTCTTTGTCTAAGGCTCAAAGAGGGCTTGAAACCCTAATTATTGTTTGTAGTGAGTGCTCGCCCATCTTTGGGGAGATTGATGGTTCATCCATATTGTGATGATGATTTGCACAATGATGGGAAATATTAGTGGTCAAAATTTGGGGTATGACACATCAACAGAAGGTTTAGCCTCGAAGGCCTACTTTTATCCGATTCACTTCAACCCTTAATAATCAATCCACAGAAATGCCCTAAAGCACCAATTTACTCAAAATCCCACAAACCCTCATAAACCTCAAAATCAGCTTTAAACACATCGAATTCCTATATTGAAAACAATGAAAGGCACTACTCCCCATACCTTAGATTGTTGATTCAAATCTCTCTGTATTGAGTCTTTGGAAACCTTCTCGAATCCTCGCCTTTCCCTTTTCCTCAGAGCTCTCGCCTTTCTCCTTCTTTTCACGGTCTAACAAAATGAGACCTATTCCTCTCAAATTCTCCTTTTTGTTAAACTTAACCCTTGAGCCTCTAAATTGGGCTTTCCCTAATTTACCCTCACTAATCCTCCTCAAAAGTCCATCTTACCCTTAATTCATCTAATATTATTTAAATAAATTATAATACAATATATTCCATATTATATACTATTATTTAAATAAATAACCAAAACTCAACAAAATTCCACACATAGTCCAAACCACCAAAATTCACCAAAAATCACGAATATTATATTTAAATAAATTAAATAAATATTCTTACAAATTTGGGGTGTTACAACTCTCCCCCACTTAAAGAATTTTTGCCCTAAAAAATTACCTCAAAGAAATAGAGTCGGATATGCCTCCCTCATCTGATCTTCACGTTCCCAAGTCCAACTTTCTCCAGTCGGTCCACCCCACAACACTTTCACCAAGGTTATGTCTTTACCTCGCAGTTGCTTCATCTCTCGACCGTCAATCCGCATAGGTAAAGCTTCCACCGTCAGGTTATCCCTCACTTGTACATCATCCATCTGAATCACATGCGACGGATCAGGAATGTACTTCCTCAACTGAGACACACGGAACACGTCATGCAAATTCGCAAGTGACGGCGGTAAAGCGATTCGATAGGCTACCTCTCCTATCCTCTGTGAGATTTGATATGGACCAACAAAATGTAGAGTGAGCTTCTTAGACTTCAAAGCTCGATCCACACCAGTCACTGGCGTCACCCTAAAAAAAGACACGTGACTTCCCTCTTGGAATTCAAGTGTCTTTCTTCTCTTATCATGGTAGCTCTTCTGACGACTCTGCGACGCTCTCATCCTTTCTTGGATCATCTTAATCTACTCGGTCGTCTCTTGCACTATCTCAGGTCCAAGTATAGCACTCTCACCCAACTACTACCAACATTATGGAGTCCTGCACCTCCTCCCATACAAAGCTTCATACAACATCATCCAAATACTAGCATGAAAATTGTTGTCGTAGGTAAACTCGATCAATAGAAAATGACTATCCCACGATCCACCTTAATCCAACACACCAGCTCTCAGCAAATCCTCTAAAGACTGGACAACCCTCTGTGTCTTCAATCCATTCGCGGACGATAGGCAAAACTCAACCTCAACTTAGTACCCAAAGCATCTTGCAAACTCTTCCAAAACCTCGATGTAAATCTCGGGTCTCTATCCGACACAATACTCGATGATATCCCATGCAACTTCACAATTTCCTCAATATACATCTCAGCTAGCTTCTGTATAGGATGATTAATCTTCACTGGTAAGAAATGAGCCGGTTTAGTTAATCTATCCACGGTAACCCAAATTGAATCATTTCCTTTCTCAGTCTTCGGCAATCCCGACACAAAATCCATGGAAATACTATCCCATTTCCATTCTAGAATATTCAACGGTTGCATCATACCCAATGGCTTCTGATGTTCGATCTTCGACTTCTGACAAGCCAAACAAGCATAAACGAACTCAGAAATATCCTTATTCATAGAATACTTTTCTCAATTTCTGGAACATCTGGAACACACACTCTACCTCGAAACCTCATCACACCATTCTCATCAATCCAGAATTCACCTCTGTTACCTTGGTTAATTAACGTCAATTGGTCCACCAACTTCAAATCCACTTGCTGACCCACTCTGATTTCCTCCAAAATACCACTTGTCAGCTTCAACATTCCTAACTTCACACTGTCAGGAGTCTCTTCACACACCAAACTCAAATCTCGAAACTGTTTGATTAATTCCAATTCTCTCACTATAAGCATCAACATATGCAATGACTTTCTGCTCAACGCGTCGGCCACTACATTTACTTTTCCCGGGTGGTAACTCAAATCAAAGTCATAATCCTTCAGTAATTCCAACCACCTTCTCTGCCTCATATTCAATTCTTTCTGATCAAACAAGTACTTCAGATTCTTATGATCACTGAACACTTCAACTTTAGAGCCAAAAAGATAAGTCTCCAAATCTTCAACACAAACACCACAGCGGCCAACTCTAAGTCATGCGTAGGATAATTCCTTTCGTGAACTCTCAAATGTCTCGAATCATAGGCAACAACTTGTCGATTCTGCATCAATACTCCACCTAGACCCATCTTCGACCCATCACAATACACCACAAAAGATTCGCTCGAATTAGGCAAAATCAACACTAGAGCGGTCGTCAACCTCTTCTTCAAATCCACAAAACTATCTTCGCAAGCTACATCCCACACAAAAGCTTGACCCTTTCGAGTCAACTGAGTCAAAGGTAATTCCAACTTAGAAAATCCTTCAATAAACTTGCGGTAATAACCCGCCAATCCGAGAAAACTTCGTATCTCAATAGCAGACTTCGGAGTCTCCCACTGTAACACAGCATCAATCTTAGAAGGATCAACAACAATCCCGCCACTTGAAATCACGTGGCCAAGGAAACTCACTTCCTTCAACCAAAACTCACACTTGGACAACTTTGCATACAACTTCTTCTCCTTCAATACTTGCAACACAGTTCTCAAATGCTCAACATGTTCTTCTTCAGATCTAGAATATATCAAGATATCATCGATAAACACCACCACAAACTTATCCAAATACTCATGAAAAATCCGATTCATATACTCCATGAACACCAGGTGCATTAGATACGCTAACCGACATCACAACATACTCATAGTTATCATACTTCGTCCTGAAAGCTGTCTTCGGAATATCATCAGGATTAACACGAATCTGATGATAACCAAACCTCAAAGCAGTCTTGCTAAACACACATGCACCTACCAATTAATCCATCAAATCATCAATCCTCGGAAGTGGATACTTATTCTTGACCGTTACTTTATTCAACTATCTATAATCCACACACCATCTCATAGTACCATCTTTCTTCCTCACTGACAACACAAGAGCACGCCACAGAGAAACACTCATTTGAACAAACTTCATCCCAAGCAACTCTTCCAATTGTTTCTTCAATTCTTATAACTCGGATGCTGACATCCGGTAAGGAGCCATTGACACCAGACTCATACCTTGTATCAAATCTACCGCAACCTCTACCTCACGCTCTGGAGGCCAATCACTTACGCCATCAGGAAACACTTCCAAAATTTCACAAACAAAAAGGCAAAACACCAACTTCTCCACCTTCACTAATACTCAAAATTACCCTCAACATAAACGTCTCGGCACCATCCTGCATCGACTCATCAAAACAATCTGTAAGCACTTGGCTTAACTCCAAATAATGCACTGCGCACACCACTTAAGCTCGCAAGACACGTCTATCCCATCCAACATGATCCCGTCTATTATCAACAAGATATTAAAGGTGACCAGTTCCTCAATTTGTTAATAACAGCCGACTATAATGAGGTTGTACAAACTATCTTTACCAAACTATTGTAGCATCCAACACCACACTCAGTCATCACTCCATACTTGAAGCATCTTGGAGAAGCACCATCTTCTCCCCCACTTGTTTCATTCCCGACCTGCAAATGGAAAACAAAACAAGCATCGACAGTGTTTTCACACACATATCGCATACTAGGGAATAGACAACGTTAGACAACCTGGCCGGACGAGCCGACCTGCTCTGATACCACTAATGTAACACCCTTTTCTACCCCACAAATATTACTGCAGCTTAAATCAAATATCAGAGTAAAATCAAAACCACCTCAAAGGGTGCACATTTCTCAATAAATTCAATTAAACAAAATTGCTCCATAAACATTGGATTTTCCTCAGAATAATTCAAAAACCATCAAACAACAGTGGAACCACCATAACCACAATAATCCTACATAAAAAGGTTTTCAAAATAAAACCATAGTCATCAAATAACAACAAAATAACAACTCAACAATGGTTCGACTCAACGACCCAACCCGATGTTACACTATCAGAGCAAGACCCTCTACATCGACCAAAAGTAAAATAAACTCCAAAAGTCCTCGAAGGCATCCACGGCTAATCCTGATCACCTGCACGTTACCCACGTGGAGGCAACATTCAAACAGGCAGGGTGAGTAATCACAATTCATTATAATCAATATAAAAACAGGATATGCATAAAATGACGTCAACATGATATACAACATCATCAGGGTCATCAAAGGAAAACATCAAAAATCACGATACCATAAATCACATCAATGCCAAATAAATGCAATGTACAACAAGACTCATGCATGTGGTACCAATCGTCACAATCGATGGACACTAGGTCATCACCCTCCAAAGATCCCCGTCCTTAGGATCGATTCTACACAAGAATCGGAGCACGTCAAAACCACCTCACATCCATACAATGGGATGGAAGCCACAATAAACCGAAGTCTAACATCAATGTAATGCTATGAATGCATGATACACAACGTCATAATCATCATCATCAACACAAGTCATTACGTGCATCATCATTCATCACAATCTCATCATATCGTCATTCATTCGTCAAAACATCATGCATCTTCATCTTATAATCATCAATACAACTCATAGAAATTGACATCAAAATAGTCATTTAATCATCGAACATCACATATACGCAACTCATAACGTCATTATACATCATGGTAATTCATATCATCAATTAACCTTCAAAATCATGTATAAACGGTTTATAATCATCAATAGAATCATAGTAATTCAGATCATCAATTATTCTTCAAAACATCACGACATCATCATCTCATAATCATAAATGAAATCATGGTAATCTTTGTAAGGAATTAGTCCCGATTGGTATGTGCTATAATCTCCTTTGATCTAATTGATAACCAGGGCTGAGTCTCCATACACAACTAAGTTCTTGATCCTCAAATTGATTACTTCTTTGAGACCCATAATGCAAGCTTCGCATTCGGCCTCATTGTTTGTATATTTAAAAGTCAGTCGGGCGATGAAAGGAATGTGGGTACCCTGAAGTGTTACGATGATTGCCCCAATTCCATTTCCATAGATGTTGACAGCCCTGTCAAAAATTAGTCCCCATTGGGAACCTGGTTCTGGCCTTCACTGGGTAGCGGTTGTCGCTCCCGGGATTTTTATCCAAGTACAAACGCGAAAGTGGCACCGAAATAGAGTCGCCAGCAATGTGTATTTATCCCAAGAGAGGGAAAGGAAACATTGCGTAAACCTGAGGGAAAGGAAAGAGCATGGTCTTGCGACCAAGAGAACTGGGTTCGGGAGTCGGTTACGCGTAGGGAAGGTATTAGCACCCCCACGCGTCCATCGTACCCGATGGGATCCATGCTTGCTGCTTCAATCAAAGGGTGTAAGGAAAGGATACTAGAAAAGGAACTGCTAGCTGGAGAACTGGAACAGGAAAGGAGAGAGAAAGAGAAACAAATGTAGGGAAAATAAAAGAAGTGCTCGAATGGGCCCTACCCCACTGCCTACGTATCTCATAGGGAACAGGAGAATCAGAGTGACGTAGTTCCCCTCAACAAGGGTGGCTTTGTTCGTGTTTTTTAGTGGAAACGTCAGAGTACGCGTCCCAGCAGTTAGGTGTTGCAGCTCGCTGTATGGAGACTTAGGCGTTACCTGCTTGCGGTAGAACGAACATGACGAGTCCTTAAGGAATGAGTGAATGAGACGAGGAGAGAAATCCCGAAGGAAAGACGTTATTGTTTGTTTTGGTCTTTTAAGAAAGAAGTGTTTTGCAGTTATTGGTGTGTATAACACATATTGTATTTGTCTCTCATGTAGGATCGAATGCCTCGCATATCGACCCAAGACGGGACGTACGCTAAACCTTCTAAGAAAGTGAGAGAAGACTGTCATACCCCAAATTTTGACCACTAAGATTTCCCGTCATTGTGCAAATCATCATCACAATGTGGATGAACCATCATACCTTGTCAGTCTCCCCAAAGATGGGTGAGCATACACTACAATCAAAATTAGGGTTTCAAGCCCTCTCAGAGGCTTAGACAAAGGATCAATCAAGAAATGACATGATCTTCAACTTGTCTAACCTCTCAAACATTCACAAAGGATCAAAAAGGACTCCCACTTCAAGGATTAAGCATAAGGTTGCTCCCTTCTAGGTGGATCAAGTCTCAAGATCGCCAGTATCACCAAATTAGGGTTTTTGTCGACCAGGGCCTCTAGATGGAAAGTTTCATCTGGGCATAAGCCAAAGATCCAAAACACAACCTAATGTACTCCATGGAACCTCATGGACCCAAGCATCAAATCAATTTGACCTCAGGGGATGCATACATCAAAAATCAGGAATTAGGGTTTCTTGACCTAATTCACCCCTAAGTTGACTTTTGGGACAAATCATGAACCAAGATCTCAAGATAGGATTTGAGGGTCTCTAATAAACTATATTGATCCATTTGGAACAATGGATTAATCCAAGAAGCTTGAGCAACAAGTCTCAATTTCATCTGCACCACAATTAGGGTTTTAAGGAAAAAGTCAACTGTAACTTTGACTTTTGACCAAGACATGCTCCCAAACCCTAGGACATGCCCCAATATACCCTATGACACCCTTGGAACATGTCCATCAAGTTTGATTTAGGTCAAGGACATGATTTCCTGAAGAATGGCACAATTTGGAATTCATCTGATAAAAAGTCAACTGTGCACAAAAGTCAACTTTGACTTTTTGAGATTTTTCACCAAAATGGATTTTTAACCCTAAAATGATGTTAATGTATGATTTGAATCATCATTCATCAAGAAAAATCAAAGAATGTTGGATAACTTGCAAAAGGGGTAACCATAAAACTTAGAAATTTTTCTAAGTTATGGAAAAAGTACCACTAATACACTAACTTTGGAGGATCATAACTCCTAAACCACATGGCCATTTTTTCTCATCCAAAGATGGATTTGTAGCCCTCATTACCCTCTACAAAAACTTCAACTAGACCTAAGTCCAATTCATTAAGGATTTTGAGTTATGGAGTGATCAAAATCAAGAAATCACACTTTGTTCCAACACTTAGTGAAAATTTCACTAAGTCAGATTTTGCTTCACTTTTTGCCAAATGTAGAGGGATTTTTCACTTGGAATCAAAAGAGATCAAAACCAAATTTGTTCAAACAGTTGTTGTATCATGTAAGGGCTTTCCAAAATGGCCAAGAACATTGCCAAATTCAACTTACCCCATGAGATATGACATTGTCAAGTTGCCTTGCTGAAATCTGTCAAAGGCAAGGCAGATTTTGCATTTTGGCTCGATTTGCCAAAATCAGCCAAATTCAAATGCTCCTATCCACTTGGACACATCTGAGGATTAAATCTAAAGGGGACAATCACTGAGCCAAGCCTTCAAAGTCCAAGGAACAAAAAATAGCATGTTGAACCTAGAATGGCCAAAATAGGGACAAGACTCCAAATTTGGATTGAAGCATTCAATGGAAGCATCAAGGTGGCATGGACTGAGCCATTCTCATCTGAAATCAGTCAAGACTTATCCAAGACCAAGGGAACCAAAGCTCTGTGCCCTAACCTCTAGTCAATGGCTAGAGGAGACTTGGATTTTCATTTGCCAACATTGGCCAAACCTACTTACCAGCTGCCATTCACTATTCCTTACAAAACAAACTTGCTCTACTATAAATAGAGCTCAATTGTGATCAGTTTGAGTACACCAAAGTGTAGCGAGCGATTTTGGACGCGGTTCTTAAGCGCTGGTCGCTCTCTGCGGTTTGAGCTTTAAACTACAGGTCGATTCATTTTTTATCCTATTGTTAGTTGAATAAGGAAGGGAAATAGATGTCTCCAATTAACCCTTCTTGCATATTGAGTTTAAACAGCGGTCTGTTAGGTTACGGATGCTATCAATGTGGGGGGGCTTTTGTACTGGTTATTCGTATTTCGCCAATACAGGTTTCTTTCTTTCTAGGACTTTCTAGCGGGGAACAAGGATTAGGATGTTAGGACTGGTGCTTTTGAATTACTACTTTTCATTGACGAAGATATGGGATTTGGGTTTTTTGTTGATTGCGCTCGCTAAGATCTTTTCTTTCGATCTTATGCCTACGTATTCCCGTTTACCGAAACAGGGAAATCAGAGCGTTCGTAGTTCCTCCTATTCTATGGGAGGAAATTGGTTTTTGGTGTCTTGTTCAAAGCCCAAGACGTGAAGCGAAAGGTGGTTTGTATCTTGTTCAAAGCCCAAGATGTGAAGCTAAAAAGTCTATTTGTGTCTTGTTCAAAGCCCAAGACGTGAAGCTGAAGGATCTCGACTTTAGAGAGAATTTGTCATCTCTAAAGAAGGGGAGAAGGAGAATTACTTTAACTGGGATACGCAGATCCGAGCAATGCCATAATTTCCGAAGAAAGGGGTTTAACCTGAAGGAGAAGACTTTAACTCAGTGTAGAGCAATGCCATCTTTCCTTAGGAATTTATCATGCTAAAAGAGGGACAGTGGCATGGATATAGATGATCCAGAGGCTTGCCGCTTACAGCGATTAGATGAAAGGAAAGGAGTTGTTGATGTTTGTGTACTGCGAACGAGGCACAGCTTTGATGCTAAAAGGTCGATTGGATCAACCAGTGGTTTTCTTATACAAAGCCTAAGAGGAGGCTAATTTCCGCTAGGAAAATCATTATACAAAGCCTAAGAGGAGGCTATTTTGTGTCTCGTACAAAGCCCGAGAGAGAGGCTAAAAGTTTTTGACCCAGTGGGGCATATCGTTATACAAAGCCTAAGAGGAGGCTAGCAAAGAGTAGACTCAGTTGGAGAATCTTTTATACTCAGTAATAGAGTGTTTTTGTATCTCGTACAAAGCCCGAGAGAGAGGCGAAAAGGTTATTTTGACTCCACTGGGGAGAATTTTGGTATCTCGTACGAAGCCCGAGATGGAGGCTATTGTAACTGTTTCAGTTGAGTGACAGATCCAATATACTAATTTAAGAGAGAAAATCAGTTCTTATATGAGTAACACTGTACACAGGGATTTAATTTGAGGATCAGGGATATTTCCTTCTCTTTGAGGAAAAGGGAAATCCAAAGGGTATCGAGACTATCCGAGTCTGCGGGTTTCCTTCCTATTTAACGAAGGGTGCTTGAGAATGTCTTTGAGACTCAAGGAAGTTAGACTGTCCGTGTCTAGAGTTTTATCTTTTGTACTATGCTTCTAGAAACAGAAGTAGACTCTATGAAAGGACTGTTCTATGAGGATGACTAGGTTCTGTTCCTATACCTCTAGGAGGTCGTCGGGACAATTTGTACGAAGCCTAAGAGGAGGCTGGAAACTTTTAAGAAGCCGACGAGTCCTTGTACGAAGCCCAAGAGGAGGCTATCATTCCCGAAGGAAGATATCATTATACGAAGCCTAAGAGGAGGCTGTGAATACTTCTAAGAAGCCGTAGGGTCCTTGAATAATGCCCAAGAGGAGGCCGATGCTTTTAAGAAGCCCGTGGGTCTATCATCTCCTTTCCATTAGGAGAGATAACTCTTTTAAAGATAAAAACCACTGGTAAACGTGCGAGATTTACTATCCAGCGATTTTTAACTTTTAAAGAGGGTTCCTTAGTTAAGGTCCAAGATTATGACCGTAGTGGGTACCCAAACCCCGAGACATTCAAGGCAAGCTATCCACAAGGAATAGATCAAGTCAGGAAAGTTCGAGAATTGGGAAGAAACTCAAAGATTCCATTCACGGAGAATACATTCATCTTGGGGAGTAGAGCTTCTTGACGATTCCTAAGGAGGACAGCCGAAGAGAAGACTGTATCTGGTGCTCCTATTGGGGATCTAGGCATCTATTTCTATGAATAAATGAAACGGCGTCACCTAGTTCTAGACGTAGTTGCCGGGGAAACTCGGAATATCTATACTATTATTACACAGTAGATATGAGTTTATGAAAGGAGACTTACAGTGAGCAGCCCCACAATACAGTTTATAATATGAAAGCAGTAAATGAAAACGGGTAAACACTTACTCGGTTGTAGAGCTTCCATGCTGTTTGGTTAGTTGTTCAACAAAGAAAGATTAAAAACAACAGTATATTCAAAATCAAAGGAGAAAGTGCTTTGAAAAAGAAAGATCTGGGGCTTACAGCTCAAGGAGAGGCCCGAGGTTTTATCAGTGAGCGCACTGTTTGAATTTGTACAGAGGGACTTATACAAGTGACTGGGGCCCAAAATGGTTTTTTGTACAAAGGGATGGGTCTTACACTCTCTCAAGAGGCCCAAAAAGGTTTAAAGAAAAGAGAAATGGGTCTTACTACTCGAGGGTAGGCCCAGATGGTTTTTATTTTTAAACGGACGACGATCGCGCCGTTTACTTGTACAGAGGGACTTATACAATGAGTGAGGCCCAAAAAGTTTCTGTACAAGGGGGGATGGGTCTTACACTCTCTCAAGAGGCCCAAAGAGTTTTGAGATGAATAAATGGGTCTTACTACTCGAGGGTAGGCCCGGATGATTTTTGAAAAGGCGACGATCGCGCCGTTTGTTTTTTGACGGTATCGGGACTTATACAATAAGTGAGGCCCAAAGATGATTTGGTCAAAAAAAGGATTGGGTCTTACACTCTAATAGAGGCCCAAAGTGTTTTGAAAATGATTTATGAGGGTTGAATTAATCCAAAACCCAAATTTGTTTTCAAAAATGTATTTAATTGAATAAAAATTCAATTAAAATGATCAAAAATTGTTTAACACATGGAAAACAAATTGTGATCTTGGATTAATGCTTCAAAAATTAAGTATTGACCTACAAAATAATTAGAAAGCATTAAAAGTTGCAAAATCAATGTAGAAAAAATATTTAAAATGTCAAAAACAATCAAAATATTAATTCTTTGCAAAAATATCAATTATATGGAATAAATAATATTTTTGGGATTTTTTGATAAAATAAAATATTTTAACATTTTTGTGAATTATTAAAAAAAGAATCAACTCAAAATCATTAAAACTCAGAGAGAAATTAATTTTTGAATCAATTAAACAAAATCACAAAATTCAAATATTCAAATATATGAAAATGGCGCCAAGAACAACAAGCAAGAACACGCGCGTTTTCTGGGTTTGGCTGATTTGCATTTTCTATCCAATCTCACTGAATACTTGATTATAACATGCAATCTACATATCATTATGCTCGCCTCAACCTCACGATCATGTCTATGTACTTTAATTTCATTTAAATTAAACATACAACAAGAAATCACGAAGAGACCTCAAGAACCCTAATTTCTGCATGAAGGCTAGGATTTTTGATACACGATTCAAACAATGCAATTAATTGAGGGAAAACATTCCATGCATGATTATGAACATATGGCCAAATTATTGTGCGAGGAAATATGCATAGATTGAGAGATGACCAAGTATGTGCTTACCTCCAAGTCGTGACAGCAAGAGCAGGTGTGATTTTGAGTTGGAGGTGTTACAGACAAGTTGTGATGATCTGGACAGCTTCCCTGCACCCTATGGAGTGTGTTTGAACACTTGGATTGAATTGAAATGGACTGGATCAGTTTATGGCATCTCAGCTGCAACTTCACTTCAAACTTGTGTGGATGGCAAGTGATTTCATGAATTTGATGTTTCAGAAGTTATGTGAGTGTTTGATCAACTCATATGTGATGTATGTGAGGTGTGTGAGTGATTGGTTGTGCAGAATTGATCTCAAACTCAAAACCCAATAGCTACCTTGCTAAGAAAGGAATTTTTGCCAAGAGAAAGAGATTTTGAGGAAAGCATATGTTAGATGGCTTTGGTGTACTCAAACTGACCACAATTGAGCTCTATTTATAGTAGAGCAAGTTTGTTTTGCAAGGAATAGTGCATGGCAGCTGGTAAGTAGGTTTCCTCAATGTTGGCCAATGGGAATGAAAGTCTCCTCTAGCCATTGACTAGAGGTTAGGGCACAGAGCTTTGGTCCCCTTGGTCTTGGATAAGTCTTGACTGATTTTAGATGAGAATGGCTCATTCCATGCCACCTTGATAGTTCCATTGAATGCCTCATTCCAAATTTGAAGTCTTGTCCCTATTTTGGCCATTCTAGGTTCAACATGCTATTCTTTATTCCTTGGACCTTGGAGGCTTGGCTCAGTGATTGTCCCCTTTGGATTCAAACCTCTGAGGTGTCCAAGTGGATTGGAACAATTGAAATTGGCTGATTTTGGCAAATCGAGCCAAAATACAGATTCTGCCTTGCTTTGACAGATTTTAGCAAGGCAACTTGGCAATGTTGTATCTCATGATGTAGGTTGAATTTGGCAATGTTCTTGGCCATTTTGGAAAGCTCTTACATGATACAACAACTGTTTGAACAAGTTTGGTTTTGATCTCTTTTGATTCCAAGTGAAAAATCCCCCTACATTTGGCAAAAAGTGAAGGCAAATTCTGACTTAGTGAAAATTTCACTGAGTGTTGGAAAAAGTGACATTTTCACTTTTTAGCCACTTTGATCATTCCATAACTCAAAATCCTTAATGAATTGGAATGACTTGTAGTTGAAGTTTTTGTAGGTGATAATGAGGGCTACAGATCCATCTTTGGATGAGAAAAAATGGCCTTGTGGTTTAGGAGTTATGGTCCTCCAAAGTTGGTACCTTTGCCACTTTATTTTTAACTTAGAAAAATTTCTAAGTTTTATGGTTACCCCTTTTACAAGTTATCTCACTTTTCTTGATTTTTCTTGATGAATGATGATTCAAATAATACATTAACATCATTTTAGGGTTAAAAATCCATTTTGGTGAAAAATCTCAAAAAGTCAAAGTTGACTTTTGTGCACAGTTGACTTTTTATCAAATGAATTCTAAACTGTGCAATTCTTCAGGAAATCATGTCCTTGACCTAAATCAAACTTGATGGACATGTTCCATGGGTGTCATAGGGTATATTCAATCATGTATTAGGGTTTGGGAGCATGTCTTGGTCAAAAGTCAAAGTTACAGTTGACTTTTCCCTTAAAACCCTAATTGTGGTGCAGATGAAAATGAGACTTGTTGCTCAAGCTTCTTGGATCAATCCATTGTTCCAAATGTATCAATATGGTATATTAGAGACCCTCAAATCATCTCTTGAGGTCTTGGCTCATGGTTTGTCCCAAAAGTCAACTTTGGGGTGAATTAGGTCAAGAAACCCTAATTCCTGATTTTTGATGAATGCATCCCCTGAGGCAAAATTGACTTGATGCATGGGTTCATGAGGTTCCATGAAGCATATTAGGTCATGTTTGGATCATTGCCTTGTGCCCAGATGAAAATTTCCATCTGGAGGCCCTGGTCGACCAAAACCCTAATTTGGTGACACTGTCGATCTTGAGACTTGATCCACCTAGAAGGGAGCAGCCTTGTGCTTAATCCTTGAAGTGGGAGTCCTTTTTAATCCATTGTGGATGTTTGAGAGATTAGACAAGTTGAATATCATGTCATTTCTTGATTGATCCTTTGTCTAAGCACTCAGAGAGGGCTTGAAACCCTAATTTTGATTGTATTGGATGCTCACCCATCTTTGGGGAGACTGATGAAGCATGATGGTTCATCCATATTGTGATGATGATTTTCACAATGATGGGAAATCTAAGTGGTCAAAATTTGGGGTATTACAGATGCCCCTATTTAATCTTCTTGGACCCGAAGGTATGAATGACGAAGGGATTCGGGCATTCAGGGTGCAAGAGGATTAAATATCGGAATATCCGAAATTTTGATGGTGGTTATGAATGGTAGCTTACGCATTCATCTTCTTTAGCTAAGCGATGATGCTTAGAAAAGGTAAACTTCCCCTCGATCCTGGTCTTCAGCCAAGGAACTGGTCTCAGTCTCTTTTGAAATAAACCTCCCCTCGTTCTTGGTTTCCTACCAAGGAACTGGTCTTAGTTTCTGATTTAAACTTCCCCTCGATCCTGGTTTCTTACCATGGAACTGGTCTTAGTTTCTGATTTGAACTTCCCCTCGATCCTGGTTTCTTACCAAGGAACTGGTCTCGGTTTCTTTTGTCAATAAACTTTACTGACAAGGGACGCTATTCGTAGCGGATTTCCTTCAAACTTCTCGCCGAATTTTCCTGGGGAGATGCCATTTGAATGGAAAAAGTTTTGATGTCAGACTTGCTGGGGAACCCAGTCGTCTGATTTATAGAGGTGTACAAACTTCTCTGTTGGAGACGCCATTTGTTGCCTCTACTGGGGAAAACGATTCTCTTGAGAGACTATTTTCATTTGGGATCTTTCATCATACTTTTCTCGGGATCTTCCCGGAGAAACGCCATATGATGGGGTCCAATTTTGAGGTGCTAATGACCTTTTCATCAGCGGTTTTTCGGAGCAAAACTGGCGTGCTGCCGAATCTCTGATCACGAGGCTTTCTCTGTGGATTTTCCTTAATCCGGGAAAGCAAGGATATCATCTTCAATGGCGGAGAGTGATGTTTATTGAGTTTTTCTCTGGCTTTTCAGAGGTTTAAGTTATCAAAGTGGTCAAGGACCAACTTCTTTCCAGAATTAAACTGGAAGCGAGGTTGTTCAGACACAGTATTTCCTGACGAGGCAAGAACTGACAACTCGATTGAGAGGACTTCTACCACTAGGGGACAAGACCGACTAGAGTGATAGTGATGCAATATGAAATGCGAACGCAAATAAAATGCATGAAGTATGTATGTATATGCTGACAAAACAGACGCGACATACAGACTAATGGATGAACACAATTGGATACTCGGCCATCGCGGGGCGTATAGAGATATCGCTGGTTCAAGATAGCAATTCCACCTTGCTTAGGAGAGATAGTCCCATTGGGAGCTATGTTGATCGGGCTTAGGAGATGAGAACTCGGCCGAGGATGTCAGACGAAACAAGGTCTCTGACACAGTTGATCCTTTCATTCAGGCATACTGGCTTAGAAGGAGTACTTTGATTCTGCACTTTGAAGTTCGCTTACTTCGGGAGAAGCAATCGATGTTCTTCTGATGTTCAACAGTCAAAAGAAATTGCCATCTTTATTTTAAAAGCAGAAAAAGTTTTAACAAGTAAATTCATTTTCGTTTTATTTCAAGAATCGCTGATTAAGTTTAAACAACGTCGTTCTGTAAAGCTAAAACAAGTAAAGAATTACAAACAAAAGCACAAGGGCTCAAATTTTATTGATAAGATGGAGATCAGCCAAACGCGTGATTCCAAAGAGTATATACAAAGTTAGAAAATGGTAATTTACAGGGAAAAGGGCTACGTTGAAACATAACGACCACTATCCTTCTACCAACTTTGAGTTCGGGACATCCTAAGCTTCTGTCGAAGATGACCTTTGACTGGAGATTTCCTCCGATAGATGATGTAACTACTGCTGAGGGACTTGCCTCTGTTGAACATAGTTATTTGCCATTATCCCTAATTTTTGCCTGGATTGTACTATGAGATTTCCAATCCATCGGGATGATTCTTTTTTTTTCATGTCTCTAACTTTTGCCTGGACCGCCCTTTCGGGTTTTCAATCCACCGGGACGTTTTTTTGTTTTTTTTTGTTTTAGGCGAAGTATTTCTTGACTACATCAACATTCGTGGGGTAGGCAAATTCCTCTCCGTCCATGGTTGCAAGTCTCAAGGCGCCGCCTGAGAAAGCTTTCGTGACCACATAGGGGCCATCATAATTTGGGGTCCATTTGCCCCGAGAATCAGTGAGAAATGATTGTATCTTCTTGAGCACAAGGTCTCCTTTCCTGAAGACACGAGGTCGGACCTTTTTGTCGAACGCCTTCTTCATTCTCTGTTGATACAACTGACCGTGGCATAGTGCCGTGATTCGCTTCTCTTCGATCAGGTTCAGTTCGTCGTGTCGACTTTGACACCATTCAGCTTCTGTAAGCTTAGCTTCCATCAATACCCAGATTGATGGGATCTCTACTTCTATGGGGAGCACTGCCTCCATGCCATATACTAGAGAGAAAGGGGTAGCCCCTGTTGAAGTGCGGACAGATGTGCGATAACCATGAAGAGCGAAGGGTAGCATCTCGTGCCAATCTTTATAGGTTACAACCATTTTTTGAACGATCTTCTTGATGTTCTTGTTAGCCGCTTCTACCGCTCCGTTCATCTTGGGTCGGTAGGGAGATGAGTTATGGTGTTCAATCTTGAACTCTGCGCATAACTCTTTCATTATCTTATTGTTCAAGTTAGATCCATTATCAGTAATGATCTCGCTTGGAACACCATAACGGCAGATGATATTGTTTTTGATAAATCGGACCACCACTTGTCGGGTTACATTGGAGAATGACGCTGCTTCGACCCACTTGGTGAAATAGTCAATGGCTACCAGGATGAACCGATGTCCGTTTGAAGCCTTAGGTTCGATCAAGGCAATCATGTCGATTCCCCATATGGAAAAAGGCCTTGGGGAAGAAAGAACTTTGAGATGTGATGGCGGTACATGAATTTTGTCGGAGTATATCTGACACTTGTGACACCTCCTCATGTACTTGTAGCAGTCGGATTCCATTGTCAACCAATAATACCCGGCCCTGAGAATTTTTCTCACCATTGTGTGTCCGTTGGCATGAATGCCAAAGGATCCTTCATGAATTTCTTTCATGAGCACGTCTGCTTCTGGTCTGTCGACGCATCGGAGCAAGACCATGTCAAAATTTCTCTTATAGAGAGTGTCACCACTCAGGAAGAAGTTTCCAGCCAATCTTCTGAGGGTCTTTCTATCTTTTCTGAGTGCCCCAGATGGGTACTCTTGTTTCTGAAGGAAGCATTTGATATCGTGATACCAAGGTCTGTCGTCTATGACTTCTTCAATCGCGAAGATATAAGCGGGCCGTTCAAGGTGCATTATGTCGATCTTAGGTATGTCATTCCTCCGACCTACACTAATCATGGAAGAGAGAGTGGCTAATGCATCAGCCATGTGATTCTCATCACGAGGGATGTGATGAAAGTCGACTCTGTTGAAGAAGGGTAACAACCTTCTTGCATAATCTTTGTAAGGAATCAATCCCGATTGGTATGTGTTCCAATCTCCTTTTATCTGGTTAATAACCAGGGCTGAATCACCGTATACGTCCAAGTTTTTGATCCTTAAATCAATCGCTTCTTCGAGACCCATGATACATGCTTCGTATTCGGCCTCGTTGTTCGTACATTTGAACGTAAGTCTGGCAGTGAAAGGAATGTGGGAACCCTGAGGGGTAACAATGATTGCCCCAATTCCATTTCCATAATGATTGACTGCTCTGTCAAAGATAAGTCCCCACTGGGAACCTGGTTCTGGCCCTTCACTGGGTAGCGGTTCATCGCAATCTTTCATCTTTAAATACATGACATCTTCGTCTGGGAAGTCAAACCCGATTGATTCTTGATCATCAATCGGTTGATGAGCCAAATGATCGGCTAAAATACTTCCTTTAACGGCTTTCTGAGCATGGTACTCTATGTCATATTCTGATAGTAACATCTGCCAACGGGCAATCCTTCCCGTGAGAGCAGATTTTTCGAAAACGTACTTGATTGGATCCATTTCGGAGACCAACCAAGTAGTATGACGAATCATGTACTGGCGAAGACGTTTGGCTGCCCAAGCCAAAGCGCAACAAGTTTTCTCAAGCATTGTGTACCGAGTCTCGCAGTCGGTGAATTTCTTGCTTAGATAGTAAATAGCAGACTCTTTCCTTTTAGTTTCGTCTTGTTGGCCAAGTACACATCCCATTGAGTCCTCTAGGACTGTGAGGTAAATGATCAGTGGTCTTCCTTCCACTGGAGGTGATAGAATCGGCGGATTCAACAGGTATTCCTTAATACTGTCGAAGGCGGTTTGGCAATCTTCTGACCAAACGCAATCCTGGTTCTTTTTGAGTAATTTGAAAATCGGCGCACAAGTGGCGGTCATAAGGAATATGAATCTGGAGATGTAGTTCAAACGTCCCAGGAATCCTCTGACTTGTTTTTCAGTTTTCGGAAAAGGCATTTCTTGAATGGCCTTGACCTTGTCAGGATCAACCTCAATCCCTTTCTGGCTGACGATGAACCCTAGTAATTTCCCCGAATGGACACCGAAGGTGCACTTGTTGGGATTCAAGCGGAGCTTGAATTTTCTTAGACGTTCGAACAATTTTGACAGATGTTCAACGTGCTCATCCTCCGTTCTTGATTTTGCAATCAAATCATTGACATATACCTCGATTTCCTTATGTATCATGTCATGAAACAGAGTAGTCATGGCCCTTTGATAGGTTGCCCCGGCATTCTTTAAACCGAACGACATTACCTTGTAGCAAAAGGTACCCCATGGGGTAATGAACGAAGTTTTCTCTATGTCTTTCGGCGCCATTTTGATCTGGTTATAGCCCGAGAATCCATCCATGAAGGAAAAAACTTTGAAACTTGCTGTGCTGTCAACCAGCATGTCAATGTGTGGTAAAGGAAAGTCATCCTTTGGACTTGCCTTGTTCAAATCTCTGTAATCAACACACATTCTGACCCTTCCGTCCTTTTTGGGAACGGGTACGATGTTGGCTAGCCATTGAGGATATTCAGATGTAGCGAGGAAACCCGCGTCGATCTATTTCTGTACCTCCTCCTTGATTTTGATGGCCATGTCCGGGTGAGTGCGTCTCAACCTTTGCTTTACTGGCGGACATTCCGATCTCAACGGTAAGTGATGTTCCACGATGCTGGTATCCAACCCTGGCATATCCTGATAGGACCAAGCGAACACATCGGGGAATTCTTTGAGAAGCTTTATCAAACACTCTCTGGCAGTTGGACTGAGCAATGCTCCGATCCTGATTTCTTTTCTCTCTTTTTCTGAACCCAAGTTTACCGTTTCCAACGACTCTTTGTGAGGTTTAATGGACCTTTCCTCTTGTCTGAGTAGTCGGGAGATCTCTTCTGGAATTTCGTTGTCATTTTCTTCTTCAGCCTCGAATACAGGGAACTCAAAGTTGGAAGAAGGCATCGGATCGTATGTTTCAACGGGGTATAAAACAAGCAATCTGCATGACGTGATGAACGTGTTTAGAAGAGATAGAGAAAATGCAAGTGTGTGCAGTGTTTTGATTTTACTGCTTGTTTTTATGATTGAATTGTTTTTTAGGATTACCATTTTATGAAAAAAGCAAAAAGAGAAAACAACAATTAATGCGGAAATTACAGAACGACGTTATTTTATTAATGAACAAGTCGAATCTTGAAACTACAGCCCTATAAAACAAAACTCACTCGCTCTGGGCAAAGCAAAGAGGGAAGTTTACAGAAAACGAGCCCTATCAAAACATCCGTTTCACCTGGGCAGGGTGAAAGGTTAAAGATGGCAATTACTTTGACTGACGAACGACCTTCGGAACCTCGACGGTAACCCATTGGCGGCGAACTCCTCGGTGAATCACAAAGTCTGGCACCTTCCTTGATTTGTCTTCAGAAATGACGCTGATTTCTGGTGGAGCAGGATCATTGGAATCTGTCTCCCAGGCAGAGTTGTCGTAGGAGGATTCCTCTGTTGCATTTTGCATAGCATTGGTGCTCTCAGCTGTATCTCCCCATCCAGTTGACTGGATATCTTCGAGCCTGATACGAGAGCTTTCGGGAGCAGTGTACTTGACCATAAAGTCGTATTTTCCACTTGGTTGTCCCAGAGTGTCCCAAACTTCTTTGGAATTGGAGAAGTCATCCCTCTCGATGACGTTGACCTCAGGAAAAGCACAGTTGATGAATTCTAGTCCTGCAAACGTTGCGAATTCATCTTCATGTTGAGTAGTTTCCGAATGACCTGAGCGTTGATCCCATGACATGGTGGGGACACAAGTATTCTGTTCAATGATGGTCAGCTGATTTTCATTGCTCAGCTGACTTTCTTGCCCCAAGTTTCCTGGGTAAGGCTGCCACATTGGCAGGCCATCCATCGGGCCATAGTAACTGTGGTCAGAGTTTTCTTTCATCGGAGTGTCTTCCTCTAATGAATTTGGCGGAGCACGGCATCCTTCCGGATCACAATCTCCGTAGATCATTTCGACATCTGATCTTGGTATAAATCTCGGACTTTCTGTAGGAAAGCAAAAAGACATAGGCACCTCTTCCTGAGACATATAGCCGTCCTTGTTAAGGTAGGACTTCCATTCTTCATCTGTGTCAGAGGGATCTTCCTCATTGATAGCATGAACTGTCTGAGACACTGGGTGAAGAAAACCTCCACTGTGGAAGAAGTTTTGAAGGGGATGAAGACTTTCATCGTTGGCGGCGGTCTAGGTACAGGTCGCAGAAAAACCAAGACCCTTCTTTGTTTTATTGTCAATAGGAATGACAAGCCGTCCCCATCCTGTCGTATCGGTACTCTCGACCGCTTTGATAGCATCTTTGTATAAAGAAATTGAAGTTCCTTCTTTGAATTGATCGTTCTTGCTCACCGATAGTGCTTGGAACTGCGTTCCAATAACCTCATCGGGTTCCACACAAGTAGATGATGATAGGTTACTCACAAGCAAGGCTTGTTCCCCACAAACCGTGACAAGTTGATCGTTCTTGACGAACTTTAGCTTTTGGTGGAGGGTCGAAGTGACCGCTCCATCCTGATGTATCCAAGGTCTTCCTAATAAACAACTGTATGTTGCCCGGATGTCCATGACCTGGAAAGTGATTTGGAAAGTGTGAGGACCAATAGTTATGGGAAGATCAACTTCGCCGATAACTGTTTTTCTGGATCCGTCAAATGCTTTGACGACGACCTCGCTGACTCTCATCGGAGGGCCCTTAAATGATAATTGCATCAAAGTGGACTTCGGCATAACATTCAGGGCTGACCCTGTGTCTACCAGTACGCTGGCTAAAGCATCGTCCTGGCAGTTAACTGTGATATTGAGCGCCATGTTATGGAGACGACCCTCTTCAGGTAATTCCTCATCACTAAATCCCAAATTATTGCAGGAAGTGATGTTAGAGACAATGCTATCGAACTGTCTGATTGTTACATCCTGTTCCACAAAGGCTTGCTCCAAGACTTTCTGTAGAGCCTCTCTGTGTGCTTCTGAACTGAGTAACAGTGATAATACTGAGATCTTTGAAGGAGTCTGTAACAGTTGACAACAATGTTGTATTCACTCCTTTGGATGAGCTTTAGCATCTCATCTTTGTCTTTTGAAAAGTCGGGATTACCAGATTGACTGACTGGTGGATCAAGAATTTTCGCCTAAAGTTCCTTTTCTTTGTTGGATTCTCCAACCCCTCGGTTGAAGACTCGACCGCTCCGTGTTACACGACTGATGTTTGCAATATTCACGACGAAGGGTAATGGAATTTCCTTTCCATTCTCGATTATTGTTGCACCGTATTTGTAAGGGATTACCTTAGCTGATTCATAAGGTAGTGGCCCCGGTAGATAGATGACTATGGGAACCTTCTGATTTTTCTGACCGTCATAAGTAACCTCGATCCGTTCCCGGTTGGGAACTCTAGATTCGTCAAGTAGAGGGACGATGGCAAAAACATCTCTGGTCCTGTGATGACCAGAGATCGTGACAACATCCTCAACTTGATCGGCAAGGTAGTTCGGCGACCAAATGATGGGTCCTGAACCTGGATATGGATGAATTTCTCCATGATCGATCTGACCCTGAAGAGCTGCTCTCACAAGGTAACACCCTTGGTTACTTTCCGAACAGACGCTACAACTGTCATAGTTGTGTGGTGGCACCTGGCCACGCCCACTTTGAATACAATGTAACCTCACTAGGTTACCTTCCATTGATCGGACATCCTGACTTTGACGACGAGTAGGATTCCTGTTATTGATACTAATCTGCTGAGTATCTTCGTCCATATAGATTGGCATCCACCAGTGATTTAACAAGTGCTGAAGTGCCTCCTGGACAAGGGTACAACCTCGATCGTTTTCGCAACCCGCTTTACAGCTTTGATAATCATGTGATATTAAGAATCCGAGTCAGACCTGCTCAGCATGTAAATCTACCAGATTGGTATTCATCACGCGGATGTCAAAGACCTGAACCATATTGATTTGATAGGGATTCCTATCATGGTAGTCTTGGATCCATCCAAGATCCATCTGACGCTGGAGGGCCTCTTGTATGAAAGAGCATCCCTGTTTGTTTACCGAGCAAATCAGACAGGAACTGTAATCGTGCCGCGGCAGATTATGATACTGGCTTTGCCTTGAGTGCATCGCCACCAAGTTGACATTCATCACACGGATGTCGTGGTTTTGAATGACGTTGGAATTCGTGTAAATCATGTTAACTCCACGAACTCGGTGCTCTTGCATCCATCCAAGATCCATTTGTTCCTGTAGAGCTGCTTGCACTACCGAACATCCTTGGTTATCTTTAGAGCAGATATCACACTGGTGATAATTATGAGGTGGCACATGGCCATATCCACTCTGTCTACAATGCATCTTGACCAGATTGGTCCCCAATAAGAGTACATCGTGAATTTGATAGACATTGTTAGTCTCTTTCTCAATCAGATTGACTGCAGCTTTCTCGTGTTGAGGCAGCGGGTTCGTAAAAACATTAGGATTCGTATCTTTGAAAGATAAGAGCCCGCTCCTAACAAGCTTTTGCACGTCGGATTTGAAATTGAGGCAAGTCTCAATGTTATGCCCTGAACCTCCTTGATGATAAGGGCATGTTTGGTCCGCTTTAAACCAAAAAGGCGGATTTTCCAGAACTGAAAGGGGAGACTTAGTCTAAATGTGCCCCTTAGCCAGCAGTAACGGAAACAACTCTGCGTACGTTACGGGTATAGGATCAAATCCTGGTGGCCATGTTGTACGGTTGTTGTTATATGGAGGATGAGCCTGCTGAAGAGGCTGTTGTGTCCTTTGTTGGTCAGGTTGGCTCTGCGCAACCTGAGGTTGATACATAGGAACAGGCGCGGGGCCGATAGCAGGAGTAACAGCTGCTACTGGCTGATAACGTCGCCTTTGCTTTCCGAGAGAGATATTTCGAATATCTTGCTCTTTTTTCTCAGGGAGAGCACTACCATATTTTTTAGTACCGCTCGTCGATCCAGTGTATTTTACCAAACGTCCTTCTCGGACGGCTTCCCCAAGGCGTACACCCATGCCGACCATTTCGGTGAAATCACTGGGCGCACTGGCAACCATTCGGTCATAGTAAAATGAGCTTAAGGTCTTTAAGAAGATCTTTGTCATCTCTTTTTCCTCAAGAGGTGGAAAAATTTGAGCGGCAATTTCACGCCACCTTTGAGCATATTCCTTAAAAGTTTCCTTGTCCTTTTGCGACATCGATCTGAGTTGATCTCTGTCGGGTGCCATGTCCAAATTGTATTTGTATTATTGGACGAAGGCAGTACCAAGATCTCTGAATGTACTGATCGTAGTACGGTTTAAACCCATGTACCATTTGAGTGCGGCACCGGTTAAACTATCCTGGAAGTAGTGAATCAGCAGGTCCTGATTCTCCGTCTGGGCTGACATCCGCCGAGCGTACATCACCAGATGGCTTTGAGGGCAAGAGTTACCCTTGTATTTTTCAAAGTCGGGCACTTGGAACTTGTGCGGGACTTTCACATTTGGGACCAAGCAGAGGTCTGCGGCGTCCTTTCCAAATAGATCCTGACCGCGAATGGCTTGCAGCTCTTTCTGCATTTCGAAGAACTGCTCCTGGAATTCCTCCATTCTGTCGAACATAGTTTCCTTCTTACCAGAAGGTGTCTGTGGAATTTGTCCTTCCGGGACAGTGTGCACCACAGGGGGTGGTACCGTGACTACGGCAGTAAGTCTTGGCGCCTCCCGAAGTTTGTAACCTTCAGGAGTCTTCAGTATGCCCCTGGCATCTTCGGTTTCCCGAAGTTTGTAACCTTCAGGCCCAGCGGCTTCTGTTGCGATTCCCTGATCTTCAGTGATCGGCAGAACATATCCTTCCGGGATATAGTTAACAGGCATACCCCAAGGACGATCTTTCGGCATCTGATACCTAGGATTATACTTTTCTATGATGGGCGTTGAGGTGATCTCTGAGATCACAGTTCTTTGTAGCTGAGCTTCTGCCATGGCTTGCATGTCGTTACGAAGCTTTCTCATATCCTCTCTCAGAGCGTCGATCTCTTCTTTCAACTCTCGGTTTTCTTCCTCAAGATCATCCATCTTTTTCTGACGATTGGCCCGAGTGTTATACGAATGAGATTGTTTGACTCTAGAATCGAGACACAAACGTGAGATTCGTAGGGAAGAAGAATACGCGATGTGAGAATGATGAATGCAATGGTTATATTAATTGTTTAATTAAAATAAACTTTGACAATTAGATTGCAAATATCAAACAGTGGGGAAACCCCTTTTTATTGAATTCCAAAGGATTACAGAAATGGAAATACAGTAGATTACAAAGTGCAGAAACAGAAACCTAAACTAATGGGTCCCGAGTCCCCTCTGAGGAGAAACCGGGTGCTGATTCTGGTATCTTCCTTTTCTTTGACCGGGGCGCTTGGGCCGTTGTCGGGTTGTCATTCCTTTGCCAAGTGAAAGGAGTGAGCAAATTCCTTTGGTCATCTTGATTCTCTACAGCATGCTGCTCCAAAATTTCAATCAGGGCATCTTTCTCTTTCAGTAATTGCTGTATTTGGATACACTCTACGTCGAGGGTGCGATACTTGTTCTTCCAAGATCTTCTTTCCTTTTGAACTTTGTTGAGAGTAACCTGGAGCCTTTCAGTTTCCGTCATGAAGTACATGATAATTTCCCTCGGCGGAAGAATTCCGTAACGAGGATAAGGCATCTTTAGCTTGAGAGCTCTGGTTTGTACCCAATGGAGATAAGGCTCCACCGAGACACAGTCCGGTTTTCCCAGAGACTCTCGTCCTTTCTTATGAACCTGTTTCCAAGCATGCACTATTTCCATCTTTAGTGCTCTGTCACTTTCTCCTTCTTTGAAGAAAAGACCTTCCAGATGAACACCTAGTGGGATGTGTCTCATCGGGTATCCAAATTGACGAAGAACAAATATCGGATGATAGTTGATTCCTCCTTTAGTTCCTATGAGGGGTACGCTGGGGAAGTTTCCACAACGGTCAATGATTCTGATTCCCTCATAAATCCTATTACACTAATCTATATTGGAATTGGTGAGAGACATGATCTTCTGCGACCAACGTAAGACACTCTTGCAATCCCAAAAAGCAGCAGACTTGGGCAAGTGAGAGATAAACCATTTGTAGAGCAAAGGTACACAGCATGTGATCTCCCCTCCGCTGTACAAATTTCCCAAGTGTACAGAATGGTACGCATTTGCGAGCAAAGTCGGCACAGGGTTTCCAATGAGAAAAACTTTAATAGCGTTGATATTGACGAAGGTATTGATGTTGGGAAACAAAAATAATCCGTAGGTGAGCAAGACAAAGATGCTTTCAAAAGCAGTCCCGTTCCCTATACTAGCGAAGTATAGAGCCTTTTTTGTCAAGAACTGGGCTGGCAAACCTTGGATGCCACCCTTAGTGGTCATGTGAGTCTTGACCTCAGACTCGTCCAAATGAATTGCTCTTGCAATAGTCTGATTCTTTGGAATTTCTTCCAGTCCAGAAAATGGAGCTCGATCAGTGATATGTAAATCAGTCAGATGAGAATACTCCTCCAGCGTTGGTGATAACTGGTAATCCGGGAATGTGAAACAATGATAAACCGGATCGTAGAACTGAATGAGCGCATCCATGATTCCCTTAATCACATGGACTCTTAACAGTGGTAGCAAACCACCGTGCTTGGCTCTGAAAGCCTCTGGGTTAACGATCATCCTCGCTAACTTTCTCAAATCCCCTAGTTTTGGAACCTTGAAGGTATACTGGTGAGTTCTCCTTCTACCGAAATCCATTAATGCAATCTTTTTCTCTGATATTTGCAATCACAGTCTTAGTTTAATTTGAAAAACAGAGAGACTAGAAGAGAAAATTTTTTTTGAATGTTTTAATGTTTTATTAAATGGATGCATGAATGCAGCACACAAAGACATAGAAAAAACATAGGGTCAGAGGGTCGTTGTCATGAAGTCAAAGCTCTACCCATCCCCAAAGGTTTATACTAGGGTGATTTTTGTACCTGTACTCATTATCATCAGCTCCTCCCAGGAAGGCAGACAACAAGAGGATCGCCAGCGAGTTGTGTGCAATCTTAGAGTAAGTGCCATTCACCGAGAATAGATCACCAGCCTCAAATGAGGGTAGTATCGCGTAATAACTATTTCCGATAGTTTCCGCACTACGAAAGAGGTTGGCTTTTCTTAAGTGTATACTCAATCTCACCACATGCGGCATCACACGCATTCCCAGTAGCAGAAAAATAAACACGTATAGCAATTAGGAAAATCAGTATATATATTTGTCCTAATCATCCTAGACTTACAAAGCTATGAATCTTAAGTTCCTGACAGAAATGGGTTCCCCGGCGGAAGCCCCAATCTGTGGTTCCCTGCCTAAGAGATGGACCAGCATAGGTCAATCTTTCTCTTCGGTAGAGTTCCCATTTTCCGTAGAAAACGGGGATGATGCCCTAAAGCAGAAAAGGAGACTCCCCAGCAGAGTCTCCATTTGTGTAAATTTTCACACAAGAGAAGTAGAAAGAAAGGAACGGGCCCCACGGTGGGCGCCACTTTTCTGTAGCGAGCGATTTTGGACGCGGTTCTTAAGCGTTGGTCGCTCTCTGCGGTTTGAGCTTTAAACTACAGGTCGATTCATTTTTTATCCTATTGTGAGCTGAATAAGGAAGGGAAATAGATGTCTCCAATTAACCCTACTTGCATACTGAGTTTAAACAGTGGTCTGTTAGGTTACGGATGCTATCAATGTGGGGGGGCTTTTGTACTGGTTATTCGTATCTCGCCAATACAGGTTTCTTTCTTTCTAGGACTTTCTATCGGGGAACAAGGATTAGGATGTTAGGACTGGTGCTTTTGAATTACTGCTTTTGATTGACGAAGATATGGGATTTGGGTTTTTTGTTGATTGCGCTCGCTAAGATCTTTTCTTTTGATCTTATGCCTACGTATTCCCATTTACCGAAACAGGGAAATCAGAGCTTTCGTAGTTCCTCCTATTCTATGGGAGGAAATTGGTTTTTGGTGTCTTGTTCAAAGCCCAAGACGTGAAGCGAAAGGTGATTTGTATCTTGTTCAAAGCCCAAGATGTGAAGCTAAAAAGTCTATTTGTGTCTTGTTCAAAGCCCAAGACGTGAAGCTGAAGGATCTCGACTTTAGAGAGAATTTGTCATCTCTAAAAAAGGGGAGAAGGAGAATTACTTTAACTGGGATACGCGGATCCGAGCAATGCCATAATTTCCGAAGAAAGGGTTTTAACCTGAAGGAGAAGACTTTAACTCAGTGTAGAGCAATGCCATCTTTCCTTAGGAATTTCTCATGCTAAAAGAGGGACAGTGGCATGGATATAGATGATCCAGAGGCTTGCCGCTTACAGCGATTAGATGAAAGGAAAGGAGTTGTTGATGTTTGTGTACTGCGAACGAGGCACAACTTTGATGCTAAAAGGTCGATTGGATCAACCAGTGGTTTTCTTATACAAAGCCTAAGAGGAGGCTAATTTCCGCTAGGAAAATCATTATACAAAGCCTAAGAGGAGGCTATTTTGTGTCTCGTACAAAGCCCGAGAGAGAGGCTAAAAGTTTTTGACCCAGTGGGGCATATCGTTATACAAAGCTTAAGAGGAGGCTAGCAAAGAGTAGACTCAGTTGGAGAATCTTTTATACTCAGTAATAGAGTGTTTTTGTATCTCGTACAAAGCCCGAGAGAGAGGTGAAAAGGTTATTTTGACTCCACTGGGGAGAATTTTGGTATCTCGTACGAAGCCCGAGATGGAGGCAATTGTAACTGTTTCAGTTGAGTGACAGATCCAATATACTGATTTAAGAGAGAAAATCAGTTCTTATATGAGTAACACTGTACACAAGGATTTAATTTGAGGATCAGGGATATTTCCTTCTCTTTGAGGAAAAGGGAAATCCAAAGGGTATCGAGACTATCCGAGTCTGCGGGTTTCCTTCCTATTTAACGAAGGGTGCTTGAGAATGTCTTTGAGACTCAAGGAAGTTAGACTGTCCGTGTCTAGAGTTTTATCTTTTGTACTATGCTTCGAGAAACAGTAGTAGACTCTATGAAAGGACTGTTCTATGAGGATGACTAGGTTCTATTCCTATACCTCTAGGAGGTCGTCCGGACAATTTGTACGAAGCCCAAGAGGAGGCTGGAAACTTTTAAGAAGCCGACGGGTCCTTGTACGAAGCCCTAGAGGAGGCTATCATTCCCGAAGGAAGAGATCATTATACGAAGCCTAAGAGGAGGCTGTGAATACTTCTAAGAAGCCGTAGGGTCCTTGAATAATGCCCAAGAGGAGGCCGATGCTTTTAAGAAGCCCGTGGGTCTATCATCTCCTTTCCATTAGGAGAGATAACTCTTTTAAAGATAAAAACCACTGGTAAACGTGCGAGGTTTACTATCCAGCGATTTTTAACTTTTAAAGAGGGTTCCTTAGTTAAGGTCCAAGATTATGACTGTAGTGGGTACCCAAACCCCGAGACATTCAAGGCAAGCTATCCACAAGGAATAGATCAAGTCAGGAAAGTTCGAGAATTGGGAAGAAACTCAAAGATGCCATTCACGGAGAATACATTCATCTTGGGGAGTAGAGCTTCTTGACGATTCCTAAGGAGGACAGCCGAAGAGAAGACTGTATCTGGTGCTCCTATTGGGGATCTAGGCATCTATTTCTATGAATAAATGAAACGGCGTCACCTAGTTCTAGACGTAGTTGCCAGGGAAACTCGAAATATCTATACTATTATTACACAGTAGATATGAGTTTATGAAAGGAGACTTACAGTCAGCAGCCCCACAATACAGTTTATAATATGAAAGGAGTAAATGAAAACGGGTAAACACTTACTCGGTTGTAGAGCTTCCATGCTGTTTGGTTAGTTGTTCAACAAAGAAAGATTAAAAACAACAATATATTCAAAATCAAAGGAGAAAGTGCTTTGAAAAAGAAAGATCTGGGGCTTACAGCTCAAGGAGAGGCCCAGGGTTTTATCAGTGAGCGCACTGTTTGAATTTGTACAGAGGGACTTATACAAGTGACTGGGGCCCAAAATGGTTTTCTGTACAAAGGGATGGGTCTTACACTCTCTCAAGAGGCCCAAAAAGGTTTAAAGAAAAGAGAAATGGGTCTTACTACTCGAGGGTAGGCCCAGATGGTTTTTATTTTTAAACGGGCGACGATCGCGCCGTTTACTTGTACAGAGGGACTTATACAATGAGTGAGGCCCAAAAAGTTTCTGTACAAGGGGGGATGGGTCTTACACTCTCTCAAGAGGCCCAAAGAGTTTTGAGATGAATAAATGGGTCTTACTACTCGAGGGTAGGCCCGGATGATTTTTGAAAAGGCGACGATCGCGCCGTTTGTTTTTTGACGGTATCGGGACTTATACAATAAGTGAGGCCCAAAGATGATTTGGTCAAAAAAAGGATTGGGTCTTACACTCTAATAGAGGCCCAAAGTGTTTTGAAAATGATTTATGAGGGTTGAATTAATCCAAAACCCTAATTTGTTTTCAAAAATGTATTTAATTGAATAAAAATTCAATTAAAATGATCAAAAATTGTTTAACACATGGAAAACAAATTGTGATCTTGGATTAATGCTTCAAAAATTAAGTATTGACCTACAAAATAATTAGAAAGAATTAAAAGTTGCAAAATCAATGTAGAAAAAATATTTAAAATGTAAAAAACAATCAAAATATTAATTCTTTGCAAAAATATCAATTATATGGAATAAATAATATTTTTGGGATTTTTTGAAAAAATAAAATATTTTAACATTTTTGTGAATTATTAAAAAAAGAATCAACTCAAAATCATTAAAACTCAGAGAGAAATTAATTTTTGAATCAATTAAACAAAATCACAAAATTCAAATATTCAAATATATGAAAATGGCGCCAAGAACAACAAGCAAGAACACGCGCGTTTTCTGGGTTTGGCTGATTTGCATTTTCTATCCAATCTCACTGAATACTTGATTATAACATGCAATCTACATATCATTATGCTCGCCTCAACCTCACGATCATGTCTATGTACTTTAATTTCATTTAAATTAAACATACAACAAGAAATCACGAAGAGACCTCAAGAACCCTAATTTCTGCATGAAGGCTAGGATTTTTGATACACGATTCAAACAATGCAATTAATTGAGGGAAAACATTCCATGCATGATTATGAGCATATGGCCAAATTATTGTGCGAGGAAATATGCATAGATTGAGAGATGACCAAGTATGTGCTTACCTTCAAGTCGTGACAGCAAGAGCAGGTGTGATTTTGAGTTGGAGGTGTTACAGACAAGTTGTGATGATCTGGACAGCTTCCCTACACCCTATGGAGTGTGTTTGAACACTTGGATTGAATTGAAATGGACTGGATCAGTTTATGGCATCTCAGCTGCAACTTCACTTCAAACTTGTGTGGATGGCAAGTGATTTCATGAATTTGATGTTTCAGAAGTTATGTGAGTGTTTGTTCAGCTCATATGTGATGTATGTGAGGTGTGTGAGTGATTGGTTTGTGCAGAATTGCTCTCAAACTCAAAACCCGATAGCTACCTTGCTAAGAAAGGCATTTTTGCCAAGAGAAAGAGATTTTGAGGAAAGCATCTGTTAGATGGCTTTGGTGTACTCAAACTGACCACAATTGAGCTCTATTTATAGTAGAGCAAGTTTGTTTTGCAAGGAATAGTGCATGGCAGCTGGTAAGTAGGTTTCCTCAATGTTGGCCAATGGGAATGAAAGTCTCCTCTAGCCATTGACTAGAGGTTAGGGCACAGAGCTTTGGTCCCCTTGGTCTTGGATAAGTCTTGACTGATTTCAGATGAGAATGGCTCAGTCCATGCCACCTTGATGGTTCCATTGAATGCCTCATTCCAAATTTCAAGTCTTGTCCCTATTTTGGCCATTCTAGGTTCAACATGCTATTCTTTGTTCCTTGGACCTTTGAGGCTTGGCTCAGTGATTGTCCCATTTGGATTCAAACCTCTGAGGTGTCCAAGTGGATTGGAGCAATTGAAATTGGCTGATTTTGGCAAATCGTGCCAAAATACAAATTCTGCCTTGCTTTGACAGATTTCAGCAAGGCAACTTGGCAATGTTGTATCTCATGATGTAGGTTGAATTTGGGAATGTTCTTGGCCATTTTGGAAAGCTCTTACATGATACAACAACTGTTTGAACAAGTTTGGTTTTGATCTCTTTTGATTCCAAGTGAAAAATCCCCCTACATTTGGCAAAAAGTGAAGGCAAATTCTGACTTAGTGAAAATTTCACTAAGTGTTGGAAAAAGTGACATTTTCACTTTTTAGCCACTTTGATCATTCCATAACTCAAAATCCTTAATGAATTGGAATGACTTGTAGTTGAAGTTTTTGTAGGTGATAATGAGGGCTACAAATCCATCTTTGGATGAGAAAAAATGGCCTTGTGGTTTAGGAGTTATGGTCCTCCAAAGTTGGTACCTTTGCCACTTTATTTTTAACTTAGAAAAATTTCTAAGTTTTATGGTTACCCCTTTTACAAGTTATCTCACTTTTCTTGATTTTTCTTGATGAATGATGATTCAAATCATACATTAACATCATTTTAGGGTTAAAAATCCATTTTGGTGAAAAATCTCAAAAAGTCAAAGTTGACTTTTGTGCACAGTTGACTTTTTATCAGATGAATTCCAAACTGTGCAATTCTTCAGGAAATCATGTCCTTGACCTAAATCAAACTTGATGGAAATGTTCCATGGGTGTCATAGGGTATATTCAATCATGTATTAGGGTTTGGGAGCATGTCTTGGTCAAAAGTCAAAGTTACAGTTGACTTTTCCCTTAAAACCCTAATTGTGGTGCAGATGAAAATGAGACTTGTTGCTCAAGCTTCTTGGATCAATCCATTGTTCCAAATGGATCAATATGGTATATTAGAGACCCTCAAATCATCTCTTGAGGTCTTGGCTCATGGTTTGTCTCAAAAGTCATCTTAGGGGTGAATTAGTTCAAGAAACCCTAATTCCTGATTTTTGATGAATGCATCCCTTGAGGCAAAATTGACTTGATGCATGGGTTCATGAGGTTCCATGAAGCATATTAGGTCATGTTTTGGATCATTGCCTTGTGCCCAGATGAAAATTTCCATCTGGAGGCCCTGGTCGACCAAAACCCTAATTTGGTGACACTGTCGATCTTGAGACTTGATCCACCTAGAAGGGAGCAGCCTTGTGCTTAATCCTTGAAGTGGGAGTTCTTTTTAATCCATTGTGGATGTTTGAGAGATTAGACAAGTTGAAGATCATGTCATTTCTTGATTGATCCTTTGTCTAAGCACTCAGAGAGGGCTTGAAACCCTAATTTTGATTGTATTGGATGCTCGCCCATCTTTGGGGAGACTGATGAAGCATGATGGTTCATCCATATTGTGATGATGATTTTCACAATGATGGGAAATCTAAGTGGTCAAAATTTGGGGTATTACACAAAGCCATCAAACAGATGCTTTCCTCAAAATCTCTTCTTTCACTCCAATTTTGCCTTCTAAGGCAAGTCACTATCGGGTTTTGAGTTTGAGAGCAATTCCAATCAAACCAATCACTCAAACACCTCACATACATCACATATGAGCTGATCAAACACTTAGATCACTTCTGAAACACCAATTTCACAAAATCACCAGCTGGTTGCTCAAATTTTCAACCAAGTTGCAGCTGAGGTACCACAAATTGATCCAACCAATTTCAATCAAGTCCAACCATTCAAACACACTCCATAGGGTGTAGGGAAGCTGTTCAGATCATCACCACTCATCTGTAACACCTCCAAATCAAAAATCACATTGCACTTGCTGTCACGGCTTAGAGGTAAGCATATACTTGGTCATCTCTCAATCTATGCATATTTCCTCGCACAATAATTTGGCCATATGTTCATAATCATGCATGGAATGTTTTCCCTCAATTAATTGCATTGTTTGAATCGTGTATAAAAAATCCTAGCCTTCATGCAGAAATTAGGGTTCTTGAGGATTTTTCATGATTTCTTGTTATATGTTTAATTTAAATGAAATTAAGTGTTATAGACATGATCGTGAGGTTGAGACGAGCATAATGATATGTGGATTACATGATATAATCAAGTATTCAGTGAGATTGAGGAGAAAATGCAAATCAGCCAAACCCAGAACATGTGCGTGTTCTTGGTGTGTTCTTGGCACCATTTTTGAATAATTCAAATATTTGAATTTTGTGATTTTATTTAATTGATTCAAAAATTAATTTCTCTCTGAGTTTTAATGATTTTGAGTTGATTCTTTTTTAAATAATTCACAAAAATGTTAAAATATTTTATTTTCCCAAAAAATCCCAAAAATTTTATTTATTTCATATAATTGATATTTTTGCAAAGAATTAATATTTTAATTGTTTTTGACATATTAAATATTTTTTCTACATTGATTTTGCAACTTTTAATGCTTTCTAATTATTTTGTAGGTCAATACTTAATTTTTGAAGCATTAATCCAAAATCATAAATTGTTTTTCACATGTTAAACAATTTTGATCATTTTAATTGAATTTTTATTCAATTAAATACATTTTTGAAAACAAATTAGGGTTTTTTGGATTAATTCAACCTTCATAAATCATTTTCAAAACTTTTTGGGCCTCTAATAGAGTGTAAGACCCAATCCCCTTTTAACCAAAACCATTTGGGCCTCACTTATTGTATAAGTCCCTCCGCGTTAAAAGAAAACCTCGGCGCGATCGCCATTTCAAACGGAAAAATCATCTGGGCCTACCCTCGTGTAGTAAGACCCACCCTTTTTTAAAAACTTTTTGGGCCTCTATTAGAGTGTAAGACCCAACCCCTTTTGTACAGAAGACCTTTTTTGGGCCTCAGTCACGTGTATAAGTCCCTCTATACGAATTCAAACAGGGCGCTCACTGATAAAACCCTGGGCCTCTCCTTGAGCTATAAGTCCCATATCTTTCTTTTTCAAAGCACTTTCTCCTTTGATTTTGAATATACTGTTGTTTTCAATCTGTCTTTGTTGAACAACTAACCAAACAGCATGGAAGCTCTACAACCGAGTAAGTGGTTATTGCTTTCGTTTACCGTTTTCATATACATATAACTGTATTGTGGGGCTGTTTCACTGTAAGTCTTCTTTCATAAGCTCATATCAACTGTGTAATAATAGTATAGATATTTAGAGTTTCCCCGGCAACTATGTCTAGAACTAGGTGACGCCGTTTCGTTTATTCGTAGAAATAGACAACTAGATCCCCAATAGGATCACCAGATACAGTATTCTCTTCGGCTGTCCTCATTAGGAATTGTAAAGAAACTCTACTCCCCAAGATGAATGTCTTCTCCGTGAATGGCATCTTTGAGTTTCTTCCAAATTCTCAAACTTTCCTGGCTTGATCTATTCCTTGTGAATAGCCTGTCTTGAATTTCTCGGGGTTTGGGGACCCACAGGCTTCTTAAAAGCATCGGCCTCCTCTTGGGCATCGTACAAGGACCCTCAGGCTTCCTAAAAGCAACCCCGCCTCCTCTTGGGCTTAGTACAAGGACCCTACGACTTCTTAGAAGTATTCATAGCCTCCTCTTAGGCTTCGTATAATGATCTCTTCCTCCGGGAATGATAGCCTCCTCTTGGGCTTAGTACAAGGACCACTCGGCTTCTTAAAAGATCCCAGCCTCCTCTTGGGCTTCGTACAAATTGTCCTGACGACCTCCTAGAGGTATAGGAACAGAACTTAGTCATCCTCATAGAACAGTCCTTTCATAGAGTCTACTACTGTTTCTCAAAGCATAGTACAAAAGATGAAACTCTAGACTTGGACAGTCTAATCTCCTTGTGTCTCAAAGACATTCTCAAGCACCCTTCAAAAAATAGGAAGGAAACCCATAGACTCGGACAGTCTCAATACCCTTCTGATTTCCGGCTTCCTTAAAGAACAGGAATAACCCGGATCCTGGAATCAAATACATGAGTACAGTGTTGCTCATATAAGAACTGATTTTCTCTTTCAAAATCAGTATATTGGACCTGTCACTCAACTGAAACAGTCATCTTAGCCTCCTCTTGGGCTTGGTACAATGATTCTCCCCAGCGGAGTCAAACAACGTTTAGCCTCTCTCTCGGGCTTTGTACGAGACACATAAGAAACTCCCTCGTTGAGTCAATCACCAAATAGCCTCCTTCTCGGGCTTCGTGCGAGATACAAAAGACTCTCTTGTTGAGTCAAATAGCCTTCATCTCGGGCTTTATACGAGATACCAAAAGACTTCATCGTTAAGTCAAAACCTTTTCGCCTCTCTCTCGGGCTTTGTACGAGACACATATTAGCCTCCTCTTAGGCTTTGTATAAGAAAACCACTAGTTGATCCAATCGACCTTTTAGCATCAAAACTGTGCCTCGTTCACAGTAAACAAACATCAAACAACTCCCTTCATCTAATCGCTGTAAGCGGCAAGCCTCTGGATCATCTACATCCATGCCACTGTCCCTCTTTTAGCATGAGAAATTCCTAAGGAAAGATAGCATTGCTCTACACTGAGTTAAAGTCTTCTCCTTCAAGTTGGAAATCCCCTATAAAGGAAATTATGGCATTGCCGGATTCACACATCCCGGTTAAAGTAATTCTCCTTTATAAAACAGTTGTGACATACAACCCCCTCTTTAGAGATGACAAATTCTCTCTAAAGTCAACACCTTTTTAGCTTCATATCTTGGGCTTTGAACAAGATACAAATAGACTTTTTAGCTTCACATCTTGGGATTTGAACAAGATACCAATCACCTTTCGCTTCACGTCTTGGGCTTTGAACAAGACACCAAAAACAACCATTTCCTCCCATAGAATAGGAGGAACTACGAACGCTCTGATTTCCCTGTTTCGATAAACGGGAATACGTAGGCATAAGATCGAAAGAAAAGATCTTAGCGAGCACAATCAACAAAAAACCTAAATCCCATATCTCCATCAATCAAAAGCAGTAATAACATTAGTCCTAACATCCTAATCCTTGTTCCCCGCCAGAATAAAACCTGTATTGGCGAAAATACAAATAACCAGTACAAAGGCCCCCCCCACATTGATAGCATTTGTAACCTAACAGACTGCTGTTTAAACTCAGTATGCAAGCAGGGTTAATTGGAGACATCTATTTCCCTTCCTTCATCAGCTTTAATAGGATAAAAAATGAATCGACCTGTAGTTTTAAGCTCAACCGCAGAGAGCGACCAGCGCTTAAGAACCGCGTCCAAAATCGCTCGCTACAGAAAAATGGCGCCCACCGTAGGGCTTATCAAAGTTAGATCTATACACGGTCTTCTTTTCACCTCTTGTGTATACTACAGAGTGGTAACTCAGCCGGGGAACCATTTTCTGTCAGGAACTTAGGATTCTTAGCTTCATAGGTCTAGGATGATTAGGACAAATATATATACTGCTTTTCCTAATTGCTATACGTGTTTATTTTTCTGCTAATGGGAATGCGGGTGATGCCGTATGTGGAAAGATTGAGTATACACCTAAGATAAGTGATGGCGACGGGGTCGACCATCAACCTCAGTGGAGGCTGACCAACGCAACCCATTCACTCTTCTAGTCAATGGGCCAGTTGTTAAGTCTGAGAAGCTGAGGAGCCAAACCCTTTCGTAGTGCGGAGACTATCGAAAATAGTTGTTACGCGATACTACCCTCATTTGAGGCTGGTGATCTATTCTCGGTGAATGGCACTTACTCTAAGATTGCTCTACAACTCGCTGGCGATCCGCTTGTTGTTTTGCTTTCCTGGGAGGAGCTGATGATAATGAGTACAGGTACAAAAATCACCCTAGTATAAACCTTTGGGGATGGGTAGAGCCTTGACTTCATGACAACGACCCTTTGACCCCATGTTTTTTCTATGTTTTTGTGTGCTGCATTCATGCATTCATCTAAAAAACATTAAAACATTCAAAAAAATCTCCTCTTCTAGTCTCTCTGTTCTTTCAAATTAAACTAAGACTGTGATTGCAAATATCAGAGAAAAAGATTGCACTAATGGATTTCGGTAGAAGGAGAACTCACCAGTATACCTTCAAGGTTCCAAAACTAGAGGATTTGAGAAGGTTAGCGAGGATGATCACTAACCCAGAGGCTTTCAGAGCCAAGCACGGAGGTTTGCTACCACTATTAAGAGTCCATGTGATTGAGGGAATCATGGATGCACTCATTCAGTTTTATGATCCGGTATATCACTGTTTCACATTCCCGGATTACCAGCTTGCACCAACGCTGGAGGAATATTCTCATCTGATTGATCTACACATTACGGATCGAGCTCCATTTTCTGGACTGGAAGAAATTCCAAAGAATCAGACCATTGCAAGAGCAATTCATTTGGACGAGTCTGAGGTCAGGACTCACCTAACCGCCAAGGGTGGCATCCAAGGTTTTCCAGCCCAGTTCTTGACGAAGAAGGCCCTATATTTTGCCAGTATAGGAAATGTAACTGCTTTTGAAAGCATCTTTGTCTTGCTCACCTACGGGTTATTTTTGTTTCCTAACATCAATAACTTCGTCGATATTAACTCCATTAAGGTTTTTCTCATTGGAAACCCTGTGCCGACTTTGCTCGCAGATGCGTATCATTCTGTACACTTAGGAAATTTGTACAGTGGAGGGGAGATCACATGCTGTGTACCTTTGCTTTGCAAATGGTTCATCTCTCACTTGCCCAAGTCTACTGCTTTTTGGGATTGTAAGAGTGCCTTACGTTGGTCGCAGAAGATCATGTCTCTTACCAACTCTGATATAGATTGGTGTAATAGGATTTATGAGGGAATCAGAATCATTGACTGTTGTGGAAACTTCCCCAATGTACCCCTCATAGGAACTAAAGGAGGAATCAACTATCACCCGGTATTGGTTCGTCGTCAATTTGGATACCCGATGAGGCTTGTTCCGCGCAACGCTCATCTGGAAGGTCTTTTCTTCAAGGAAGGAGAAAACGACAGAGCACTAAAGATGGAAATAGTGCATGCTTGGAAACATGTTCATAAGAAAGGACGAGAGTCTCTAGGAAAACCGGATTGTGTCTCGGTGGAGCCTTATCTCCACTGGGTACAAACTAGAGCTCTCAAGCTAAAGATGCCTTATCCTCGTTACGGAATTCTTCCGCCGAGGGAATCTGTCATATACTTCATGACGGAAACTGAAAAGCTTCAGGTTACTCTCAATAAAGTTCAGAAGGAGAGAAGGTCTTGGAAGAACAAGTACCGCACCCTCGATGTAGAGTGCATCAAAATACAACAATTACTGAAGAAAAAAGACGCTCTGATTGAAATTTTGGAGCAGCAAGCTGTAGAGAATCAAGATGACCAAAGGAATTTGCTTACTCCTTTCACCTGGCAAAGGAATGACAACCCGACAACGGCCCAAGAGCCCCGGTCAAAGAAAAGGAAAGTCCCAGAATCAGCACCCGATTTCTCTTCAGAGAGGACTCAGGACCCATCAGCTTAGGTTTCTGTTTCTGCACTTTGTAATCTACTGTATTTCCATTTCTGTAATCCTTTGAATTTCAATTAAAAAGGGGTTTCCCCACCGTTTGATATTTGCAATCTAATTGTCGAAGTTTATTTTGATTAAACCAAAAAAAAAATTAATATAATCATTGCAATCATCATTCTCACATCGCGTATTCTTCTTCCTTACGAATCTCACGTTTGTGTCTCGATTCTAGAGTCAAACTGTCTCATTCGTATAATACTCAGGCCAATCCTCAGAAAAAGATGGATGATCTTGAGGAAGAGAACAGAGAGTTGAAAGAAGAGATCGACGCTCTGAGGGAGGATATGAGAAAGCTTCGTAACGACATGCAAGCCATGGCAGAAGCTCAGCTACAAAGAACTGTGATCTCCGAGATCACCTCAACGCCCATCATAGAGAAGTATGATCCTAGGTATCAAATACCGAAAGATAGTCCTTGGGGCATGCCTGTTAACTATATCCCGGAAGGATATGTTCCGCCGATCACTGAAGATCAGGGAATCACAACAGAAGCCGCTGGGCCTGAAGGTTACAAACTTTGGGAAAGCGAAGATGCCAGGGGCATACTGAAGACTCCTGAAGGTTACAAACTTCGGGAAACGCCAAGACTCACTGTCGTAGTCACGGTCCCACCCCCTGTGGTGCACACTGTCCCGGAAGGACAGATTCCACAGACACCTTCTGGTAAGAAGGAAACTATGTTTGACAGAATGGAGGAATTCCAGGAACAGTTCTTGGAAATGCAGAAGGAACTGCAAGCCATTCGCGGTCAAGATCTATTTGGAAAGGACGCCGCAGATCTCTGCTTAGTCCCCAATGTGAAAGTCCCGCACAAGTTCCAAGTGCCCGACTTTGAAAAATACAAGGGTAACTCTTGCCCTCAAAGCCATCTGGTGATGTACGCTCGGCGGATGTCAGCCCAGACGGAGAATCAGGACCTGCTGATTCACTACTTCCAGGATAGTTTAACCGGTGCCGTACTCAAATGGTACATGGGTTTAAACTGTACTACGATCAGTACATTCAGAGATCTTGGTACTGCCTTCGTCCAACAATACAAGTACAATTTGGACTTGGCACCCGACAGAGATAAACTCAGATCAATGTCGCAAAAGGAAAAGGAAACCTTTAAGGAGTATGCTCAAAGGTGGCGTGAAATTGCCGCTCAAATTTGTCCACCTCTTGAGGAAAAAGAGATGACAAAAATCTTCTTAAAGACCTTAAGCTCATTTTAACTTGTAAAAGTGGCAAAGGTACCAACTTTGGAGGACCATAACTCCTAAACCACAAGGCCATTTTTTCTCATCCAAATAGGGATTTGTAGCCCTCATTATCACCTACAAAAAATTCAACTACAAGTCATTCCAATTCATTAAGGATTTTGAGTTATGGAGTGATCAAAGTGGCTGAAAAGTGAAAATGTCACTTTTTTCCAACACTTAGTGAAATTTTCACTAAGTCAGATTTTACCTCACTTTTTGCCAAATGTAGGGGGATTTTTCACTTGGAATCAAAAGAGATCAAAACCAAACTTGTTCAAACAGTTGTTGTATCATGTAAGAGCTTTCCAAAATGGCCAAGAACATTGCCAAATTCAACCTACATCATGAGATACAACATTGGCAAGTTGCCTTGCTGAAATCTGTCAAAGCAAGGCAGAAATTGCACTTTGGCTCGATTTGCCAAAATCAGCCAATTTCAATTGCTCCAATCCACTTGGACACCTCAGAGGATTGAATCCAAAGGGGACAATCACTGAGCCAAGCCTCCAAGGTCCAAGGAACAAAGAATAGCATGTTGAACCTAGAATGGCCAAAATAGGGACAAGACTTCAAATTTGGAATGAGGCATTCAATGGAACCATCAAGGTGGCATGGACTGAGCCATTCTCATCTGAAATCAGTCAAGACTTATCCAAGACCAAGGGGACCAAAGCTCTGTGCCCTAACCTCTAGTCAATGGCTAGAGGAGACTTTCATTTCCATTGGCCAACATTGAGGAAACCTACTTACCAGCTGCCATGCACTATTCCTTGCAAAACAAACTTGCTCTACTATAAATAGAGCTCAATTGTGGTGAGTTTAAGTACACCAAAGCCATCTAACAGATGCTTTCCTCAAAATCTCTTTCTCTTGGCAAAAATGCCTTTCTTAGCAAGGTAGCTATCGGGTTTTGAGTTTGAGAGCAATTCTACACAAACCAATCACTCACACACCTCACATACATCACATATGAGCTGATCAAACACTCACATAACATCTGGAACATCAAAATCTCAAAATCACTTGCCATCCACACAAGTTTGAAGTGAAGTTGCAGCTGAGGTGCCATAAACTGATCCAGTCCATTTCAATTCAATCCAAGTGTTCAAACACACTCCATATGGTGTAGGGAAGCTGTCCAGATCATCACAACTTGCCTGTAACACCCCTAACTCAAAATCACATCTGCTCTTGCTGTCACGACTTGGAGGTAAGCACATACTTGGTCATCTCTCAATCTATGCATATTTCCTCGCACAATAATTTGGCCATATGTTCATAATCATGCATGGAATGTTTTCCCTCAATTAATTGCATTGTTTGAATCGTGTATCAAAAATCCTAGCCTTCATGCAGAAATTAGGATTCTTGAGGTTTCTTCGTGATTTCTTGTTGTATGTTTAATTTAAATGAAATTAAAGTACATAGACATGATCGTGAGGTTGAGACGAGCATAATGATATGTGGATTGCATGATATGATTACGTATTCATGTAGATTGGATAGAAAACGCAAATCTGAGAAACCAAGAACACGCGCGTGTTCTTCAGCTGTTCTTGGCGCCATTTTTGAATAATTTGAATATTTGAATTTTGTGATTTTGTTTAATTGATTCAAAAATTAATTTCTCTCTGAGTTTTAATGATTTTGAGTTGATTCTTTTTTTAATAATTCACAAAAATGTTAAAATATTTTATTTTATCAAAAAATCCCAAAAATATTATTTATTTCATATAATTGATATTTTTGTAAAGAATTAATATTTTGATTGTTTTTGGCATTTTAAATATTTTTCTACATTGATTTTGCAACTTTTAATGCTTTCTAATTATTTTGTAGGTCAATACTTAATTTTTGAAGCATGAATCCAAGATCACAATTTGTTTTCCATGTGTTAAACAATTTTTGATCATTTTAATTGAATTTTTATTCAATTAAATACATTTTGAAAACAAATTAGGGTTTTGGATTAATTCAACCCTCAAAAATCATTTTCAAAACACTTTGGGCCTCTATTAGAGTGTAAGACCCAATCCTTTTTTTTGACCAAATCATTTTTGGGCCTCACTTATTGTATAAGTCCCGATACCGTCAAAAAACAAACGGCGTGATCGTCGCCTTTTCAAAACTCATCTGGGCCTCTCCTTGAGCTATAAGACCCGTTCAAAACACTTTGGGCCTCTATTAGAGTGTAAGACCCAATCCCCCTTTTAACCAAAACATTTTGGGCCTCACTTATTGTATAAGTCCCTCTGCGTTAAAAGAAAACCTCGGCGCGATCGCCATTTTTAAACGAAAAATCATTTGGGCCTACCCTCGTGTTATAAGCCCCTCTCTTTTCTTTAAACCTTTTTTGGGCCTCTTGAGAGAGTGTAAGACCCATCCCTTTGTACAGAAAACCTTTTTGGGCCCCAGTCACTTGTACAAGTCCCGCTGTACAAAGTCAAACAGTGTGCTCACTGATAAAACCCTGGGCCTCTCCTTGAGCTGTAAGCCCCAAATCTTTCTTTTTCAAAGCACTTTCTCCTTTGATTTTGAATATACTGTTGTTTTCAATCTTTCTTTGTTGAACAACTAACCAAACAACATGGAAGCACTACAACCGAGTAAGTGGTTATCGCTTTCATTTACTGCTTTCATATTATAAACTGTGTTGTGGGGCTGCTCACTGTAAGTCTCCTTTCATAAACTCATATCTACTGTGTAATAATAGTATAGATATTTCGAGTTTCCCTGGCAACTACGTCTAGAACTAGGTGACGCCGTTTCATTTATTCGTAGAAATAGACGCCTAGATCCCCAATAGGAGCACCAGATACAGTCTTCTCTTCGGCTGTCCTCCTTAGGAATCGTCAAGAAGCTCTACTCCCCAAGATGAATGTATTCTCCGTGAATGGCATCTTTGAGTTTCTTCCCAATTCTCGAACTTTCCTGACTTGATCTATTCCTTGTGGATAGCTTGCCTTGAATGTCTCGGGGTTTGGGTACCCACTACGGTCATAATCTTGGACCTTAACTAAGGAACCCTCTTTAAAAGCTAAAAGTTGCTGGATAGTAAACCTCGCACGTTTACCAGTGGTTTTCATCTTTAAAAGAGTTATCTCTCCAAATGGAAAGGAGATGATAGACCCAAGGGCTTCTTAAAAGCATCGGCCTCCTCTTGGGCATTATTCAAGGACCCTACGGCTTCTTAGAAGTATTCACAGCCTCCTCTTAGGCTTCGTATAATGATCTCTTCCTCCGGGAATGATAGCCTCCTCTTGGGCTTCGTACAAGGACCCGTCGGCTTCTTAAAAAGTTTCCAGCCTCCTCTTGGGCTTCGTACAAGTTGTCCCGACGACCTCCTAGAGGTATAGGAACAGAACCTAGTCATCCTCATAGAACAGTCCTTTCATAGAGTCTACTACTGTTTCTCGAAGCATAGTACAAAAGATAAAACTCTAGACACGGACAATCTAACTTCCTTGAGTCTCAAAGACATTCTCAAGTGACCCCTTCGTTAAATAGGAAGGAAACCCGCAGACTCAGATAGTCTCGATACCCTTTGGATTTCCCGTTTCCTCAAAGAGAAGGAAATATCCCTGATCCTCAAATTAAATCCCTGTGTACAGTGTTACTCATATAAGAACTGATTTTCTCTCTTAAATCAGTATATTGGATCTGTCACTCAACTGAAACAGTTACAATAGCCTCCATTTCGGGCTTCGTACGAGATACCAAAATTCTCCCTAGTGGAGTCAAAATAACCTTTTCGCCTCTCTCTCGGGCTTTGTACGAGATACAAAAACACTCTCTTACTGAGTATAAAAGATTCTCCAACTGAGTCAACTCTTTGCTAGCCTCCTCTTAGGCTTTGTATAACGATATGCCCCACTGGGTCAAAAACTTTTAGCCTCTCTCTCGGGCTTTGTACGAGACACAAAATAGCCTCCTCTTAGGCTTTGTATAATGATTTTCCTAGCGGATATTAGCCTCCTCTTAGGCTTTGTATAAGAAAACCACTGGTTGATCCAATCGACCTTTTAGCATCAAAGCTGTGCCTCGTTCGCAGTACACAAACATCAACAACTCCTTTCCTTTCATCTAATCGCTGTAAGCGGAAAGCCTCTGGATCATCTATATCCATGCCACTGTCCCTCTTTTAGCATGAGAAATTCCTAAGGAAAGATGGCATTGCTCTACACTGAGTTAAAGTCTTCTCCTTCAGGTTAAAACCCTTTCTTCGGAAATTATGGCATTGCTCGGATCCGCGTATCCCAGTTAAAGTAATTCTCCTTCTCCCCTCTTTAGAGATGACAAATTCTCTCTAAAGCCGAGGTCTTTCAGCTTCACGTCTTGGGCTTTGAACAAGACACAAATAGACCTTTCAGCTTCACATCTTGGGCTTTGAACAAGATATAAATCACCTTTCGCTTCATGTCTTGGGCTTTGAACAAGACACCAAAACACCATTTCCTCCCATAGAATGGGAGGAACTACGAACGCTCTGATTTCCCTGTTTCGGTAAACGGGAATACGTAGGCATAAGATCGAAAGAAAAGATCTTAGCGAGCGCAATCAACAAAAAAACCCAAATCCCATATCTCCATCAATCAAAAGCAGTATTTCAAAAGCATCAGTCCTAACATCCTAATCCTTGTTCCCCGCCAGAAACCTTCTGCCCAGGAAAAAAGAAATAAAACCGTATTGGCGAAAATACAAATAACCAGTACAAAAGCCCCCTATATTGATAGCATATGTAACCTAACAGACCGTTGTTCAAACTCAGTATGCAAGCAGGGTTAATTGGAGACATCTATTCCCCTTCCTTATTCAGCTCACAATAGGATAAAAAATGAATCGACCTGTAGTCAAAGCTCAAACCGCAAAGAGCGACCAGCGCTTAAGAACCGCGTCCAAAATCGCTCACTACAGAAAAGTGGCGCCCACCGTGGGGCCCGTTCCTTTCTTTCTACTTCTCTTGTGTGAAAAATTACACAAATGGCGACTCTGCTGGGGAGTCATCTTTTCTGCTTTAGGGCATCATTCCCGTTTTCTACGGAAAATGGGAACTCTACCGAAGAGAAAGATTGACCTATGCTGGTCCATCTCTTAGGCAGGGAACCACAGATTGGGGCTTCCGCCGGGGAACCCATTTCTGTCAGGAACTTAAGAATCGTAGCTTTATAAGTCTAGGATGATTAAGACAAATATATATACTGCTTTTCCTAAATGCTATACGTGTTTATTTTTCTGCTACTGGGAATGCGTGTGATACCACATGTGGTGAGATTGAGTATACACTTAAGAAAAGCCAACCTTTTTCGTAGTGCGGAAGCTATCGGAAATAGCTGTTACGCGATACTACCCTCATTTGAGGCTGGTGATCTATTCTCGGTGAATGGCACTTACTCTAAGATTGCACACAACTCGCTGGCGATCCGCTTGTTGTCTGCCTTCCTGGGAGGAGCTGATGATAATGAGTACAGGTACAAAAATCACCCTAGTATAAACCTTTGGGGATGGGTAGAGCCTTGACTTCATGACAACGACCCTCTGACCCCATGTTTTTTCTATGTTTTTGTGTGCTGCATTCATGCATTCATTTAATTAAACATTAAAACATTCAAAAAACTTTCTCTTCTAGTCTCTCTGTTTTTCAAATTAAACTAAGACTGTGATTGCAAATATCAGAGAAAAGGATTACGCTAATGGATTTCGGTAGAAGGAGAACTCACCAGTATACCTTCAAGGTTCCAAAACTAGGGGATTTGAGAAAGTTAGCGAGGATGATCGTTAACCTAGAGGCTTTCAGAGCCAAGCACGGTGGTCTTCTACCATTGTTAAGAGTCCATGTGATTAAGGGGATCATGGACGCGCTCATTCAGTTCTACGATCCGATTTATCACTGTTTCACATTCCCGGATTACCAGCTATCACCAACGCTGGAGGAGTATTCTCATCTGATTGATCTACACATTACAGATCGAGCTCCATTTTCTGGACTGGAAGAAATTCCAAAGAATCAGACTATTACAATAGCAATTCATTTAGACGAGTCTGATGTCAGGACTCACATGATTACTAAGGGTGGCATCCAAGGTTTGCCAGCCCAGTTCTTGACAAAAAAGGCTCTATACTTCGCTAGTATAGGGAACATGACTGCTTTTGAAAGCATCTTTGTCTTGCTCACCTACAGACATGACTGCTTACGTTGGTCGCAGAAGATCATGTCCCTCACCAACTCTGATATAGATTGGTGTAATAGGATTTATGAGGGAATCAGAATCATTGACCGTTGTGGAAACTTACCCGGCGTACCCCTCATAGGAACTAAAGGAGGAATCAACTATCATCCGATATTAGTTCTTCGTCAATTTGGATACCCGATGAGACACATCCCACTGGGTGTTCATCTGGAAGGTCTTTTCTTCAAGGAAGGAGAAAGTGATAGAGCACTAAAGATGGAAATAGTGCAAGCTTGGAAACATGTTCGTAAGAAAGGACGAGAGTCTCTGGGAAAACCGGACTGTGTCTCGGTGGAGCCTTATCTCCATTGGGTACAAACTAGAGCTCTCAAGCTAAAGATGCCTTATCCTCGTTACAAAATTCTTCCACCGAGGGAAATTGTCATGTACTTCATGACGGAAACCGAAAAGCTTCAGGTTACTCTCAACAAAGTTCAAAAGGAAAGAAGATCTTGGAAGAACAAGTACCGCACCCTCGACGTAGAGTGTATCCAAATACAGCAATTACTAAAAGAGAAAGATGCTCTAATTGAAATTTTGGAGCAGCATGCTGTAGAGAATCAAGATGACCAAAGGAATTTGCTCGCTCCTTTCACCTGGCAAAGGAATGACAACCCGACAACGGCCCAAGCGCCCCGGTCAAAGAAAAGGAAGATACCAGAATCAGCACCCGGTTTCTCCTCAGAGAGGACTCGGGACCCATTAGTTTAGGTTTCTGTTTCTGCACTTTGTAATCTACTGTATTTCCATTTCTGTAATCCTTTGGAATTTCAATAAAAAGGGGTTTTCCCACTGTTTGATATTTGCAATCTAATTGTCAAAGTTTATTTTAATTAAACCTAAAAACAATTAATATAATCATTGCATTCATCATTCTCACATCGCGTATTCTCCTTACCTACGAATCTCACTTTTGTGTCTCGATTCTAGAGTCAAACTGTCTCATTCGTATAATACTCGGTCAATCGTCAAAAAAAGATGGATGATCTTGAGGAAGAAAACAGAGAGTTGAAAGAAGAGATCGACGCTCTGAGAGAGGATATGAGAAAGCTTCGTAATGACATGCAAGCCATGGCAGAAGCTCAGCTACAAAGAACTGTGATCTCAGAGATCACCTCAACGCCCGTCATAGAAAAGTATGATCCTAGGTATCAGATGCCGAAAGATCGTCCTTGGGGCATGCCTGTTAACTATATCCCGGAAGGATATGTTCCGCCGATCACTGAAGACCAGGGAATCACAACAGAAGCCGCTGGGCCTGAAGGGTACAAACTTCGGGAAAGCGAAGATGCCAGGGGCATACTCAAGACTCCTGAAGGTTACAAACTTTGGGAGACGCCAAGACTTACTGCCGAAGTCACGGTACCACCCCCTGTGGTGCACACTGTCCCGGAAGGACAGATTCCACAGACGCCTTCTGGTAAGAAGGAAACTATGTTTGACAGAATGGATGAATTCCAGGAACAGTTCTTGGAAATGCAGAAAGAGCTGCAAGCCATTCGCGGTCAGGATCTATTTGGAAAGGACGCCGCAGACCTCTGCTTGGTCCCAAATGTGAAAGTCCCGCACAAGTTCCAAGTGCCCGACTTTGAAAAATACAAGGGTAACTCTTGCCCTCAAAGCCATCTGGTGATGTACGATCGGCGGATGTCATCCCAGACGGAGAATCAGGACCTGCTGATTCACTACTTCCAGGATAGTTTAACCGGTGCCGTACTCAAATGGTACATGGGTAGGGGTGGGAATAGGCCAGGCCAACTAACAGGGGCCTATGGCCTAGCCTACATAGGCCCAGGCCAGGCCAGGCTTTTTCTTAAATAGAAAAGGCCTAGGCTTTTTTAGAAGTCTATTTAGCTAAAGAGGCTATGCCGCAGGCTACAAGAAAAGCCTTTTAAGCCTATCAGGCCGGCCTAGTTAAAAAATTCAATAAATTTATTATTATTATATTGTATTTTGTAGTTTGATTTAAAATACGAAAATAAATCTTAGTTATCTTGAAGAACTTATGAAAATAAGTTTTAAAAATATTATAAACAATGTTATAAGTTATTGTCCTAAGTTTTTCTCATAAGTTCTCTCCAGCAAATAATATCACAAAACTTATGCTAATAGGTAAACTTGAATGAGATAATAAAAACAAATATTTAGTCTCATTGATCTTTTAATTTGTTAGTCTATTTAACATTAGTTGAATTTCTTTTTTACAAATGTTCAAATGAAGTAGGCTTTTAAATAGGCTAGTAGGCCAATCAGGCCTTCGAAAAGGCCAGGCTCAGGCCTAAAAATAAGCCTATCATAGGCTACAGGCTAGGCTTAGGCTTTGAATTTTTTAGTAGGCCAGGCTTAGGCTTGGTAAAGCCTAGCTCGGCCTAGCCTATTTCCACCCCTATACATGGGTTTAAACTGTACTACGATCAGTACATTCAGAGATCTTGGTACTGCCTTCGTCCAACAATACAAGTACAATTTGGACTTGGCACCCGACAGAGATAAACTCAGATCAATGTCGCAAAAGGAAAAGGAAACCTTTAAGGAGTATGCTCAAAGGTGGCGTGAAATTGCCGCTCAAATTTGTCCACCTCTTGAGGAAAAAGAGATGACAAAAATCTTCTTAAAGACCTTAAGCTCATTTTACTATGACCGAATGCTTGCCAGTGCGCCCAGTGATTTCACCGAAATGGTCGGCATGGGTGTACGTCTTGAGGAAGCCGTCCGAGAAGGACGTTTGGTAAAAGACAGTGGATCAACGAGCGGTACTAAAAAATACGGTAGTGCTCTCCCTAAGAAAAAAGATCAAGATATTGGGAATATCTCTCTCGGAAAGAAAAAGCGACGTTATCAGCCAGTAGCAGCTATTACTCCTGCTATCGGCCCCGCGCCTGTTCCTATGTATCAACCTCAGATTGCGCAGAGCCAACCTGACCAACAAAGGACACAACAACCTCTTCAGCAGGCTCGTCCTCCATATAACAACAACCGTATAACACGGCCACCAGGATTTGATCCTATACCCGTAACGTACGCAGAGCTGTTTCCGTTACTGCTGGCTAAGGGGCACATTCAGACTAAGTCTCCCCTTTTAGTTTCGGAAAATCTGCCTTTTTGGTTTAAAGCGGATCAAACATGCCCTTATCATCAAGGAGGTTCAGGGCATAACATTGAGACTTGTCTCAATTTCAAATCCGACGTGTAAAAGCTTGTTAGGAGCGGGCTCTTATCTTTCAAAGATACGAATCCTAATGTTCTTACGAACCCGCTGCCTCAACACGAGAAAGCTGCAGTCGATCTGATTGAGAAAGAGACTAAAAATGTCTATCAAATTCACGATGTACTCTTATTGGGGACCAATCAGGTCAAGATGCGTTGTAGACAGGGTGGATACGGCCATGTGCTACCTCATAATTATCACCAGTGTGATATCTGCTCTAAAGACAACCAGGGGTGTTCTGTAGTGCAAGCAGCTCTACAGGAACAAATGGATCTTGGATGGATCCAAGAGCACCGAGTTCGTGGAGTTAAGATGGTTTACACGAATTCCAACGTCATTCAAAACCACGACATCCGTGCGATGAATGTCAACTTGGTGGCGATGCACTCAAGGCAAAGCCAGTATCATAATCTGCCGCGGCACGATTACAGTTCCTGTCTGATTTGCTCGGTAAACAAACAGGGATGCTCTTTCATACAAGAGGCCCTCCAGCGTCAGATGGATCTTGGATGGATCCAAGACTACCATGATAGGAACTCCTATCAAATCAACATGGTTCAGATCTTTGACATTCGTGTGATGAATACCAACCTGGTAGAGTTACATGCTGAGCAGGTCCGACTCGGATTCTTAATATCACACGATTATCAAAACTGTAAAGCAGGTTGTTAAAACGATCGAGGTTGTACCCTTGTCCAGGAGGCACTTCAGCACTTGTTAAATCACTGGTGGATGCCAATCTATATGGACGAAGATACCGAGCAGATTAGTATCAATCACAGGAATCCTACTCGTCGTCAAAGTCAGGATGTCTGATCAATGGAAGATAACCTAGTGAGGTTACATTGCATTCAAAGTGGGCGTGGCCAGGTGCCACCACACAACTATGACAGTTGTAGCGTCTGTTCGGAAAGTAACCAAGGGTGTTACCTTGTGAGAGCAGCTCTTCAGGGTCAGATCGATCATGGAGAAATTCGTCCATATCCAGGTTCAGGACCCATCATTTGGTCGCCGAACTACCTTGCCAATCAAGTTGAGGATGTTGTCACGATCTCTGGTCATCACCAGACCAGGGATGTTTTTGCCATGATCCCTCTACTTGACGAATCTAAAATTCCCAACCAGGAACGGATCGAGGTTACTTATGACGGTCAGAAAAATCAGAAGGTTCCCATAGTCATCTATCTACCGGGGCCACTACCGTATGAATCAGCTAAGGCAATCCCTTATAAATACGGTGCAACAATAATCGAGAATGGAAAGCAAATTCCATTACCCTCCGTCGTGAATATTGCAGACATCAGTCGTGTAACACGGAGCGGTCGAATCTTCAACCGAGGGGTTGGAGAATCCAACAAAGAAAAGGAACTTCAGGCAGAAATTCCTGATCCGCCAGTCGGTCAATCTAGTAATCCCGACTTTTCAAAAGACAAAGATGAGATGCTAAAGCTCATCCAAAGGAGTGAATATAACATTGTTGATCAACTGTTACATATTCCTTCAAAGATCTCAGTATTATCACTGTTACTCAGTTCAGAAGCACACAGGGAGGCTCTACAGAAAGTCTTGGAGCAAGCCTTTGTGGAACAGGATGTAACAATCAGACAGTTCGATAGTATTGTCTCTAACATCACTTCCTGCAACAATTTGGGATTTAGTGATGAGGAATTACCTGAAGAGGGTCGCCGTCATAACATGGCGTTTAACATTACAGTCAACTGCCAGGACGATGCTTTAGCCAACGTACTGGTAGACACAGGGTCAGCCCTGAATGTTATGTCGAAGTCCACCTTGATGCAATTATCATTCAAGGGCCCTCCGATGAGAGTCAGCGAGGTCGTCGTCAAAGCATTCGACGGATCCAGAAAAACAGTTATCGGCGAAGTTGATCTTCCCATAACTATTGGTCCTCACACTTTCCAAATCACTTTCCAGGTCATGGACATCCGGGCAACATACAGTTGTTTATTAGGAAGACCTTGGATACATCAGGCTGGAGCGGTTACTTCAACCCTCCACCAAAAGCTAAAGTTCTACAAGAACGATCAACTTGTCACGGTTTGTGGGGAACAAGCCTTGCTTGTGAGTAACATATCATCATCTACTTGTGTGGAACCCGATGAGGTTATTGGAACTCAGTTCCAAGCACTATCGGTGAGCAAGAACGATCAATTCAAAGAAGGAACTTCAATTTCTTCATACAAAGATGCTATCAAAGCGGTCGAGAGTACCGATACAACAGGATGGGGACAACTTGTCATTCCTATTGACAATAAAACAAAGAAGGGTCTTGGTTTTTCTGCAACCTGTACCCAGACAGCCGCCAACGATGAAAGTCTTCATCCCCTTCAAAATTTCTTCCACAGTGGAGGTTTTCTCCACCCAGTGTCTCAGATAGTTCATGCTATCAATGAGGAAGATCCCTCTGACACAGATGAAGAATGGAAGTTCTACCTTAACAAGGACGGCTATATGTCTCAGGAAGAGGTGCCTATGCCTTTTTGCTTTCCTACAGAAAGTTCGAGATTTATACCAAGATCAGATGTCGAAATGATCTATGGAGATTGTGATCCAGAAGGATGCCATGCTCCGCCAAATTCATTAGAGGAAGACACTCTGATGAAAGACAACTTTGACCGCAATTACTATGGCCCGATGGATGGTCTGCCAATGTGGCAGCCTTACCCAGGAAACTTGGGGCAAGAAAGTCAGCCGAGTAATGAAACTCAGCAGAGCGTCATTGAACAGAATACCTGTGTCCCCGCCATGTCATGGGATCAACACTCAGGTCATTCAGAAACTACTCAACATGAAGATGAATTCGCAACGTTTGCAGGACTAGAATTCATCAACTATGCTTTTCCCGAGGTCAACGTCATCGAGAGGGATGACTCCTCCAGTTCCACAGAAGTGTGGGACACCCTGGGACAACCAAGTGGAAAATACGACTTTATGGTCAAGTACACCGCTCCCGAAAGCTCTCGTATCAGGCTCGAAGATATCCAGTCAACTGGATGGGGAGATACAGTTGAGAGCACGAATGCTATGCAAAATGCAACAGGGGAATCCTCCTACGACAATTCTGCTTGGGAGACAGATCCCAATGATCCTACTCCACCAGAAATCAGCGTCATTTCTGAAGACAAATCAAGGAAGGTGCCAGACTTTGTGATTCACCGAGGAGTTCGCCGCCAATGGGTTGCTGTCGAGGTTCCGAAGGTCGTTCATCAGTCAAAGTAATTGCCATCTTTTAACCTTTCACCCTGCCCAGGTGAAACAGATGTTTTGATAGGGCTCGCTTTCTGTAAATTTCCCTCTTCGCTTTGCCCAAAGCGACAGTGTTTTGTTTTATAGGGCTGTAGTTTCAAGATTCGACTTGTTCATTAATAAAATAACGTCGTTCTGTAATTTCCGCATTAATTGTTGTTTTCTCTTTTTACTTTTTCAGAAAATGGTAATCCTAAAAAAAAAATATTCAATAATAAAAACAAGCAGTAAAATCAAAACACTACACACACTTGCATTTTCTCTATCTTTTCTAAACACGAATCATCACGTCATGCAGATTGCTTGTTTTATACCCCGTTGAAACATACGATCCAATGCCTTCTTCCAACCTTGAGTTCCCGGTATTCGAGGCTAAAGAAGAAAATGACAACGAAATTCCAGAAGAGATCTCCCGACTACTTAGACAAGAGGAAAGGTCCATTGAACCTCACAAAGAACCGTTGGAAACGGTAAACTTGGGTTCAGAAAAAGAGAAAAAAGAAATCAGGATCGGAGCATTGCTCAGTCCAACTGTCAAAGAAAGTTTGATAAAGCTTCTCAAAGAATTCCCCGATGTGTTCGCTTGGTCCTATCAGGATATGCCAGGGTTGGATACCAGCATCGTGGAACATCACTTACCGTTGAGATCGGAATGTCCGCCAGTAAAGCAAAGGTTGAGACGCACTCACCCGGACATGGCCATCAAAATCAAGGAGGAGGTACAGAAACATATCGACGCGGGTTTCCTCGCTACATCTGAATATCCTCAATGGCTAGCCAACATCGTACCCGTTCCCAAAAAGGATGGAAAGGTCAGAATGTGTGTCGATTACAGAGATTTGAACAAGGCAAGTCCAAAGGACGACTTTCCTTTACCACACATTGACATGCTGGTAGACAGTACAGTAAAGTTCAATGTTTTCTCCTTCATGGATGGATTCTCGGGCTATAACCAGATCAAAATGGCGCTGAAAGACATGGAGAAAACTTCGTTCATTACCCCATGGGGTACCTTTTGTTACAAGGTAATGTCGTTCGGTTTGAAGAATGCCGGGGCAACCTATCAAAGGGCCATGACTACTCTGTTTCATGACATGATACACAAAGAAATCGAGGTATATGTCGATGATTTGATTGCAAAAACATGAACAGAGGATGAGCACGTTGAACATCTGTCAAAATTGTTCGAACGTCTAAGAAAATTCAAGCTCCGCTTGAATCCTAACAAGTGCACCTTCGGTGTCCGTTCGGGGAAATTACTAGGGTTCATCGTCAGCCAGAAAGGAATTGAAGTTGATCCTGACAAGGTCAAGGCCATTCAAGAAATGCCTTCTCCAAAAACAGAAAAACAAGTCAGAGGATTCTTGGGACGTTTGAACTACATCTCCAGATTCATATTCCTTATGACCGCCACTTGTGCGCCGATTTTCAAATTACTCAAAAAGAACCAGGATTGCGTTTGGTCAGAAGATTGCCAAACCGCCTTCGACAGTATCAAGGAATATCTGTTGAATCCTCCGATTCTATCACCTCCAGTGGAAGGAAGACCACTAATCATTTACCTCACAGTCCTAGAGGACTCAATGGGATGTGTACTTGGCCAACAAGACGAAACTAAAAGGAAAGAGTCTGCCATTTACTATCTGAGCAAGAAATTCACCGACTGTGAAACTCGGTACACGGTGCTTGAGAAAACTTGTTGCGCTTTGGCTTGGGCAGCCAAACGTCTTCGCCAGTACATGATTCGTCATACTACTTGGTTGGTCTCCGAAATGGATCCAATCAAGTACGTTTTCGAAAAACCTGCTCTCACGGGAAGGATTGCCCGTTGGCAGATGTTACTATCAGAATATGACATAGAGTACCATGCTCAGAAAGCCGTTAAAAGAAGTATGTTAGCCGATCATTTGGCTCATCAACCGATTGACGATCAAGAATCAATCGGGTTTGACTTCCCAGACGAAGATGTCATGTATCTAAAGATGAAAGATTGCGATGAACCGCTACCCAGTGAAGGGCCAGAACCAGGTTCCCAGTGGGGACTTATCTTTGACGGAGCAGTCAATCATTATGGAAACGGAATTGGGGCAATCATTGTTACCCCTCAGGGTTCCCACATTCCTTTTACTGCCAGACTTACGTTCAAATGTACGAACAACGAGGCCGAATAAGAAGCATGTATCATGGGTCTCGAAGAAGCAATTGATTTAAGGATCAAAAACTTGGACGTATACGGCGACTCAGCTCTGGTTATTAACCAGATAAAAGGAGATTGGAACACATACCAATCAGGATTGATTCCTTACAAAGACTATGCAAGAAGGTTGTTACCCTTCTTCAACAGAGTCGACTTTCATCACATCCCTCGTGATGAGAATCACATGGCCGATGCATTAGCCACTCTCTCTTCCATGATTAGTGTAGGTCGATGGAATGACATACCTAAGATCGACATAATGCGCCTTGAACGGCCCGCTTACATCTTCGCGATTGAAGCAGTCATAGACGACAGACCTTGGTATCACGATATCAAATGCTTCCTTCAGAAACAAGAGTACCCATCTGGGGCACTCAGAAAAGACAGGAAAACCCTCAGAAGATTGGCTGGAAACTTCTTCCTGAGCGGTGACACTCTTTATAAGAGAAATTTTGACATGGTCTTGCTCCGATGCGTCGACAGACTAGAAGCAGACATGCTCATGAAAGAAATTCATGAAGGATCCTTTGGCACTCATGCCAACGGACACACAATGGCGAGAAACATTCTCAGGGCCGGGTACTATTGGTTGACCATGGAATCCGACTGCTACAAGTACATGAGGAGGTGTCACAAGTGTCAGATATACTCCGACAAAATTCATATACCACCATCACATCTCAAAGTTCTTTCTTCCCCGTGGCCTTTTTCCATATGGGGAATCGACATGATTGGTATGATTGAGCCCAAGGCTTCAAACGGACTTCGGTTCATCCTGGTAGCCATTGATTATTTCACCAAGTGGGTCGAAGCAGCGTCATTCGCCAATGTAACCTGACAAGTGGTGGTTTGATTTATCAAAAACAATATCATCTGCCGTTATGGTGTTCCAAGCGAGATCATTACTGATAATGGATCTAACTTGAACAATAAGATGATGAAAGAGTTATGCGCTGAGTTCAAGATTGAACACCATAACTCATCTCCCTACCGACCCAAGATGAACGAAGCGGTAGAAGCGGCTAACAAGAACATCAAGAAGATCGTTCAAAAAATGGTTGTAACTTATAAAGATTGGCACGAGATGCTACCCTTTGCTCTTCATGGTTATCGCACATTTGTCCGCACTTCAACAGGGGCTACCCCTTTCTCTCTAGTATATGGCATGGAGGCAGTGCTCCCCATAGAAGTAGAGATCCCATCAATCCGGGTATTGATGGAAGCTAAGCTCACCGAAGCTGAATGGTGTCAAAGTCGACACGACGAACTGAACCTGATCCAAGAAAAGAGAATCACGGCACTATGCCACGGTCAGTTGTATCAACAAAGAATGAAGAGGGCGTTCGACAAAAAGGTCCGACCTCGTGTCTTCAGGAAAGGAGACCTCGTGCTCAAGAAGATACAATCATTTCTCACTAATTCGCGAGGCAAATGGACCCCGAATTATGATGGCCCCTATGTGGTCACAAAATCTTTCTCAGGCGGCGCCTTGAGACTTGCAGCCATGGACGGAGAGGAATTTACCTACCCCACGAATGTTGATGTAGTCAAGAAATACTTCGCCTAAACTAAAAAAAAACGTCTCGGTGGATTGAAAACCCGAAAGGGCGGTCCAGGCAAAAGTTAGAGACATGAAAAAAAAGAATCATCCCGATGGATTGGAAATCTCATAGTACAATCCAGGCAAAAGTTAGGGATAATGGCAAGTAACTATGTTCAACAGAGGCAAGTCCCTCAGCAGCAGTTACAGCATCATCTATCGGAGGAAATCTCCAGTCAAAGGTCATCTTCGACAGAAGCTCAGGATGCCCCGAATTCAAAGTTGGTAGAAGGATAGTGGTCGTTATGTTTCAACATAGCCCTTTTCCATGTAAATTACCATTTTCTAACTTTGTATATACTCTTTGGAATCACGCGTTTGGCTGATCTCCATCTTATCAATAAAATTTGAGCCCTTGTGCTTTTGTTATTCTTGCTTGTTTTAGCTTTACAGAACGACGTTGTTTAAACTTAATCAACGATTCTTGAAATAAAACAAAAATGAATTTACTTGTTAAAACTTTTTCTGCTTTTAAAATAAAGATGGCAATTTCTTTTGACTGTTGAACATCAGAAGAACATCGATTGCTTCTCCCGAAGTAAGCGAACTTCAAAGTGCAGATTCAAAGTACTCATTCTAAGCCAGTATGCCTGAATGAAGGGATCAACTGTGTCAGAGACCTTGTTTCGTCTAACATCCTCGACCGAGTTCTCATCTCCTAAGCCCGATCAACATAGCTCCCAACGGGACTATCTCTCCTAAGCAAGGTGGAATTGCTATTTTGAATCAACGGTACTTCTTCGCCCCGCGATGGCCGAGTATCCAATTGTGTTCATCCATTAGTATGTATGTCGCGTCTGTTTTGTCAGCATATACATACATACTTCATGCATTTTATTTGCGTTCGCATTTCGTATTGCATCACTATCACTTGAGTCGGTCTTGTCCCCTAGTGATAAACAGTTTTCTCAATCGAGTTTGTCAGTTCTTTCCTCTTCAGGAAGTGTTGCGTCTGCACAATCTCGCCACCAGTGTATCTTTAGATCAGAGTCGGCACTTGGCCACTTTGATAACTTGAACCTCTGAAAAGCCATAGAAAACTCTCAATAAACATCACTCTTCGCCATTGAAGATGATATCCTTGCTTTCCCGGATTAAGGAAAATCCACAGAGAAAGCCTCGTGATCAAAGATTCGGCAGCACGCCAGTTCTGCTCCGAAAAACCGCTGATGAAAAGGTCATCGGCCCCACAAAATTGGACCCCATCATATGGCGTTTCTCCGGGAAGATCCCGAGAAAAGTATGATGAAAGATCCCAAACGAAAACAGTCTCTCAAGAGACTCGCTTTCCCCAGTAGAAACAAATGGCGTCCCCAACAGAGAAGTTTGTACAACTCTACAACTCAGATGACTGGGTTCCCCAGCAAGTCTGACATCAAAACTTTTTCCACTCAAATGGCATCTCCCCAGGAAAATTCGGCGAGAAGTTTGAAGGAAAGCCGCTATGAATAGCGTCCCTTGTCATTAAAGTTTATTGACAAAAGAAACTAAGACCCGTTCCTTGGTAAGAAACCAGGATCGAGGGGAAGTTTAAATCAGAAACTAAGACCAGTTCCTTGGTAAGAAACCAGGGTCGAGGGGAAGTTTAAATCAGAAACTAAGACCAGTTCCTTGGTAAGAAACCAGGATCGAGGGGAAGTTCAAATCAGAAACTAAGACCAGTTCCTTGGTAGGAAACCAAGAACGAGGGGAGGTTTATTTCAAAAGAGACTGAGACCAGTTCCTTGGCTGAAGACCAGGATCGAGGGGAAGTTTACCTTTTCTAAGCATCATCGCTTAGCTAAAGAAGATGAATGCGTAAGCTACCATTCATAACCACCATCAAAATTTTGGATATTCGGATATTTAATCCTCTTGCACCCCGAATGCCCGAATCCCTTCGTCATTCACACCTTCGGGTCCAAGAAGATTAAATAGGGGCATCTGTAATACCCCAAATTTTGACCACTTAGATTTCCCATCATTGTGAAAATCATCATCACAATATGGATAAACCATCATGCTTCATCAGTCTCCCCAAGGATGGGTGAGCATCCAATACAATCAAAATTAGGGTTTCAAGCCCTCTCTGAGTGCTTAGACAAAGGATCAATCAAGAAATGACATGATCTTCAACTTGTCTAATCTCTCAAACATCCACAATGGATCAAAAAGGACTCCCACTTCAAGGATTAAACACAAGGTTGCTCCCTTCTAGGTGGATCAAGTCTCAAGATTGACAGTGTCACCAAATTAGGGTTTTGGTCGACCAGGGCCTCCAGATGGAAATTTTCATCTGGGCACAAGGCAATGATCCAAAACATGACCTAATATGCTTCATGGAACCTCATGAACCCATGCATCAAGTCAATTTTGCCTCAGGGGATGCATTCATCAAAAATCAAGAATTAGGGTTTCTTGACCTAATTCACCCCTAAGTTGACTTTTGGGACAAACCATGAGCCAAGACCTCAAGAGATGATTTTAGGGTCTCTAATATAACATATTGATCCATTTGGAACAATGGATTGATCCAAGAAGTTTGAGCAACAAGTCTCAATTTCATCTGCACCACAATTAGGGTTTTAAGGGAAAAGTCAACTGTAACTTTGACTTTTGACCAGGACATGCTCCCAAACCCTAATACATGATTGAATATACCCTATTACACCCATGGAACATGTCCATAAAGTTTGATTTAGGTCAAGGACATGATTTCCTGAAGAATTGCACAGTTTCGAATTCATTTGATAAAAAGTCAACTGTGCACAAAAGTCAACTTTGACTTTTTGAGATTTTTCACCAAAATGGATTTTTAACCCTAAAATGATGTTAATGTATGATTTGAATCATCATTCATCAAGAAAAATCAAGAAAAGTGAAATAACTTGTAAAAGGGGTAACCATAAAACTTAGAAATTTTTCTAAGTTAAAAATAAAGTGGCAAAGGTACCAACTTTGGAGGACCATAACTCCTAAACCACAAGGCCATTTTTTCTCATCCAAAGATGGATTTGTAGCCCTCATTATCACCTACAAAAACGTCAACCACAAGTCATTCCAATTCATTAAGGATTTTGAGTTATGGAGTGATCAAAGTGGCTGAAAAGTGAAAATGTCACTTTTTTCCAACACTTAGTGAAATTTTCACTAAGTCAGATTTTGCCTCACTTTTTGCCAAATGTAGGGGGATTTTTCACTTGGAATCAAAAGAGATCAAAACCAAACTTGTTCAAACAGTTGTTGTATCATGTAAGAGCTTTCCAAAATGGCCAAGAACATTTCCAAATTCAACCTACATCATGAGATACAACATTGGCAAGTTGCCTTGCTGAAATCTGTCAAAGCAAGGCAGAATTTGCACTTTGGCTCGATTTGCCAAAATCAGCCAATTTCAATTGCTTCAATCCACTTGGACACCTCAGAGGATTGAATCCAAAGGGGACAATCACTGAGCCAAGCCTCCAAGGTCCAAGGAACAAAGAATAGCATGTTGAACCTAGAATGGCCAAAATAGGGACAAGACTTCAAATTTGGAATGAGGCATTCAATGGAACCATCAAGGTGGCATGGACTGAGCCATTCTCATCTGAAATCAGTCAAGACTTATCCAAGACCAAGGGGACCAAAGCTCTGTGCCCTAACCTCTAGTCAATGGCTAGAGGAGACTTTCATTTCCATTGGCCAACATTGAGGAAACCTACTTACCAGCTGCCATGCACTATTCCTTGCAAAATAAACTTGCTCTACTATAAATAGAGCTCAATTGTGGTCAGTTTAAGTACACCAAAGCCATCTAACAGATGCTTTCCTCAAAATCTCGTTCTCTTGGCAAAAATGCCTTTCTTAGCAAGGTAGCTATCGGGTTTTGAGTTTGAGAGCAATTCTGCACAAACCAATCACTCACACACCTCACATACATCACATATGAGCTGATCAAACACTCACATAACATCTAGAACATCAAAATCTAAAAATCACTTGCCATCCACACAAGTTTGAAGTGAAGTTGCAGCTGAGGTGCCATAAACTGATCCAGTCCATTTCAATTCAATCCAAGTGTTCAAACACACTCCATATGGTGTAGGGAAGCTGTCCAGATCATCACAACTTGCTTGTAACACCCCCAACTCAAAATCACATCTGCTCTTGCTGTCACGACTTGGAGGTAAGCACATACTTGGTCATCTCTCAATCTATGCATATTTCCTCGCACAATAATTTGGCCATATGTTCATAATCATGCATGGAATGTTTTCCCTCAATTAATTGCATTGTTTGAATCGTGTATCAAAAATCCTAGCCTTCATGCAGAAATTAGGGTTCTTGAGGTTTCTTCGTGATTTCTTGTTGTATGTTTAATTTAAATGAAATTAAAGTACATAGACATGATCGTGAGGTTGAGACGAGCATAATGATATGTGGATTGCATGATATGATTACGTATTCATGGAGATTGGATAGAAAACGCAAATCTGAGAAACCAAGAACACGCGCGTGTTCTTCAGCTGTTCTTGGCGCCATTTTTGAATAATTTGAATATTTGAATTTTGTGATTTTGTTTAATTGATTCAAAAATTAATTTCTCTCTGAGTTTTAATGATTTTGAGTTGATTCTTTTTTTAATAATTCACAAAAATGTTAAAATATTTTATTTTATCAAAAAATCCCAAAAATATTATTTATTTCATATAATTGATATTTTTGTAAAGAATTAATATTTTGATTCTTTTTGGCATTTTAAATATTTTTTCTACATTGATTTTGCAACTTTTAATGCTTTCTAATTATTTTGTAGGTCAATACTTAATTTTTGAAGCATTAATCCAAGATCACAATTTGTTTTCCATGTGTTAAACAATTTTTGATCATTTTAATTGAATTTTTATTCAATTAAATACATTTTGAAAACAAATTAGGGTTTTGGATTAATTCAACCCTCCAAAATCATTTTCAAAACACTTTGGGCCTCTATTAGAGTGTAAGACCTAATCCTTTTTTTTGACCAAATCATTTTTGGGCCTCACTTATTGTATAAGTCCCGATACCGTCAAAAAACAAACGGCGCGATCGTCGCCTTTTCAAAACTCATCTGGGCCTCTCCTTGAGCTATAAGACCCATTCAAAACACTTTGGGCCTCTATTAGAGTGTAAGACCCAATCCCCCTTTTAACCAAAACATTTTGGGCCTCACTTATTGTATAAGTCCCTCTGCGTTAAAAGAAAACCTCGGCGCGATCGCCATTTTTAAACGAAAAATCATTTGGGCCTACCCTCGTGTTATAGGCCCCTATCTTTTCTTTAAACCTTTTTTGGGCCTCTTGAGAGAGTGTAAGACCCATCCCTTTGTACAGAAAACCTTTTTGGGCCCCAGTCACTTGTATAAGTCCCGCTGTACAAAGTCAAACAGTGTGCTCACTGATAAAACCCTGGGCCTCTCCTTGAGCTGTAAGCCCCAGATCTTTCTTTTTCAAAGCACTTTCTCCTTTGATTTTGAATATACTGTTGTTTTCAATCTTTCTTTGTTGAACAACTAACCAAACAGCATGGAAGCACTACAACCGAGTAAGTGGTTATCGCTTTCATTTACTGCTTTCATATTATAAACTGTATTGTGGGGCTGCTCACTATAAGTCTCCTTTCATAAACTCATATCTACTGTGTAATAATAGTATAGATATTTCGAGTTTCCCCGGCAACTACGTCTAGAACTAGGTGACGCCCTTTCATTTATTCGTAGAAATAGACGCCTAGATCCCCAATAGGAGCACCAGATACAATCTTCTCTTCGGCTGTCCTCCTTAGGAATCGTCAAGAAGCTCTACTCCCCAAGATGAATGTATTCTCCGTGAATGGCATCTTTGAGTTTCTTCCCAATTCTCGAACTTTCCTGACTTGATCTATTCCTTGTGGATAGCTTGCCTTGACTGTCTCGGGGTTTGGGTACCCACTCTTGGACCTTAACTAAGGAACCCTCTTTAAAAGCTAAAAGTTGCTGGATAGTAAACCTCGCACGTTTACCAGTGGTTTTCATCTTTAAAAGAGTTATCTCTCCAAATGGAAAGGAGATGATAGACCCACGGGCTTCTTAAAAGCATCGGCCTCCTCTTGGGCATTATTCAAGGACCCTACGGCTTCTTAGAAGTATTCACAGCCTCCTCTTAGGCTTCATATAATGATCTCTTCCTCCGGGAATGATAGCCTCCTCTTGGGCTTCGTACAAGGACCCGTCGGCTTCTTAAAAAGTTTCCAGCCTCCTCTTGGGCTTCGTAAAAGTTGTCCCGACGACCTCCTAGAGGTATAGGAACAGAACCCAGTCATCCTCATAGAACAGTCCTTTCATAGAGTCTACTACTGTTTCTCGAAGCATAGTACAAAAGATAAAACTCTAGACACGGACAGTCTAACTTCCTTGAGTCTCAAAGACATTCTCAAGTGACCCCTTCGTTAAATAGGAAGGAAACCCGCAGACTCAGATAGTCTCGATACCCTTTGGATTTCCCTTTTCCTCAAAGGGAAGGAAATATCCCTGATCCTCAAATTAAATCCCTGTGTACAGTGTTACTCATATAAGAACTGATTTTCTCTCTTAAATCAGTATATTGGATCTGTCACTCAACTGAAACAGTTACAATAGCCTCCATCTCGGGCTTCGTACGAGATACCAAAATTCTCCCCAGTGGAGTCAAAATAACCTTTTCGCCTCTCTCTCGGGCTTTGTACGAGATACAAAAACACTCTCTTACTGAGTATAAAAGATTCTCCAACTGAGTCAACTCTTTGCTAGCCTCCTCTTAGGCTTTGTATAACGATATGCCCCACTGGGTCAAAAACTTTTAGCCTCTCTCTCGGGCTTTGTACGAGACACAAAATAGCCTCCTCTTAGGCTTTGTATAATGATTTTCCTAGCGGAAATTAGCCTCCTCTTAGGCTTTGTATAAGAAAACCACTGGTTGATCCAATCGACCTTTTAGCATCAAAGTTGTGCCTCGTTCACAGTACACAAACATCAACAACTCCTTTCCCTTCATCTAATCGCTGTAAGCGGCAAGCCTCTGGATCATCTATATCCATGCCACTGTCCCTCTTTTAGCATGAGAAATTTCTAAGGAAAGATGGCATTGCTCTACACTGAGTTAAAGTCTTCTCCTTCAGGTTAAAACCCTTTCTTTGGAAATTATGGCATTGCTCGGATCCGCGTATCCCAGTTAAAGTAATTCTCCTTCTCCCCTCTTTAGAGATGACAAATTCTCTCTAAAGCCGAGGTCTTTCAGCTTCACGTCTTGGGCTTTGAACAAGACACAAATAGACCTTTCAGCTTCACATCTTGGGCTTTGAACAAGATATAAATCACCTTTCGCTTCATGTCTTGGGCTTTGAACAAGACACCAAAACACCATTTCCTCCCATAGAATAGGAGGAACTACGAACGCTCTAATTTCCCTGTTTCGGTAAACGGAAATACGTAGGCATAAGATCGAAAGAAAAGATCTTAGCGAGCGCAATCAACAAAAAAACCCAAATCCCATATCTCCATCAATCAAAAGCAGTATTTCAAAAGCATCAGTCCTAACATCCTAATCCTTGTTCCCCGCCAGAAACCTTCTGCCCAGGAAAAAAGAAAGAAAACCGTATTGGCGAAAATACAAAACACCAGTACAAAAGCCCCCCCCACATTGATAGCATCCGTAACCAAACAGACCGCTGTTCAAACTCAGTATGCAAGTAGGGTTAATTGGAGACATCTATATCCTTTCCTTATTCAGCTCACAATAGGATAAAAAATGAATCGACCTGTAGTCAAAGCTCAAACCGCAGAGAGCGACCAGCGCTTAAGAACCGCGTCCAAAATCGCTCGCTACACCTATGTGGTCACAAAAGCTTTCTCAGGCGGTGCCTTGAGACTTGCAACCATGGACGGAGAGGAATTTGCCTACCCCACGAATGTTGATGTAGTCAAGAAATACTTCGCCTAAAAAAAAAACGTCTCGGTGGATTGAAAACTCGAAAGGGCGGTCCAGGCAAAAGTTAGAGACAAAATAAAAAAAATCATTCCGGTGGATTGGAAACATCATAGTACAATCCAGGCAAAAATTAGGGATAATGGCAAGTAACTATGTTCAACAGAGGCAAGTCCCTCAGCAGCAGCAGTTACCTCATCCATCGGAGGAAAACTCCAGTCAAGGTCATCTTCGACAGAAGCTCAGGATGTCCCAAATTCAAAGTTGGTAGAAGGATAATGGTCGTCATGTTTCAACGTAGCTCTTTTCCCTGTAAATTACCATTTTCAAACTTTGTATATACTCTTTGGAATCACGCGTTTGGCTGATCTCCATCTTATCAATAAAATTTGAGCCCTTGTGCTTTTGTTTGTAATTCTTATTTGTTTTAGCTTTATAGAACGACGTTGTTAACATGATTAACGATTCTTGAAATAAAACAAAAATGAACTTACTTGTAAAACTGTTTCTGTTTTTAAAATAAAGATGGCAATTTCTTTTGACTGTTGAACATTGAAAGAACATCGATCGCTTCTCCAGAAGTAATCGAACCTCAAAGTGCAGAATCAAAGTACTCCTTCTAACCCAGTACGCCTGAATGAAGGGATCAACTGTGTCAGAGACCTTGTTTCGTCTGACACGCTTCGGCCGAGTTCTCATCTCCTAAGCCCGATCAACGGTATTCCCCACAAGGACTACTTCTCCTAAGCAAGGTGGAATTGCTATCTTGAACCAACGATATTTCTATACGCCCCGCGATGGCCGAGTATCCAGTCGTGTTCATTTTTTTAGTTTGTATGTCGCGCCAGTTTTGTCCGCATATACATACATACATCATGCATTATTGATTTGCATTCACATTTCATATTGCATCACCATCACTCTAGTCGGTCTTGTCCCTTAGTGATAGGAGTTCTCTCAATCGAGTTGTCTGTTCTTTCCTCGTCAAGAAACGTTGTGTCTGAACAATCTCACCACAAATTTATCTCTAGATCGGAGTCGGCATTCGACCACTTTGATAACTTGAACCTCTGAAAGGCCAGAGAAAACTTTCAACAAACATCACTCTTCGCCATTGAAGATGATATCCTTGCTTTCCCGGATTAAAGAAAATCCCGAGAGAAAGCCTCGTAATCAGAGATTCAGCAGTACGGCAGTTTTTCTCCGAAAAACCCATTGATGAAAAGGTCATGGGCACCTCAAAATTGGAACCCATCATATGGCATTTCTATGGGAAGATCCCGAGGAAAGTATGATGTAAGATCCCCAAGTGGAAACAGTCTCTCAAGATACTTGCTTTCCCCTAGTAGAATCGACAAATGGCGTCTCCAACAGAGAAGTTTGTGCACCTCTACAACTCAGACGACTGGGTACCCCCAGCAAGTCTAACCTCAGACCTTTTTCCACTCAAATGGAATCTCCCCAGGAAAATTCGGCGAGAAGTTTGAAGGAAATCCGCTATAAATAGCGTTCCTTGTCAATAAAGTTTATTGACGAAAGAAACTGAGACCAGTTCCTTGGTAAGAAACCAGGATCGAGGGGAAGTTTATTTCAGCAACTAAGACCAGTTCCTTGGTAGGAAACCAGGATCGAGGGGAAGTTTAAATCAGAAACTAAGACCAGTTCCTTGGTAGAAAACCAGGATCGAGGGGAAGTTTGTTTCCGAAACTAAGACCAGTTCCTTGGCTGGAAGCCAGGATCGAGGGGAAGTTTACCTTTTCTAAACATCATTGCTTAGCAAAAGAAGATGAATGCGCAAGCTACCATTCATAACCACCATCAAAATTTTGGGTATTCCGATATTTAATCCTCTTGCACCCCGAATGCCCGAATACCTTCGTCATTCACACCTTCGGGTCCAAAAAGATTAAATAGGGGCATCTGTCATACCCCAAATTTTGACCACTAAGATTTCCCATCATTGTGCAAATCATCATCACAATGTGGATGAACCATCATACCTTGTCAGTCTCCCCAAAGATGGGTGAGCATACACTACAATTAAAATTAGGGTTTCAAGCCCTCTCAGAGCCTTAGACAAAGGATCAATCAAGAAATGACATGATCTTCAACTTGTCTAACCTCTCAAACATTCACAAAGGATAAAAAAGGACTCCCACTTCAAGGATTAAGCACAAGGTTGCTCCCTTCTAGGTGGATCAAGTCTCAAGATCGCCAGTATCACCAAATTAGGGTTTTTGTCGACCAGGGCCTCTAGATGGAAAGTTTCATCTGGGCATAAGCCAAAGATCCAAAACACAACCTAATGTACTCCATGGAACCTCATGGACCCAAGCATCAAGTCAATTTGACCTCAGGGGATGCATACATCAAAAATCAGGAATTAGGGTTTCTTGACCTAATTCACCCCTAAGTTGACTTTTGGGACAAATCATGAACCAAGATCTCAAGAGAGGATTTTAGGGTCTCTAATAAACTATATTGATCCATTTGGAACAATGGATTAATCCAAGAAGCTTGAGCAACAGGTCTCAATTTCATCTGCACCACAATTAGGGTTTTAAGGAAAAAGTCAACTGTAACTTTGACTTTTGACCAAGACATGCTCCCAAACCCTAGGACATGCCCCAATATACCCTATGACACCCTTGGAACATGTCCATCAAGTTTGATTTAGGTCAAGGACATGATTTCCTAAAGAATGGCACAATTTGGAATTCATCTGATAAAAAGTCAACTGTGCACAAAAGTCAACTTTGACTTTTTGTGATTTTTCACCAAAATTGATTTTTAACCCTAAAATGATGTTAATGTATGATTTGAATCATCATTCATCAAGAAAAATCAAAGAATGTTGGATAACTTGTAAAAGGGGGTAACCATAAAACTTAGAAATTTTTCTAAGTTATGGAAAAAGTACCACTAATACACTAACTTTGGAGGATCATAACTCCTAAACCACATGGCCATTTTTTCTCATCCAAAGATGGATTTGTAGCCCTCATTACCCTCTACAAAAACATCAACTAGACCTAAGTCCAATTCATTAAGGATTTTGAGTTATGGAGTGATCAAAATCAAGAAATCACACTTTGTTCCAACACTTAGTGAAAATTTCACTAAGTCAGATTTTGCTTCACTTTTTGCCAAATGTAGAGGGATTTTTCACTTGGAATCAAAAGAGATCAAAACCAAACTTGTTCAAACAGTTGTTGTATCATGTAAGGGATTTCCAAAATGGCCAAGAACATTTCCAAATTCAACTTACCCCATGAGATATGACATTGTCAAGTTGCCTTGCTGAAATCTGTCAAAGGCAAGGCAGATTTTGCATTTTGGATCGATTTGCCAAAATCAGCCAAATTCAAATGCTCATATCCACTTGGACACATCTGAGGATTAAATCTAAAGGGGACAATCACTGAGCCAAGCCTTCAAAGTCTATGGAACAAGAAATAGCATGTTGAACCTAGAATGGCCAAAATAGGGACAAGACTCCAAATTTGGATTGAAGCATTCAATGGAAGCATCAAGGTGGCATGGACTGAGCCATTCTCATCTGAAATCAGTCAAGACTTATCCAAGACCAAGGGAACTAAAGCTCTGTGCCCTAACCTCTAGTCAATGGCTAGAGGAGACTTGGATTTTCATTTGCCAACATTGGCCAAACCTACTTACCAGCTGCCATTCACTATTCCTTGTAAAACAAACTTGCTCTACTATAAATAGAGCTCAATTGTGATCAGTTTGAGTACACCAAAGCCATCAAACAGATGCTTTCCTCAAAATCTCTTCTTTCACTCCAATTTTGCCTTCTAAGGCAAGTCACTATCGGGTTTTGAGTTTGAGAGCAATTCCAATCAAACCAATCACTCACACACCTCACATACATCACATATGAGCTGATCAAACACTTAGATCACTTTTGAAACACCAATTTCACAAAATCACCAGCTGGTTGCTCAAATTTTCAACCAAGTTGCAGCTGAGGTACCAGAAATTGATCCAGCCAATTTCAATCAAGTCCAACCATTCAAACACACTCCATAGGGTGTAGGGAAGCTGTTCAGATCATCACCACTCATCTGTAACACCTCCAAATCAAAAATCACATTGCACTTGCTGTCACGGCTTAGAGGTAAGCATATACTTGGTCATCTCTCAATCTATGCATATTTCCTCGCACAATAATTTGGCCATATGTTCATAATCATGCATGGAATGTTTTCCCTCAATTAATTGCATTGTTTGAATCGTGTATCAAAAATCCTAGCCTTCAAGCAGAAATTAGGGTTCTTGAGGATTTTTCATGATTTCTTGTTATATGTTTAATTTAAATGAAATTAAGTGTTATAGACATGATCGTGAGGTTGAGACGAGCATAATGATATGTGGATTACATGATATAATCAAGTATTCAGTGAGATTGAGGAGAAAATGCAAATCAGCCAAACCCAGAACACGCGCGTGTTCTTGGTGTGTTCTTGGCACCATTTTTGAATAATTCAAATATTTGAATTTTGTGATTTTATTTAATTGATTCAAAAATTAATTTCTCTCTGAGTTTTAATGATTTTGAGTTGATTCTTTTTTTAATAATTCACAAAAATGTTAGAATATTTTATTTTCATAAAAAAATCCCAAAAATATTATTTATTTCATATAATTGATATTTTTGCAAAGAATTAATATTTTAATTGTTTTTGACATATTAAATATTTTTTCTACATTGATTTTGCAACTTTTAATGCTTTCTAATTATTTTGTAGGTCAATACTTAATTTTTGAAGCATTAATCCAAAATCACAATTTGTTTTTCACATGTTAAACAATTTTGATCATTTTAATTGAATTTTTATTCAATTAAATACATTTTTGAAAACAAATTAGGGTTTTTTGGATTAATTCAACCCTCATAAATCATTTTCAAAACTTTTTGGGCCTCTAATAGAGTGTAAGACCCAATCCCCTTTTAACCAAAACCATTTGGGCCTCACTTATTGTATATGTCCCTCCGCGTTAAAAGAAAACCTCGGCGCGATCACCATTTCAAACGGAAAAATCATCTGGGCCTACCCTCGTGTAGTAAGACCCACCCTTTTTTAAAAACTTTTTGGGCCTCTATTAGAGTGTAAGACCCAACCCCTTTTGTACAGAAGACCTTTTTTGGGCCTCAGTCACTTGTATAAGTCCCTCTGTACGAATTTAAACAGGGCGCTCACTGATAAAACCCTGGGCCTCTCCTTGAGCTGTAAGTCCTAAATCTTTCTTTTTCAAAGCACTTTCTCCTTTGATTTTGAATATACTGTTGTTTTCAATCTGTCTTTGTTGAACAACTAACCAAACAGCATGGAAGCTCTACAACCGAGTAAGTGGTTATTGCTTTCATTTACCGTTTTCATATACATATAACTGTATTGTGGGGCTGTTTCACTGTAAGTCTTCTTTCATAAACTCATATCAACTGTGTAATAATAGTATAGATATTTAGAGTTTCCCCGGCAACTACGTCTAGAACTAGGTGACGTCGTTTCGTTTATTCGTAGAAATAGACAACTAGATCCCCAATAGGATCACCAGATACAGTCTTCTCTTCGGCTGTCCTTATTAGGAATTATCAAGAAACTCTACTCCCCAAGATGAATGTCTTCTCCGTGAATGGCATCTTTGAGTTTCTTCCAAATTCTCAAACTTTCCTGGCTTGATTTATTCCTTGTGAATAGACTGTCTTGAATTTCTCGGGGTTTGGGGACCCACAGGCTTCTTAAAAGCATCGGCCTCCTCTTGGGCATCGTACAAGGACCCACAGGCTTCCTAAAAGTAACCCCGCCTCCTCTTGGGCTTAGTACAAGGACCCTACGGCTTCTTAGAAGTATTCACAGCCTCCTCTTAGGCTTCGTATAATGATCTCTTCCTCCAGGAATGATAGCCTCCTCTTGGGCTTAGTACAAGGACCACTCGGCTTCTTAAAAGATCCCAGCCTCCTCTTGGGCTTCGTACAAATTGTCCCGACGACCTCCTAGAGGTATAGGAACAGAACTTAGTCATCCTCATAGAACAGTCCTTTCATAGAGTCTACTACTGTTTCTCAAAGCATAGTACAAAAGATGAAACTCTAGACTTGGACAGTCTAAGCTCCTTGAGTCTCAAAGACATTCTCAAGCACCCTTCAAAAAATAGGAAGGAAACCCGTAGACTCGGACAATCTCAATACCATTCGGATTTCCCGCTTCCTTAAAGAACAGGAATAACCCGGATCTTGGAATCAAATACATGAGTACAGTGTTGCTCATATAAGAACTGATTTTCTCTTTCAAAATCAGTATATTGGACCTGTCACTCAACTGAAACAGTCATCTTAGCCTCCTCTTGGGCTTGGTACAATGATTCTCCCCAGCGGAGTCAAACAACGTTTAGCCTCTCTCTCGGGCTTTGTACGAGACACATAAGAAACTCCCTCGTTGAGTCAATCACCAAATAGCCTCCATCTCGGGCTTCGTGCGAGATACAAAAGACTCTCTTGTTGAGTCAAATAGCCTTCATCTCGGGCTTTATACGAGATACCAAAAGACTTCATCGTCAAGTCAAAACCTTTTCGCCTCTCTCTCGGGCTTTGTACGAGACACATATTAGCCTCCTCTTAGGCTTTGTATAAGAAAACCACTGGTTGATCCAATCAACCTTTTAGCATCAAAACTGTGCCTCGTTCACAGTAAACAAACATCAAACAACTCCCTTCATCTAATAGCTGTAAGCGGCAAGCCTCTGGATCATCTACATCCATGCCACTATCCCTCTTTTAGCATGAGAAATTCCTAAGGAAAGATAGCATTGCTCTACACTGAGTTAAAGTCTTCTCCTTCAGGTTGGAAATCCCCTATAAAGGAAATTATGGCATTGCCGGATTCACACATCCCGGTTAAAGTAATTCTCCTTTATAAAACAGTTGTGACATACAACCCCCTCTTTAGAGATGACAAATTCTCTCTAAAGTCAACACCTTTTTAGCTTCATATCTTGGGCTTTGAACAAGATACAAATAGACTTTTCAGCTTCACATCTTGGGCTTTGAACAAGATACCAATTACCTTTCGCTTCACGTCTTGGGCTTTGAACAAGACACCAAAAACAACCATTTCCTCCCATAGAATAGGAGGAACTACGAACGCTCTGATTTCCCTGTTTCGGTAAACGGGAATACGTAGGCATAAGATCGAAAGAAAAGATCTTAGCGAGCACAATCAACAAAAAACCTAAATCCCATATCTCCATCAATCAAAAGCAGTAAAAACATCAGTCCTAACATCCTAATCCTTGTTCCCCGCCAGAATAAAACCTGTATTGGCTAAAACACAAATAACCAGTACAAAGGCCCCCCCACATTGATAGCATTCGTAACCTAACAGACTGCTGTTTAAACTCAGTATGCAAGCAGGGTTAATTGGAGACATCTATTTCCCTTCCTTCATCAGCTTTAATAGGATAAAAAATGAATCGACCTATAGTTTTAAGCTCAACCGCAGAGAGCGACCAACGCTTAAGAACCGCGTCCAAAATCGCTCGCTACAGAAAAATGGTGCCCACCGTGGGGCCTATCAAAGTTAGATCTAGACACGGTCTTCTTTTTACCTCTTGTGTATACTACAGAGTGGTAACTCAGCCGGGGAACCATTTTCTGTCAGGAACTTAGGATTCTTAGCTTCATAGGTCTAGGATGATTAGGACAAATATATATACTTCTTTTCCTAATTGCTATACGTGTTTATTTTTCTGCTAATGGGAATGCGGGTGATGCCGTATGTGGAAAGATTGAGTATACACCTAAGATAAGTGATGGCGACGGGGTCGACCATCAACCTCAGTGGAGGCTGACCAACGCAACCCATTCACTCTTCTAGCCAATGGGCAGGTTGTTAAGTCTGAGAAGCTGAGGAGCCAAACCCTTTCGTAGTGCGGAGACTATCGGAAATAGTTGTTACGCGATACTACCCTCATTTGAGGCTGGTGATCTATTCTCGGTGAATGGCACTTACTCTAAGATTGCTCTACAACTCGCTGGCGATCCGCTTGTTGTTTTGCTTTCCTGGGAGGAGCTGATGATAATGAGTACAGGTACAAAAATCACCCTAGTATAAACCTTTGGGGATGGGTAGAGCCTTGACTTCATGACAACGACCCTTTGACCCCATGTTTTTTCTATGTTTTTGTGTGCTGCATTCATGCATTCATCTAAAAAACATTAAAACATTCAAAAAAATCTTCTCTTCTAGTCTCTCTGTTCTTTCAAATTAAACTAAGACTGTGATTGCAAATATCAGAGAAAAAGATTGCACTAATGGATTTCGGTAGAAGGAGAACTCACCAGTATACCTTCAAGGTTCCAAAACTAGAGGATTTGAGAACGTTAGCGAGGATGATCACTAACCCAGAGGCTTTCAGAGCCAAGCACAGAGGTTTGCTACCACTATTAAGAGTCCATGTGATTGAGGGAATCATGGATGCGCTCATTCAGTTTTATGATCCGGTCTATCACTGTTTCACATTCCCGGATTACCAGCTTGCACCAACGCTGGAGGAGTATTCTCATCTAATTGATCTACACGTTACGGATCGAGCTCCATTTTCTGGACTGGAAGAAATTCTAAAGAATCAGACCATTGCAAGAGCAATTCATTTGGACGAGTCTGAGGTCAGGACTCACCTAACCGCCAAGGGTGGCATCCAAGGTTTGCCAGCCTAGTTCTTGACGAAGAAGGCCCTATATTTTGCCAGTATAGGAAATCTAACTGCTTTTGAAAGCATCTTTGTCTTGCTCACCTATGGGTTATTTTTGTTTCCTAACATCAATAACTTCGTCGATATTAACTCCATTAAGGTTTTTCTCATTGGAAACCCTGTGCCGACTTTGCTCGCAGATGCGTATCATTCTGTACACTTAGGAAATTTGTACAGTGGAGGGGAGATCACATGTTGTGTACCTTTGCTTTACAAATGGTTCATCTCTCACTTGCCCAAGTCTACTGCTTTTTGGGATTGTAAGAGTGCCTTACGTTGGTCGCAGAAGATCATGTCTCTTACCAACTCTGATATAGATTGGTGTAATAGGATTTATGAGGGAATCAGAATCATTGACTGTTGTGGAAACTTCCCCAACGTACCCCTCATAGGAACTAAAGGAGGAATCAACTATCACCCGGTATTGGTTCGTCGTCAATTTGGATACCCGATGAGGCTTGTTCCGCGCAACGCTCATCTGGAAGGTCTTTTCTTCAAGGAAGGAGAAAACGACAGAGCACTAAAGATGGAAATAGTGCATGCTTGGAAACATGTTCATAGGAAAGGACGAGAGTCTCTAGGAAAACCGGATTGTGTCTCGGTGGAGCCTTATCTCCACTGGGTACAAACTAGAGCTCTCAAGCTAAAGATGCCTTATCCTCGTTACGGAATTCTTCCGCCGAGGGAATCTGTCATATACTTCATGACGGAAACTGAAAAGCTTCAGGTTACTCTCAACAAAGTTCAGAAGGAGAGAAGGTCTTGGAAGAACAAGTACCGCACCCTCGATGTAGAGTGCATCAAAATACAGCAATTACTGAAGGAAAAAGACGCTCTGATTGAAATTTTGGAGCAGCATGCTGTAGAGAATCAAGATGACCAAAGGAATTTGCTCACTCCTTTCACTTGGCAAAGGAATGACAACCCGACAACGGCCCAAGAGCCCCGGTCAAAGAAAAGGAAAGTCCCAGAATCAGCACCCAATTTCTCTTCAGAGAGGACTCGGGACCCATTAGCTTTGGTTTCTGTTTCTGCACTTTGTAATCTACTATATTTCCATTTCTGTAATCCTTTGAATTTCAATAAAAAAGGGGTTTCCCCACCGTTTGATATTTGCAATCTAATTGTCGAAGTTTATTTTGATTAAACCAAAAAAACAATTAATATAATCATTGCATTCATCATTCTCACATCGCGTATTCTTCTTCCTTACGAATCTCACGTTTGTGTCTCCATTATAGAGTCAAACTGTCTCATTCGTATAATACTCGGGCCAATCGTCAGAAAAAGATGGATGATCTTGAGGAAGAGAACAGAGAGTTGAAAGAAGAGATCGACACTCTGAGGGAGGATATGAGAAAGCTTCGTAACGACATGCAAGCCATGGAAGAAGCTCTGCTACAAAGAACTGTGATCTCCGAGATCACCTCAACGCCCATCATAGAGAAGTATGATCCTAGGTATCAAATACCGAAAGATCGTCCTTGGAGCATGCCTGTTAACTATATCCCGGAAGGATATGTTCTGCCGATCACTGAAGATCAGGGAATCACAACAGAAGCTGCTGGGCCTGAAGGTTACAAACTTTGGGAAAGCGAAGATGCCAGGGGCATACTGAAGACTCCTGAAGGTTACAAACTTCGGGAAACGCCAAGACTCACTGCCGTAGTCACGGTCCCACCCCCTGTGGTGCACACTGTCCCGGAAGGACAGATTCCACAGACACCTTCTGGTAGGAAGGAAACTATGTTTGACAGAATGGAGGAATTCCAGGAACAGTTCTTGGAAATGCAGAAGGAACTGCAAGCCATTCGCGGTCAAGATCTATTTGGAAAGGACGCCGTAGATCTCTGCTTAGTCCCCAATGTGAAAGTCCCGCACAAGTTCCAAGTGCCCGACTTTGAAAAATACAAGGGTAACTCTTGCCCTCAAAGCCATCTGGTGATGTACGCTCGGCAGATGTCAGCTCAGACGGAGAATCAGGACCTGCTGATTCACTACTTTCAGGATAGTTTAACCGGTGCCGCACTCAAATGGTACATGGGTTTAAACCGTACTACGATTAGCACATTCAGAGATCTTGGTACTGCCTTTGTCCAACAATACAAATACAATTTGGACATGGCACCCGACAGAGATCAACTCAGATCGATGTCGCAAAAAGACAAGGAAACCTTTAAGGAGTATGCTCAAAGGTGGCGTGAAATTGCCGCTCAAATTTGTCCACCTCTTGAGGAAAAAGAGATGACGAAGATCTTCTTAAAGACCTTAAGCTCATTTTACTATGACCGAATGGTTGCCAGTGCCCCCAGTGATTTCACCGAAATGGTCGGCATGGGTGTACGTCTTGAGGAAGCCGTCCGAGAAGGACGTTTTGTAAAAGACACTGGATCGACGAGCGGTACTAAAAAATACGGTAGTGCTCTACCTAAGAAAAAAGAGCAAGATATTGGGAATATCTCTCTCGGAAAGCAAAGACGACGTTATCAACCGGTAGCAGTTGTGACTCCTGCTATCAACCCTGCGTCTATTCCTACTTATCAACCTCAGGTTGCGCAAAGCCAACCTGATCAGCAAAGGACACAACAGCCTCTTCAGCAGGCTCGTCCTCCATATAACAACAACCGTACAACACGGCCACCAGGATTTGATCCTATACCCGTAACGTACGCAGATCTGTTTCCGTTACTACTAGCCAAGGGGCACATTCAGACTAAGTCCCCTCTTACAGTACTGGAAAATCTACCTTTTTGGTTTAAGGTGGATCAGACGTGCCCTTATCATCAAGGAGGTTCAGGGCATAACATAGAGACTTGCCTCAATTTCAAGTCTGACGTGCAAAAACTTGTTAGGAGCGGGGTCTTATCCTTCAAGGATACAAATCCTAATGTTCTCACGAACCCGCTGCCTCAGCATGAGAAGGCTGCAGTCAACCTGATTGAGAAAGAGACTAACAGTGTCTATCAAATTCACGATGTACTCTTATTGAAAACCAATTTGGTCAAGATGCATTGTAGACAGAGTGGATATGGCCATGTGCCACCTCATAACTATCATCAGTGTGATATCTGCTCTAAAGATAACCAAGGATGTTCTGTGGTGCAAGCAGCTCTACAGGAACAGATGGATCTCGGATGGGTCCAGGAGCACCGAGTTCGTGGAGTTAACATGGTCTACACGAATTCCAACGTCATTCAAAACCACGACATCCGTGCAATGAATGTCAACTTAGTGGCAATGCACTCAAGGCAAAGCCAGTATCATAATCTGCCACGACACAATTACAGTTCCTGTCTGATTTGCTCGGTAAACAAACAGGGATGCTCTTTCATACAAGAGGCCCTCCAGCGTCAGATGGATCTTGGATGGATCCAAGACTACCATGATAGGAAGTCCTATCAGATCAATATGGTTCAAATCTTTGACATTCGCGTGATGAATACCAACCTTGTAGAGTTACATGCTGAACAGGTCCGACTCGGATTCTTAATATCACATGACTATCAAAGCTGTAAAGCGGGTTGCAAAAACGATCGAGGTTGTACCCTTGTCCAGAAGCACTCCAGCACTTGTTAAATCACTGGTGGATGCCAATCTATATGGATGAAGATACTCAGCAGATTAGTATCAGTAACAGGAATCCTACTCGTCGTCAAAGTCAGGATGTCCGATCAGTGGAAGGTAACCTAGTGAGGTTACATTGTATTCAAAGTGGGCGTGGCCAGGTGCAACTACACAATTATGACAGTTGTAGCGTCTGTTCGGAAAGTAACCAAGGGTGTTACCTTGTGAGAGCAGCACTTCGGGGTCAGGTGGATCGTGGAGAGATTCGTCCATATCCGAGTTCTGCACCCATCAACTGGTCGCCGAACTACCTTGCCGAGCAAATTGAGGATGTTGTCACCATCTCTGGTCATCACCATACCAGGGATGTTTTTGCCATCATCCCTCTACTTAACGAATCTAAAGTTCCCAACCGGGAACGGATCGAGATTACTTACGATGGTCAGAAAAATCAGAAAGTTCCCGTAGTCAGCTATCTACAGGGACCGCTACCGTATGAATCAGCTAAGGCAATCCCTTACAAATACGGTGCAACAACAATTGAGAATGGAAAGGAAATTCCATTACCCTCCGTCGTGAACATTGCAGATATCAGTCGAGTAACACGAAGCGGTCGAATCTTCAACCGAGGGGTTGGGGAACATAACAAAGAAAAGGAACTTCAGACAGAAGCTCCCGATCCACCAGTCGGTCAATCCAGTAATCCCGACCTTTCGAAAAATGATGATGAGATGCTGAAGCTCATCCAAAGGAGTGAATACAACATTTTTGATCAACTGTTACAAACTCCTTCGAAGATCTCGGTATTATCACTGTTACTCAGTTCTGAAGCACACAGAGAGGCTCTACAGAAAGTCTTGGAACAAGCCTTTATGGAACAGGATGTAACAATCAGACAGTTCGATAGCATTGTCTCTAACATCACTTCCTGCAACAATTTAGGATTTAGTGATGAGGAATTACCTGAAGAGGGTCGCCGTCATAACATGGCGCTCAACATTACAGTTAACTGCCAGGACGATGCTTTAGCCAGCGTACTGGTAGACACAGGGTCAGCCCTGAATGTTATGCCGAAGTCCACTTTGATGCAATTATCATTCAAAGGACCTCCGATGAGGGTTAGCGAGGTTGTCGTCAAAGCATTCGACGGATCCAGAAAAATAGTTATCGGCGAAGTTGATCATCCCATAACTATTGGTCCTCACACTTTCCAAGTCACTTTCCAGGTCATGGACATCCGGGCAACATGCAGTTGTTTATTAGGAAGACCTTGGATACACCAGGCTGGAGCGGTCACTTCGACCCTCCACCAAAAGCTAAAATTCGTCAAGAACGATCAACTTGTCACGGTTTGTGGGGAACAAGCCTTGCTTGTGAGTAACTTGTCTCATCTACTGGAATAGAAGCCGAGGAGGTTATTGGAACTCAGTTCCAAGCACTGTCGGTAAGCGAGAACAATCAGTTCAGAGGAGGAACCTCGATTTCCTCATACAAAGATGCTATTAAAGCGGTCGAGAGTACCGATACGACAGGATGGGGGCAACTTGTCATTCCTATTGATAATAAAACAAAGAAGGGTCTTGGTTTTTCTGCAACCTGTACCCAGGCAGCTGCCAACGATGAAAGTCTTCATCCCCTTCAAAACTTCTTCCACAATGGAGGTTTCCTTCACCCAGTGTCTCAAGCAGTACACGCTATCAATGAGGAAGATCCCTCCGACACAAATGAAGAATGGAAGTCCTATCTCAACAAGGACGGTTATATGTCTCAAGAAGAGGTGCCTATGCCTTTTTGATTTCCTACAGAAAGTCCGAGGTTTATACCAAGATCAGATGTCGAAATGATATATGGAGATTGTGATCCGGAAGGATGCCGTGCTCCGCCAAATTCATTAGAGGAGGACACTCCAATGAAAGACAATTTTGACTACAACTATTATGGCCCAATGGATGGTCTGCCAATGTGGCAACCTTATCCAGGAAACTTGGGTCAAGAGAGTCAGCTGAACAATGAAAATCAGTTGACCGTCATTGAACAAAATACCTGTGTCCCCACCATGTCATGGGATTAACACTCAGGTCATTCAGAAACTATTCAACATGAAGATGAATTTGCAACGTTCGCAGGACTTGAATTCATCAACTATGCTTTTCTCGAGGTCAATGTCATCGAGAGAGATGACTCCTCCAGTTCCAAAGAAGTGTGGGACACCCTGGGAGAACCAAGTGGAAAATACGACTTTATGGTCAAGTACACTGCGCCCGAAAGCTCTCGTATCAGGCTCGAAGATATCCAGCCGACTGGAGGGGGAGATACAGTTGAGGGCACATATGCTATGCAAAATGCAACAGAAGAATTCTCCTACGACAATTCTGCCTGGGAGACAGATTCCAATGATCCCGCTCCACCAGAAATCAGTGTCGTTTCTGAAGACAAATCAAGGAAGGTGCTAGACTTTGTGATTCACCGAGGAGTTCGCCGCCAATGGGTTGCTGTCGAGGTTCCGAAGGTCGTTCATCAGTCAAAGTAATTGCCATCTTTTAACCTTTCACCCTGCCCAGGTGAAACGGATGTTTTGATAGGGCTCGCTTTCTGTAAATTTCCCTCTTCGCTTTGCCCGAAGCGACAGAGTTTTGTTTTATAGGGCTGTAGTTTCAAGATTCGACTTGTTCATTAATAAAATAACGTCGTTCTGTAATTTCCGCATTAATTGCTGTTTTCTCTTTTTTCTTTTTCAAAGAAAATGTTAATCCTAAAAAACAAAACTATAAAAAACAAGCAGTAAAATAAAACACTGCACACAATTGCATTTTTCTCAACCTCTTCTAAACACGAATCATCACGTCATGCAGATTGCTTATTTTAAACCCAGTTGAAACATACGATCCGATGCCTTCTCCCAACTTTGAGTTCCCGGTATTCGAGGCTGAAGAAGAAAATGACGACAAAATTCCAGAAGAGATCTCTCGACTACTCAGACAAGAGGAAAGGTCCATTGAACCTCACAAAGAACCGTTGAAAACGGTAAACTTGGGTTCAGAGCAAGAAAGAAAATAAATCAGGATCGGGGCACTGCTCAGTCCAACTGCCAGAGAGAGTTTGATAAAGCTTCTCAGAGAATTTCCCGACGTATTCGCTTGGTCTTATCAGGATATGCCAGGGTTGGATACCAGCATCGTGGAACATCACTTACCGTTAAGATCGGAATGTCCGCCAATAAAGCAAAGGTTGAGACGCACTCACCCGGACATGGCCATCAAAATCAAAGAGGAGGTACAAAAGCAGATTGACGCGGGTTTCCTCGCTACAGCTAAATATCCTCAATGGTTAGCCAACATCGTACCCGTTCCCAAAAAGGACGGAAAGGTCAGAATGTGTGTTGATTACAGAGATCTGAACAAGGCAAGTCCAAAGGACGACTTTTCTTTACCACACATTGACATGTTGGTTGACAGCACATCAAAGTTCAAAGTATTCTCCTTCATGGATGGATTCTCGAGCTATAACCAGATCAAAATGGCCCCGAAAGACATGGAGAAAACTTCGTTCATTACCCCATGAGGTACCTTTTGTTACAAGGTAATGCCGTTCGGTTTGAAGAACGCCGGGGCGACCTATCAAAGGGACATGACTACTCTGTTTCATGACATGATACATAAGGAAATCGAGGTATATGTCGATGATATGATTGCAAAATCAAAAACCGAGAGTGAGCACGTTGAACATCTGTCAAAATTGTTCGAACGTTTGAGAAAATTCAAGCACCGCTTGAATCCCAACAAGTGCACATTCGGTGTCCGTTCAGGGAAACTACTAGGGTTCATCGTCAGCCAGAAAGGAATTGAGGTTGATCCTGACAAGGTCAAGGCCATTCAAGAAATGCCTTCTCCGAAAACTGAAAAACAAGTCAGAGGATTCTTGGGATGTTTAAACTACATCTCCAGATTCATATTCCTTATGACCGCCACATGTGCACCGATTTTCAAATTACTGAAAAAGAACCAGGATTGCGTTTGGTCAAAAGATTGCCAAACTGCCTTCGACAGTATTAAGAAATATCTGTTGAATCCGCCGATTCTATCACCTCCAGTGGAAGGAAGACCACTGATCATTTACCTCACAGTCCTGGAGGACTCAATGGGATGTGTACTTGGCCAACAAGACGAAACCAAACGGAAAGAGTCTGCCATTTACTATCTAAGCAAGAAATTCACCGACTGTGAAACTCGGTACACGATGCTCGAGAAAACTTGCTGCGCTTTGGGTTGGGTAGCCAAACGTCTTCGCCAATACATGATTCGTCATACTACTTGGTTGGTCTCCGAAATGGATCCAATTAAGTATGTTTTCGAAAAGCCTGCTCTCACGGGAAGAATTGCCCGTTGGCAGATGCTGTTATCAAAATATGACATAGAGTATCACGCTCAGAAAGCCGTTAAGGGAAGTATTTTAGCCGATCATTTGGCCCATCAACCGATTGACGATCAGGAATCAATTGGGTTTGACTTCCCAGACGAAGATGTCATGTATCTAAAAATGAAAGATTGCGATGAACCGCTACCCAGTGAAGGGCCATAACCAGGTTCCCAATGGGGACTTATCTTTGACGGAGCAGTTAATCAGTATGGAAACGGAATTGGGGCAATAATTGTTACCCCTCAGGGTACCCACATTCCTTTCACTGCTAGACTCACGTTCAAGTGTACGAACAACGAGGCCGAATACGAAGCTTGTATTATGGGTCTCGAAGAAGCGATTGATTTAAGGATAAAAAATTTGGACGTATACGGCGACTCAGCCTTGGTTATCAATCAGATAAAAGGAGATTGGAACACATACCAATCAGGATTGATTCCTTACAAAGACTATGCAAGAAGGTTGCTACCTTTCTTCAACAGAGTTGAGTTTCATCACATCCCTCGTGATAAGAATCACATGGCTGATGCATTAGCCACTATCTCTTCCATGATTAGTGTAGGCCAATGGAATGACATACCTAAGATCGACATAATGCGCCTTGAACGGCCCCCCTATATCTTCGCGATTGAAGCAGTCATAGACGACAAACCTTGGTATCACGATATCAAATGTTTCCTTCAGAAACAAGGATACCCACCTGGGGCATCTAGAAAAGACAGGAAGACCCTCAGAAGATTGGCTGGAAACTTCTTCCTGAGCGGTGACACTCTCTATAAGAGAAATTTTGACTTGGTCTTGCTCCGATGCGTGGACAGACCAGAAGCAGACATGCTTATGAAAGAAATTCATGAAGGGTCCTTTGGCACTCATGCCAACGGACACACAATGGCGAGAAAAATTCTAAGAGCAGGGTACTATTGGTTGACAATGGAATCCGACTGCTACAAGTACATGAGGAAATGTCACAAGTGTCAGATATACTCCGACAAAATTCTTGTACCGTCATCACATCTCAAAGTTCTCTCTTCCCCTGTGGCCTTTTTCCATATGGGGAATCGACATGATTGGCATGATTGAGCCCAAGGCTTCAAACGGACATCGGTTCATCCTTGTAGCCATTGACTATTTCACCAAGTGGGTCGAAGCAACGTCGTACGCTAATGTAACCCGACAAGTGGTGATCCGATTTATCAAAAATAATATCATCTGCCGATATGGTGTTCCAAGCGAGATCATTACTGATAATGGATCTAACTTGAACAATAAGATGATGAAAGAGTTGTGTGCAGAGTTCAAGATCGAACACCATAACTCATCTCCCTACCGACCCAAGATGAACGGAGCGGTAGAAGCGGCTAACAAGAACATCAAGAAGATCGTTCAAAAGATGGTTGTAAACTACAAAGACTGGCACGAGATGCTACCCTTTGCTCTTCACGGTTATCGTACATCTGTCCGCACTTCAACAGGGGCAACCCCTTTCTCTCTAGTGTATGGCATGGAGGCAGTTCTCCCCATAGAAGTAGAGATCCCATCGACCCGAGTACTGATGGAAGCTAAGCTCGCCGAAGCTGAATAGTGTCAAAGCTGACACGAAGAATTAAACCTGATCGAAGAGAAACAAATAACGGCACTATGCCACGGTCAGTTGTATCAGCAGAGAATGAAGAAGGCGTTCGACAAAAAGGTCCGACCTCGTGTCTTCAAAAAAGGAGACCTCGTGCTCAAGAAGATACAATCTTTTCTCACTGATTCCTGGGGCAAGTGGACTCCGAATTATGATGGCCCCTATGTGGTCACAAAAGCTTTCTCAGGCGGCGCCTTGAGACTTGCAACCATGGACGAAGAGGAATTTGCCTACCCCACGAATGTTGATGTAGTCAAGAAATACTTCGCCTAAAAAAAAACGTCTCGGTGGATTGAAAACCCGAAAGGGAGGTCCAGGCAAAAGTTAGAGACAAAATAAAAAAAAATCATCCCGGTGGATTGGAAACATCATAGTACAATCCAGGAAAAAATTAGGGATAATGGCAAGTAACTATGTTCAACAGAGGCAAGTCCCTCAGCAGCAGCAGTTACCTCATCCATCGGAGGAAAACTCCAGTCAAGGTCATCTTCGACAGAAGCTCAGGATGTCCCGAATTCAAAGTTGGTAGAAGGATAATGGTCGTCATGTTTCAACGTAGCCCTTTTCCCTGTAAATTACCATTTTCAAACTTTGTATATACTCTTTGGAATCACGCGTTTGGCTGATCTCCATCTTATCAATAAAATTTGAGCCCTTGTGCTTTTGTTTGTAATTCTTATTTGTTTTAGCTTTATAGAACGACGTTGTTAACATGATTAACGATTCTTGAAATAAAACAAAAATGAACTTACTTGTAAAACTGTTTCTGTTTTTAAAATAAAGATGGCAATTTCTTTTGACTGTTGAACATTGAAAGAACATCGATCGCTTCTCCAGAAGTAATCGAACCTCAAAGTGCAGAATCAAAGTACTCCTTCTAACCCAGTACGCCTGAATGAAGGGATCAACCGTGTCAGAGACCTTGTTTCGTCTGACACGCCTCAGCCGAGTTCTCATCTCCTAAACCCGATCAACGGTATTCCCCACAAGGACTACTTCTCCTAAGCAAGGTGGAATTGCTATCTTGAACCAGCGATATTTCTATACGCCCCGCGATGGCCGAGTATCCAGTCGTGTTCATTTTTTTAGTTTGTATGTCGCGCCAGTTTTGTCCGCATATACATACATACATCATGCATTATTGATTTGCATTCACATTTCATATTGCATCACCATCACTCTAGTCGGTCTTGTCCCTTAGTGATAGGAGTTCTCTCAATCGAGTTGTCAGTTCTTTCCTCGTCAGGAAACGTTGTGTCTGAACAATCTCACCACCAATTTATCTCTAGATCGGAGTCGGCATTCGACCACTTTGATAACTTGAACCTCTGAAAGGCCAGAGAAAACTTTCAACAAACATCACTCTTCGCCATTGAAGATGATATCCTTGCTTTCCCGGATTAAAGAAAATCCCGAGAGAAAGCCTCGTAATCAGAGATTCAGAAGTATGGCAGTTTTTCTCTGAAAAACCCACTGATGAAAAAGTCATCGGCACCTCAAAATTGGAACCCATCATATGGCATTTCTCTGGGAAGATCCCGAGGAAAGTATGATGTAAGATCCCCAAGTGGAAACAGTCTCTCAAGATACTCGCTTTCCCCCAGTAGAATCGACAAATGGCGTCTCCAACAGAGAAGTTTGTGCACCTCTACAACTCAGACGACTAGGTACCCCCAGCAAGTCTAACCTCAGACCTTTTTCCACTTAAATGGCATCTCCCCAGGAAAATTCGGCGAGAAGTTTGAAGGAAATCCGCTACAAATAGCGTTCCTTGTCAATAAAGTTTATTGACGAAAGAAACTGAGACCAGTTCCTTGGTAAGAAACCAGGATCGAGGGGAAGTTTATTTCAGCAACTAAGACCAGTTCCTTGGTAGGAAACCAGGATCGAGGGGAAGTTTAAATCAGAAACTAAGACCAGTTCCTTGGTAGAAAACCAGGATCGAGGGGACGTTTGTTTTCGAAACTAAGACCAGTTCTTGGGCTGGAAGCCAGGATCGAGGGGAAGTTTACCTTTTCTAAACATCATTGCTTAGCAAAAGAAGATGAATGCGCAAGCTACCATTCATAACCACCATCAAAATTTCGGGTATTCCGATATTTAATCCTCTTGCACCCTGAATGCCCGAATACCTTCGTCATTCACACCTTCGGGTCCAAGAAGATTAAATAGGGGAATCTGTCATACCCTAAATTTTGACCACTAAGATTTCCCATCATTGTGCAAATCATCATCACAATGTGGATGAACCATCATACCTTGTCAGTCTCCCCAAAGATGGGTGAGCATACACTACAATCAAAATTAGGGTTTCAAGCCCTCTCAGAGCCTTAGACAAAGGATCAATCAAGAAATGACATGATCTTCAACTTGTATAACCTCTCAAACATTCACAAAGGATAAAAAAAGACTCCCACTTCAAGGATTAAGCACAAGCTTGCTCCCTTCTAGGTGGATCAAGTCTCAAGATCGCCAGTATCACCAAATTAGGGTTTTTGTCGACCAGGGCCTCTAGATGGAAAGTTTCATCTGGGCATAAGCCAAAGATCCAAAACACAACCTAATGTACTCCATGGAACCTCATGGACCCAAGCATCAAGTCAATTTGACCTCAGGGGATGCATACATCAAAAATCAGGAATTAGGATTTCTTGACCTAATTCACCCCTAAGTTGACTTTTGGGACAAATCATGAACCAAGATCTCAAGAGAGGATTTGAGGGTCTCTAATAAACTATATTGAACCATTTGGAACAATGGATTAATCCAAGAAGCTTGAGCAACAAGTCTCAATTTCATCTGCACCACAATTAGGGTTTTAAGGAAAAAGTCAACTGTAACTTTGACGTTTGACCAAGACATGCTCCCAAACCCTAGGACATGCCCCCAATATACCCTATGACACCCTTGGAACATGTCCATCAAGTTTGATTTAGGTCAAGGACATGATTTCCTGAAGAATGGCACAATTTGGAATTCATCTGATAAAAAGTCAACTGTGCACAAAAGTCAACTTTGACTTTTTGAGATTTTTCACCAAAATGGATTTTTAACCCTAAAATGATGTTAATGTATGATTTGAATCATCATTCATCAAGAAAAATCAAAGAATGTTGGATAACTTGTAAGAGGGGTAACCATAAAACTTAGAAATTTTTCTAAGTTATGGAAAAAGTACCACTAATACACTAACTTTGGAGGATCATAACTCCTAAACCACATGGCCATTTTTTCTCATCCAAAGATGGATTTGTAGCCCTCATTACCCTCTACAAAAACTTCAACTAGACCTAAGTCCAATTCATTAAGGATTTTGAGTTATGGAGTGATCAAAATCAAGAAATCACACTTTGTTCCAACACTTAGTGAAAATTTCACTAAGTCAGATTTTGCTTCACTTTTTGCCAAATGTAGAGGGATTTTTCACTTGGAATCAAAAGAGATCAAAACCAAACTTGTTCAAATAGTTGTTGTATCATGTAAGGGCTTTCCAAAATGGCCAAGAACATTGCCAAATTCAACTTACCCCATGAGATATGACATTGTCAAGTTGCCTTGCTAAAATCTGTCAAAGGCAAGGCAGATTTTGCATTTTGGCTCGATTTGCCAAAATCAGCCAAATTCAAATGTTCCTATCCACTTGGATACATCTTAGGATTAAATCTAAAGGGGACAATCACTGAGCCAAGCCTTCAAAGTCCATGGAACAAGAAATAACAAGTTGAACCTAGAATGGCCAAAATAGGGACAAGACTCCAAATTTGGATTGAAGCATTCAATGGAAGCATCAAGGTGGCATGGACTGAGCTATTCTCATCTGAAATCAGTCAAGACTTATCCAAGACCAAGGGAACCAAAGCTCTGTGCCCTAACCTCTAGTCAATGGCTAGAGGAGACTTGGATTTTCATTTGCCAACATTGGCCAAACCTACTTACCAGCTGCCATTCACTATTCCTTGTAAAACAAACTTGCTCTACTATAAATAGAGCTCAATTGTGATCAGTTTGAGTACACCAAAGCCATCAAACAGATGCTTTCCTCAAAATCTCTTCTTTCACTCCAATTTTGCCTTCTAAGGCAAGTCACTATCGGGTTTTGAGTTTGAGAGCAATTCCAATCAAACCAATCACTCACACACCTCACATACATCACATATAAGCTGATCAAACACTTAGATCACTTCTGAAACACCAATTTCACAAAATCACCAGCTGGTTGCTCAAATTTTCAACCAAGTTGCAGCTGAGGTACCACAAATTGATCCAGCCAATTTCAATCAAGTCCAACCATTCAAACACACTCCATAGGGTGTAGGGAAGCTGTTCAGATCATCACCACTCATCTGTAACACCTCCAAATCAAAAATCACATTGCACTTGCTGTCACGGCTTAGAGGTAAGCATATACTTGGTCATCTCTCAATCTATGCATATTTCCTCGCACAATAATTTGGCCATATGTTCATAATCATGCATGGAATGTTTTCCCTCAATTAATTGCATTGTTTGAATCGTGTATCAAAAATCCTAGCCTTCATGCAGAAATTAGGGTTCTTGAGGATTTTTCATGATTTCTTGTTATATGTTTAATTTAAATGAAATTAAGTGTTATAGACATGATCATGAGGTTAAGACGAGCATAATGATATGTGGATTACATGATATAATCAAGTATTCAGTGAGATTGAGGAGAAAATGCAAATCAGCCAAACCCAGAACACGCGCGTGTTCTTGGTGTGTTCTTGGCGCCATTTTTGAATAATTCAAATATTTGAATTTTGTGATTTTATTTAATTGATTCAAAAATTAATTTCTCTCTGAGTTTTAATGATTTTGAGTTGATTCTTTTTTTAATAATTCACAAAAATGTTAAAATATTTTATTTTCCCAAAAAATCCCAAAAATATTATTTATTTCAAATAATTGATATTTTTGCAAAGAATTAATATTTTAATTGTTTTTGACATATTAAATATTTTTTCTACATTGATTTTGCAACTTTTAATGCTTTCTAATTATTTTCTAGGTCAATACTTAATTTTTGAAGCATTAATCCAAAATCACAATTTGTTTTTCACATGTTAAACAATTTTGATCATTTTAATTGAATTTTTATTCAATTAAATACATTTTTGAAAACAAATTAGGGTTTTTTGGATTAATTCAACCCTCATAAATCATTTTCAAAACTTTTTGGGCCCCTAATAGAGTGTAAGACCCAATCCCCTTTTAACCAAAACCATTTGGGCCTCACTTATTGTATAAGTCCCTCCGCGTTAAAAGAAAACCTCGGCGCGATCGCCATTTCAAACGGAAAAATCATCTGGGCCTACCCTCGTGTAGTAAGACCCACCCTTTTTTAAAAACTTTTTGGGCCTCTATTAGAGTGTAAGACCCAACCCCTTTTGTACAGAAGACCTTTTTTGGGCCTCAGTCACTTGTATAAGTCCCTCTGTACGAATTCAAACAGGGCGCTCACTGATAAAACCCTGGGCCTCTCCTTGAGCTGTAAGTCCCAAATCTTTCTTTTTCAAAGCACTTTCTCCTTTGATTTTGAATATACTGTTGTTTTCAATCTGTCTTTGTTGAACAACTAACCAAACAGCATGGAAGCTCTACAACCGAGTAAGTGGTTATTGCTTTCGTTTACCATTTTCATATACATATAACTGTATTGTGGGGCTGTTTCACTGTAAGTCTTCTTTCATAAACTCATATCAACTTTGTAATAATAGTATAGATATTTAGAGTTTCCCCGACAACTACGTCTAGAACTAGGTGACGCCGTTTCGTTTATTCGTAGAAATAGACAACTAGATCCCCAATAGGATCACCAGATACAGTCTTCTCTTCGGCTGTCCTCATTAGGAATTGTCAAGAAACTCTACTCCCCAAGATGAATGTCTTCTCTGTAAATGGCATCTTTGAGTTTCTTACAAATTCTCGAACTTTCCTGGCTTGATCTATTCCTTGTGAATAGCCTGTCTTGAATTTCTCGGGGTTTGGGGACCCACTGGCTTCTTAAAAGCATCGGCCTCCTCTTGGGCATCGTACAAGGACCCACAGGCTTCCTAAAAGCAACCCCGCCTCCTCTTGGGCATAGTACAAGGACCCTACGGCTTCTTAGAAGTATTCACAGCCTCCTCTTAGGCTTCGTATAATGATCTCTTCCTCCGGGAATGATAGCCTCCTCTTGGGCTTAGTACATGGATCACTCGGCTTCTTAAAAGATCCCAGCCTCCTCTTGGGCTTCGTACAAATTGTCCCGACGACCTCCTAGAGGTATAGGAACAGAACTTATTCATCCTCATAGAACAGTCCTTTCATAGAGTCTACTACTGTTTCTCAAACCATAGTACAAAAGATGAAACTCTAGACTTGGACAGTCTAATCTCCTTGAGTCTCAAAGACATTCTCAAGCACCCTTCAAAAAATAGGAAGGAAACCCGTAGACTCGGACAGTCTCAATACCCTTCGGATTTCCCGCTTCCTTAAAGAACAGGAATAACCCGGATCTTGGAATCAAATACATGAGTACACTGTTGCTCATATAAGAACTGATTTTCTCTTTCAAAATCAGTATATTAGACCTGTCACTCAACTGAAACAGTCATCTTAGCCTCCTCTTGGGCTTGGTACAATGATTCTCCCCAGCGGAGTCAAACAACGTTTAGCCTCTCTCTCGGGCTTTGTACGAGACACATAAGAAACTCCCTCGTTGAGTCAATCACCAAATAGCCTCCATCTCGGGCTTTGTGCGAGATACAAAAGACTCTCTTGTTGAGTCAAATAGCCTTCATCTCGGGCTTTATACGAGATACCAAAAGACTTCATCATCAAGTCAAAACCTTTTCGCCTCTCTCTCGGGCTTTGTACGAGACACATATTAGCCTCCTCTTAGGCTTTGTATAAGAAAACCACTGGTTGATCCAATCAACCTTTTAGCATCAAAACTGTGCCTCGTTCACAGTAAACAAACATTAAACAACTCCCTTCATCTAATCGCTGTAAGCGGCAAGCCTCTGGATCATCTACATCCATGCCACTGTCCCTCTTTTAGCATGAGAAATTCCTAAGGAAAGATAGCATTGCTCTACACTGAGTTAAAGTCTTCTCCTTCAGGTTGGAAATCCCCTATAAAGGAAATTATGGCATTGCCGGATTCACACATCCCGGTTAAAGTAATTCTCCTTTATAAAACAGTTGTGACATACAACCCCCTCTTTAGAGATGACAAATTCTCTCTAAAGTCAACACCTTTTTAGCTTCATATCTTGGGCTTTGAACAAGATACAAATAGACTTTTCAGCTTCACATCTTGGGCTTTGAACAAGATACCAATCACCTTTCGCTTCACGTCTTTGGCTTTGAACAAGACACCAAAAACAACCATTTCCTCCCATAGAATAGGAGGAACTACGAACGCTCTGATTTCCCTGTTTCATTAAACGGGAATACGTAGGCATAAGATCGAAAGAAAAGATCTTAGCGAGCACAATCAACAAAAAACCTAAATCCCATATCTCCATCAATCAAAAGCAGTAAAAACATCAGTCCTAACATCCTAATCCTTGTTCCCCGCCAGAAACCTTCTGTCTAGATAAAACCCGTATTGGCGAAAATACAAATAACCAGTACAAAGGCCCCCCCACATTGATAGCATTCGTAACCTAACAGACCGTTGTTTAAACTCAGTATGCAAGCAGGGTTAATTGGAGACATCTATTTCCCTTCCTTCATCAGCTTTAATAGGATAAAAAATGAATCGACCTGTAGTTTTAAGCTCAACCGCAGAGAGCGACCAGCGCTTAAGAACCGCGTCCAAAATCGCTCGCTACAAAGACCCCTCACTATCTTATTCTCACATGAAAGGCTCAAGTACAATATATGTTGTGCCTTTATTAAGTATTTTTTAACTTTTGTTTTGAGATGAGGAAGAGAGAAACTCAAAGGGTGAAAAAGGTAAAAGTCTAAGTGGGGGACTAGTTATCCTAACATTATCATGCATGGAGATCCTATGGTTATGTGAGGTATGAGAACTCTTAGACTAAAAGGAAAGAGAAGGATAACACTACCTAATGCTTATCCTACCCCACTTTAATCAAAGATTAAAGTTGAGCTAGGATCCCAAAGGGGTGTGAGAAAATTCTACACATAGCATTATATCATGCTATTCACAAAAGAGAAACCAGAAATTAATCAACAATGAGCAATTGAAATTATGGTCAACAATTAATCAACAATAACCAAGTTAGAATTAAAATGCTAAGTAAAAATCAAGATTAAATTCTACCGAGAAAAGTTAATTTGTCTAATTCTAAAATTAATCCTAAAATTAGTTCAAGGCAACTCTAAACTAAATCTAAAAACATTAATCCTAAAGTTAAATCTAGAATTAAAAATAATATTAATCCTAAAATTAATTCCAATTAATTTCTAACAAAACCTAATTCTAACTAATCCAATTCTAAAATTAAATCTAATTACTAAAAGTGAGTTAACCAAAATTAGGATTAAGAACTAACATCAAAACCAAAATTAAATTCTAATTCTCTAATTAAAATCTAATTTCTAGAATGGTTATCCTATGTTTATTAACTAAAACAATTAGTAAAACTAATTATCTAATATCAAGTAACTAGAACTAATTACTAAACAAAACCAAAATCTAAATTAATACCTAAACAAAACAAACTACAGGGTGCAGTGAGTAATACACGAGTATGGAAAGAAGAATCAGGCGTGGGCCTAAGTCTGAGCCCAAGGATCCTAAACATGAAGCAAGGGGAGGTGCGAAATAGTGAAACGCGGGGGCCATAACGAAAAGGACAAACATGTGGGCCTTTGAGCCCAATCCGGAAAGCACAAACTTAGCGTGCAAAAAACCCTAATGGTTCTCCTCATACGCCTCTCTCTCTTAGCTCTCACCTATGCTTCTTACTCCATCCTTCAACGATCTCAGCCCTTCCTCTTCCCCCAAACGGCGCCGGAAACGAAACACCACACGGGAACCTCCCTTCACTACGCCGTCACTTCCTTTCTCCTTCCCTCTCCTTTAACACCTCCGCCGTTCTTAGTTCATGACACCTCCGCCACTCCTTTCTCAACAATTGCATCGTCAATGACGTTCTTCTCCGCGCCGTCCACCGTCGTCAGTCGTCAACTCTCAAACATAACCACGATTCTCCTCTCGCCGACGACACTCTCACTTCGTCATCCTCCGGACGCGCCTTCTCCACCATCATCTTCATTCTCCATTCAGAGCTTCTTCCTCCGTCGCGGCTTCAACACTCCTCACTCTCTCTAATCCGATTACGCAACAAAAATGAAGTCGATCGTCATCAGATCGGCGAAACACGGAGACTCCATCGCCACCTCAACGAACGGAGCAACAACCTCACTCTCTAATCGCTCAATACTCGTAATTCGCTCAACCGAAACTCTAACAAAATGCAGAAGAAACGAAAGCACAACAATATTCGCAGTACATTCAACATTACCAATTGCTCACAAACAAAATCAATAAAAAACAACAGAGAGAAAGAGATTCGGAATACCTATCGGAGTCGCTCCGATGGCGCTTCAATTCAGGTATGAAATTTGTTCTGTGCTTTACATTTTGCTCTCGAACTCCTTCTCCTCTACTCCGATTCGCCTCTTCTACTTCTTCTATATGTGTATTTTCTCATTCTTGCTTTCAATCTTGCCATTTCCTCTGCGCGCTGTTGTCGTTTGCGGATGCACTCTTGGATTCTTCTTCTTCCTTTCTGCGATTTGCTTTGTGATTCTTATGGTGATGATGTGAACTTGCAGGTTTGAATGGATTAGAGTGAATCGAAGGCCACGGTTAAAGCTTGCGAATGTCGTGATTTCTGGTGATGAAGATGAATTCAAGAAGTTTTGTTCTACATTGAAGTGGATGAATTGAAAAGTTGCGGAGTTGATGAAGTTTGGTTGCAAGTTGATTGAAGATGGTGAAACAGTTGCAAAACTGTTGAAGATGATGAGAGATCACACGGAGAGTGGAGAATTGTTGAAGGAGGATCGTGAAAATGAATTGTGAAAAATTGTGCAGAATGAAGAACTCTTGAAGATGAACCAAGGTAGAGAGATTTGTGGAAGAGTTGAAGGTGAATCGTGAAAAATGAAGAACCCCCCTGAAGAATGAAGATGGTGAGGTTTTATAGAGAAGATTGGAAGGATCTAGAAGGAAAGTTTGTTATGAAATTCTGTTACGGTGAAGATTGAGAGTTTGTGAATTCTATTAGCGAAAATTTGTTAGAGGTTTCGCGTTGTGAACCTTTTCTCCTTTCCCGCTTGCGTCTTTCCGCACGTGTAATACACCTTTTGCTTTTCAATTATGATTTTCCCTTTGTCATGTAATTTCTCTTATTTTTCTCTGCTATGATGTTATTTTCTGCACATTTTCTTTTTGCCATGTATTGAATTGGATGATGTGTGTAATGACCAACATGGGGAGTTCTCATATTTACAAGATTGACATCACCATTGGGACAGCGTAGTCGTTGGGCAAAATCACATATACTTTGATATCTCACAAGTTCATCATTCTCAGAACATAAAATGAGAAAAGGAGCCCCTAAATTAATAGAAGAATATAAAGCCTGCCAATGTTCAGCCAGATGCAATACAAGCTTTGATGGGCCGGGCACTTTTGCAATCGAAGGCTGTAAATAAGCGGAAACCAACATCACTTGTAACATATAGTGACCCAGAATCATATAAGCTAAAATAGTTTGTACAACGAATTCCCTTAATGAGTTTAAGCTCTGAAATTCATGATTTTGCAACTTTTCCTTTTTTTTTACGGTTGATTACAATACAACAAAGATGGTGTTTTTGTTGAGTTAATTGAATTATTATGAGTAATAAAGAAAATAATAGTAGGAATAAGAATGATTCAATGGTGGATAGTGGATATTTTAATAGGGTGCTTATATTTTAGGCTTCTGGTATGAAATGAGAAATTATTGGGAGTTGATTTTTTTGAATTGAAATGTATATTGGATTGTGGATCAGAAGGTTTAGACTTGTATCTAAAAATGGATTATAAACTTGGATGTGGACTCAAAAATGAATAAATGGATATTGGTTTAGTTTAAAAAATGGATTTGAAAAATGGACAATTAAACATGAATATGGATAACGACATAGCAGTGGATTTATATGGATATTTGGATATGATTTTAATGGACTTGTATCTTGAATTCCAAGTGATCCACAAGGACAATCTTGACACGTCTGATTCCAACCAAATTCACAGTCCATATCAAACACATGTCCTCAATGAATCCCAAAAGTTCAATCAGTAAACTCAATTGACCATGGCCCAATGCCTTTCAAATCAACCCACAAATGCTTTGTCCCGATGACCATTGATATCCTTGACAAGAAACCCTAATCTCACGATCTTCAATTGATGGTTGTCCACGGACTCTCCCATGAATAAGAATCCTAACCCTCCTTGAGATACACTGATAAATCTTGAAGAAGATGACCATCATTGAGAAGAAACCCAAACTCTGATTCACACCCATAAAACTCTGAGCCGATGCTTTGGATAAATCCTCTGGATAAGAAAACCTTGTGCTTGATGAACCTTTCAATAAGATGACGATCATGACAACATGAACTCAACCCTTGCTTCAACTTGACTAAAGTAGGAACCAGCTGAATCACCCCTGAATAGGGTCCCCACTGATAGCAAGAAAATATCCTTTGATCCAACTTCTTAGGAGCACATGCAAATTTCTGATTAATGCAGTTATGACCTAGTGGATATGCAGATGAAAATGAAACACAAGCCAGAAAAAGGTAGGGCAAATTTTGGGGTACTACAACGGTTCATCGCAATATTTAATTTTCAAGTACATGACATCTTCGTCTGGGAAGTCAAATCCGACTGATTCCTGATCGTCAATCGGTTGATGAGCCAAATGATCGGCTAAAATATTTCCTTTGACGACTTTTTGAGCATGATACTCTATGTCATATTCTGATAGCAACATCTGCCAACGTGCAATCCTTCCCGTGAGAGCAGGCTTTTCAAAAACGTACTTGATCGGATCCATCTCGGAGATTAACCAAGTGTAGCGTGACAAATCATGTACTGTCGAAGACGTTTGGCTGTCCAAGCCAGAGCACAACAAGTTTTCTCGAGCATAGTGTATCGAGTTTCACAGTTAGTAAATTTCTTGCTCAAATAGTAGATGGCAGACTCTTTTCTTTTGGTTTCGTCTTGTTGGCCAAGTACACAACCCATGGAGTCTTCCAAGACTGTTAAGTATATGATCAGCGGTCTTCCCTCCACTGGAGGTGACAAGATATGCAAATTCAATAGATATTCCTTGATACTGTAGAAGGCTTTTTGGAAATCTTCCGTCAATACGCAACTTTGATTCTTTCTGAGGAGTTTGAAGATTGGCGCGCATGTCGCGCTCATAAGGGATATGAATCTGGAGATGTAATTCAGACGTCCCAGAAATCCTCTGACATGCTTTTCAGTTTTTGGCGAAGGCATTTCTTGAATGGCCTTGACCTTGTCAGGATCAACCTCAATTCCTTTTTGGCTGACGATGAACCCTAAAAGTTTCCCTGAGCGGACGCCTAACGTGTATTTGTTAGGATTTAAGCGGAGTTTGTATTTTCTCAGACGCTCAAATAACTGTGACAGGTGGGTCACATGCTCCTCTTCTGTTTTAGATTTGGAAATCATGTCATCGACATACACCTCGATCTCTTTGTGCATCATGTCATGGAATAGAGTAGTCATGGCCCTTTGATTGGTTGCCCCGGCGTTCTTTAAGCCGAACGACATTACCTTGTAACAAAAGGTCCCCCATGGGGTAATGAATAAAGTTTTCTCCATGTATTCCGGCGCCATTTTGATTTTATTATAGCCCGAGAATCCATCCATGAAGGAGAAGACTTTGAAATTTGTTGTACTATCAACCAGCATGTCTATGTGCGGAAGGGGAAGTCGTCCTTCAGACTGGCTTTGTTCAGATCCCTATAATCTACACACATTCTAACTTTTCCGTCCTTTTTCGGAACTGGTACTATGTTGGCTAGCCATTGAGGATATTCGGAGGTGGCAAGGAAACCTGCATCAATCTGTTTCTGCACTTCCTCTTTAATCTTGATAGCCATATCCGGGTGAGTTCTTCTCAACCTTTGTTTTACTGGTAGACATTATGATTTCAACGGTAGATGATGTTCCACGATGCTGGTATCCAACCCTGGCATGTCCTGATAGGACCAAGCACACACATATGGAAACTCTTTGAGAAGTTTTATCAAGCTTTCTCTGACAGTCGGACTAAGTAGTGCCCCAATCTTGACTTCTTTCCTCTCTTCTTCTGAACCTAAGTTGACTGTTACCAACGGCTCTTTGTGAGGTTCAATGGACCTTTCCTCTTGTCTGAGTAATCGGGAGATCTCCTCTGGAATTTCTTCATTCTCTTCTTCTTCAGCTTCAAATACCGGGAATTCAATGTTGGGAGAAGGCATTGGATCGTATGTTTCAACGAGGTTTAAAACAAGCAATCTGCATGACGTGATTATCTATTTTTTTGAAGAGATAGAGAGAATGCAAGCATGTGTGCAGTGTATTTTCTAAAAAATGCTTGTTGTTGTTTTTTTTATTTTTGGGTTATTTTAAGATTACCGTTTTCTGAAAAGCGAAAAGTGAAAACAACAATAACTGTGGAAATTACAGAATGACGTTATTTATTTATGATTTTGTAGATTCTTGAAACTACAACCCTATAAAACAAAACTTTGTTGCTTTGGACGAAGCGAAGAGAGACATTTACAGAAAGTGAGCCCTATAAAAACATCTGTTTCACCTGGGCAGGGTGAAAGGTTAAAACAAAGATGGCAATTACTTAAACTTATGGACGACTTTCGGGACATCGACAGCAACCCATTGGCGGCGAACTCCTCGGTGAATCACAAAGTCGGGTATCTTCTTTCTTGGTTTGTCCTCAGAAATGACACTGATTTTTGGCGGAGCAGGATCGTTGGAGTCTTCCTCCCAGGCAGAGTTGTCGTAGACTAACTCTTCTTTTGTGTCTTGCACAGTGTTTTCACTCTCAGGCGGATCTCCCCATCCATTAGGTTGGATGTCCTCGAGCCTGATACGAGAGCTTTCAGGAGCAGTGTACTTGACCAAGAAGTCGTACTTGCCACTTGGCTGTCCTAAGTTGTCCCATACTTATGTGGAACTGGAGGAGTCATCCTTCTCGATGACGTTGACCTTAGGAAAAGCATAGTTGATAAACTCTTGTCCTGCAATCTTTGCAGATTCATCGCTGTGTTAGATATTTTCTTGATGTCCTGAATAATGATCCCATGACTTGGTGGGGACGCAGGTATTCTTTTCAATATTACTCAGCTGATAAGCATCGGAGATCCTTGAAATGATAGTTGCATCAGAGTAGATTTTGGCATAACATTCAGAGCTAATCCTGTGTCTACCAGTATGCTGGCTAAAGCATCGTCCTGGAAGTTAACTATAATGTTGAGCGCCATATTGTGATTTTTACCATCTTCCAGCAGTTTTTCATCACTGAATCCTAAGTTGTTGTAGGAAGTGATGCTGGAAATAATGCTGTCAAACTGTCTTATCGTTACATCTTGCTCTATGAAACCTTTCTCTAAGACTTTCTGCAGAGCTTCCCTATGAGCTTTAGAACTGAGCAAGAGAGACAATACAGAAATTCGATATGGAGTTTGCAACAATTGTTCTACAATGTTGTACTCGCTCTTCTAGATGAGCTTCAGCATCTCATCGTGGTTCTTTACCAGTTCTAGATTACTGGATTGGCCGACTGGTTGATTGGGAACTTCTGTTTGAGGTTCCTTTACTTTGGCAGATTATTCAACTCCTCTGTTGAAGATTCGACCGCTCCGTGTCACTCGACTGATGTCAGCAATGTTTACGACGGAGGGTAGTGGAGTTTCCTTTCCATTTTTTATTGTTGTTGCACCGTACTTGTAAGTGATAACTTTATCGGATTTGTACAGTATTGGTCCTGGCAGATAGATAACCATATGAGCCTTTTGATTTTTCTGACCATCGTAGGCGGCCTTAATTGGTTCGAGGTTGATAATCTTTCTACTATCAAGAGGAACTCTTGATTCATAGAGTAGAGGGATTATGGCACATACGTCTTTGGCCATTTCATGATTATAGATTAAGACAACGCCTTTGCTTTGATCAGGGAGATAGTCGGGTATCCCATTGATCTACCTAGAACTTGAACATGGTCGGATCTCTTTCCGATCCAACTAATTTTGAAGAGCTGACCGCACGAGGTAGCATCCTTGGTTGTTCTCTGAGCAAACTCTACAGTGCTCATAATTATGTGGTGGCACCTGGCCACACTCGCTTCGTATGCAGTGCAACTTCACTAGATCTGTTTCCATCGAGCAGACATCCTGACTTTGATACCTATCAGGATTCTCGTCAGTCATACGGATCTGTTGTGTAACTTCATCCAAGTAGATTGGAAGCCACCAGTGGTCCAACAAGTGTTGGAGTGTTCTTTGGACAAGTGTACATCCTTGATCGTTCTTACGACACTCTTTACAGTCTTGATAATCATGTGAAGCCAGAAAGCCAAGCCTGACTTGCTTAGCATGTTGTTCTATCAGGCTGGTATTCATCAAGCGATTATCAAATATCTGAATCATATTGACTTGATGGTTATTTCTCTCCTGATAGTCCTGAATCCATCTGAGATCCATCTGACGCTGGAGGGCCTCTTGTACAAAAGAGCATCCCTGATTGCTTATTGAGCAGATCAGACAGGAATGGTAATCGTGTCGTGGCAAATCATGGTATTGACTTTGCCTTGAGTGCATTGCTACCAGGTTGACGTTCATCGTCAGAATGTTGTGGTTCTGAACAATGTTGGGATTTGCGTGAGCCATATTGACCTCGCGGATTAGATGATCTTGAATCCATCCGAGATTCATTTGTTCCTGTAGAGCTGATTGCACTACGAAATGTAACGCCCCATTTTTATTTTAATTATTTATGAAATAACTGTGAATTGATGTAATTGATTGGGTGTTTTGGTGTGTTTTCGTTGCGATTTGTGTACCCGTAGTGAGGGGCAGTGGCCTTAAGAAGTGAGTCTTGGGTGTAGTAGGGGTGTATGGCTTATAATGTAGAAATTGGTGGTGTGGAGAGTAAAGACTAACTCAATTACTTTAATTTAATATTTGTTAAGCATAGTGTAGAATATATATTTAATTAGAGTTGTGGTGGAAATTATTATTGTTAGAATTATTTCATGAGTGGAAGTGATAATAATAATATAATGAAAATAAAATAAATAGAATAAGTTGGAATATTAGAAGTGTGGAGAGTGGAAGGGTAATGTAGTAAATTCGTAGGAATAAGTAAGGGTAAGGGTGGGATTTCTTTAATCACTCAAGGGTTAGATGATGTAGGTATGTGGGTAAGAATCATTAGGTTGATGCCATGGATTGTTGTTTGGGGATTGTTTGGGATTTTTGGGAAGAATCTATAACTAAAAATGTTTGGAATTGATGAAATTGTTGTGATTGTTGTGAATAATGTATATGTGGTATAAACGGGTTTTGATGACTTAAACTGGGGCTATTGGGGTTAAAAATGCAATTTAAGGGTGTGAAATCGCAGTGGGAGAAGTGCTGCCATCGCAGGCATTTTAGGCTGAATCGCAGAGCCCGCTTAGCCCGCTCTAGCCCACTTAGCGCGGTCCCCTCGTGCAGCCCATTTTAAAAACTTCGAAAATTCATAACTTTTGACTCGTAAATCCGTTTGGGTCGCCGTTCGAATAGTTAGAAAGCTGAACTTATGTACTTTATGTTAAAATTATTTTTAATGATAGATTTCCAACTATTTGACGCGCCATATGTGTTTCTGTGTAGGTTCCGATGTGTTGAAATGTGAAATGTGGGAGTTAGTCGTAGGAATGTGTGTTGTGATTGTTGCTAATGATGTTGCGTGATGTTGTTGAGAAGTTGTTGTAGCATACCATGTGATTGTAATTGTTGTTGCTTATAATATTGTGTGATGATATTGTTGACTAGTTATGGTATGATGTGTTGTGACTTAACTGATAAATGCAATAGTTGTTGTTTTATGAAGTTGCATGATGTTGTTGTTGAGTTGTTGTGACGTAACTTGTAAATGCACTAGTTGTTACTTATGTGGTAGTATGATGATGACGTTGAGTTGTTACGACATGTTATGTGGTAGGCATATTTTGATGAGCTATATGCATGTTTCGATAAATGCGTGTTGATTGTCGAGTGGTGTTGGCATGATGATGAATGTGCTAGGTGTATGCATGAGTCGTTGTTGCATGTTGTCATTGATGGTGCATGGCATGTGCATAGTTGTGGGATGGCGTGCCCAGGTGGGGTGTTATTGTTTATCTGAATTCCTTGATGGAATCGTTGTTGTTGGCGTGATTGTGTGCCCAGATGGGGTGTAAGCAATTACAATTGTTGGTGCGATCATGAAATAGGGGTCGTACATGACCATGAAACAGGGGTCGTTGGTGTGATCATGAAATAGGGGTCATACTTGACCATGAAACAGGGGTCGAGAGTTCCGACGGGAACTGTGATCATGAAACAGGGATCAATTATGGTACCACATGCATTGATTATAGTTGGTGTCTCTTTGTAATTCTTTTGATAGTTGTGTTGCATTGTGATTGGATTGATTATCTGTGTTATGTTCAATTGTGCGAATTGTGTTGGAAGTGGTGTTGTGGGTGATATACTTAATAATTTATGCTCTTATATTTATATCATCTTTCTCTTTTGTTTGATTTGAGAATCTCACCCCTTCTGTTTGAGTGTTGCCTCCACGTGGGTAACGTGCAGCTAATCAGGAGTAGTGTGGAAGTCGTGGTCAGTGAAGACGAGGTGCTTCACTTTAGTTTGGAGTCTGCTCTGATATGTAACATTGGGAGTCGGGAACGCTTTATGCATGATTTTACTTTGTAAAAGAATTACAGTTGCCTTTACATTTTTGAAAACTAATATTTCGATTAATCGAAACTGTTATATTTTGTTGATCACAATGAAGAATTTCCGCTGTGTAATAAAGATGATTTTTGGATTAAACTTGCATTAATATTTATTATATGTTACATGTCTTATTTATGAACAAGTTCTTGTTGAAAGTAATACCCTTTTATTCCGAGTTATTTCATTTTACTCTGATTTTTCGATTAAATTATTTGGGGGAATTTAGGGTGTTACAAAGTGGTATCAGAGCAGGTCGGTCCGTCCGGCCAGGTTATCTAATTGTGTTGTCCCTAGTATGCGACGTGTGTGTGAAAACACAGTCGGTGCTTGTTTTGTTTCCCATTTGCAGGTTGGGAATGAAACAAGTAGGGGAGAAGTATCTGCTTCTCTTGGATGATCCAATTGTTGAGAGATTGGATATCACGTTGCGGTAGGAGGGAGTGCAGTGTTGGATTGTTCAACTGTTGAGAATGGTGTTATCCTTGAGGGAAGACGGTCAGGTGTTTTTGTTGTTCGCTTCCTTGTGAGGGGGAAGGCGATGTTGTGGCTAGAGATAGGCCAGTGATGTGTGGAGTATCCTGATGTGTTTCCTTAGGAGGTGCACAGTTATCTTTAGTTGGAACAAGGTGATGTCATTTTTGGGACGAATTGGTGGAGATAAACCATGTGTTTACCAATTATTTAGATGAGTGGGGTAGAGTGTTGTTGAGACAAGTGTAGCTCCGGTGTTATTAGTTAAGAAGAAAGAAGGTAGTACGAGATTGTGGGTGGATTACTGACAATTGTGTAAGGTAATGAGTGAGAATAAATATCCATTTCAACGGGATTGATGATTTGATGGACCAACTGGTGGGCTAGTGTGTTTTCAGTATGATTGAATTGAAGTTGGATTACCTTCAGATTTGGGTGAAAAGTGAGGATAGTTGGAGAATCTTAGAAGTAAGAGAAAGAGGTGGAACTCATGTTCACCATTTCCAATCTTTATTTTCGCACTTAAGGAACAGCCTACACTAAGCAGGTGATAACTTTTCGCTAGTAACTCCGATGGGAGCAATTCTGGACTTTTTGGAAAGCTTGCAAAATTTCCTACAGTTTGCATATAAACTTTGTCTTCTACATGGTTTTGAAGAGGGAGAAAAATGCATTTGAAGATTTGGGTCTGATGCTGAATTTGGTGAGGAGAGGTATACGGGATTCCTTGACCAGCCTCCATTGCGCAGGTGATAATTTTTTAATCGAAACTCGGATTTAAGCGATTCTTGAATTTCTGGAATCTAAAGGAAATTCCCTTCATTTTGGAATATAAAGGTCTTGAGCGAGTATTGCTGAAATGGTTGTGATGAGGTCAGGTATAAGATGTTCGGTAATAGGAAGGAGGTGAGGGTATCGGAGAAGCACATGGAGGTGCGGCGTATGCCAATATAGAATGAGTAGAGTGGAGATATTTTTGAGGAAGGAAGAAGGTTAAATAGTAAAGTGGATTGTGTGCCATTGATGACATAGTGTCGACATGTGTCGGGAAGACTTTGGAAAGTTTCTATCACCAACCAGATGATGAGATGGTACTGTTAAGATTGTGATTAGGATGAGACCAAAAGTGAAACTATACGGATCATCGAGATTGTGAAATTAAAGAAAGGACGCTATTGTAGTTGGATAATGACGATTTATGCCACCTTTATGGTAACCAGCTACCTATTAACAAATTGAGGAACTGATCACCCTTAATCTCTTGTTGATGGTAGACGGGATCATGTTGGATGGGATAGATGTGTCTTGCCAGCTGGTATAGTAAGTACATTGAATTGTTTGAAGACGAGCCAAGTGCTTGTGGATTGTTTGATTAGTCAATGCTTATTCCTATATCTGAAGATGAGGCGGATTCGAGGCTTTTGTATGTTAATCAGATGATGTTGATAGTTACTTATCAGAAGCAGAGAACAACGTGCTGACTAAAGATATGCCAAGGGTGTCGCTGTGGAGAGCCTTATTATTATTAGTAAAGAAAAGGATGACAGCATGAGGTAGCGTGTGGATCGGTGAGTAGTATGGAAACTCACAGTTGTGTCCGGGGTAGCTTGAGTTTTGATTTGAGATGAATCGAGAATCCGATAGACATGAGACTTGAAGCATTGGAAAGATGATTCAGTGAGGGAGTAAATGGAAATGTGAGACCATGATTCAACCAAGGATGTTTGGTAGAGGATAGTAGTGACTAGTACGCCTTAAAGTGTGTGTAGGGAATATAGATCGTATCTTCCATACTGTCATACCCCTAAATTTTGACCACTAAGATTTCCCATCATTGTGCAAATCATCATCACAATATGGATGAACTATTAGTCTCCCCAAAGATGGGTGAGCATCCACTACAATCAGACTTAGGGTTTCAAGCCCTCTCAGAGCTCTTAGACAAAAGATCAATCAAGAAATGACATAATTTTCAACTTGTCTAAACCTATTAAACATCCATAATGGATCAAGAGGACTCCCACAGCAAGAATCAAGCACAAGGTCGCAGCATTCTAAGTGGATCAAGCCTTAAGATCGCCAGTGTCACCAAATTAGGGTTTTGGTCGACCAGGGCCTCCAGATGGAAATTTTCCTCTGGGCATGAGCCAATGCGTCAAAGCATAACCTATGATTCTCTAAGGGACATCATAAACCCAATCATCAACTCAATTTTACCTCAGGGGAGGCATTCATAAAAAAATCAGGAATTAGGGTTTCTTGACCTAATTCACCCCTAAGTTGACTTTTGGGCCAAAACATGAGCCAAGACCTCAAGAGGGGATTTGAGGGTCTCAAATACATCACATTGTTCCATTTGCAACAATGGATTAATCCAAGAAGCTTGGGCAACAAGTTTCAATTTCATCAGAACCACAATTAGGGTTTCGCGGGGAAAATCAACTGTATCTTTGACTTTTGACCAGGACATGCTCCCAAATCACCCTATAACACCTATGAAATCAATCCATCAAGTTTGATTTAGGTCAAGGACTTGATTTCATAGAGGATCGCACAGTTTGGAGTTCATCTGACAAAAAGTCAACTTTGACTTTTTGAGATTTTTCACAATTGTGGTTTTTTAACCCTAAAATTATGTTAATGTGTGATTTGAATCATCATTCATCAAGAAAAATCAAGAAAAGTGGGATAACTTGTAAAAGGGGTAACCATAAAAACTTAGAAAATTTTCTAAGTTATGGAACAAAGTGGCTAGGGTACCAACTTTGGAGGACCATAACTCCTAAACCACAAGGCCATTTTTCCCCATCCAAAGCTGGATTTGTAGCCCTCATGACCCTCTACAAAAGCTTCAACTACACCTTATTCCACTTCATTATGAATTTTGAGTTATGGAATGATCAAAGTGGCTGAAAACATGAAATGCCACTTTTTCCAACACTTAGTGAAATTTTCACTAAGTCAGAATCTGCCTTCACTTTTTTCCAAATGTAGGGGCATTTTTCACTTGGATCCAAAAAGTATCAAAACCAATTATGATTAAACAGTTATTGTATTATATGAGGGCTTTCCAAAATGGCCAAGAACTCCATCAAATTCCACTTGAGCCATGAGATATGTCAATGGCAATATGCCTTGCTGAAAACTGCCAAGGCTAGGCAGAATTTTGTACTTTTGCTCGATTTGGAAAAATCAGATAATTCCAAGCCTTGTCATCACTTTGGACACATCTGAGGATCAAATCTAAAGGGAACAAACACTGATCCAAGCCTCGAAAGTCTTTGGAACAAGAAGTAGCATACCAAACCTAGAAATCCCTAAAAGAGGGACAAGACTCCAATTTTGGATTGGAGCATTTAATGGATGCACCAAGGTGGCATCGACTGACGCATTTGCAACTGAATTCAGTCAAGAATGATCCAACAACTAGGGAACCACAGCTCTGTGCCCTAACCTCTAGTCAATGGCTAGAGGAGACTTAAGATTCCAAAGTGCAACCATTGGCCAAACCTCTGCAGCAGTTGTCATTCACTATTGCTTACAAAACGAACTCGCTCTACTATAAATAGAGCTCATTTGTGCTCAGTTTGAGTACACCAAAGCACTACAACACTTGATTTCCTCAAAATCTCTTTCTCTTGGCCAAAATGCCTTCTTTAGCAAGGTAACTCTGAGTTTTTGAGTTAGGGAGCAATTCCACCACAGCTCATGATCCAAACACATCCAATATGTCAGATCTAAGCTGTCCAAATTCACACAAGTGACCTGTAATCCTTAAATCTCAAAGTAACCTCTCAAAACCTCAAAATAGGATTTTTGTGCATTTTTCAAGCCATGTCTTGATTCAGTCACTTTCCAAACCAGATAAAACCTCAAACACACTCCAAATATCATCTTTGAACTGTCCCAAATGGCTCCCAACATCTGGAACACCATTTGAGAGAGTTGCTATTTTGGCCATTTTAACCCCTTTTGCAAGAAAGGGCCAGTTTTTGTTTTTGCAGGTTCCAACTGATTCCAATCATCCTAAAAGCTTCTAAGGGATCATTTTAGAGTGTCCAAAGCATTAAACCATTTTTGGAACAAGAAACTTGGCAGATTGCACAAAAAACTCCAAAAGCTCAAAAAGAGGTAAGCATCATGACTTGAACTTTCCAAAATATGCATTGCTTTGAGGTCCACTGATCATGCACATCTTGTACATGTTATATATGTTGTGTTTGCACCAAATTGTCATGCAATCCTTGCCTGTATCATGAGATAGCATAGAAAATGCAATTATAGGCCTATTTCAAAACCACTATCGAATTTTGAGGAGGGAGCATGATCTGGAAAAAATACCACCACCATTGGATTCCTTGTGAAATTCTAGGCCAGATGCATATAAATTTTGTCCCCAACCATGGAGAAATGAGAAAGTTATGGACCTTCCCGTTTCTTGCCAAAACTTGCCTTGCCCTGCCTTGGCCAGGCCTAGGACACAAGGCAAGCCTTGTGTATTTGTTGGTTTGTTTCAATCAATGGATGTATCACCACCCCAGTGATATGGCGCGCGCCCTATAACCTTGAGGTCGTGGGTTCAAACCCCACCCAGACCATTTTGTGTTTTCTCACGTTTTTTGCTATTTTTCCAATATTTTCATGTTTTATTAATTAATTGAAAAATTAATAACTCCTTCAATTTTAATTATTTTTGATTGGTTCTTTTTGCAAAAAATCACAAAAATGTTGAAATATTTTGTTCACCAAAAAAATTAGATTTATATTATTTATTTAATATAATTAGTATTTTTGTGAATAAATTCCTTTTATTTGTTTTTAAACCTTTTAAAAATAAATATCTATTTTGGAAAATCAAAACCAAGTATGTTTTAATTCATCTTGTGATTAATCCCTCATTTTTCAAACCCTAAAAAAAATCACAAATGGTTTATTCAAACTTATTTGGCATTTTTATCATTTTTATTTGATTTTCTTTAAATATTTACTTTTAAAGAAAAGCAAAATTAGGGTTCTTTGATTTTCACTCTCACAAATCATTTTTTGGGCCTCTATTAGAGTGCAAGACCCAACCCCCTTGGAAACCTTTTTTTGGCCTCAGTCATTGTATAAGACCCACTGCGCTTTCAAAAATCCCGGCGCGATCGCCAGTTCAAAAATCAAACCCTTGGGCCTCTCCTCGAGCTATAAGACCCATTCAAACCATTTTGGGCCTCTAATAGAGTGTAAGACCCAATCCTTTATAAATACAAACCTTTTGGGCCTCAAATGTTGTATAAGTCCCGTTGTATTTCAAAAGTTCGGCGCGATCATCGCCCGTTTAAAACAAACCATCTGGGCCTCTCCTCGAGCTATAAGACCCATTCAAAACCATTTTGGGCCAATAATAGAGTGTAAGACCCAATCCCCTTTTAACCAAAACAATCTTTGGGCCTCAGATAATGTATTAGTCCCTCTGCGTTAAAAGAAAAGCTCGGCGCGATCGCCAGTTCAAAAAAAACAAATCATATGGACCTACCCTCGTGTTATAAGCCCCATTTCTTTCAATCATTTTTTGGGCCTCTTGAGAGAGTGTAAGACCCATTCCCTTGTACAGAAAACCTTTCTCAGGCCTCAGTCACTTGTATAAGTCCCTGTACAAAATGACAGTGCGATCACTGATAAAACCCTAGGTCTCTCCTTGAGCTGTAAGCCCCAATTTTCCTTTCAAAAACACTTTCTCCTTTGATTTTGAATATAATATTGTTATCAAAGTTATCTTTGTTGAACAACTATCAAAACAGCATGGAAGCTCTACAACCGAGTAAGTGTTTACCCACTTTCATTTACCGCTTTCATATGTATATAACTGTATTGTGGGGCTACTTTACTCTAAGTCTTCTTTCATAAACTCATATCGACTGTGTAATACTAGTATAGATATTTAGAGTTTCTCCGGCAACTACGTCTAGAACTAGAAAAAATCTCGTCTCCTTACCTCCGACGTTCTCCCGGATATTTCAACATAACCTAAACCATGAGAGTTTTCTTTTACAACAATTTTAGATAACTAGATCTAAGAAATCTCCCCCTTGAACAGTTCATATACAGAAGGCCAATGTTCCAAGTGAAACCCCTTCTGGAACTGTTCATCAACCTCCTCTTGGGCTTAGTGCAAGGACCCACAGGCTTCCTAAAAGCATATCCGCCTCCTCTTGGGCATTGTACAAGGACCCGTCGGCTTCTTAGAAGTTTTCACAACCTCCTCTTAGGCTTCGTATAATGATTCTTCCTCTGGGAAGATAGCCTCCTCTTGGTCTTCATACAAATTGTCCCTTCGGCTTCTTAAAAGTTTTGCTCGCCTCCTCTTGGGCTTCGTACAAATTGTCCCGACGACCTCTTAAAGGTATAGGAACATAAATTAGTCATCTTAATAGAACAGTCTTTAAAAGAGTCTAGATCTTTCTACCGCGAATGTAATATCTCTTGATCTCTCTTAAGCATAGTACAAAAGATAAAACTCTAGACTTGGACAGTCTAATCTCCTTGAGTCTCGAAGACATTCTCAAGTTCCTTTCAAAAATAGGAAAAAACACCCGTAGACTTGGGCAGTCTCAATACCTTTCGGATTCCCCGTTTCCTTAAAGAACAGGAAATAATCCCGGTCCTCAGATCAAATCCATGAGTACAACATTACCCATATAAGAACTGATTTTCTCTTTTAACCAACATACTGGGCCTGTCACTCAACTGAAACAGTAACCCTAGCCTCCTCTTGGGCTTTGTACAATGATTCTCCCCAAAAGAGTTAACCTTTGCAGCCTTCATCTCGGGCTTTGTACGAGATACAAAACACTCTCTTGTTGAGTATAAAATACTCTCTTGTTGAGTCAGACCTTTGCAGCCTCCATCTCGGGCTTCGTACGAGATACAAAATCACTCTCTTGTTGGGTATAAAAGACTCTCTTGTTGAGTCAAACATTTTTAGCCTTCATCTCGGGCTTTGTACGAGATACAAAACACTCTCTTGTTGAGTATAAAAAGACTCTCTTGTTGATTCGATCACCTTCGGCCTCCATCTCGGGCTTCGTACGAGATTCAAATCACTCTCTTAGTGAGTATAAAAGACTCTCTTATTGAGTCAAACCCTTTTAGCCTCCGTCTTGGGCTTCGTACAAGACACATATAAAAACACTATCTTGTTGAGTCAACCCTTTTATCCTCTATCTCGGGCTTCGTACGAGACACAAAAGCATCCTCTAGTTGGGTCAATAGCCTCCTCTTAGGCTTTGTATAAAGAAATCCCCGTTTAAAGAAATCCCCGTTTAATTCAATCAACCTCTTGTAGCTGATGTTTTACGATAGTTGGAGATTCATGAAAGTATCTATCCTATTCAAGATTTGGAATTGGCTGACGTTGTAATTGTGTTAGGTATCCGGAGGTATTATTTTTATGAATCTTGGTCCGAAGTGTTTAGTAATCACAAGAGTGTATAATACCTGATTGGTCGAAATTCTCGATGAGTTAAGATGAAAGTCGTTGCTTATGTCTGCTATGATGGTCGGAAGTTGGATGTGAACTTGGTAGATTTGATAGTTGCGAGTAATTCGAGTGCGCAGCGAAAGCGTGGTGAAGTGCAGTTTGTTCGCACGTGTGTAACAACGATGTTGGTAGTTTGGTTACATTGAGGTTGTGTTATGGACTTTTGTGTTTTTATCTTTGTTGTTGCCTCGTTACCTATGGTGATGGTTCGAGTGCGAGTAGCTAATTCCTATGATGGGGAATTAGGGGAGTGTTGCCTATGGTGATGGTAACGGTCGTGTTGTGTTCTGGTTTATAGTGAACCTGTGTGTTCTTAACTTGGTTATTCCTTGTGTCTTGAGTTGGTCATCGAGTGCAATGCGTGAGCATTGCATCGTGTTATTGTTGTTGTTGATAAGGTGTATTGTTGTCTTGTGTTATCTATGATGTTGCCATTCAGGGCATAGGAGTTGATTAGTCGGATGCGAGAACGTATCTGGAGTAGTTGCATCGAGTAAATTTTCGTGGACGAAAATATTCTAAGTGGGGGAGAGTTGTAATGCCCCGTTTTTATTTTAATTATTATTTGTGAAATAACTGTGAATTGATGTAATTGATTGTGTGTTTTCGTTGTGTTTTGTGTACCCGTAGTGAGGGGTAGTGGCCTTAAGAAGTGAGTCTTGGGTGTAGTAGGGGTGTATGGCTAATAATGTAGAAATTGGTGGTGTGGAGAGTAAAGACTAACTCAATTACTTTAATTTAATATTTGTTAAGCATAGTGTAGAATATATATTTAATTAGAGTTGTGGTGGAAATTATTATTGTTAGAGTTATTTCATGAGTGGAAGTGATAATAATAATAATATAATGAAAATAAAATAAATAGAATAAGTTGGAATATTAGAAGTGTGGAAAGTGGAAGGGTAATGTAGTAAATTCGTGGGAATAAGTAAGGGTAAAAGAGGCGAATCATATTTAGGGGTATGTAAAGAGTGGGGAATGAAATTTATTCCCATTATACGTAAAAGTGAAAGAAAGTTGAAGAGCTAAAGGGAGAAAGAGGGAGAAGAAGCTAGGGCAAGAAGAAGGAGAGGAACCCATTGAGGAAGAGGGAAGCTCATCAATACAAGGTAAGGGTGGGATTTCTTTAATCACTCAAGGGTTAGATGATGTAGGTATGTGGGTAAGAATTATTAGGTTGATGCCATGGATTGTTGTTTGGGGATTGTTTGGGGTTTTTTGGGAAGAATCTATAACTAAAAATGTTTGGAATTGATGAAATTGTTGTATTCGAATTGTTGTGATTGTTGTGAATAACATATATGTGGTATAAACGGGTTTTGATGACTTAAACTGGGGTTATTGGGGTTTAAAATGCAATTTAAGGGTGTGAAATCGTAGTGGGAGAAGTGCTGTCATCGCAGGCATTTTTGACTGAATCGCAGAGCCCGCTTAGCCCGCTCTAGCTCGCTTAGCGCGGTCCCTTCGGGCAGCTCATTTTAAAAACTTCGAAAATTCATAACTTTTGACTCGTAAATCCGTTTGGGTCGCCGTTCGAATCGTTGGAAATCTGACTTTATGTACTTTATGTTAAAATTATTTTCAATGATAGATTTCCAACTATTCGATGCGCCATATGTGTTTCTGTGTAGGTTCCGATGTGTTGAAATATGAAATGTGGGAGTTAGTCCTAGGAATGTGTGTTGTGATTGTTGCTTATGATGTTGCGTGATGTTGTTGAGAAGTAGTTGTAGCATACCATGTGATTGTAATCGTTGTTGCTTATAATATTGTGTGATGATATTGTTGACTAGTTATGGTATGATGTGTTGTGACTTAACTGATAAATGCAATAGTTGTTGTTTTATGAAGTTACATGATGTTGTTGTTGAGTTGTTGTGACGTAACTTGTAAATGCACTAGTTGTTACTTATGTGGTAGTATGATGACGACGTTGAGTTGTTATGGCATGTTATGTGGTAGGCATATTTTGATGAGCTATATGCATGTTTCAATAAATGCGTGTTGATTGTCGAGTGGTGTTGGCATGATGATGAATGTGCAAGGCGTATGCACAAGTCGTTGTTGCATGTTGTCATTGGTGATACATGGCATGTGCATAGTTGTGGGATGGCGTGCCCAGGTGGGGTGTTATCGTCTATCTGAGTTCCTTGATGGAATCGTTGTTGTTGGCGTGATTGTGTGCCCAGATGGGGTGTAAGCAATCAGAGTTGTTGGTGCGATCATGAAATAGGGGTCGTACGTGACCATGAAATAGGGGTCGTTGGTGTGATCATGAAATATGGGTCATACTTGACCATGAAACAGGGGTCGAGAGTTCCGACGGGAACTGTGATCATGAAACAGGGATCGATTATGGTACCACATGCATTGAGTCTAGTTGGTGTCTCTTTGTAATTCTTTTGATAGTTGTGTTGCATTGTGATTGGATTGATTATCTGTGTTATGTTGAATTGTGTGAATTGTGTTGGAAGTGGTGTTGTGGGTGATATACTTAATAATTTATGCTCTTATATTTATATCATCTTTCTCTTTTGTTTGATTTGAGAATCTCACCCCTTCTGTTTGAATGATGCCTCCACGTGGGTAATGTGCAGGTAATCAGGAGTAGTGTGGAAGTCGTGGTCAATGAAGACGAGGTGCTTCACTTTAGTTTGGAGTCTGCTCTGATATGTAACATTGGGAGTCGGGAACGCTTTATGCATGATTTTACTTTGTTAAAGAATTACAGTTGCCTTTACATTTTTGAAACCAAATATTTTGATTAATTGAAACCGTTATATTTTGTTGATCACAATGAAGAATTTCCGCTGTGTAATAAAGATTATTTTTGGATTAAAGTTACATTAATATTTATTATATGTTACATGTCTTATTTATGAGCAAGTTCTTGTTGAAAGTAATACCCTTTTATTCCGAGTTGTTTCGTTTTACTCTGATTTTTCGATTAAATTATTCGGGGGAATTTAGGGTGTTACACGAAACATCCTTGATTATTCTTTGAGTAGATATCACATTGATGATAATTGTGAGGTGGTACATGACCGTACCCGCCCTGTCCGCAATGCATCCTGACCAGATTGGTTCCTAATAGGAGTACATCGTGAATTTGATAATTGCGGCTAAATTCTTCCTCTATCAAATTGACTGCAGTCTTCTCATGTTGAGGCAAAGGGTTCGTCTGAACATTTGGATTAGTATCTTTGAAAGATAGGACCCCGTTCCTGACAAGCTTCTGCACATCAGATTTGAAGCTGAGACAGTTTTCAATGTTGTGCCCCGGTCCTCCTTGATGGTAAGGGCAAGTTTGATCTGCTTTGAACCAAAAAGGCGGATTTTACGGTACTCTAAGAGGAGACCTGGTTTGGACGTTCCCCTTGACCAGTAGTAGTGGAAATAGTTCTGCGTACAACATCGGTATAGGGTCAAACCCTGGTGGTCGTGTTGTACGATTGTTGTTGTTGTACTGTGGACGAGCCTGCTGAAGAGGCTATTGTGTCCTTTGCTAATATTGTTGTTGATTTGGTTGGCTCTGAGCAACCTGAGGTTGATACGTTGGAGCCGACGCATGGTTGATAGCGGGAGTTACCGCTGCTACTGGTTGATACCTTCGCCTTTTCCTTCCGAGAGAGATATTACCAATATCTTGTTCTTTTTTCTTATGGAAAGCACTACCGTATCTTTTGGTACTGCTCGATGGCTCTGAATCTTTGACCAATCGTCCTTCTCGGACTGCTTCTTCAAGGCGTACTCCCATGTTCACCATTTCAGTGAAGTCGTTGGGCGCATTGGCGACCATTCGATCGTAATAGAATGAGCTCAAGGTTTTCAAAAAGATCTTTATCATCTCTTTTTCCTCAAGAGGGGGACAGATCTGAGCGGCAATTTCACGCCATCTCTGAGCATTTTCCTTGAAAGTTTCCTTATCCTTCTGCGACATTGCTCTGAGTTGATCTCTGTCTGGTGCCATGTCCATATTGTATTTATACTACTGAAAGAAGGCAGCGCCAAGATCTCTGAAAGTGTTGATCTTGGTGCGGTTTAAGCCCATGTACCATTTGAGTGCGGCACCGGTTAAAATGTCCTGGAAATAATGGATAAGTAGCTATTGATTTTCTGTCTGAGTTGACATCTTTCGAGCGTACATCACCAAATGACTTTGAGGGTAAGAGTTTCCCTTATATTTTTCAAAGTCAGACACCTTGAATTTGTGCAGGATTTTCAAATTAGGGACCAAACAAAGGTCTGCGGCATCCTTTTCGAACAAATCCTGACCGCGAATGGCATGCAATTCCTTTTACATCTCCCAGAATTGCTCCTGGAACTTATTTATTATTTCGTACATATATTCGTTCCCACCAGAAGTTACTTATGGAATCTGCCCTTCTGGGACAGTGTGTACCACTGGTTGTGGTATAGTCATTACGGCGGTGACTCTTGGTGCTTCCATGCCCCGAAGTTTGTAACCTTTAGGAGTTGTTGTCATAACCCTTGTGTATTCGCTTTCCCGAAGTTTGTAACCTTCAGGCCCAGCGGTTCCTGCTACAGTTATGGGTCTTTAGTGACCGGCAGGATGTATCCTTCAGGGACAAAGTTGATAGGCATGCCCCAGGGGCGATCTTTAGGCATGTTGTACCGAGGATCAAATGTCTCTACTATGGGCATAGATGTGATCTCCGAAATCACAGTCCTTTATTTTTGCGTCTGAGCTGCTGCCAGGGATTGCATGTCATTGTGAAGTTTTTCCAAAATTTCCTTCAGAGTGTCGACTTCTTCTCTCATCTCTCTGTTCTTTTCCTCGAGATCGTCCATTTTATTTTGTCGAATGGCCCGAGTATTGTACGAATGAGATAGTTTGACTCTAAAATCGTGACACATACGTGAGACTCGAAGATAAGAAGAACGCGTTACGTGAGAATGATGAATGTTATGCAATGATATATATATATATATATATATATATATATATATATATATATTATTTTTTGATTTTGCTTTAATCCGAACAAAAAACAGTATTTTACAGAAAGGGATACCCCTTTTTTATTGAATTTGAAAGATTGCAGAACGGGAAAATACTGTATTTTACAAAGTGCTATAAAAGGAAATGTCTAAACTTATGGATCCTGAGTCCTCTCTGAAGAGAACTCAGATGCTGGTTCTGGTATTTTCCTTTTCTTTGACCGGGGCTCTTCAGCCGTTGTCAGGTCGTCAGTCTTTTGCCAAGTGAAAGGTGTGAGCAAATTTCTTCGATCTTCTTGATTTTCTACAACATGCTGCTCTAGTTTCTTAATCAGAGCGTCCTTTTCCTTTAACAGTTCCTGAATTTTGGTACATTCCACATTGAGGATTTGGTACTTGTTTTTCCAATAGCTTTTCTCCCGTTGAACTTTGTTGAGAGTGACCTGGAGTTTTTCTGTATGAGACATAAAATAAAGGACAGATTCCTTTAACGGAAGAACTTCTTGAATGGGGTAAGGCATCCTCAGCCTAAGGGCTCCAGTTTGTACCCAGTGGAGATAAGGTTCCACAAAGATACAGACTGGTCTTCCTAGAGATTCTATTCCTTTCTTGTGAACATGTTGCCAGACATGCACTATTTCCTTCTTTAGTGCTCTGTCATTTTCTCCTTCCTTGAAGAAAAGACCTTCCAGATGAACATTATGCGGGATATTCTTCATTGGGTATCCGAGTTGACGGCGAACTAAAATTGGATGATAGTTGATTCCTCCTTTAGTTTCTATAAGGGGTACATTAGGGAAATTTCTGCATCGGTCGATGATCTTTATCCCCTCATAAATCCTATTGTACCAATCTATGTCAGAGTTGGTAAGAGACATGATTCTCTGTGACCAGCGTAGAGTACTCTTACGGTCCCAAAAAGCAACAGACTTGGGTAAATGGGAAGTGAACCATTTGTAAAGCAGGGGTACACAGCATGTGATCATTCCTCCGCTGTACAAATTCCTTAAGTGTACAGAATGATAAACATCTACGAGCAAGGTTGGTACGGGGTTCCGAATAAGAAATATCTTAATAGCGTTGGTATCGACGAAGTTATCAATGTTGGGAAAAAGGAATTACCCATATGTAAGCAGAACAAAGATATCTTCGAAAGCAATTATGTTCCCCACACTGGCAAAGTATAGGGCTTTCTCTGTCAGGAATTTAGCTGGTAAACCCTGGATTCCATCCTTAGTGGTCATGTGATTCCTGACTTCTGACTCGTCCAAATAGATTGCTCTTGCAATAGTTTGACCCTTTGGAATTTCTTCCAGTCCAGAAAATAAAGCTTGGTCAGTGATGGGTAAATCAGTCAGGTGAGAGTACTCCTCCAGTGTTGGTGCTATTCATAATCCGGGAATGTGAAGCAGTGATAAACTGGATCGTAAAACTGAATTAACGTAGACATGATTCCTTCACCAACGTGGACCCTTAATAGAGACAACAGTCCTCCATGCTTAGCTCTGAAAGCATCAGGGTTGGTAATCATCCTTGCCAACCTTCTTAAATCCTCTAGTTTCGGAGCCTTGAAGGTGTACTTGTGTGTCTTTCTTCAACCGAAATCCATAACGCAATCTTTCTCTCTGATATTTGCAATTATTGTTTTAGTTTAATTTGAAAAAGAAAGAGAGGAGAAAAGAGAAGATTTTTTTTCTTTGTTTAAGAGTTTTTTTTTAAATGAATGCATGAATGCAGCACACAAAAACATTGAAAGAACATGGGTTCAAGGGTTCAACGTCACGAGCATGGAGTCATGGCTCTACCCATCCCCAAAGGTTGTATTCTGGTCAATTTTTGTACCTGTAGAACGGGTTAAAGGTTCCCAAAATCATTGACCCCCCTAGGGATAACAACAGCAAGCTGGTTCACCCGAGTGAGTTGTAGCATCCTAGGGTAATCTCAATTGAGTGTAGTATCGCGTGTCAACTATTTTCAATAGCTACCACACTACCAAATGGCAACATGGTTACAGTCTACTAAATCCTCAGTTTCACGGATACCACATTGGGACAATCTGCCTTCATAACGGAGTCGTTAAGCATTGAATTCGCAAAGGGTATCTCCACTGATTTGATGGTCTATCGGGATAGCTTATTCAGGATTCACTCCCTGTAAGACCGCTTGTCTATGCCATCACCTATCATAGGTATCACTCAAACTTTCCATATGCGACATCACTCGTATTCCCATTAACAGAAAAATAAACACGGATATCAAGTAGGAAAAGCAGTATATATATATAGTATGATTCCTAAAACTAACATCCTAGACCTCTTAGGAACTATAATCCTAGTCCTATCCAGACAAAATGAGTCCCCAGCAGAGTCACCATTTTTGTGTAGCGTGCAATTTTTATCGGTGACGCGACCACCTTAGCGCAAATTGGGGTTCCTCCTCACCGCAATGGTAGGAGTGGGGTGCTACTTTCTGATTTCTTATTTATCCTGTGAAGCTGGAAAGGAAAGGGAAGCTATCTAAAACTAACCTTGCACGCAAATGTTTAACTGAACAAATGCTTTAAAGAGATCGGGGAGTTCGGGGTCAGGTTATACAATGGGGAGTTGTCAATTACCCATCCTATATGTGGTTATCAACATGTTGTTAGCAATTTTCCTTACTGCTTTCTACTTACTGGTGTTTTGTCCTTTGTGGGTTGGGAAAGTTTCTCCTTTGGGAGATTTTGAGAGAGAGAGAGAGAGAGAGATTTTTTTGATGATTTTGGTGAGGTACTGGACCTGAGTTTTGATTGGTGTGAAGGTACTGGACCTGAAGATTTTGATTGGTATGAAGGTACTGGACCTGAAGATTTTGATTGGTATGCTCGCTAAGATTTCGCAATCTTATGCCTACGTATTCCTGTTAAAGAAAACAGGGAAATCAGAGCAATCGTAGTTCCTCCTATTCTATGGGAGGAAAAATATTTTTGGTGTCTTGTTCAAAGCCCAAGATTGAAGCTAGAGGTTATTTGTGTCTTATTCTAAGCCCAAGATTGAAGCTAAAAGGTTTAACTGAGACAAAATTTATCATCTCTAAAGGGAGACATCTCGTCTGTTTATCACAACTGTTGGGTGACTGATTATAAAGGAGAATTACTTTAACTTGGATATGTGAATCCAGCAATGCCATAATTTCCTTTATAGTGATTTGTCCTGAAGGAGGAAACTTTAACTCAGTGTAGAGCAATGCCCTTTTTCCTTAGGAGTCTTTCATGCTAAGAGAGGGACGTTGGCGTGGATGTAAATAATCCAGAGGCTTGCCACTTATAGTAATTAGATGAAAGAGGAAGTTTACCAGGATAAGAGATGGACGACAGCTTGGATTTTTGAATTAACAAGTGTGCCACTTACAGCGGTTATGTGTGATATACAGAGAAGTATCTTCCTACAGAGAGATTTTGATTTCCTCTGAGGGGATTTTGGTTTTGTTTATGTGTGCCTTGATCAAAGCCCAAGGTTGAAGCTAAAAGATTGATTGACTCCACTGGGGAAGTCCTTATACGAACCCTAAGAGGAGGCTGGAAAAGACTGACTCAATAAGAGAGTGTTTATCTGTCTTGTACAAAGCCCAAGATTGAGGCTAAAAGAGTTTTGAGTCTTTTGGGGATATCATTATACAAATCCTAAGAGGAGGCTGAAAGGTGATTTTTGACTCCACTAGGGAATATTTGTAGGTGTCTTGTACAAAGCCCAAGATTGAGGCTAAAAGGGGAAACTGACTCTACTGGTGAGAGGTTTTATCTGTCTTGTACAAAGCCCAAGATTGAGGCTAAAAAGAGATTGACTCAGCTGGTGAGAGGTTTTATCTGTCTTGTACAAAGCCCAAGATTGAGGCTAGAAAGAGATTGACTCGACTGGAGAGTATGATTTGTCTTATACAAAGCCCAAGATCGAGGCTAAAAGAGATTGAATCTGCTTAGGGAAATTTTATGTCTTGTACAAAGCCCAAGAGTGAGGCTAAAAGATATTTGACTGACTTAGTTGAAGATATTTATGGGTGTCTTGTACAAAGCCCAAGATTGAGGCTGAAAAGATGATTGAATCAACAAGAGAGTGTTTTTTATCTGTCTTGTACAAAGCCCAAGATTGAGGCTAAAAATATGATTGACTCAATAAGAGAGTGCTTTTAGGAGATTGACTCAACAAGAGAGTACTGAAAAGGTGATTGACTCAACAACAGAGTGCTGAAAACGTGATTGACTCAACAAGAGAGTGCTTTTGACGCTAAATCTGCTGAGGAAAATCATTATACAAAGCCTAAGAGGAGGCTGGCTTTTGATGAGGATTATTGAGATCCAGAGGCAGGTCCAAAATGGGGAATCAACTCTTGCTGAGGATTTATAGAAGAGTTGAGGTATCACATGCCTTGAGGTTCAAATTTGGGATAGGGTTATACTGATGATAAGCTGACCTTATCTGGGGAAACTTAGGATGAAAAACTGAGTTTTAGAACCCATGAGAGTTTTAACTCTACTGGAGATTGGTTAAAATGAACAGAGTTTTTTCCTATGTTTGTAGGGAACTTGAGAATGTCTTTGAGATCCAAGAGGAGATTAGACTGTCCAAGTCTACTGGTATGGAAGAGTTTATCTTTGTATGATGCCCAAGAGGAGGCTGGTGTTTTAAGGGATGAGTGTCAACCCTAAAATTGGTCTGAGGTTTTGACTCTTCGGAAAGACAGCTCTAACAAAGGATGACTAAGTTCTATCCTATACCTTTAAGAGGTCTTCAGGGTCCTTGTATTAAGCCCAAGAGAAGGCATGAGAACTTCTAAGAAGCCGGAGGGTCCTTGTACAAAGCCCAAGAGGAGGCTGGGGATGCTTTTAGGAAGCATGTTGGTCCAAACTTAACAAAAGTTCAAGAAAAGTTTCACCGGGAATAATCTTTTCTTTAGTGAACAATTCTAGGGTTTGAAGAAATTCAAGAGAGGTTTCACAGGGAATTAATCCTCTCTGGGGAAGTGAATTTCTTTGACAATTTTCTAATAGTGACAGTCTGAGAAAAGTTTCACCGGGAATAATGTCTTTCTCTTTGTTCCATATTGTATAAGCCCAAGAGGAGGCAAGACTGTATCTGGAATTCCTATGGGGAACTAGTTTTGATTGTTGAAAAAGTGACCACTGGCTTTATCTAATCCTAGACCTAATTGTCGGGGAAAACTCTAAGCAGATAATATACATGTATATATACAGATGAAATATATACTGTATGTAAAAGAGGGTAGGAGGACTTACAGGTGAGCAAGCTTCCAGCACAAACAAATATATATATGTGCAAGTATGTAAAAGAAAGATGTTTAAAACTTACAGGCGAGCAAGCTTCCATTGTAACAGCTGTATGGTTAGTTGCTTAAGAAATTAAAGAAAGTTTTGATAACAATTGTGAATTTGAAACTAAATAAAAAGGGAAAGTTGTTTTTAAAAAGATTGGGGCTTACACTTAAGGAGGGGCCCATGGAAAGACAGTGATTGCACCGTCGTTTTTCATGTACAAGGAATGGGTCTTACACTCCATTAGAGGCCCAAAAGTATTTTGAAAAATATTTGTGAGGGTGAAAATAATCAAAACCCTAATTTGATTTTAAAATGTATTTCAATTGAATAAAAATTCAATTAAAATGATCAAAAATTATCAAACATGTGTGAAAAACAAGTTGTGATCTTGGATTAATGTTTGAAAAATCATGTTTCATTCATAGAATGACTTGAAAATAATTTGAATTTGCAAAATCAAGAGAAAGAAATATTTTTAAATGTTTAAAACAAATAAAAACATAATTCTTTACAAAAATACCAAATATATGAAATAAATAATATTTTTGTGAAATTTTTGTAGAATAAAATATTTTAATATTTTTGGGAATTTTCACAAAAAAACCAATTAAAAATAATTAAAATTGAGAGAGAAATTAATTTTGGAATTAATTAACAAAAACCATAAAATATATGAAAAATAGCAAAATATGGCAAAACGGAAAAATGGTCTGGGTGGGTGTTGAACCCACGACCTTCCATCCAAACACACATGCTGCTACCACTGGGGTGGTGATACATCCGTGTATCAAAACCACCCCATGGATATATATGGGATGCCTTGTTTTAGGCCTGGCCCTTGCCCAAGGCAAGGCCTGATTTTAGGCCTCTTGCGTGAAGGCTCTAACTTTCTCATTTCTCCATGGATTGGGACAAGATTTAGGTGTATCATGCCTAGAATTTCATGAGGAATCCAATGGTGCCCTTGGAATTTTCAGAAAATGTCTCCATTTTAAAATCCGATAGTGATTTCAAAATAGGCCTAAATTTGCATGTTCTATGCTATCTCATCATACAGGCAACAATAGCATGGTAAATTGGTTCAAACACAACATATATGATATGTATGAGAGGTCCATGATCAATGGACCTCAAAATAATGCATGATTGAGAGAGTTCAAGTTGTGATGCACTTACCTCTTAAAGCTTCTTGTGCTATCTGTCAAGTTCCTTGTGCCAGAAGTAATTTAATGCTTTGAACACTCTTGATTGATCCCTTAGAAGCTTTTAGGATGATCAAAACCAGCTTGAATCCTCAGGAACAAGAATTGGCTCTTTCTTACAAAAGGGGCAAAAGTGGCCAAGATTGTAACTCTCTCAAATGGTGTTCCAGGTGAGGGAAACCAATTGGGACTGTTTGAGGATGATATTTTGAGTGTGTTTGAGGCCTGGTTTGGTTTTGGAAGTGACTGAATCAAGACATGGCTTGAAAAATGCAGAAAAGTCAAATTTTGAGGTTTTGGAGGTTGACTTTCTGATTTTGGTGTTTCAGATCAAAGGTGAGTGTTTGAATAACTTAGATATGACATATTGGATGTGTTTGGATCATGAGATGTGGTGGAATTGCTCTCTAACTCAAAAACTCATATATGACTTGCAAAATAAGGCATTTTGGCCTAATGAGAGAGATTTTGAGGAAAGCATCAGCTGTAGTGCTTTAGTGTACTCAAACTGATCACAAATGAGCTCTATTTATAGTAGAGCGAGTTTTTTTTGCAAGAAATAGTGAATGGCAGTTGGTACAGGCCTTTCGCAAATGTTGATCCAAGGGAATCTTTAGACTCCTATAGCCATTGGCTTGAGGTTAGGGCACAGGCCTATGGTCCTTTGATTCCGAGCTGAATCTTGACTCATTCAGTTAGAAGTGTCTCAGTCCATGCCACCTTGATGCATACATTGAATGCTTGGAAACAAAATTGGAGTCTTTTGCATTTTTTAGCATTTTTAGGTTTGTTATGGCTACATCTAGATTCTTGGACTTGGGAGGCTTGTGGATCAGATCTTTTCACTTGGATGTTATCCTCTGATGTGTCCAAATGGATGAAAAGGCTTGGAGTTGTCCAATTTAGCTAACTCGAGCAAAATACACAAATTCTTCCTTGTGAAAATCAGTCCATGATGCCATGTTCCAAGGGTTGTATCTCCCTACTCAAATTGAATTTGGAGATGATCTGGTACTTGTTGGAAACCCTCATGGCATACTTCAACTTTGATGTTCACCAATGAACCTGGTTTAACTTGGATCAAGGCGAAAAATGTCCCTACATTTTGGAAAAAGTAAGGCAGATTCTGACTTTTTGAAAATTTCACTAAGTGTTGGAAAAAGTGTCATTTTCATGTTTTTGTGATTTTGATCAATCCATAACTCAAAATCCATGAGGATTTGGAATCTCTTGTAGTTGACACTTTTAAAGTATGTCAGATGGACTTTCATTTGAGCTTTTAATGGGAGAAAAATCCCTTGTGGTTTAGGAGTTATGACCTTGCAAAGTTGGTACAAAATCACTTTTGTTCCTTAACTTAGAAAATTTTTGGTTTCTCAAGGTTGCCCCTTTTGCAAGAAACCTCACTTTTCTTGATTTTTCTTAATGAATGATGATAAATACCATACATTAGCATTGTTTTTGACTTAGGGAAACCATATTTTTAGAAAATTTCCAAAAAGTTAAACTTGATTTTGTGCATAGTTGACTTTTTATCGGATGAAATCCAAATTGTGCGATCCTTTGTGAAATCAAGTCCTTGACCTAATTCAAACCTAATTAATGGATTTCATAGGTGTAATAGGGTGTATTGAATCATGTCCCAAGGTTTGGGAGCATGTCTTGGTCAAAAGTCAAAGGTACAGTTGACTTTTCCTTCAAAACCCTAATTGTAGTCCAAATGAAATTGAAACTTGTGAACCAAGCTTCTTGGGTCAATCCATTGTTGTAAATGGATCAATGTAGTTTATTTGAGGCCCTCAAATCATGTCTTGAGGTCTTGGCTCATGCTTTGCCTCAAAAGTCAACTTAGGGGTGAATTATGTCAAGAAACCCTAATTCCTGATTTTTTATGAATACATCCCCTGAGGTTAAATTGACTTGATTATTGGGTCCATGAGGTCCCTTGGAGCATTTTGGATCATGTTTTGAAGTATTGGCTTATGCCCAGATGAAAAGTTTCATCTGGAGGCCTTGGTCGACCAAAACCCTAATTTGGTGACACTGGCGATCGTGAGGCTTGATCCACTTGGAATGTTGCAACCTTGTGCCTGATTCTTGATGTGGGAGACCTCTTGATCCTTTATGGGTGTTTGAGAGGTTAGACAAGTTGAAGATCCTGTCATTTCTTGATTGATCCTTTGTCTAAGTGCTCTGAGAGGGCCTAAACCCTAATTCTTGGTAGAAGTGAAAGCTCAACAATCCTTGAGGAAATTTATGAGGCATGATCGTACATCTATATTGTGGTAATGATCTTCACAATGATGGGAAATATTGGTGGTCAAAATTTGGGGTATGACACATGGCACCAAAAACTGATTTCTTCCCAAGGCAGATTATAGGTCCTTTACTCGAATTGGTTAAGTTGTGCAATTACAAGTCTTGTAATCCTTCTAGAAACATCAAGGATCAGATCAAGGAAAAAATCTCAGAGCCATAAGCCTCCCAAGACAAAAGATCATAATGTATACATGTGATATATAATGATGCAAAAGCCAAAAACTTCAAAGTTGTCATGGAGCATTCAATGGATGCATCAAGGTGGCATGGACTGAAGCAAATCCAACTGAATGAGTCAAGCCTTATCCCTGCAACAGAAGACCATAGGCCTGCAAGATTGACTCAAGTTAATGGCTAGAGGAGACTTGAAATTCCTTTTGAAAACCAATGGATAATGGACTGTACCAGCCACCATTCACTATTGCTGCCAAAATAAACTTGACACACTATAAATAGAGGTCATTTGTGGTCAGTATGAGTACATTAAAGCTTGACAACACTTGCTTTCCACAAAATCTCTCTCAAAAAACTAGAAATGCCTTATTTTGCAAGTCACCATCGAATTTTGAGTTAGAGAGCAATTCCACCATAGCTTATGATCTAAACACATCCAATATATCATATATAAGTTGTTCAAACACTCATCCTTCATTTGGAAAACCAGAATCATAGACCTCAAATTCCACTTGAGGCCTATTTGCAGTTGAGGTACCAAGAGGTAATCCAAGCATCTCCAATCAAGTCCAGGCATCTCAACACACTCCATAGGGTATAGTGAAGTTGTCCAAGTCCTTACAACACATCTGTAACATCTCCATCATCAAACTCGATCACCAGCTACAAGAGATAAGCCTGAAGCCTTCAAACTACATACTACATGCATCATAAATGTGTTTTTGAGTTACCATCTTGTTTCTGCATGTATATAGAATGATAACCCTCAATCAATTGCTATGAATGAATCGTGTATAGGATTTCATGATGTTCTTGCAGAAATTAGGGTTCTTGAGTTCATCACTTGATTTCTCACTCCACACTTAATATAAATGTAATTAATTTATATGGTTGTAATCCTTGATCAAAAACGAACAAGTTTCATGTTTACAAAAGTCGTTTTCATTGAGTAATTAGAGAGAAAAGTGAGGTTTTGCAAATGTCCATGGCGCGGTCACGAGGAAGAAGAAGGTGACCGTTGGCGCCATAGTTCAAATTATTTGAATTTTTGAATTTTTGATTATTTTCTTAATTGATTTAAAAAATTAATTTCTCTCTCAATTTTAATCATTTTTTATTGGTTCTTTTTTTAAAATTTCACAAAAATGTTAAAATATTTTATTCTACAAAAAAATCAATTTATATTATTTATTTAATATAGTTAGAATTTTTGTAAATAATTTCATTTTATTTGTTTTTTTAAACATTTTAAATGAAATCCTCACCTTGATTTTTCAACTTCAATAGAATTTCAAGCTTTCATTTGATTAAACATGATTTTTCAAAACATTTTTCAAAGTTTACAATTTGTTTTTGAATATATTTGATATTTTATATAATTTATTATTTAATTTTCTTTGAAAAATTATATTTTTATTTAAAATTAGGGGTTTTCTCTTGATTTTAAATTTTCAAGCTTCATTTTCAAACACTTTTGGGCCTCTAATAGAGTGTAAGACCCATCCCTTGTCACATAAATAATTTGAGCCTCAGTCATTGTATAAGTCCCGATACGATCTCGGCGCGATCGTCGTTTTCAAAACAAAAATCATCTGGGCCTCCCTTTGGCTGTAAGTCCCATTTTTCTTCTTTTTTTAAAAATTTTTGGACCTCTAATAGAGTGTAAGACCCAACCCCCTTTGTACATAAATAATTTGGGCCTCAGTCATTGTATAAGTCCCGATACAATTTTCAAAAATGACGGTGCGACCACTGTTTTTTTCATCTGGGCCTCTCCTTGAGTTATAAGCCCCAACTCTTGTATAAAAATAAACGTTGGGCCTCTAATAGAGTGTAAGACTCATCCTTTTTGTAAATACAATAATTTAGGCCTCAAACATTGTATAAGTCCCTCTGTGGTTTTCAAAACTACGACGCGATCGTCGCCTTTTCGAAAGAATTCATCTGGGCCTCTCTTTGAGTACAAGCCCCAAACATCCTTTTAAAACAACATTCTTTTTTATTTAGATTCAAATTCAAAATTTTATCAAAACTTTCTTCAATTTCTTGAATAACTAACCATGTAGCTATAGTTACTATGCTTGGGCTTGCACAACTGTAAGTTCCACTATCTTCTCAAAATACTTGTTTATATATATATCATCTGTATATATATATTTGTACATACTTGCTTTGATTTTTCCCCAGTAATTAGGTCTAGGTATAGATCAAACCAGTGGTTACTCTTTCAACACAGTCAAAACTAGTTCCCCATAGGAAAATCCATATACAATCTTGCCTCCTCTTGGGCTTATACAATATAGAACAGAGAAAGGCATTATTCCCGGTGAAACTTTTCTCAAGACTGTCCTAACTTAGAAATATATGTGTACAAGAAATTCATTTCCCCAAAGAGGATTAATTCTCGGTGAAACCTCTTATGAATTTCTTCAAACCCTAGAATTGTTCTGCAAAGAAAGGATTAATTCCCGGTGAAAACTTTCTTGGACTTTTCTTATGCTTGGACCTACAGGCTTCCTAAAAGCATCCCTAGCCTCCTCTTGGGCTTTGTACAAGGACCCTTAGGCTTCTTAGAAGTTCTCAGCCTCCTCTTGGGCTTAGTACAAGGACCCGAAGACCTCCTACAGGTATAGGACAAAACTTAGTCATCTCTACTAGTTCAACCCTCCAGAGAGCCAGAATTCCACAATCACTACTACAAAATGCTAAAACAACAACGCCAAGCTTACAACACATCCTTTTATGCCGTTGTAATAGGTTAAAATTTTCTCGCCCATGTAAAAATTGAGTCATTTAATGACGGTTGAATGAAACCACCGTAGTAATACATAAAATGTATCTAGCTTCGATTCCCTGCAACTACATTTTTTCCATTTTTTAGAGTACATTTAGCGTGTGACAATTAAGTCCATTATTTTAAAAATAAATTGTAAATTATTTTACAACGGTTAAGATGAACAACCGTAGGAATAAATGAAATGTAACAAGCTTCGATTCCCTGCAACACATTTTTTCCTTTTTTTAGGATACATTTAGTGTGTGTCACCTAAGATTCCACGACGGTTTGTTTCTCCAACCGAGATTAAAAGGTTTACTGATAAATTAAAACAAAACTTATTATGTATTTCTTTCATAAGACGCCCTAATCGAACAAGTGAGCCAGAGACGCCCTAACCTTTACCCTCTTCATATCCATTCATTTGGAGCTCAAATATTGCTCAAATAAGGTACTCTTCAACATCTTCATTCCTTTTTTCTTGGTTTACGCTCAAATATTGATTGTCTTCAACATTCATTTTCTTCTTCAGCTTCGAAGTAAGGTACTCTTCAACATATTCATTCCATTTTTCTTGGTTTATGCTCAAATATTGACCGTCTTCATCATTCATTTGCTTCTTCAGCTTCGAAGTAAGGTTCTCTTCAACATCTTCATTCCTTTTTTCGTTGTTCATATTATATATGCTCAAGTCAGAATGAGATGTTTCATATGCTTTACATTTAGTATGAGAGTACATCTTCATTGATTTTTTCTTTGTTCATATTGTATATGCATATGCTTGAGTTTTTGGATTAGATTTTGGTGTGTCATTCACATTATTATACATGTATAAATTTCAGAAGTTGTAATGGATCGTAGTTGGATGAAAGCCAATAGATTAGATCCGGTTTATGAGAACGGGGTTTGTAAATTCCTTGAATACGCTGATAAACATCTTCCCAACAATGATGGTATCTTTTATTGTCCTTATGTTGTTTGCGCTAATATAAAAAAGGGTACAAAGAAAGAAATACACAATCACCTTTGTTGTGATGGTATATGTCAAAATTATATAATATGGACGTGGCATGGTGAGGTGGATAATAAGGAAAGTCGGGCGTCACAAAGTCAAAGAGTGGAGGAAGATGAATATATGGAAGATCACCTAGAGGATATGTTCCGTGATATTGGGGAATCTTCTTTTATGAATGCTCATATTTATGATAATTTATGTCATGATAAAGACACCCCTTTATATAAGGGATGCACAGAGTTCACACGATTGCCGGCGGTGTTAAAGTTGTTTAATCTGAAGGCAAAAAATGGATGGTCGGATAAAAGTTTCACGGAATTACTTGAATTTCTATAGCAAATGTTACCAGAAGATAACAAATTGTCGGATCGTTGCTATGAGGCCAAGAAGATATTGTGTCCACTGGGTCTGGAGTATATCAAGATACATGCTTGCCCTAATGATTGCATATTATATCGAAAAGAGTATGAAGACTTGTTTCAATGTCTGAAATGTGGTGTGTCGCGTTACAAGCTGAAGGCTAGCAATGGTGATGACAATGATCACTATGACAATGTTAGTAGGAAGCATCCTCCTGCTAAAGTGTTATGGTACTTGCCAATACTTTCATGATTAAAGAGACTTTTTGCTAATTCGAATGACGCAAAGAATCTTAGATGGCATGCAGATGAAAATGATTCGTGATGGAAACATTCGCCATATAGCTGATTCTTTGCAATGGAAGAAAATTGATTCGTTGTTTCCGGATTTTGGAGTCGAGCCAAGAAATTTTAGGCTTGGGCTTGCCACCGATGGAATGAACCCCTTTGGTAATATGAGCACTAATCTTACTTCATGGCCTGTTATTCTCACTATTTACAACCTATCTCCTTGGTTGTGCATGAAGCGCAAGTATATACTGTTAAATATGATGATTTCTGGACCACGACAACCTGGTAACGACATAGATGTTTATCTTAGTCCATTAATTGATGATTTACGACTCTTGTGGGATGAATGCGTTGAAGTTAATGATGCATATTCTGGGGAAAAGTTTAATATGCGTGCAATGTTATTTTTCACAATTAACGACTTTCCGGCTTACGGTAACTTGGAGGGATACAGTGTCAAAGGATATAAAGTGTGTCCTATATGTGAAGATGATACTTGTTATCACCAACTTGAGTTTGAAAAAAAAAACCGTTTACCTTGGGCATCGAAAATTTCTAAAACCGGGTCATCTTTATCGTAGATTGCGAAAGGCTTTTAATGGAGAGCAAGAGTTTGGTGAGCCTCTTAAACCTTTAACCGGGGATGAAGTTTATCAACGGCAGGAATACATTAATGTTGTCCTTGGGAAGAGAGAAAAAGAAAAAGGTGGGAAGAGAGGAAAAGAAAAAGGGACAGTTGCAAAAAATATATGGAAAAAGAGGTCCATCTTCTTTGATCTTCCATATTGGTCAAGTCTTGATGTTAGACATTGTCTTGATGTGATGCACGTGGAGAAAAATGTGTGTGATAGTTTGGTTGGCACACTTCTAAACATTCCGGGCAAGACTAAAGATAGTAAGACTTCACATCTTGATATGGAGAAGATGGGTATACGAAAACAGTTGGCTCCAATAGAGAAAGGAAAAAGAACTTATCTGCCTCCAGCATGTCACACTCTATCTAAAAAGGAAAAGAAGATGTTCTGCGAGTGTTTGCAAGGTCTTAAAGTTCCGCAAGGTTACTCATCAAACATCAAGAAACTTGTATCAATGAAAGATCTCAATTTAATTGGTTTAAAATTTCATGATTGTCATGTATTGATGCAACAACTTCTACCAGCGGCTATCCATGGGATCCTTCCGAAAAATGTGAGAGTAACTATAATGAGACTGTGTTTATTCTTCAATGCCATATGTAAAAAAAGTTCTTGATTTCAAAAAATTGGATGAATTAGAAGATGAGGCTGCCATAATCTTGTGTCAATTGGTGATGTATTTTCCGCCATCATTTTTTGACATTATGGTTCACTTACTTGTTCATCTCGTAAGAGAAATCATAATTTGTGGTCCAGTTTATTTAAGGTGGATGTATCCAATAGAGCAATATATAAAGATCTTTAAAGGATATATGAAGAATCATCATCGACCGGAAGCTTCGATTGTTGAAAGGTACATCACAGAAGAAGCTGTTGAGTTTTGTACAAACTATTTGTCGGATGCAAATTCTATAGGAATTCCAAAGTCTCGTCATGCTGACACAGACGGAAGAGGTATTCAAGGTCTAAATGTTAGGTCAATGGCTTGGGATGTAGTTATTCAATCATATTTCTATATATTGAATAATATAGATGAGGTTCAACCTTTCATAGATACTCACAAAAGACTTAAGAAGAAAAAATATCCCCGAATGAATGACAAGTTGTTGTTGATAGAGCATAATAATATATTCATGGATTGGTTTAATAAAAGTGTATCTAATGATCCTAGTGCATCCAAGATACTTAGATGGTTGTCGTACGGGCCAAAAATTTGTGTCATTACCTGGAGTGCATACGACATTGGTCATTATACCTTTTATACAAAATCAAAAGATGATTGTAGTACAATGTAAAATAGTGGGGTTATGGTTGAAGCCGAATCGATGTATTATCTAGTTCGAAAGATAAGAATCTGGTATTGGCAACTACCGCATTTTATGGTGTCATTGATGAGATTTGGGAGATTGATTATGTTATTTTCAAAGCGGCTTTATTTAAATGCAAGTGGGTTCCTAATAATAGTAATGGTGTAGACATTAATGACTTAGGATTCACTCGGGTCGACCTTGGCAAGGCATCTTTTAATACAAAACTATTCATCATGGCTTCTAAAGCAAAACAAGTTTTCTATGTTTCCGATCCATCGGACAAATCGGGGAAATGGTCAATCGTTCTCCAAGGAAAATACATTCCTCTTAGTGATGAAAGTCTTGATATTCCGTTCACACCTTTTTACACAACACAAGTTCCTACCTCATATGATGAAGTTGATGGAGATGTCGTGCATGCTATACGACTCGATCATGAAGAAGGCATATGGGAAAATTAACAAGTACGTAATTTATTATTTATTCATAATATATTAATTGTATGTTATAGTTTAGAAGTATTTTTACTAACAAGTATAATTATTTGAAATCATAGGTATTTTGAGACCAGACACCAGGCCAGGAGACAAGACACCAAGAGACAAGATACCAATACACCAAGTTACAATTATGTGAAGTTATATAATGTGTGTAAACTGTAATATGGTATATGTGATATTTTATTTATGTAGGTTGTTTGTTCTGATAAACTGTAATCTGGTATATGTGATATTATGAATATGATACGATTAATATTATTATGAAAACTGTATCACAAAATGTGAATTGTATTTTTCTGCTGTGCTGAGATATGGAGAACAATAATACAGGTAAAAAATGGGATTAATTATAAAAGCAGGATGATATTTGTTAATTTTGCAGAAACTTTAACAACGGTTATATTTCCTAACCGTTATAATATCTGGCGCGCTGTCCAGCAAAAAATAAATATCAAAATTGTGCTGCTAGGAATCGAACCGAGGACAATTATATTTATTACAACGGTGTAATGTAAAACAGTTATGATAGTTAGCGCACTTTCCTGTTTATTGCAACGCATACAAGGCCGTCGCTGTAAGTATCATATATACAACAACAATCTACATAACAACGTCCTCGCTCGCGTCATTATATGTCATTCCCAACCGTTGTTAAATGGGTTTTTCGTAGTAGTGAATATCTAACCATTCTAGGGTCGATTCTCATCCCTTAAAACCATATCCTCCTCTTGGGCATCATACAAAGATCATTCTCCAGTTAAGAGTCAACCTCTTTATACCAGTAGACTTGGAAAGTCTCATCTCCTCTTGGATCTCAGAGAAACCCTTAAGTCTCCTAAAAAACAGGAAAAACCCTGATCATTTCATCAATCTCCAGCAGAGTTTGAAACCTCCATAGGTTTTCAGACTCAAAGTTTAAACCTTTACCATTAATAAAACCTTAACAAAATCAGAACCTCAGGGCATCTGATATTTTAACTCTTCTTCAATCCTCAGCAAGAGTTAATTCCCCAATTTGGACCTGTCTCTGGATCTCAATAATCCTCAGTAGAAGACAGCCTCCTCTTAGGCTTCATATAAGAATTTCCCCAACCAGCCTCCTCATAGGCTTTGTATAATGATTTTTCCTCAGCAGATTCAGCCTCAATCTTGGGCTTTGTACAAGACAGATAAAACCTCTCCCTAGTGTAGTCAATTTCTTTTAGCCTCAATCTTGGGCTTTATACAAGGCAGACAAAATACTCCCCGGAAGAGTCAATCTCTTTCCAGCCTCAATCTTAGGCTATGTGCAAGACAAATATAAAACTCCCCTAGTAGAGTCAATCTTTCAGTTTCAATCTTGGGCTTTAAACAAGACAAAAACAACCTTTTACCTTCAACCTTGGGCTTTGATCAAGGCACACAAAAATCAACATTCCGTCAGAGGAAATCAAGAGTTCTCTCTGTAGGAAGACATTTCTCTGTATATCACATATCAAAACAAATAATCAAACAAAACCTAACTCCAGATAACTGTTGTAAGTGGCACACTTGTTGATTCAAAAATCCAACCTGTGGTCCCTCTTTATCCTGGTAAATCTCTTCTTTCATCTAATTTCTCTAAGTGGCAAGCCTCTGGATTATTTACATACAAGCCAATGTCCCTCTCTTAGCATGGAAGATTCCTAAGGAAAAATGGCATTGCTCTACACTGAGTTAAAGTTTCCTCCTTCAGGACATCTACCTTATAAAGGAAATTATTGCATTGCTGGAATCCATACATTCCAGTTTAAAGTAATTCCCCTTTGTAACCAATCCTTCAAAACACCGTGATAAACAGGTGAGATACCTCCCTTCAGAGATGACAAATTCTCTCTTAGTCAAACCCTTTAGCTTCAATCTTGGGCTTTAAACAAGACACCAAACATCTTTTTCCTCCCATAGAATAGGAGGAACTACGATTGCTCTGATTTCTCGAGTACCTTTATGGGAATACGTAGGCATAAGACTGCGAAATCTTAGCGAGCACACATACCAAAAACTTTAGGTCCAGTACCTTACCAAAAATAACAGAAAACTCGAAAACAATAAAAAGACTCTCTCAACACTCCCAAAGGAGAAACTTTCATAACCCATAACAGATAAATACCATAAAGTATTTAAACATGCCACTGAAGATCTATGGATAACCATATATACACTGGTTAATTGATAACTTCCCTTTGTATAACCTGACCCCGAACCCCCAATCTCTTAGCATTTGTTAAAGAAAACATTTGTGTGCAAGGTTAGTTTTAGATAGCTCCCCTTTCCTTTCCAGCTTCATAGGATAAATAAGAAATCAGAAAGTAGCACCCAATTCCAACCATTGCGGTAAGGTGGTCGTGTCACCGACAAAAATCGCACGCTACACCCAAACCTAGAGAAAATGTTATGCTTAAAGAAATTCACCACCACTTTAGCATCATTTGTGGGCAATGCACAGCTTCTACCCACTTTGACACGTAGTCTACAACCACAAGTATATAATTCTTTCCAAAGGATGGGGGAAAAGGTCCCATGAAATCAATACCCCATACATCAAACAACTCTACCTCTAACATAGAATTTTGGGGCATCTGGTTCCTTCTGGAGATATTACCTGTTCTTTGGCACCTATCACATTCTCGGACTATATGATGAGTGTCCTTGAATAAGGTAGGCCAATACAAACCAGACTGGAGGACTTTTGCAGCAGTCCTATCTCCACTAAAGTGTCTTCCATACTCAGAATTATGACAAGCTTTCAGTATATCTCTCTGTTCTTCTTTTGGAACACATCTTCTGATCAAGCCATCCACTCCCCTTTTGTATAGAAATGGGTCATTCCACAAATACAACCTGCGATCATAGAGAAACTTTTTCTTTTGGTTAGAATTAAAATCATCTAGTATAGCCCCACCTACCAAGTAGTTTGCATAGTCAGCAAACCATGGGACACTAGTAACAGCCATGATTCTTTCATCAACAAATGTGTCCTGAATTGGGTGTTCCTCTTCAGTTTCCTTTACTGGGGACATTCGAGATAAGTGATCTGCAACTGTATTCTCACACCCCTTTTTATCCCTGATTTTAAGATCAAATTCCTGAAGGAGGAGTATCCACCTCAAAAGTCTAGGCTTTGATTCCTGCTTAGCAAACAAATACTTTAAAGCGGCATGATCAGTATAAACAATAACTTTAGAACCAAGCAGATAAGATCTGAATTTGTCAAAAGTATACACAACGACCAACAACTCCTTTTCGATAGTTGCATAATTCATTTGGGCCGGGTTAAGGACATGACTAGCATAATAAATCACATGCAACAATTTGTCCCTTCTTTGACCTAAGACAACCCCCACAGCAATGTCACTTGCATCACACATAATTTCAAAAGGTAAAGACCAATCGGGGGCTATTACAACAGGTGCTTTAATCAACTTACTCTTCAACGTCTCAAAAGCAACCATACACTTATCATCAAAATTAAATGGCTTGTCTTTGACAAGAAAATTAGTTAAAGGTTTGGCAACTTTTGAGAAATCTCTAATAAACCTGCGATAGAAACCTGCATGACCTAAAAAACTCCTTATCCCCTTTTCATTCACAGGGGGGGAGATTAGCTATCACCTCCACTTTTTCTTTGTCCACTTCAATCCCCTTGTGCGAGATCTTATGTCCAAGCATTATACCTTCCTGCACCATAAAATGACATTTCTCCCAATTGAGAATAAGGTTAGTTTCCTGGCACCTTTTCAAAACAAGAGACAAGTTAGTTAAACAGTTATCAAAAGAAGAACCAAAAACAGAAAAATCATCCAGAAACACCTCCATATGCTTTTCAAGCATGTCGACGAATATAGATGTCATACATCTCTGAAAAGTAGCAAGGGCATTGCATAGCCCAAATGACATCCTTCTATAGGCAAAGATACCATAAGGACAAGTGAACGCGGTCTTCTCATGATCTTCCGGGGCTACAACAATCTGATTGTACCCATCCAAAAAGCAATAGTACTCATGACCTGCAAGTCTCTCCAACATCTGGTCAATAAAAGGGAGAGGAAAATGATATTCCCTTGTTGCGGTGTTGCGCCTCCTGTAATCAATACACACTCTCCAACCTGTTATCGTACGAGTGGGAATAAATTAATTTTTCTCATTTAGAACCACTGTTGTTCCTCATTTCTTTGGCACCACATGCACATGACTCACCCAAGAACTATCAGAAATAGGGTAAATCAATCCTGCATCTAACAACTTCACAACCTCTTTCCTCACAACTTCCTTCATTGTTGGGTTTAACCTTTTTTGGGTTGTACCACTGGTTTATGATTATCCTCCATCAGTATCTTATGCTGCATACTGTGGGACTAATTCCTTTCAAATCACCAATGGTTCATCCCATAGCACTCTTATACTTCTTCAGTACCTATACCAATTTTTCCTTTTTAGTCCCAGTTTCTAGTGAAGCTCTCAGATCCTCCCACCGGTGTGGTTTGGATTTCAACCAAGGTGGTTGTGCATCGAACATGGCAAGAACTTTTTTCTCTCTTTCATCCTCATTATCTTCTATCTCCTGGGCTGACAAACTAAGGACTCTTTCCAAAGGTAACTTAGGAACTTGGCTGTGAATAGCTTTAACTACCATGCTATCAATCACCTCAACAGTGTGACTTGTCCTGATGTCTTCTTTGTGCTTCATGGTATTCCTCACATCAATTTTCAGCTCCTCATCATAAAATTTGAGGGTCATGGTACCTCCCTCAATGTCTATAATACATTTACCTATTTCCAAGAAGGGCCTTCCCAGAATCAGAGGGATCTCATCATCTTCTGGCATCTCCAGAATCATAAAATCAATAGGAAAGACAAACATATCAATTTTAACCAGAACATCTTCAACCACCCCATAGGGTGTCTTTACTGAATGATCTGCAAACTGAAGTGTCATTCTGGTATCTTGAACACTTCTTATTCCCAACTTCCTGTATATAGACAAGGGCATAAGACTCACACTAGCCCCCAAATCAATCAGTGCCTTTTAAATGACCTGTCTTCAATTGTGCATGAAATGGTAACAGAACCTCTATCTGGCTTCTTCTCTAGAATCTTCATACCCTGCAAAATAACACTACAAGTTTCAGTTAGAATAACAGGTTCAGTATCAACAGTAAACTTTTTGGAGATGATATCCTTCATGAATTTGGCATAGATGGGCATCTGCTCAAGTGCCTCAAAGAAGGGAATATTAATCTCTAACTTCCTGAACATCTCTAAGAACTTCTGAAAATTTTTCTCATCCTGCCCTTTCTTCTTATTTCTTGTAGGGAATGGAAGCTTGATGATGGGTTTTTGCTCAGTGGGTTTTTCTTTCACAACCTGTTTTAGTACCACTTCTTCCTCAGTTGGGGTCTTGTTTTCTAAAATATCAAGATCCACTTTAAGCAGTTCATCTTCATTATCAGATTTCTTTTCAGGTATTTCAACTGATTTCCCACTCCTTGTTGTCACATCACTCACATTCTTGTGATCCCGCGGATTTGTCACAGTTCCACTCGGTAGGGCACCTGGTATTTGAGACTTGGTTATCTGCTGTGCCATCTGACCCATTTGAACTTCTAGATTCTTAATAGAAGCATTAGTGTTCCTCTGATTATTTATGGTCTCTTCTTGAAACTAAGCACTCTGAGCAGCCATCTTTTCAATTGCAATCTCCCAATCCGCTTTCTTGGGTACCTATTGCTGATATTGTTGTTGTGGCTGTTGATACTATTGCTGGTATGATGGCTGTTGTTGAGGTCGATATTGTTATTGTTGTGGTTGATCCTGATACTGAATAGGTCCCTATTTTTGAACATTCCCTTGTTGATCTTTCTAGGAGAAATTAGGATGATTCTTCCAACCTGGATTGTAAGTATTAGAGTAGGGGTTGTTCTGCTTCAGAAAATTAATCTCTTCCACTTGCTGCACAGTTGCAACACAGTGCATAACAAAATAAGGTCCACCACAAATTTCACAACTAACAGCTTGAACATGTTGCACTTGTGCCACAGTTTGAGTACCTAAATTTGTAGCCTTTAATCTTCTTTCAACTTTAGCAGCAATCTGATCTTCCATCTTTACCACCTGATTAGTCAATTTCAAATCTATCACTCCCTCGGGTTTACTTATACTACGGTCATATAATTCCGGATGTTCATTTGCAGCAATGGCTTCAATGATCTTTTTAATACCAGTGGCTATTGAAAAGTTAGATGAGCCACCACCAGTTGTATCAATGAGTTGCTTTGTCTTTATTCTGAGGCCATTCACAAACACTTGCATCTGTTCAGTTTGATCTATATTATGAGTGGGACAAGCTACCAATAACCTCTTAAACCTCTTATAAGCATCACCCAGTGACTCTCCTTCGTTCTGCTTGAAATTCATAATATTATATCTTTTACGAATAAAAATAGAAGTAGGAAAGTATTCATTCAGAAAAGCTTTTTCCATCTCTTCCCAAGTAGTGATACTCCCAGCAGGTAATGAGTAAAACCACTCTTCAGCATCTTCAGCTAGAGTGAAAGGAAACATCCACAGTTTCTTAGCTTCTTCAGTATGCCCATCAATTTTCAAAGTCGTGCTCATAGTCAGAAACCTTTGCAAATGCTTATTTATGTCTTCATTAATTTTTCCTGTGAAAGGTATTTTCTCAAGCTGTCTGATTGTTGTTGGGTGCAGCTGAAAATTTGCAACATTGACCGGTTGATTCACAATAGTCAACCGACCTTCGGTAGCATTTGCTCCACCATAATCCCCAAGTAGTCTTTCTTGAGGTTCAGCCATTAGTATCTCTGGTTCTGTCTCTGTATCTGAATCTGTCCCTATTCCAGAGTGATCAGTATGTTCTGAATGAACCACAACTTCTTCCTCTTCTTCCTTTTCTAGATTTACAGGTTCTGCTTCAGACGCTGCCACTCTTTCTCTTTTAGCTTGTCTGAGCCTAGCGAGTAACGTTCTTTCTGGTTCTGCATCAAAAGAAAAATCAGCTGAGGGTTTACCTCGTATACAAATATTAGACAGAGATCAGTAAGAATAAGAATAACCTAATTACTATGTCCATAGGTAATTAGAGTTATGATCAAGCATGCAAAAATCAAGAATTTTCGTTTAAGATAAAGTATCCCTAGTCCTAGGTGATATTTATTATCCTATGTTCTTATTCAGATCAACAAACAATCGATGTTCAGCTCAAATTATTCATATAAATTCAAAATCTGTTTTTCTGATGGTTTAAGCATTAAGAACGGATATAAGAGTAAATCCATGATTCTGGAAATTAAATTGTCATTGCATAAAATAATATGAATTCATTACATTCAGAATCAGGGTCACCCCCTAGCAATGGGGGGTTTAGCTACTCATAACAGAAATTACAATCAAAAGAGGAAGTGTTGTCATTACAGAATATCTTGAGGAATCAATCTTCAATTGTTAAAAACTCTTGAAAATACGAAACCCTTGCGAAATTCTGAGTTCTCGAGCCTTCAAAACGCGTTTTTTGCTTTGAAAAATCGCCCAACCCTTGGAATGCCCAGTCTTTCTGGGCCTCATTACGCGTAATGCCCAGTCTATTACGCGTAATGGCTTGTTTTCGTGCCAAATCTCTACGCGTAAAACTTCCTGGGCCTGTCAACCTGCCAGCCCTTACGCGTAATGCACAAGCTATTACGCGTAAGGGTAGAGACCTTGTATATCACACCGTTTTCCACCCCTCTGCCCATTTGTGTAACCTACACGTATTGGGAGGGGAAATACGCGTAACAGATGGTGTGTTATGCGTAATGATAATAGCTTTGTCAATTCTTGCATTTTTCTTCCGCTTTCTCGCTCTGGCTCAGTTTTGCCTCCAATGCTCGATCCTCTGAGCTTCCAAACTTGTATTTGACCTGCTGACATACGAAAAGTGTAAAATATCCTCAAGAAACTTATAATTAATGACACACTGAATAGAATCAAAACAAACCTAATTACTGCTAAAACACACTCAACTTCATACAGTTTACATGACTTATCGATGATTAAATGATGAAAAACATAGAACAACTGGTGACTGATCACACAACTTTATCACCAACTCTGAATGGTACCAGATGCTGATATACAATTACCAAGTGTTGTAACTCGTCTGAATGGTGAGGACTCTAGCTCAGAGTCTGCGTCAAGCCACACTAGCAATTGTTCTTCAAACTCTGCCACCAGAAGCTAGCAATGAAGCAGCTCCCAAGTGTATCTAAGTAAAACAGATTCTGATTATTTATGTGCAAAAATAATAACCTGCATAAATATAATACACATCAAATAAACCATTGTTCTTTTAATACTTTTGTTAGTATCAAAACTAAAAGAGAATATGTCATGAACAAATCTTGTTCTAACACAGTCATATTTAACAACCGTCGTTAAATTATCTGCTTATTTAAAATATATTTTTCTACTTTTTGAAATTTTTCCATTTTTTAACTTGTATTTTCGTGAACCGTATCGGAATAGAAACAACAATTGTATCATAACAAATAATTGTATTGTATTACATCGAATCCATACATTGGATTAATAACCAAACATTGTATATATATTACATCAAAAGAAAAATGGCACAAAACAACCTACAAATATTATATAACATCACATAATTGTATCTTATATAGTGTTTTGGTTTCTTTATCTCTTGGTGTCTTGTCTCTTGGTGTCTTAACTTTAAACACCTACAATATCAAATAATCATACTTGTTAGTAATAAATATAGTTAGAAATAATAACTTACATTAAATTATGAATAAAGAATAAAATACTTACTTGTTAATTTTCCTATATGCCTTCATTATGATCGATATGAATAGCATGCACATTATCTCTATCAACTTTCATCATATGTGGTAGGCACTTTTGTTGTGTAAGAAGGAGTAAAAGAAATATCAAAACTTTCATCACTACTAGGAATGTCTTTTCCTCAGAGAATGATTGACCATTTCCCCGATGTGTCTAAAGGGTCGGTCACATAGAAAACTCGTTTTGCTTGTGAAGCCATGATGAATGGTTCAGTCATATAATTTGCCTTGCCAAGGTCAACCCAGGTGAATCCTAAGTCATCAATTCGTACACCATTATTATTATTGGGAACCCACTTACATTTAAATCAAGGCACTGATAAGTAATCAATCTCCCAAATCTCCTCAATGACACTATAGAACACACTAGATGCCAATATTGGATTCTTATCTTTCAAACTAGAGAAATACATGGATTCAGCCTCAACCATAACTCCACTATTTTGCATTGTACTACGATCATATTTTAATTTTGTATAAAAGGTATAATGACCAATGTCATATGCAGTCCAAGTTATCACATTAAATTTTGGCATGAACGACAGCTATTTAATTGTCTCAAATGCACTAAGATCTTTTGGTATCCTTTTATTAAACCAATCTAGGAATTTCTTGTTATGCTCAATCAACAACAACTTGTCACTCATTCGTGAAAATCTTTTCTTCAAAAGTAATTTGTGAGTAGCCACGTGAGGTTGAACTTCTTCAAGATTATTCAATATATAGAAATGTGCCTGAATAACTACATCTCGTGCCATTGACTTAACATTTAAACCTTGAATACCTATACCTTCAGTGTCAGCATGACGAGACTTTGGAATTCCTATAGACTCTGCTTCTGGAAAATAGTTTTTACAAAACTCAACAGCTTCTTCTGTCATTTACCTTTCAACAATCAAAGCTTCTGGTCGGTGATGATTCTTCTTATATCCTTTAAAGATCATCATGTATCACTCTATTGGACACATCCACCTTAAATAAACTGGACCACAAATTTTGATTTTCTGACTAAATGAACAAGTAAGTGAACCATAATGTCAACAAATGATGGAGAAAAATACATCTCCAATTGACACAAGATTATAGCAGCTTCATCTTCCAATTCATCTAATTTTTTGAAATCAAGAAATTTACTACATATGGCATTCAAGAACAAACACAATCTGGTTATAGTTACTCTCACATTTTTTGGTAGGATGCCACAGATAGCCACTGGTAGAAGTTGTTGCATTAAGACATGACAATCATGAGATTTCAAACCAATTAACTTGAGATCTTTCATTGATATAAGTTTCTTGATGTTTGATTAGTAACCTTGGGGAACTTTGATACCATGTAAACACTCGCAAAAAATTTTCTTTTCCTTTTTCCATAGAGTGCAACAAGTTTGAGGCAGATAACTTCTTTGCCTTTTTTCTATTGGAGCCAATTGTTTTCGTATACCCATCGCCTCCATATCGAAACTAGATTTCTTACTATCTTTAGTCTTGTCTTCAATGTTTAGAAGTGTTACAATCAAACTATCACACACATTTTTCTCCATATGCATCACATCAAAATAATGTCTTACATCGAGACTTGACCAATATGGAAGGTCAAAGAACACATACCTCTTTTCCATATATTTTTCTTAAGTGGCCTTTTTCCTTTTTCTCTCTTTCTAAAGACAACAATAATGTGTATCTGTCGTTGATAAACTTCATCGTTAAAGGTTTAGGAGAGATATCAAACTCCTGCTCTCAATTAAAATTCTTCCGCAATCTACGATAAGAATGATTAGGTTTTAGAAATTTCGGACGCCCAAGTTAAAGTGTATTTTTTCCAAACTCAAGTTGGTGATAATAGGTATCAGATTCAAAAATAGGACATGCTTTGTGTCCTTTGACACTATATTCAGCCAAATTACCATATGTAGGAAATTCGTTGATTGTGCAAAATAACGTTGCATGCATCTTAAACTTTTCACTAGAATATGGATCATCAACTTCAACGTCTTCCTCCCACAAAAGTCTTAAATCTTCAATTAATGGACTTAGATAAACATCTATGTCGTTTCCAGGTTGTCGTGGTCCAGAAATCATCAAACTTAACAACATATACTTTACCTTCATGCACAATTAAGGAGATAGGTTGTAAATCGTGAGAAGAATAGGCCACGGAGAATGGTTAGTACTCAGATTACCAAAGGGGTTCATTCCATCGGGTGAAAGCCCAAGCCTAAGGTTTGTTGGCTCAGTGCCAAAATCCGGAAACAACCAATCAACTTTCTTCCATTGCAAAGAATCAGCTACGTGGCGTATATTTCCATCATATTTTCTTTCATTTGCATGCCATCTAATATTCTTTGCGTCATTCCTATTAGCAAAAAGTCTCTTGAATCTTGAAATTATCAGTAAGTACCATAACACTTTAGCAAGAGGCCTCTTCCTACTAACATTGTCATTGTCATTGTCATCACCATTATTTTCCCTCAGCTTGTAACGCGACACCCCATATTTCGGACATTGATCCAAATTTTTATACTTTTTCCTGTATAATATGTAGTCATTAGGGCATGCATGTAGTTTGATATACTCTTAACCCATTGGACACAATATCTTCTTGGCATCATAACAACGATCAGGAAAATTGTTATCTTCATGTAGCATTTGTTTTAGCAAATAAGGTAGCATTTGTTAGGCAAATAAACCAATTCCGTGAAACTTTTATTGACCAGCTATTTTTCGCTTTCAGATTAAACAATTTTAAAACCGCAGACAATCGTGTAAAATTTATGCACCCCTTTATATAAAGGGGTATCCTTATCACTACATAAAGTATCATAAATATGGGCTTCCTTAAAAGAAGATTCTCCAATATCATGAAAATATCTTCTATACAGTCATCCATATATTCTTCTTTATCAACTTCATGACTTTGTGACACACTGTTTCGCTTTTTTTCCACCTCGCCATGCCACATCCATCTTGTATAATTTTGACATATACCATCACAACATAGGTGATGGAATATCTCATCCTTTGTACCTTTATTTATATTGTCGGGAACATTTTGATCAGGGTATTCAAGGAATTCAAGAACACCTTTCTCATATACCGAATCTAATCTACCAGCTTTCATCCAACTACGATCCATAACAAATTCTGAAATTTATATCAAAACAATATTGTGAACGACACAACAAAATCTAAACCTAAAGCATATCAAAAAATTGAAGCATATTCCTAACAATAATACAACTCTAAATCTTAAGGATATGGATATCCATTGTAGCCAAGTTATAATATTTTTGTTCACAGCTAAATCCAATAACAAAACATAAAAAATATGAACTTTGCACGAAACAGACCACAAAGCCAAAAAGAATGAAGATAGTGAAGATTATCAAGAATTAAGATGAGGAAGAGAGTGAAGTTTGCACAAAACATACTGTACTTCGAAGAGGAATAGACCAAGAATGAAGATAGTGAAGATTATCAAGAGTGGAGATTCAAATGAACGAAGATTGTGAAGATGAAGATTTTGCTATCACTATCGCCTTTGGTTCGCTGGTTCGCTAGTTCGTTTAGAGTTTGAAGGAAATAATGAATATGTTTTGTTTTAAATTTATCAAGAAAACCTTATACCATGGTTGTTACATTCAACCGCAGTGAAATGTAAATCTTATTACAACGGTTGTATAGTAAAATCGTGGTTAAATAGTTTACAATTTTTTATTTATTTATGAACTTAAGTGACACGCTTTTTGTAATAGGAAAAATGGAAAAAAAATGTAGTTGTTAGGATTCGAAACTTGTAACAATTACTTTAACGCCACGGTTGTTTACCTCAACCGTAATTAAATAATTAAAAAAAAAAGGCAAAATATCATTTTTGGTCATTTAACTTTACCTCGGGGTTCATTTTGGTCCCTTAACTTTAAAAAGTGTCATATTGGTCCCTTAACTCTTCAAAACGTTCCATATTAGTCCTTTTCGCCTTATTAGCAACGAAAAAATTCAAAAATTAGTTCAAAAATTCGTCGCTAAATTCGTCGCTAATAAGACAAAATGACTCAAATTCAAAAATCAATCGCTAAATTCGTCGTTTTTAAAGTTAAGGGACAAAAATGAACCCCGAGGTAAAGTTAAAGGACCAAAAAGGGTATTTTGCCAAAAAAAAAAAATCAGGCGCATCCAGTTTGCGATATCACAACGGTGGAAAGCCTAACTGTAATAGTATTAATGTTACCGAATATGTATTTTGTAGTAGTGAATATCGAACTGACAATTGATGTAATGTTTCGACCTTTTGCAAAACCTCCTGTAAAAATCATCACTCTCCTACTGACGTTATAGAACTTTATTTATTTTTTTATAATTTGTTGCTTTTTTTTCTCTTCCTTTTTCCACTTTTAAAAAAACATTGAGATCATTGATCATCATACAATTAAAACAAATATTACTATATATTAACAACAGTTTATCAAATTCATTAATGCCACTTTCTTTTTAATTTCTTTCACACATCTTGTACCACACGTTTAGATCGAGAATTATAACCATCCAAATTCTATAAAAAGCCACAACACCTTATGACTCGCACACCAAAACAAACCACTTGATATATTTGTTAAATTCAGAAAAAATTGAAGTGCTGCAATCCATGGCGGATGAGGTGAAACTTTTGGGAGTTGTGGGAAGCCCATTTGTATGTAGAGTACAGATTGCTCTAAAATTCAAAGGAATTGAATACAAATTTGTTCAAGAAAACTTGGCCAAAAAAAGTGATCAACTCCTTAAATATAATCCAGTTTATAAAAAGGTTCCTGTTTTTGTTCACAATGAGAAACCAATATCAGAATCTCTTGTGATTCTTGAGTATATTGATGAAGTTTGGAAAAACAATCCTATTTTTCCTTCTGATCCATACAATAGAGCCTTAACTCGATTTTGGTCCAAGTTCATCGACGACGAGGTAAATTTTCTAGAATTTTAATTGTGGTTGCATTGTTAAATTTGATATCACAACGAAATTTAATTTTTAATTACAGAATTGCAATCAAATGTGACTATATATGTGTTCTGTCATTTTTTCATGAAAGGATTTACAATTTTTTTATATAAACATTATAATCTAAAGTGTTTATAATTTTCTTCTTATAAAAATGATAATGGATAGAGTGAATGAATTTTAATGTTAATGAAAGAAACATTTTATTTATTTATTTATCCACTATATGTTTTGTTTTATATAAAAAACTTTAATATAAAAATGTATCCATATTATAATTGTTTGAGTTTTATTGATATATTATACAAATTATCCAATACATTTAAAATAAAAAATAAAAATGATTGATTTAATTTTTAAAATAAATTGAATGAATTAGGTTCATTTATATTTTTAAATGTGTAAATTTTCTCTAATGCTTTAACTCGTTTTTATATAACAAAAGATATATTAATCTACAAAAGGAAAAAAGAAAGTTTAAACGGGAAAAAAACACAGTGAAAAAAATTTAAAAAGTCATAATTTTTTTATGCCTAAAAAATATATTTAAATATTATTCAAACGTAATTTGAAGATTAATGTTAACAACACATTCTTCAACTCACAATCTTTTTTATTAATTAAAGTTTACATAATTTTCACTAAATTTAAATGAGATAAGTATAAATTGATGTAATCATATAAATTTTAATCAGTAAAAATAAGTGTTTTAAAAAATATGTTAAAGTCTGTTGATATAATTAAGGTAAGAATATGAGAGTGTACTCCTTTCAATGTTTTAGGTTCGAATTCTGCTATGTGTAATCAATTCTTGTGTTGGATTAGTTTATATAAAATTTTACTCTGACTTTAAACGGAAACCCCGCTAAGAACGAATATGATTGGTTCTTTTGAATTAATCAACCGCAAGAACGAATATCAAGATTTAAAAAAAAAAAAATTAAAGTAGTCTACATCGTAGACTGAAGTTTTTGTTAAACAAAAAACACTTAGATTTTTTTAAAATTCTATTTAGCTAAAAATGTTAGATTACAAATGATAATTTTTTTTTAAAATCTATTAGCCTATTTAAATAAAGATTATTATTATTATTATTATTATTATTATTATTATTATTATTATTATTATTATTATTATTATTATTATATTTTATATTTTAAATTAAAATATTAAATCATTAAAATAAAGTTAAATTATCTTCAAGAATTTGTTAAAACAAATTAAAAAAACCTAATTTATACTGTCATAACTCGTTTTTATAAATTCTCTAAAATAAATAGTGTTATAAAATTTATGTTATTAGATAAACTGAAAATTTTAGTGCAACTGAATATTTAGTCTCATTGTATTTTAAATTTATTAATCTATTTAAATATTTAAATATTAATTAAAGTGTTAATTTATATATATTTAAATAAAGAAAAATGCTAAGAGGTTAAAAAGGTAAGTTGATAATTTTTAAAAGATTAAAATATGTGTATTCAATGCGCTAAAAACATAAATAATTAATTTTTTTTTAAATTTTACATGTATTAAATATATTAAATATATAATATTTTACTTATTTAAAATTTTTAACCAGTGCCTCATGCAGGATCAGAGACACTAGTTAGCATAATCCTTAAAAATGGGTTATTAAATCAACCTGACTTTGGAAATGGCGAAATCCATACATTAAGTTAAGGGTCCGTTTGTTTTGGCTTTTTTTAAAAATGATTTTTATAGTGTAACATAATTTTGTAGAAAAAAATTTTACAAAGAAACTTTTCATAAAAGCTTCAAATGAAAATTTGGTTTGAATAGTTATTCTTAAAATGTTATTTTAAGTATTTTATCATTTTATCGAATTTTTTTTTTGATATCAAAATTTTAAAAAATCACTTAATTTTGAAGCTATTTAAAATAGCTTTTCATGATAATCATTTTTGAAATACAACTTTTTAAAAAAATGGTGATTTTGACTATGTTTTGGTCTTCAATAATATATATTAATATTATAAAATATCAAAATTAGTTTTTTAATTTATAAAAAACAAATTTAAAAAAACTTGTAATATTTTGAAAAACGTTTTTGTAGAATCCATTTTCAAAAATACAAAGAAAAAATCCATTTTTTTAAAGCTGAAACAAACTGGCCCTAGTCATATGAATGTTTTAGTACGTATGACCTAAGCTTGGCGCAACTATTCCGACCCTTATATAAAATTGTTTTTAGGATTATTTATACGTTTTGATGGTGGTTAGATTTTTGTTCCTCTATAAAAGCTAAATGTATTTATCAGGGTCCGCCCAATCAAACTGGAAACACAGTTCTAATTTAAAAATGAGGCAAAATAAAAAAACAATTAGAATAAATAAAGATGACAATTAAAAATATAATTATATATTAATAAAAATAAGATTTAATTATAAGTATTTTGACTTTCATCAATCTCATTTTTTAATGTATTGAATTTTTATTAAATTATTATTATAATATTTTTTTTAATTGATTTGCTTTTTTTAATAATATTTTTTATATTTATTAATATAAAAAAATTTAGACTTTTCAATATATTGGAGCCCTCTAAAATATGAGGCCCTATGCTGTAGAGCCTATTGCTCCTGCATTGGGCCGGGCCTGGTACTTATTATAATTGGTTTAAAAATTCTTCCCATTTTTTTGTAAGTGTTGTGCTTTGTAGTTATGTTGATACAGTGTTGGTGTGTTTCCTGGTGATCTTGATGTATGTGGGTTGAACTACAATCGGTCGGGTTCGGTCGGTTTTGGGCCAAAAACTTAAATCTGATGTAAACCACGTTTTTAGTTTTATGGTTCAATTTCGACCGATTAAATTTCGGTTTTCGTCGGATTTGGGTAAGTCGGTTTGTCGGTTAAGTCGGGTCGGTTTAGTCGGTTTAATATTTATTAAAACAATTCTATAAAAATGACTATGTTTTAAATTTATTATAAAAAATATCAAATTTTTAGAATAGAATAATATTTTTTATTATTAAAAGAAAAATTATTATTATGTGATATTATATTTTCAATATTATTTGACATTAATTTTGATCATTTTCATAATTTAAACCATAAACTAAATAATACTCAAAATTTTATATTACATGTCTTGTATTTTTGAGAATACACAATGTCATCATTAAATTATAAAAATAATAATATCCTCAAACATTATAAATCTCATTTTTATAGTGAGTCGGTCATATAGTAATAAAAATAAATAAAATATATATTAAAAGTTCGGTCGGTTTCGATTTTCTTCGGTTCTAAAATAAACATCTGAGCCCGACCGAAGCAACCCTATATTGTCCAAATTAAACAACCGAATCAACCCGACCGATCCGACACGACCCATTTGCACAAAAAAGACAATGGATCGGTCGGTTTCAATCGGTCGGTTCAAATTTGTCCACCCCTAAGTTGAAGTACCTTAGTACTTCTATAAATATATTGTTGCTTATAAAAAAAATGGTTATCAAATTGAAAAACATAATATCTAAGTTTTAGAATATTTGCAAAACATAATAAGTATTTGAAAAAAATTACTATTAAATGTTTCAGTATTCGAATTAACAGATTGCGACTCCTTCATTCAAATCTTTTTTTACGGTTGATGAGAAAGAGCGCGAGAAGAGTAATGCAGAATCAACAGAGGCTCTTCAAATTCTTGAAAATGAGCTAAAAGACAAGTTTTTTGGTGGAAAAGAGATTGGCAATGTTGATATTGCTGCTGTGTTCATAGCATTTTGGATTCCATTGTTTCAAGACATAATAGGGCTGAAATTATTCACTGCTGAAAATTTTCCAAAGCTTTATAAGTGGAGCCAAGAATTTCTCAACCATCCAACTGTGAAGGAAGTTATGCCTCCTAGAGACCCTCTTTTTACCTTTTTCAAAGGTATGCATGACAACCTTCATTCGTCTTCAAAATAGATGAATGTACTTATTGATATAGAGTATTGAGATTCACAATTTTCTATCCCAAAATAAATGTTGTGATTTGAAAAATTATTTGTTTTAGAATAAGTGTCACTCTTAATTTTTAATTTTTAATGTAACTTTAATTTTTATCTTTTCATTGTATCTTCTAATTAATTCTTTGAAATTATTATTCTCATTTGTATTCTCATTTTTATTTTGTCTTCTTGGTGGTAGATGTCTCTTAGGTATAAACATAATCTTAGGTACTATTATTTTTTTTTGTAAGCAAGTAGATTAATAAACCGAGAACTAAGGGTTCTCAAACCTGTTTACAAAAAGGGACGAGTCCGACAACTCGACAAAAAGAAAATTGGAAACCAATTGCACCTACGAAAAAGCTATCAACGGATTTTTACAAAAATCGTAAAAATTGCAATTGGAGTTCCCAATTTCACCTATAATAGACCATTTCCATGCCGTAATTTTGATACTCTAAACAATATCTAGAACGTTCCAGCTTTGATTCTCGAAAATAACTCCGTTCCTAGAATTCCAAATATTCCAAGAGATAGCCAACCAAAGGACTCCCGCTTTCGCTTTTGGAACGCCCTGAGACGAGCAAAAGGAGAACCACCGCAAAAAACTATCTTCGGAACACACTACATTATCCACACTACTCTCTACAAAACCAATCCACTCCCGAATCTCCCTCTAAATCAATCTCAAAAACCTACAACTACAGAAAAGATGAAACTCTGATTCTTCTACCAAATTACAGAATACACAACCAAAATCAGAACCGGGCATAAAAACACCTCTATGACGAAGGTTCACCTTGGTTGGCAACCTTTTCCAAAATAATCTCCAACCAAAAGCTTTCACTCGAAACGGTACTTTAAGTCTCCATAACCGTTTCCAAACTCTCTCCACACCTTGCAAATGCGCATAAGAGTGCGAGTTAAAAAATGCAGCGTCAGGGCTGTTGCCTAAAACAGCAGCAGCAGCCTTACCAGCCACCAGGACCCCAGCCAAAACCTCCTCCCCACTACCTGAAACAGTCGCAGCAGTGCCAGAATTCATGGCAGCACCATTCTGCATTTCTGCCGAATGGACCAGGAGCGGCTCTGAGCTGTACTGAAGGGCTGAAACCTCCTCCTCCAAAAGGGTACCTGCAAAAGAAAAAGTTCCAGCAGAAAAACCTTCAGCTGTAGTGAAAAGAACCTCTGCAGTAGAAACATTATGGGAAACTGCTACATTCACTGAAGAATTAATCCTAACTGGAGCTGCAATAAAACCCGCCCTGTAGTCAGCAAGAATGTCGGCACAAGATTTAACCGAAAATCCTTGCACTGGATCAGGCTTCCAAAACACAGAGTCATGACTGTCTCCACCAATGGTAACATCCCTCAACAACCTCAGCAGAGCGTTCCGGCTATCTTCAACCTCTGCTAAAAGACTCCTCTTGACACCCAAATCCCCCCATCTCCAACCCCCTTCCACTTAACCTCCCAAACTAGCCACCGAGGCGTCTTGAAGCTCGGAATAAGAAAAAAGAATTGGAAATTTCTCCTTGAGAGTGAAATCTCCCAACCATCTAAAATGCCAAAAAGACGAGGTGAAACCATTACCTATCACAAACTTACTATTATCCATGAAAATATCGACGTCAAGATTTTTATCTATCCCCCCAATATCTTTCCACCACACCGAATAATAGCTACTTGCTTTAGTATAAGAACCACCCTTAACCACACTAGAACAAATGTCCCCATACCTCGCTCTCAAAATTCTATACCACAAAGACTCTGATCCATTCAAGATCCTCCACCTCCATTTAAGAAGAAGAGCGATATTGAAGTCCTTAATACTTCTCACCCCTAAACCACCTTTTCCAACCGGCTTACAAATATCCTTCCATCCGATCCAATGAATCCTCCGTCTTCCCTCCGTTCCCCCCCAAAGAAAGTTACTTTGCAACCTCATGATATCTTTAGCAATTTTTACCGGCATCCTATAGAAAGAGAGCATAAAATAGCTAAAGAACATAACACCGATTTTAGAAGGGTAATCCTACCTCCAAGGCTAAGGGTGCGACATTTCCAATTAGATAGCTGACGTTTAATCTTATCGACCAAACTACTCCACATCATAGTTCTTCTCGGATTGTAGCCTATAGGAATTCCAAGAAAAGTGAAATTTCTTTCCTCCATCCTACAAGAAAGAAAAGAAGCCGCGGCCTCCAAAAAATGAGGATTACCATTAATACCAATGAGCTTACTTTTATGATAGTTAATACTCATCCCCGAAACAAGTTCAAAACTCCTTAGAACCGCTTTTAATGCCCACACTTGTTTCCAACTACTTTCCCCGATAAGCAAAGTATCGTCCGCAAATTGGAGGATCTCAACCGAGCAATCCCTATTGATGGAAATTCCTTCATATTCACCAATTTCCACCGCCTTTCTAACCAAGCCCGAAAGCCCTTCCGCAACAAGGGCAAAGAGAAAAGGAGAAAGGGGATCGCCTTGTCTCAATCCTCTCTCCACAATAAACTCCTTAGTCGGGCTTCCGTTAACTAGCACCGACATCTTGCTATTGAAAATTAACAACTCCATCCATCTCAACCAAATATCTCCAAAACCCATCCTCCGCATCATGAATCTAAGAAAGTTCCAACTCACTTTATCATAGGCTTTTTCAAAATCCACCTTAAAAAGGATACAACTTTTTCCTTCCTTCCTACTAAAATCCACCAACTCGTTCGCCACGAGAACTCCATCTAAAAGTTGTCTTACGGGGACGAAAGCGCTTTGACAATTAGATATGATAGAGCCCAAAATGACCTTCAACCTTCCCGCCAAAAGTTTAGTAAGAAGTTTATACAAGCAACCTACTAAGCAAATTGGCCTATAATCGTCTAAGCTCAAAGGGTTTGAAACTTTAGGAACTAGCGTCAAGAAAGATGAGGTGATAGATTTCGATAAAACTGTGCCCGTGTGGAAGCCATTGAAAAAACCCACCACATCATCCTTAACTATGTACCAACATTTTCGAAAAAATAACATAGAGAAACCATCCGGGCCCGGACTTTTAGATCCCTCACACCCCCACACCGCTTCTTTTATTTCTTCCTCCTTGAAAGGGGCTACTAACGACTGTCTTTCCATAATATCAATGCTCCTAAAAGAGATGCCCTGTAAAGTAGGTCTCTCTTCAACCTCTTCGACGAATTTCCTTGAAAAATGTTCCAACACGTCGTCCTTCACCTTACTAACCAAATCCGCCACTCCACTTACCGGATTGAATGTCCCAATATGGTTTCGTCTCCTTCTCTCTTTCATAACTCTATGGAAAAACCTACTGTTATTATCTCCGTCGTTGTTCCACTTCACCCTCGCCTTTTGGATTAGCACATTCTCTTTTATCTTTAGATTAATCCAAAACCAGCTAGACGCTTCCTTCCTTCTAGAGAGAATGTCAGCACAATCACTATCTTTTTCGAGAGCTAGTAGCTCGTCCGCTTCATTCAACTCTCTAACCCCTTCCTCCACCTCTAACTCATACCTCCCAAAAACCTTCAAATTCCACCACCTAAGTCGTTCTTTAAGGAGTCTCAATTTCTCCTTCAAAAAATAATCACTTCTCCCAACCACATTCAAAAGCTTCCACTCCTTTTCAACAAAAGGGATGAAATCTTTAAACGTAAACCACTCGTTGTTAAATTTAAAAGGCTTCGGTCCCCAATCCGCCCCATCAATCACCAACCAAATAGGAGAATGGTCCGAAAGATCCCTTAGCCCGATAGATTGACCTACCACCCCCCATCTTTCCATCAAAATCTCTGAAATTAAGAACCGATCAATCCGACTCATTGACTTCCCATCTCCACTGTACCAACTGTATCTTTTCCCTTTACACGAAACATCCACCAAGTTGCAATTTGCTATGAACGAAGCAAACTCCACCATCTCCGACCTTCTATAAACCCCTCCTCGGCCTCTCCTTTCACTAGGACTTTTGACCGCATTGAAATCTCCGCAAAAAATCCATTCTCCATCTAAATGATTTCCTTTAAGTTCAATCAAATTTGCCCATAAAGATCTCTTCTTTGCCACCTCACAAGAAGAATATATATTAGTTATGTAATAGGTGTAATTTCTCCACCTAATCTTCACCCCCAAGAAACCTTCTCCTCTATTGCTACATAAAACATCAAACTTACCCTTCTTCCACAAAATCAAAAGACCTCCCGATAAACCTCTTGATTCCGAAAAAGAGAAACCAATATCCTCTTTGCTCCATATACTCTTTATTACATCTTCCTTCATTGTAGAAAACTTCGTTTCTTGAATCAAAAAAATGTCGGCGTTCCCTTTTTTTATAAGTTGACTAACTCTTCTCCTTTTCACCAAAGATCCTCCCCCTCGCATATTCAAAGAACCAATTATCATTGGAAACCATTAGAATTCTCCATCCTAACTAACATCCTATCTTTATCCGCTTTTTCCAACTCAACAATTTTCTCTTTGGACAGATTATCCGAGGCAGCCTTCGACACCCCCAATTTCTCCATTACTTGCCACAATTTATCATCCCTGTTACTGCCTAGATTCTCCCAATTCCTGAAGTTGTTCCTCATAATGTTAGACTCATCTGAATGTTCCCCATGCAAAATGGAAAGTTTTCCGCTGTCATCCTTCGGTACACAATTGATATAACCAGCGGCTGCACCAATCTTCGCCTGGTATAAGGGGGCCTGCTCTACCAGATCAAATTTCTTCCTATCGACCGTCTTTTTCCTCTTAAATTTTTTATTATTATCCTTCAACCCTTCGTTCTAAAAAAGGTAACGGAATTTCATCTTTTTCGTTTTTCGCTTGCATCCTCCATTAGGAACTGCCTCAGCACTAGGAGAAAGAGTCGTCGCTTCTGGTGTACAACTCACCTTGGTTTCTGTCGACTCAAAAATAGGATCGCTACTAAATCTCAAGTCCCTTCTAACTGTCTCAGTACTACATCTGCCCTTCGTCATCCTAACTGCACTATCGAACGAACCGTCTTCGCGAGATTGACCGTTAAGAACCAATTCGTTCCTTACACCTATTGAAACCTCCTTCTCAGCGTTGATCTCAATGTCCCCTTCCTCTTCCTCCCCAACAACTGAGTCTTCGATATCGTTACGAGATCCTTCCTCCCTTAACAACTCAGTGTCCTCCAAACAACCATCTTCATTATCCTCCGAATTAATGGCAGTAGAGGAATTTTTATCTGTTGCCTTAGAAACCTCAGTTATTCTAACTGGGCCATAGGTATCTTCCTTCAGTAGAAGTGAGAAAATTTTACCGTCCACTTCCACTCTCAAGTTCTGTTTTAGATTATACGAAGTAGGCATCTTCACCTTAATCCTTCCTACATCAAAATTCGACCCTTTCATAGTACTCTCATCGACACAAACAAACGTTCCAATAGAGTTAGCTATCGCAACGAAAAAATCGGTTTCCCAAACATGGATTGGGACCCCATAAACTCTCACCCACATCACTCTAACATCATCTAATACCTCCTCCTCCCAAGGCTCAACAGATGAAAACCATTGTTTCCACCAACTACCGCCCTCCCCTATAAGGTCAGCAATAAAGCCCTCCTCAACTTCTTCCAGGAGACATAGTAATCCACCCATCGGAGTGACCTTTATCGAGTAAAAACCTTCAATTTCGAACCAAGTTTGTAAATTGTAAGTAGCTCCCGGGATGTGAACTTTGCCCACATAAGCTTTCTTCAGCCTTGCTTTAACATCCGACTTCGATGAATAAATAAAATCCTTAGACTCAGACTCAGGTTGAGCAGCACTTACCCTACAAGCCGCGACCGAAGCATACGTTCTGAGACATACTGCATTACCTCCTCTGTTGATAGACGCCTTCTGAACTTGTCTAGGTTGATGGAAGTACCCACCATTGCCCTGAAACTTCGTAGCACTGGAACCGCGATTGAACCTGGGTAAGTTCACATGAATCTTCTTCCCTCCCATAATAATATTATCCAATTTAACTGCCAAAAGCCTGGCGTCCTCCACATCTTTGAACCTCCCGAAGCCGAACCGTTTACCCAATCTATTCCTCTTAGGGGGAATAACCACTTCTACGACATTGCCTTCGCAACCGAATAGCTCGAAGATATCTTCAGCCTTTGCTCTGTCCGGTATCTCAGAGAAAAAAACGGTCGAAATCCCTTCTTCCTCAATACCCCTAAAGTTCCTTCCTTGCGGGTACACATCCCATTTAATAATCTGCCACCGAAAACCCTTCCTCCTCACCTCAGTCCACCCTTGATTGTCTTCCATCCACCAACTGAGTAGCCAAAGAAAAACCCCAGAAGAAGAACAATATAGATTCACAGGAAAAAGCACTCAGAACCAAGTAGAAACACCCCCAAAACCAAGGCCCCTAACCCTAAGGTTAGGAATTTAAGCCAAAAATCTCAAAGAGCCTACCAGGTCGTCATACCCATTCAATCAAACAGAGGAACGGAGAAAATAGCAGTCGACGAAGGGGTTGCGACACCGTCCGACGGTTGCGACGTCGTGCTTTGGCTTAGGTACTATTATTATGAATGAGTATGAATGAGTCAAATTTCCTCTTGATTTTTTATAATTGATTTCACCGGGCGTTAGAGTTGTTTGTATTGAGTTCTGTTTATTGGGTTGGAGTACCTCTAGTACTCCTTATCAAAATATGAGTGTTTGTCAATAGAAAAAACTAATGAGGAGTTTTTAGTAAAATTACTACTCTTTTTTATTTATCATATTTTTTTTTTACTTAGTGTGAAAATGTCAAATATAATTTTTATTTTAATATGGATGAAATATTTTGTAATATGAGATTTCTTCGTGAAAAATAAATTCAAACATCTCACTTTTAAGAATTTACAATTAAATCTTGAATCGTCAAGGATATTGCAAAATTTAAAGGAGAAAAGACAAAGTAGATCAACTCTTTAAAGCAAACATCTAAGAGTTAAAAAATCTCAATTCAACCACTAACTTTAAACACTTATTCTTTCTTTTAAAAAGTTATTCACTTGCATTTGAACTTCAAATATTTTAAATTGAAAAAGACGGTACTAAATACTAATCATCAATCTCTGATTGGTGTCTCATTTTCTTATTTCCTACACTTTATTCTTTTTGTTTTTACTTGTATCTAACATTTTCAAAGAGACGTTTTAAACTTAAATTGTTCTCTAAAAAGGAAATTATATTTTAAACTCTAAAGTTTAATACAAAATCGATGAAACAAAATCACAGGTAAATAAAGTGATGAAACAAAATCGTGGGCGAATGAAAGCGATGAAACAATATCACATGTCAATATAGTGATGAAACAAAATTGCAGACGGATAAGCAGTAATAAAGGACAAGAGCCTAATGGTGATTCATCAAACCAGACACGAAATCAATTGCTAAGTTATGAAAAAACATTGTCTGAAAGAAAGTACAAATGCCTCAACGGCTAAAAGTATTTTCTCAACAAAGATTACAAGAGCATCCTGCCTTTTTTCAGGCCCCTTATCCTACTCCTCTACCTCTTCACCATCTTCTTCTCCATCCGCCATTACCTCCTTGGCGTCACTAACAATTTCCCCGACAACGACCTTCTTCCCCTCACCTATCCTTTCTCGAGGAATTTCAATCCTAAGGAAAATAACCTTGATCTAATTAATGGTTTTCTAGAAAATGCAATGGCACCCTGAATCCCTTATGTGATTCCATTTCTTCTTCTAAGGCATCTTGTACTTTCTAAAAGTAAAAATGTATGACAACCCCTAGTGATTAAGGACTGCTAGAGGCTTTAAGGTTGTTATGAGGTTGAGAGCTAGCTCACATGGGATGAGAAGCTCTGTATGCATATATTTCTGTGTTGTAGTTAGGTTTTTTCTCAATTGCGATGTTGAGGTATATATAGCTACATTGGTCCTAGATCCAAGACCTCATTGGAAATAACAACGACTCTAGGAATAGACAATGTCCTCTTTGTATTTAAAGGAACATAACCCACTTAATTCCTCCAAGAATCCTTCCATGTCGTTACATAGTGGGATACATCATTCACCAATTCCTATGTTGGGCGACCGATCCTAGAGGAGGGAGAGTTATTTGATAAAAGGGAGACTCATTCGAAGAAAGGGATATTAACCTGATATTTGGTTAACTAAGGACTTGGTATCACCTCTTAAGACCTCCTCACAAATATGTCGATACACAGTCCCGTAAGCATGACGGCTTGAAAAATGAAGAGGTTTATTTTCACCTTCTCAATTCGAATAGTTAAGGAGGGTTGTAAGCGAGATATTTTTAAGTTAAACCCTTCAAACGAAGAACTAACTTAGTCCCACTGGCGAGACGGTGGTTAAATCCCTTAGGTAAGATGATGGTTGAGTCTCTGAAACGTAAGGTGACTATGGGATATGCCTCCAAGTGTCAAAAACATGGCTCACACACTACTACGGAAAAGACATTTAACAACGGTTGGGAAAGATATATAACTACGCGGGACCATACGTTGTTATGTAGAGTGTCATTGTATATGCGGTACTTACAATCACGGTCCTGAGACCGTTGTTGTATTACAGAAAGCGCTCGCCATATCACAACAGTTGGTTAAACCAACCATTGTGATAGAACTATTATATTTTATATTATTCTGGTCAGTGTTCAATATACAACCATGGTTAGGTTTTATAACCGTTGTCAAAACTTCCTCTGTTTTAAATATGACATTTTTCTACTTTTCAAATTCTTCCATATTTTTATCCTATACCTATTATAACCATATAATTTTGTTAACCATACATAAAGAGCACATCTCAATAGATCATAAAGAGCATAAAAAACAATTAACGTTGTGCATCAAAAGCCAAAATTAATATTTACATCAAATTGTACAATATGTTTACATCAAAGTGTACAATATATTTACATCATCAATACAGAAACTAAGTCATTAGCACATCTCAATAGATCTATCAGCAGGACCCTTATACGCCCAACGTTACGAAGATCTACAAAGTCCTCGACGGGTAATGGGGTTTCTTTGTTAAACATCTACATAAGAAAGAACAAAAAATTTAATATCATGCATGAATCAACAACTTATATATTAATATATGTTAACATTTTATGACATATATACCTTATCCCATGAATCAACAATGCCTGCAAGGACAATGTTTAACATGTGTTTCATGATATAATACCCACACTCGTAAGTCCCGGGTTGTCTCCTCGTCTACAAATTTAAGCAAAATTACATGAATATAACCACACATGAATGTAAATGAAAGAAATAGGTAATCGGGCCACTTACTTTAGAAAAGATCCATGAGGGCTTTCTTCTAACATTGTTCATCATATTCACTTGCTTCACAACACTGTACATTGAAAATGAATTTTACATATTACATTATAAACTAATTACAATGTCAAAGAAAATGAATTAAACATGTACACACTTACAAATTAATAATCTCTTTCATTTTCTTTTCAAGTGGATCATGCAAGGAACACAGTACAGTTACCGTATTAGTCCTAAATGATATGATGATCAATTGCCAATGACCACTGAATAAACACGAGCATATATATTATTAGTATTTGCTAAAACAAAACTAAATATAGAATACGTAAACATCATTTACAAAAATACTTACGAACAGAGAAGTGGTGTTAAGTAACATTCTTTTCCTCCCTCATTTAACCGTTTTTTCAAGTACTCAAGAATGTCTCATGGTTGATTAAACGCCCATCAAATAAAAAGCGGATCCAAGATTCCATAAAGACTTTATTTATTCAACTCTATACAAACACGGTGAATGTACCTAAATGGTTAAAGAAAATGAATAAATTAAGGGAAGAAATACAAAAAATGATAATGTTGTATAATGACATGTACATTCAACTATATACTTACGTGCACCAAACTTGCAATATCCTTACGTCCAGCCACTTATACCCACCGAGAAAATCCCTTATATCCTCAGGATTGTAATAGAATAACTCCAAACATGAACAATGTTCTAGCGGGAGAGGTTGGGTATCATTTATCACCGCATCGTTCAAGTATAGCGTGGTGATTTCATTTGTGTTAGGGTCCATTATGTCATTGCGGTTATCTGGAGGGGCGAGAGGGGCTGAACAATTACTTCCTTTGGTAGAAGCACGGCTTACAACACTTCTACTTGGAGTTTGATCATCATCATCATCACCATCAACATAACGATGATTTTCATTTGTACGTTGTTCGAGGTTTTCACTTAACCTCTACATCATAATCTTCAATTAGAACATAAAACAAAAATAAGCACAATATATATATATATATATATATCACACATTTCTGATAAAACACTAACATCTCAAGTAAAGCACATACCGAATACAACTCTTGAAACCTTTTCATATCTTTCTCCCTTTTTTCCTTCTCCTCTTCTAACTTCCTCTGTTGTTCTTCCAATTACTTCTCAACATTCTCAATCTTTTGTCTTTGTGCAATAAATTCTGGGTTTTCGGTACTTTTTCTTTGAGACCCAAAGAATGTCCTCAAGCCGACACCTTCTCCAACACCACGGATACGCCCACCATGCTCATCTATTCCAATGGCTTCTACTAATATGTCATGTCGTGCTTCTGGAACAAATGTGCCTTCACGGGCCACCTCAACCAACTTATCCTAACAACATGAGCAACTTACATATTTGTTACGAACGTATTTAAATAACAAGTAACATAAGCAAAACAAATCACACTTACAATTTTCTCAGCAGCTACTCTTGCTGCCTCAAAGGTGTACTCTCCATTGGGTCTTAATCTAGCCATCTTCCATTTCTCATGTCTTGAAGGTGGAGATGGAATACGATCATCTCCAGTTTGTGTTTGTTTTTCGAGCATGATTCTTTTCTCAAGTTTCCTATAACCCCCACGAGATAATCTATAGGCGTACATGTTCTTTGCCTTGTTTTGGATTCCTACGTCGCTTTTAACCTGTTATTAACATAGTGAAAAATATAATGATTAGTATCTATAACTCATTAGCATAACATTAAAGGTTACACAAGACTAGTACTAACCTTGAATTCCTTATAACGACATATCTTCGCAAACTTGTTTCATTGATTCTTTGATATAAAACTATATCGAATCCATGGACGAGCAAGACCGCTCTTAGGCTTTCTAATGTAGTCAGCCGTGAGCTATGACTTAAATCCCCTCCAACGAGTACCGTCATAAGATATCCACTTTTTTTTCAACTTTGAGTCATCGGTAAACTCAAAACTTAACTACATTTAAATCAATATATAAGTATGTATTAGAAATTATAGGTAGTGATATCGAATATATGAAATTTATAGTATGTAATACCTTACCATTTGTCCATATGCTTTCTTTGACTTTATCATCCACTTGTTTCCAATCATCTATCAGTTTTCTCATTTTGCTACGTGCAAGGAACGCAACATAACTCTTAAAAGTAGAGTAATGTTCACAATCCACTACTCTGTAGAATGAATCAAACTCGACCGGAATTTTTTTACCTGATGAGTTGCAGACTGATGTGGATTGGGGAATCATTGTGATACCTCTTTGTGATCTTTTTGGTTGAGTATCATTTGTTTGAGTTTCATTCGCACAACTCTCATATGTTTGATTTTCTTCACTAGTATCAGATGTTGAACTCGACAAGGTCATCTATGTTCAAAAACAACAACAACCACATGAACAACTAGAAGATAAACAACAACCACAACAATGGCAAATGAAGTTTACTATAGATGCATGGCGAAAATATTTTACGTACCCTAAACCTGATGACTAAGTAAATGATTTTGGTGTTGGTGTTGGTGTTGTCTTCCTTCCTTAAAGCAACGACGATCTTGTTGTTATCTTCCTTCTCGACGGTGTACTATTCCTTCTCGACGTCACGATCGTGATGGTCTTGTCAACCTCCTTGACGATGATGACGAAAATGACAGGATACTAAAGAATGGATATTGAAGAATGGATACTGAAGAATGGGTGAACTATGGTGGTTTGGTTGAAATTGTGTATTGTTTCATAGTATTAAATGTTAGGGTTTAGGGTTGAAATCGTGTATTGTTTCGTTAGCTAGTTTCTATTATCAATGGATTCTGAAGAGACAAGCTAACTAGGAGTGTATATGATAACACGAAAATGTATCATATATTTGCCTTGATTTACATCTAATAATTACGTTATTTCAGCTTAAGTTCCGATTATTCCACGAGTATTCTAGTATTTTCGCAGGTATTTCATTGTCCAAGCTAAAAAGGAGCAAAGTAGAAAGACATGAAAAAATGAGAAGAAAACAGGAAGAAATGACTAAGAAAAAAAGTAGAAAATGGAAAGTGGTGTGTGTGATGACCGTCACACATCCACCACGACCGTCACACAATTCCAAAGGCTACCACGCTCGTCACAGAGCCATCACGACCGTCACACGCACATAACTAGTTATTACGTTCAGAACACAAACGTGGACACGGAAGACCAATGCAGCCACGCATGTTCAACATTTTCTCCTGAATTATCTCAACTTCAACTTCAACTACACATGAGCCAGTCTCCCTTGGATTTCTCAACACCTGAAAGTTATGCTCCTATATTCTCTCCAATATAAAGCAAGGCTTGGGTTATAAATACAACATTGATAAAACAGCCAGAGAGGAGGAAACCTAGAGAATTTTACCCCGAATTGCTGCAGAATTTATTTTCGTTCTTGTTTGTTCCCTTTTTCATTCCTTGTTCACCATTACCTGAAATAGTGACAGTTTCTCACATCGAGGAGCTATTGCACCGTAGTTAGAATTTATTTTTAATCTTGCCTTCATCATTCATTGTTTCGGTACGATCGAGCAAAATCCTACCAACTTGTGAAGGAATTGCTAGAACCAAATTATTGCTTGTTTATCAGGTTTTTATCATTACTTTAATAATAGCATTATTGTTTTACCACTGCCATGTCTAATTTATTGTTTTGTAGTTTATATTTATGCATGTTTGTTTTAATTAATATGTCTAGCTAAATCCGATTTATCGGTATGTAATTTAGTTAACCGGAATGGATTCGATAAAAATAAGCTAAAACCATAAACAACTTAATTTATGACTGCGATTTCTTAATTAAAATTGGACTTTTATTACGAGAGTAAAAAGGTAGCAAAGGTTAGGATTAAGACCACGAGAGTGTGAGATTTTAACCGGATAGCTGAAATCGGGCATTAGTTTTAAAAACAGCGAGAGCGCTTTAAAGTTAATTAGATTGTATTGATTTTCAAAAAGTATTTTTAAACTCAAATGGGCTAGCGAGAGCAGACATTATGATTTAAGAATATAGTCCGAAGCAATAACCACGAGAGTGTGAGGAGAGGGCTTTTAAACTGATATTTTCTACAGAAATATAATGTGACTTATTTTTATACGCTTAGGTTTTATTGAATCCATGATGGTACACTAAGTTACGTACCGATATCCTAATATCAACCAGTTTATTTTAAATTTTAGATTCCCTTTAGTTTCCCGTTTGAACTTAAAACTAAAACATCTTCGCCTTAGCTAAACACAGTAGCAAACCGTAGCACTAGGTTGATTATCAAGTCCCTGTGGGATCGATATCTTTATTACTACGAGATAGGTTGTGCGCTTGCAGTTAGTAACCGTTAGACTCAGAAAGTCGCGATCAAGTTTTTGGCGCCGTTGTCGGGGACTGATTTAGTCAATAGTGCAATTCATTTGTTGCGTCGTCTAGACTAAGGCAAAAAATTCCCTTATTTTTCGGTTGTATGCCAAGTACTCGCTCAAAAGGCGAAGACCTCACACGACCGACAGACGAACCTGAACGTCTTCTTAGCGTAAAAAGACGAATCCAAGAATACTGCCTAAAACATGAAATACTTTTTCCTTTATCAGAAACTGAATCTCAATCCGAATCCGGATCTGAAACATAACTTGACTGTGAATCAGAACCAGAAGAAGACATGGCCGAAGGACCACAGAACCGTCATCTTAAGTATTATGCTACCCCATCTGAGCAAGAACCACATAACAGCATTGCTGCCCCCGCTATCAACCGGGACGATCTCAAGTTGAAACCCTCATTGCTGTCAGCCGTACAACAACATCAATTTTCTGGAAATCCTACGGACGATCCTAATGAACATTTGACCAAATTTGTGCAGTACGCAGACACAGTGAAGGCAAATGGTGTAACTGCAGACGCGATAAGACTACGTCTTTTTCCTTTCTCATTAAGAGACAGAGCTTGGGCTTGGTTGCAATCCTTGCCATCAAATTCCGTCACTACGTGGGATGAGTTGAAAAAGGTGTTCTTAGCAAGATATTTCCCACCAAGCAAAACAACTATGCTGAGAGCCCAAATTAATGGATTTCGACAAAAAGATACTGAGTCTCTTTACGATGCATGGGAGAGATACAAAGATATGATGAGGATGTGTCCGCATCACGGTCTTGAAGATTGGTTAGTCATTCATACGTTTTACAATGGTCTCTTGTACAATACAAGAATGACAATAGATGCCGCCGCTGGTGGTACACTTATGGACAAACCCTATACCAAAGCCTATCAACTCATCGAAAGCATGGCTCAAAACCATTACCAATGGGGAGGTGAAAGAACGCCAGTGGAAAAAGCCCAAACGAAAGGTGGAATGTACTAAGTTAGTAGTCTTGATCATGTCCATGCTAAGGTAGAAGCCCTTGCTCAAAAGATAGACAACTTGACCATAACACCCGTAGCCACCGTGGCTACCGTAGCTCCAAACTGCGAATTATGCGGAGTACCCGGACATGCTGCCCCCGAATGCCAAATTTTAGCAGGAGTCTCCGTTGATCAAGTGAATTATGCTCAAGGAAACCCATCTGCAAATACCTACAATCCCGGTTGGAAAAACCATCCAAACTTTTCGTACAAGAATAATAACGCTCTGTATGCACCTGGCCAAGCACCTGCTGTGCCACTAGGATATCAAAAACCTGCTGCTAATGTTCCCAACATTCCTAGGAAGTCAAACCTTGAAATTATGATGGAGAACTTCATTGCTGCACAAGCTCAACAAAACAAGGAGTTCCTCAACCAGAATGTTCACACCGGTGAGCAAATCAAACAATTAGCCAACATGGTTGACGCTCTAGCCACTCACAACAAAATGTTAGAAACATAAATCTCACAAGTGGCTCAACAACAAGCAGTTACCGCTGCCCCAGCTGGGAACCTTCCAGGACAAGCTCAACTTAATCCGAAGGGACATGCAAACGCTATAACACTTCGAAGTGGAACAGAACTAGAAGGACCCACTGACCCAAGAATCGAAAATCCAGCCATGTACCAAAAACCCAGTAAGGAGTCTGAAAGGGAAGGCAAACCAAAGGAAAACGAGAAGGAAGATAATGGCAAAGAGGCCGAAGAGAAAGAAGAACCATATGTGCCTCCGCCGCCTTATAAACCACATATCCCGTATCCCCAAAGATTCGCTAAATCTAAAACATAGGGCAATTTAAGAAATTTGTTAAACTTCTGAAACAATTGAATGTCACAATACCTTTTACAGAAGCAATCACACAAAGGCCCTTATACGCTAAGTTCTTAAAAGAAATATTAACTAACAAGAAAAAGCTCGAGGATACTGAAACCGTTATGCTTACTGCAGAATGTAGCGCTATAATCCAAAACAACATGCCTCCTAAGCTAAAAGATCCTGGTAGTTTCTCTATACCATGTGTGATTGGAAAGTCTGTCATAGACAAATCCCTGTGCGATTTAGGAGCTAGCATCAGCTTAATGCCCTTATCTATTTGTAAAAGGCTGAACATTGAGAACTGAGACCAACAAGAATGTCTGTACAACTAGCTGATAGATCGGTGAAATTTCCTCTAGGAGTGCTAGAAAATGTTCCAGTACGTATAGGAAAATTCTATATTCCTACGGATTTCATAATCATGGACATCAAGGAAGACTCAAACATCCCTATCATTTTAGGAAGACCATTCCTAGCTACTGCCGGAGCCATCATAGATGTGAAAAAAGGAAAACTGACTTTCGAGGTTGGTGAAGAAAAAGTAGAATTTATCCTCTCATAATTTTTCAAAGCACCTGCTATAGAAGACTCGTGCTGCTTCCTAGATGTAATTAATGAATGCGTTAAAGAAATGGAAAAAACACCAAAACACGTATTCTGAAGTGCTGAGAATTCCGATGCCACCAATTTTTGAAGATGATAATTGGCATGGTGAATACCAAGATAATAATCTAAGTGAATGTCTCGCACTCACTCCTGACCCTATGCCTTGCCCAAAGAAACCAACTGTAGAACTAAAGACATTGCCCAAAGATCTAAAGTATGAATTCCTAGATACAGAACTCGAACGACCAGTTATAGTCAACGCAGATTTAGGATAAATAGAAACCGATAAATTATTGCATGTCCTGAGAAAGTACCCGGCTGCCTTAGGCTATAACATCTCAGATTTGAAAGGAATAAGTCCCTCTATCTGTATGCATCGCATCATGCTTGAGGAAGACTGTAAAACCTCTAGAGAACATCAAAGGAGAATCAATCCCATTCTGAGTGATGTCGTTAAGAGAGAAGTGCAAAAGCTGTTAGAAGCAGGAATCATATACCCAATATCAGATAGTGAATGGGTTAGCCCAGTTCACGTGGTACCCAAGAAAGGAGGTGTTACAGTCATCAATAATGAAAAAGGCAAATCTGTAGCACAACGTACTCAAACCGGATGGAGAATGTGTATCGATTATAGGAAACTAAACAAAGCCACTCGTAAAGATCATTTCCCTTTACCCTTCATAGATCAAATGCTTGAACGTCTGGCTAAACACTCCCATTTTTGCAATTTAGACGGATATTCAGGATTCTTCCAAATTCCTATCCATCCTGACGACCAAGAAAAGACTACTTTCACGTGTCCCTATGGAACCTTTGCCTACCGGCGAATGCCTTTCGGATTATGTAACGCACCCGCAACATTTCAGAGATGCATGATGTCCATCTTCTCTGACTTCTTAGACGGTATAATGGAAGTCTTTATGGACGATTTCTCTGTCTGTGGGGAAAGTTTTGAAGGATGTCTATCAAACCTCGAAATGGTGCTTGAACGGTGTGTAAGTGTCAACTTGGTGCTCAATTGGGAAAAATGCCATTTCATGGTCCGACAAGGAATTGTGCTAGGACATATAGTATCCGACAGAGGAATCGAAGTCGACAAGGCAAAAATCGAAGTTATAGAAAATCTCCAGCCACCGAAAATCGTTAGAGAGATAAGAAGTTTCTTAGGCCACGCCGGTTTTTATCGACGTTTCATTAAAGATTTCTCTAAGATAACCAAACCCCTAACTGAGCTGTTAATGAAAGATGTTGAATTCGTCTTTAATGACAAATGCTTGGACGCATTTCAAACACTCAAGCATGCTTTAATATCAACACCCATTATGCAACCCCCAGATTGGAATGAACCATTCGAAATCATGTGCGACGCGAGTGATTATGCTGTAGGTGCAGTCCTAGGACAAAGAAAGGACAAAAAGCTTCACGTAATCTACTATGCCAGTAGAACCTTGAATCATGCACAAATGAACTACGCTACCACAGAAAAGGAACTCTTGGCTGTCGTGTTGGCATTGGATAAATTTCGTTCCTACCTAGTAGGAGCAAAAATAATCATCTACATCGATCACACCGCAATCAGGTACCTATTAAGCAAAAAGGACGCCAAACCAAGGCTTCTGAGGTGGATTCTACTTCTACAAGAATTCTACTTGGAAATCAAGGACAAGAAAGGCACTGAAAATGTAGTAGCTGACCACCTGTCGAGAATGGAGAACATCCAACCAGAACAAGTACCTATTAATGACGATTTCCCTTATGAAAGACTCTTAGCCCAGTTAGAAAGCAATACAATTGAACAATATCTGACCTATACTGATACAGAAACTAATGAAGTGGTAGAATCTGTTTACACTAAGACCACGCTGCCATGGTATGCTGACTTTGTCAACTATCTAGCAGCTGGAGTACTGCCACCTGATCTAACCTATCAACAAAAGAAGAAATTCTTCCACGACCTTAAACACTATTATTGGGACGAACCACTTCTCTTCAAGAGGGACGCCGATGGTATTTTCCATCGTTGTGTACCCTAAGACGAGGTGGAAGACATAATTTCTCATTTTCATTCCGCACCCTATGGTGGGCACGCGAGCACTTCAAAGACTTATGCTAAGATTTTGCAAGCTGGCCTCTTTTGGCCTACTCTATGGAAAGATGTCCATATCGCAGTTATAAATTGCGACCGGTGTCAACGCACTAGTAATGTCTCTAGACGCGATGAAATGCCTCAAAAGGGCATTCTAGAAGTAGAAGTATTTGACGTGTGGGGAATAGATTTCATGGGACCATTTCCGTCCTCTTTTGGTAACAAGTACATACTCGTCGCTGTCGATTATGTTTCCAAATGGATCGAGGCTGTAGCTTCTCCTACAAATGACACACGAGTAGTGATAAAGCTCTTCAAGAACATAATCTTTCCTAGATTTGGTGTGCCAAGACTCGTCATTAGTGACGGTGGCTCCCATTTCATATCTAAAATATTCGATAAACTGCTATCAAAATACGGAGTCAAACATCGTATGGCAACACCATATCATCCACAAACCAGTGGACCAGTCGAGGTTTCAAATAGAGAAATAAAACAAATTTTAGAAAAGACTGTCGCTACCTCTAGGAAAGATTGGTCAACTAAACTAAATGAAGCTTTATGGGCTTATAGAACCGCTTACAAAACACCCATAGGAACCCGCCATTTAAGTTAGTCTTTGGAAAATCTTGTCATCTGCCGGTAGAAATAGAGCACAAAGCCTATTGGGCTATTAAAACCCTCAATTTAAATTACGCTGCCGCAAGAGAAAAGAATCTTAGATTTGCACGAATTAGAAGAACTAAGACTAGATGCTTATGAGAACGCCCGCATATATAAAGAAAGAACTAAGAGATGGCACGATAAGCGCTTATCTAGAAAAGAATTTAGTGTGGGAGATGTCGTGCTCCTATTTAATTCGAGACTTAAGCTTTTTCCAGAAAAACTTAGATCTAGGTGGTCCGGATCCTTTGAGATTTCTAAAGTTTTTCAAAGTGGAGCGATTGAAATAAAAGGAAGAAATAGTGAACCATTCATAGTAAACGGGCAACGCTTAAAACATTATCATAATATTGCAAACAGAGACTATTTGAATAGTCTAAGACTTTTAGAGCTGCCCGCTCATCCCTATAACTGAATTATCACTAAGCTTTCGTCAGGCTTATGACGTTAAAAACAGCGCTTAGTGGGAGGCAACCCATGAGATTGTTTTCTTTCCTTTTAACTTTCTTTTATTTTCATTTCTTTTTAAATTTCTTTACATTTTTCTTAACTCTATTTTCATTTCTTTTCGTTTCCTTTTATTTTCTTAATCTTATTGTTTTTTCATTTTTATTTATTTTCTCAAAAATTTAAATTTTTTTATGGAAACTGCTGTGCTGATCTTATAATCACATGCTACAGGATTTTAAAGTCTTTCTACCTTCTTCCTTCTTCATCTGCTTTACTTTTCCGACTAACTGTTAAGATGGATAATGAAGACACCATGGTTGTGCTATTCAGGGACGCTGTCCAATGGCACCGCTATGAGGTTCTCTCTCGCAGACCTATGGCCTTAACCAAATTCCCCTATGGACCTACCATGACTGCTTTAGGTATAGGAGACAGCATAGACTTTATGTTTAACCAAATAGGCCGGGAAGGTTTTGCTAGAAAGAAGTATCCAACTTACCACAGGCTGACCCTAGAATTTCTAAGCTCATTGTCCTACAACCCTAACTATGGCATGGGATTTAATAGGGGTAATATAACCTTTAGGCTATTTGGATACACATGCCGCTTCAACATCAGAGAGATTGCGGACCTGTTGGATTTCCCCAATGGACCCGATGTTTTTACCATGGCACGGGAGGATTTAGTAATGGAAGATGAACTGGACCTTTTCTAGAGTAGTATTTCAGGACGACCTCATCATGACCCGCACCCTATGGTTTCCACTAAAATTCACAACCCGACCATAAGATACTTTCATATGATCTTAGCCTACACCCTTTTTGGAAAAGCCAAGAATGACACCATAATCTCTAGAGATGAGCTATTTATCATGTTTTGCGTGTTTCAATCCCGACCCGTTAATGGAGCTACTTTTATGCTTGACAATCTCTGCATGATTGCTCAAACTGATCATGGTCCCATTTTGATAGGTGGCCTTGTAACAAAAATTCCTGATGCCATGGGATTTAGAACACAGCTTTCCCAAGTGAACCCTCTAAGCGGATATAGGCCAATGAACATCACTTTCTGTTTTAACGAGGACTCATTAGAAATGATGGACCACCCCCGTTTCAACTCTTGATCAATAATGAAGTTGTTTCACATTTTACACTGCCTGATAACGAGCGAACTAGTGTGCATAACCGCCACAACAGGTTGTATGATTTAGATGAGCCACGGCCTGAACATGATCTTGGTAGTCATGTGTCTGACATTGAGATTGACCCTGAAACTCCTCCTCACTATCATGATTTCCCTGAGCATCCCATGAATAATACTGATATTGTCCCCCATGCTAACATCCATGCCACACTTGAAGCTTTCCGCACTGCACTTCAAGATATGAGAGATGAACTTCAACTTATCCGTCTTGACGTTGTCGGCCTAATGGATACCACCGTCGAGGAACTGCATCATCTGAACCAGGCTGTGGAATCCTTGAAGAAACAACGTGGCTAATACTGTCACACTGCATTTTTCCATTTTATTGCTTTGCTTTTAATGTTTTTAGAACCATTTACTTTACTGTCATTTTCTTTTTAATGTCAAGGAACAAATTTATTTCAGTTCAATTTCAACTTTAATACCCTACTGCAATTTTACTTTGAGTACACTGCTATCAATTTCCAATTTCTTTAATAAAGTATTCCATTCGTATTCACTGCTAGTGGTTGTGTTGTTGATATAATGTTCCTACTTATTTTAATTTATTTCTGTCATTTTATATTTATTCTAACATTTATCAAGTATTTTACTGCTATTAATAATTGCCATTTTCCAATATATGTTATGTGCCAGTTTATATTAAGCTTTCTGTGAAAATGCAAACTTTGTGAGCATGATGGGCGTAACGCCCTTGTCACGACCGTCACACGGCTTACGACCGTGACAGGTCCGTGACGAACGTCCCACTTATTTTAACGCGCCCTCTGTTTTATAACAAAGACCCTTCCTCTTCATCTTCTTTTCTCTTCATTTTCTCTTCAAACGTCCCACTCTCTTTTCACTTCGTTAACCGTCCCACTACCCATTACTCTCCATAAAACCCTCACATTAAATCCCAATTTCTTTCCACCACTTCATATTCCCAAACTCTCTTATTTAAACCACACGAAGCATTCTAATTCTCACATAACAACTCTTACTCATACCCACTTCCTCCATTCAATCTATTTCACTTTGCATGCACCATGGCTAGACGCACCATACAAGCTCCCGACCTTTTCGCTGTTACATTCAGAGAGGGAGAATCCAGTGACCGCCAAAGGGCGAGTTACATCAGCTTCTACCAACGCTTATTCTAACCGACGAGGTACGTCAACACTGCCAGCCTTGAAGAGTTGGGTATGCTTGAGGGTGTACGTTGGATGCTTCAAAATGCCGGTTTATGGCAGCTCTGTACACAAGGGCAGCCTACCTACGAAGCTCTGACTCTGGAATTTATGAGTTCATTCGCTTATGTTACACCTCCGGGAGATACAAACCAACTTTCTGGTGTAGCTACATTCCGAATGTTTGGTTCTGAGTATTCGGTGGGCCAAAACCGACTTGCCCAAATGCTTGGATTCCATCATGGTGAGAATGTCCATTGTCGTTTGCCTAACGATGCCTGGTTCCAGGAAGCTTTCGACCTTTGGAATCAACTTACAGGTGTAGCTGCTACAAGCTAGGACAGCCTCAACGCAACTTATATTCATAACCCAGCGATACGATATTTTCACAGAGTTTTAGGACACACAATCTTCGCAAGGGACAACAACCACAAAGTCAACTCCAAGGAGCTCTTTTTCCTTCGCTGTGTGCTCCTTCCCGAACCAATCAATACAACTCTGTTCCTACTAGCTCACATCCACGCCAACTGTGCTAGAGGTTCTAAACCTTTCTACTTCGGAGGTATTATAACTTCTATCGCACTCGGCCTTGGTCTGGGAGACAGCCTCGCTAATTTACCTTTCATACCACCTGAGTCCCAGGATATCGAGTATTGTCGCTCCTCCCACCTAATTAAAGCAAGGGCGGATGGATGATACCATCCAGTGGTCCGTACCAGAATCATCAGGAGCATCATCATGCCATGCCGAGACCGCATCGACCCTCAAAGACAAGCAATTTAGCTTTTTGATCTCCGTGCTCCTGAGCCTAATGTGGCTGCTCAAGAAAATCAAAATAACGAAGCAGTCGATGAAATGGAGCAAGAGACGGATCAACTACCTCCTGAGAACCCACCACCTCCTGCCCAAGATGCCTCAACATCCACCGGACGTCGTCGCTGCGCCGATCCAGAACAAGAGACCATCACTAATAAAGAAATCTTAAGGGGCATATGGCACCAAAACTAATTGGTTACCCAGAGAGAGGTACAATAACAGACGCAGTATAATGAAATGATGAACCTAATGCGTCAAATCCAACAAGGGCAAGTCAACCAAGGACAACAGATAGACGATGTGATAGAAGAGATGGGTGCCCTAACGCTACGAGTGCAAGACCTACATGACTATATCCATCACGTAGGCATTCCAGATCATGTAGCACAAAATGGACACGCTCGCACCCGAGGCAGAGGACGTGGACCTCATTAGATTTAGTTTTAGTTTTAGTTTATTTTTGTTTTAGTTTTCGTTTCTTTTTGTAGTTTCTATCCGCATTTATATCGAAACATTGAGGACAATGTCCGATATAGTGTGGGAGAGGTACTGTACTTTATTTCCCCTTATGTATTCCCTTTCCGCATTTCCTTTCAAATAAACTAGCTTTTATATGAAATTTTCGTTCATGTCAAATTTCCCTACTTTATTTAGCTATAACAAAAAAAAATTTTATGATCAATGCATAACTTAACATACCAAAACATAGGCTATGTTGGGAAATCGAGAAAAATCTAACAAGATTGATACCGTCTTGACACCTTAGACCTCTTGCATATGCAAGATCAGTTTCAATACCCGTTATACTGATACCTTCAGTTCTAGTTCTATAGTAACCCCTAGTAGTTTATTTTAGCAGTCAGCACCGTCTTAAACACAAACCACGTGGAGAGCCGATGAAGATAAGTGTTTGATGCCGAATCATTAAATATCTTCCGTATTCTTTGATGTTGTGAAACATAGAAAAATGCACTAAACCTACGGTTGCAAAAGTATTACAAAAGAAAAGAAAGTATCCATTGTTGGTTGGTTCAGAGGGACCTAGTTCTGAACTTGGTAGGGCGAACTACAGTTCGATCCCCCACAACTTACGATTAGGATATATATAAATGGTTACCACACTTGTGTACCAGACCCCATGCTAGAAAGGATCAAAGTCACTAACCGGCTACTCCAATACGTACGTGTAAAGGCAAAGGGCTTAATGTGATTGCGCTAGAATGAAGCCGGGTGAAATAGCTACGAGAAACTTTAGGTTGAGCTATAATAGAATGATTAGAACTGGCTTGTATAGAGGGGAGGTCTATGATTATGCTTGTTGCTTGTGTCACTAATGTATCTTTAATGTTTTACTTGAGTATCCGTCATCTTAACAAAATGCCTTACAAACATTTTCAAAACAAATGGTATGTCATGTGTGTGCGTTTGATGAAACTTGTCCTCGTTCTTACTGACTATTTGCTTGAGGACAAGCAAATATTCAAGTGTAGGGGAGTTTGATAACACGAAAATGTATCATATATTTCCCTTGATTTACATCTAATAATTACGTTATTTCAGCTTAAGTTCCGATTATTCTGCGAGTATTCTAGTATTTTCGCAGGTATTTCATTGTCCAAGCTAAAAAGGAGCAAAGTAGAAAGAAATGAAAAAATGAGAAGAAAACAGGAAGAAATGATTAAGAAAAAAAGCAGAAAATGGAAAGTGGTGTGTGTGTGACGACCGTCACACATCCACCACGACCGTCACACAATTCCAAAGGCTACCATGCTTGTCACAGAGCCATCACGACCGTCACACGCACATAACTGGTTATTACGTTCAGAACACAGACGTGAACATGGAAGACCAATGCAGTCACGCACGTTTAACATTTTCTCCTGAATTCTCTCAACTTCAACTTCAACTGCACATGAGCCAGTCTCCCTTGGATTTCTCAACAACTAAAAGTTATGCTCCTATATTCTCTCCAACGTAAAGCAAGGCTTGGGCTATAAATACAGTATTGATAGAACAACCAGAGAGGAGGAAACCTAGAGAATTTTACCCCGAATTGCTGCAAAATTTATTTTCGTTCTTGTTTGTTCCCTTTTTCATTCCTTGTTCACCATTACCTGAAATAGTGACAGTTTCTCACATCGAGGAGCTATTGCACCGTAGTTAGAATTTATTTTTAATCTTGCCTTCATTATTCATTGTTCCGGTACGATCGAGCAAAAGCCTACCGACTTGTGGAGGAATTGCTAGAACCAAATTATTGCTTGTTTATCAGGTTTTCATCATTACTTTAATAATAGTATTATTGTTTTCCCACTGCCATGTCTAATTTATTGTTTTGTAGTTTATATTTATGCATGTTTGTTTTAATTAATACGTCTAGCTAAATCCGATTTATCAGTATGTAATTTAGTTAACCGGAATGGATTCGATAAAAATAAGCTAAAACCATAAACAACTTAATTTTTGGCTACGATTTCTTAATTAAAATTGGACTTTTATTACGAGAGTAAAAAGGTAGCAAAGGTTAGGATTAAGACCACGAGAGTGTGAGATTTTAACAGGATAGCTAAAATCGGGCATTGGTTTTAAAAACAGCGAGAACACTTTAAAGTTAATTAGATTGTATTGATTTTCAAAAAGTATTTTTAAACTCAAATGGGCTAGCAAGAGCAGACATTATGATTTAAGAATATAGTCCGAAGCAATAACCACAAGAGTGTGAGGAGAGGGCTTTTAAACTGATATTTTCTACAGAAATATAATGTGACTTATTTTTATACGCTTAGGTTTTATTGAATCCACGATGGTACACTAAGTTACGTACCGATATCCTAATATCAACCAGTTTATTTTAAATTTTAGATTCCCTTTAGTTTCCCGTTTGAACTTAAAACTAATACATCCTTGCCTTAGCTAAACACAGTAGCAAACCGTAGCACTAGGTTGATTATCAAGTCCCTGTGGGATCGATATCTTTATTACTACGCGATAGGCTGTGCGCTTGCAGTTAGTAACCGTTAGACTCAGAAAGTCGTGATCAGTATATTACTATAAAGCTACCACGACGGTCAATACCAGCAACCGTTATGATATATTACTTTCATAGTGAAATTTCATAAAGAAGCGCGAGAGTTAAATTTACAATTAAAAATTTTAAATTAAAAAAAAAAAGATATCACAATGGTGGAACTCAACAACCGTAGTCATAACCCTTTATGTTTTTTATTTAAAAATAAATAAAAAAGAAAAGGCACACCTTAACATTAAAGATATATATGAGGGAGCTGAGGTTCGAACCCATGAAAGCTTGATGGTATCACCACGGTTGGCTCTTCAACCGTTGTTATATACAAATAATGTTTAATCAAAAAACAAAAATAAAATGATAGTGCCTTAGTGTCATACCCCAAATTTTGACCACTAAGATTTCCCATCATTGTGCAAATCATCATCACAATATGGATGAACCATCATGCCTCACCAAATGCCTCAAGGGTTGTTGAGCATTCACTACAATCAAAATTAGGGTTTTAAGCCCTCTCAGAGCCTTAGACAAAGGATCAATCAAGGAGTGACATGATCTTCAACTTGTCTAACCTCTCAAACATCCACAATGGATCAAAAAGGACTCCCACTTCAAGGATTAAGCACAAGGTTGCTCCCTTCTAGGTGGATCAAGTCTCAAGATCGCCAGTATCACCAAAATTAGGGTTTTGGTCGACCAGGGCCTCTAGATGGAAAGTTTCATCTGGGCATAAGCCAAAGATCCAAAACACAACCTAATGTACTCCATGTAACCTCATGGACCCAAGCATCAAGTCAATTTTGCCTTAGGGGATGCATACATCAAAAATCAGGAATTAGGGTTTCTTGACCTAATTCACCCCTAAGTTGACTTTTGGGACAAATCATGGGCCAAGACCTCAAGACATGATTTGAGGGTCTCTAATATACTATATTGATCCATTTGCAATAATGTATTGATCCAAGAAGCTTGAGCAACAAGTCTCAATTTCATCTGCACCACAATTAGGGTTTCGCGAGGAAAGTCAACTGTAACTTTGACTTTTGACCAGGACATGCTCCCAAACCCTAAGACATGATTCAATATACCCTATGACACCCATCGAACATGTCCATCAAGTTTGATTTAGGTCAAGGACATGATTTCCTGAAGAATTGCACAGTTTGGAATTCATCTGATAAAAAGTCAACTGTGCACAAAAGTCAACTTTGACTTTTTGAGATTTTTCACCAAAATGGATTTTTAACCCTAAAATGATGTTAATGTATGATTTGAATCATCATTCATCAAGAAAAACTAAAGAAAGTGGGATAACTTGTAAAAGGGGTAACCATAAAACTTAGAAATTTTTCTAAGTTATGGAAAAAGTACCACTAATGCACTAACTTTGGAGGATCATAACTCCTAAACCACATGGCCATTTTTTCTCATCCAAAGATGGATTTGTAGCCCTCATTACCCTCTACAAAAACTTCAACTAAACCTAAGTCCAATTCATTAAGGATTTTGAGTTATAGAGTGATCAAAATCAAGAAATCACACTTTGTTCCAACACTTAGTGAAAATTTCACTAAGTCAGATTTTGCTTCACTTTTTGCCAAATGTAGAGGGATTTTTCACTTGGAATCAAAAGAGATCAAAACCAAACTTGTTCAAACAGTTGTTGTATCATGTAAGGGCTTTCCAAAATGGCCAAGAACATTGCCAAATTCAACTTACCCCATGAGATATGACATTGTCAAGTTGCCTTGCTGAAATCTGTCAAAGGCAAGGCAGATTTTGCATTTTGGCTCGATTTGCCAAAATCAGCCAAATTCAAATGCTCCTATCCACTTGGACACATCTGAGGATTGAATCTAAAGGGGACAATCACTGAGCCAAGCCTCCAAAGTCCATGGAACAAGAAATAGCATGTTGAACCTAGAATGGCCAAAATAGGGACAAGACTCCAAATTTAGATTGAAGCATTCAATGGAAGCATCAAGGTGGCATGGACTGAGCCATTCTCATCTGAAATCAGTCAAGACTTATCCAAGACCAAGGGAACCAAAACTCTGTGCCCTAACCTCTAGTCAATGGCTAGAGGAGACTTGCATTTCCATTGGACAACATTGGCCAAACCTACTTACCAGCTGCCATTCACTATTCCTTGCAAAACAAACTTGCACTACTATAAATAGAGCTCAATTGTGATCAGTTTGAGTACACCAAATCCATCAAACAGATGCTTTCCTCAAAATCTCTTTCTCTTGGCAAAAATGCCTTTCTTAGCAAGGTAGCTATCGGGTTTTGAGTTTGAGAGCTTTTCCAATCAAACCAATCACTCACACACCTCACATACATCACATATGAGCTGATCAAACACTTAGATCACTTCTGAAACACCAATTTCACAAAATCACCAGCTGGTTGCTCAAATTTTCAATCAAGTTGCAGCTGAGGTACCACAAATTGATCCAGCCAATTTCAATCAAGTCCAAGCATTCAAACACACTCCATAGGGTGTAGGGAAGCTGTTCAGATCATCACCACTCATCTGTAACACCTCCAAATTAAAAATCACATTGCACTTGCTGTCACGGCTTAGAGGTAAGCATATACTTGGTCATCTCTCAATCTATGCATATTTCCTCGCACAATAATTTGGCCATATGTTCATAATCATGCATGGAATGTTTTCCCTCAATTAATTGCATTGTTTGAATCGTGTATCAAAAATCCTAGCCTTCATGCAGAAATTAGGGTTCTTGAGGTTTCTTCGTGATTTCATGTTTTATGTTTAATTTAAATGAAATTAAGTGTTATAGACATGATCGTGAGGTTGAGACGAGCATAATGATATGTGGATTACATGGTATAATCAAGTATTCAGTGAGATTGAGGAGAAAATGCAAATCAGCCAAACCCAGAACACGCGCGTGTTCTTGGTGTGTTCTTGGCGCCATTTTTGAACAATTCAAATATTTGAATTTTGTGATTTTTATTTAATTTATTCAAAAATTAATTTCTCTCTGAGTTTTAATGATTTTGAGTTGATTCTTTTTTTAATAATTCACAAAAATGTTAAAATATTTTATTTTATCAAAAAATCCCAAAAATATTATTTATTTCATATAATTAATATTTTTGCAAAGAATTAATATTTTAATTGTTTTTGACATATTAAATATTTTTTCTACATTGATTTTGCAACTTTTAATGCTTTCTAATTATTTTGTAGGTCAATACTTAATTCTTGAAGCATTAATCCAAAATCACAATTTGTTTTTCACATGTTAAACAATTTTGATAATTTTAATTGAATTTTTATTCAATTAAATACATTTTTAAAAACAAATTAGGGTTTTTGGATTAATTCAACCCTCATAAATCATTTTCAAAACATTTTGGGCCTCTTGAGAGAGTGTAAGACCCAACCCACTTGTACAGAAATATTTTGGTCCTCATTCGTTGTATAAGTCCCCCTGTACATTTTCGAATAAACGGCACGATCATCGCCCTTTTTAAAAAACACCTTGGGCCTCTCCTTGAGCTATAAGACCCATTCAAAAACACTTCGGGCCTCTAATAGAGTGTAAGACCCAATCCCCTTTTAACCAAACAATTTTGGGCCTCACTTATTGTATAAGTCCCTCTGCGTTAAAAGAAAACCTCGGCGCGATCGCCATTTTTTAACGAAAAATCAATTGGGCCTACCCTCGTGTTATAAGCCCCACTCTTTTTCTTTAAACTTTTTTGGGCCTCTTGAGAGAGTGTAAGACCCATCCCTTTGTACAGAAAACCATCTTGGGCCACAGTCACTTGTATAAGTCTCTCTGTACAAATTCAAACAGTGCGTTCACTGATAAAACCCTGGCCCTCTCCTTGAGCTGTAAGCCCCAAAACTTTCTTTTTCAAAGCACTTTCTCCTTTGATTTTGAATATACTGTTGTTTTCAATCTTTCTTTGTTGAACAACTAACCAAACAGCATGGAAGCTCTACAACCGAGTAAGTGGTTATCGCTTTCATTTACCGCTTTCATATACATATAACTGTATTGTGGGGCTGTTTCACTGTAAGTCTTCATTCATAAACTCATATCGACTGTGTAATAATAGTATAGATATTTCGAGTTTCCCCGGCAACTACGTCTAGAACTAGGTGACGCCGTTTCGTTTATTCGTAGAAATAGACAACTAGATCCCCAATAGGATCACCAGATACAGTCTTCTCTTCGGCTGTCCTCATTAGGAATTGTCAAGAAACTCTACTCCTAGAGATGAATGTATTCTCCGTGAATGGCATCTTTGAGTTTCTTCCAAATTCTCGAATTTTCCTGACTTTGATCTATTCTCGGTGAATAGCATTGCCTTTAATTTCTCAGGGTTTGGGGACCCACGGGCTTCTAAAAAGCATCGGCCTCCTCTTGGGCATCGTACAAGGACCCACAGGCTTCCCAAAAGCAACCCCGCCTCCTCTTGGGCATAGTACAAGGACCCTACGGCTTCTTAGAAGTATTCAGAGCCTCCTCTTAGGCTTCGTATAATGATCTCTTCCTCCGGGAATGATAGCCTTCTCTTGGGCTTAGTACAAGTACCCGTCGGCTTCTTAAAAGTTTCCAGCCTCCTCTTGGGCTTCGTACAAATTGTCCCGACGACCTCCTAGAGGTATAGAAATAGAACTTAGTCATCTTCATATAACAGTCCTTTCTTAGAGTCTACTACTGTTTCTCAAAACACAGTATAAAAGATGAAACTCTAGACACGGACAGTCTAATTTCCTTGAGTCTCAAAGACATTCTCAAGTGACCCCTTCGTTAAATAGGAAGGAAACCCGCAGACTCGGACAGTCTCAATACCCTTTGGATTTCCCGCTTCCTCAAAGAGAGGGAAATATCCCTGATCCTCAAATCAAATCCCTGAGTACAGTGTTGCTCATATAAGAACTGATTTTCTCTTTTAAAATCAGTATATCGGACCTGTCACTCAACTGAAATAGTCATCATAGCCTCTCTCTTTGGCTTTGTACAATGATCCTCCTCAGCGGAGTCAAACAATGTTTAACCTCTCTCTCGGGCTTTGTACGAGACACATAAGAGACTCCCTCGTTGAGTCAATCACCCTTTCACCTCCATCTCAGGCTTCATACGAGATACAACAAAAAAGGTTCTTATTGAGCCAAACAGTCAAATAGCCTCCATCTCGGGCTTTATACGAGATACCAAAAGATTCCCTCGTTGAGTCAAAACCTTTTAGCCTCTCTCTCGGGCTTTGTACGAGACACATATTAGCCTCCTCTTAGGCTTTGTATAAGAAAACCACTGGTTAATCCAATTAACCTTTTAGCATCAAAACTGTGCCTCGTTCACAGTACACAAACATCAAACAACTCCCTTCATCTAATCGCTGTAAGCGGCAAGCCTCTGGATCATCTACATCCATGCCACTGTCCCTCTTTTAGCATGAGAAATTCCTAAGGAAAGATAGCATTGCTCTATATTGAGTTAAAGTCTTCTCCTTCAGGTTAAAATCCCCTTTAAAGGAAATTATGGCATTGCTAGGATCCGCGTATCCCGGTTAAAGTAATTCTCCTTTATAAACAGTTGTGACATACAACTCTCTCTTTAGAGATGAAAAATTCTCTCTAAAGTTAAACTGCCTTTCAGCTTCACGTCTTGGGCTTTGAACAAGACACAAATAGACTTTTCAGCTTCACATCTTGGGCTTTGAACAAGATACAAATCACCTTTCGCTTCACGTCTTGGGCTTTGAACAAGACACCAAAAACCAATTTCCTCCCATAGAATAGGAGGAACTACGAACGCTCTGATTTCCCTGTTTCGGTAAACGAGAATACGTAGGCATAAGATCGAAAGAAAAGGTCTTAGCGAGCACACTAAACAAAAAACCTAAATCCCATCAAAAAGCATCAGTCCTAATATCCTAATCCTTGTTCCCCGCCAGAAACCTTCTGCCTAGAAAGAAACCGTATTGGCAAAAATACAAATAACCAGTACAAAGGCCCCCCACATTGATAGCATTCGTAACCTAACAGACCGCTGTTTAAACTCAGTATGCAAAGCAGGCTTAATTGGAGACATCTATTTCCCTTCCTTCATCAACTTCAATAGGATAAAAAATGAATCGACCTATAGTTAAAACTCAACCGCAGAGAGCGACCAGCGCTTAAGAACCGCGTCCAAAATCGCTCGCTACACTTAGTTTTGAGATGTCCCCACGGTGTAGGGAAGAACCGTGGTGACCATGACGTTGTTGTTTACGCGTTTTGTAGTAGTGACACGTCAGTTATGGGATTTCTGATGTCAATCTACTTAAGGAAATCAAACGGCTGTCAGTTGAGGGAAATCGAAACATCAATTAGGTAAAGCATTCATTGCATTAAATGCATTCAATAATAATCCATCTTTGAAGGCTAAACTTAGCCTTTTCCTTGACAAGTGTCTCTGAATCAAGGAATCTTTCCTATTTCCTGCAAATGTTGAGTTGCTTAGTAGATGGTGGTAGGTTGCCCCTATGACTGGTTTTTCCATCCTTATAAGAGGATTACATATTCACTTGTTAATCATCTCCCTACTTTTAGGTATTTGTTCATACACTCAAGGGTTTCACTTTTAGGTATTTGTTCATACACTCAAGGGTTTCCATAAGTTAAGAGAGAATTTTCTCTGCAAGTTCTTAAGTGTGGCCCCATGTATGACTTCTTTCCCTCCTTACATGTTATGTATTTAATGATCATTGTTATCCTTTGAGGTGCTTTAGGAATCGTTGTACCTTTGACGTCACACGCTAGGATGTGTGACGTGAATGTCTAAATGATCTTGATAGTGACTTTCTTTCTCTTTCCTGCTTTTATCAGAAATCGATGAAAGGTAATAAACATTTTAGCGTGGAAGATTTCACGTCCTTGTAATCTGATGAAGAAAGGGTAGTTTTCTTTCAGCATCAGATTAAGATTTCCATTATCGGGCATAAACAAGATGCAATCTTGAGGTATTAGGTATGATTTTCCCACCCCTTATTTCTATCTTCACCCTACCATTATTCATGATCTAGGGGTCTTAATCCCCTTCATACCATTTGAGGCCGAACTCCTAGTGGTTGCCAAATTCACCCCCTTGTCAAATTACACCCAATGTTTGGGGAATTATTAGGGGGTTCTAAATCTTGTGTTGGAGACAGAGGTCCCGTCTGCTATATGGGTATGTTTTTCCTTCTATGCTACCATGTTGACACCCACAGAAGGTTGGGTGACCCTATTTGGTATCCCCGTGAGAAAGATGCTAAAATCCTACTCTAGTCCATATATAGTTTGAAAAGATAAATTCCTGAGGGTTATGAGGAGAGATCATTCTGCAATGGTCATGACTGGGATGACCAACACCCCCATTTTCCCTTATCTTGAACGAGTGATCCAAAAATCATTATTAGTTTTCCTCTATAGATCTTACCCCTTTGAGTAAGAGGTTGTTCAAGAATTGGTCAGTTTCAAATTTATGAGCTCTCGTACTTTGATCTCCCTGGATCAAGAAAGGGATAAAATGATTGACGAGTATCTAGGTGATTTTATTGTTGGAAAACATCTAAGTTTAAGGATGCTTTAATTATTTCATTGACTTGATTTCTCTATGTCTTTTACTTAAAAAAATGTCAACAACTCCATTCAAGGAAGATAATTGGTAGTTAACAAGTAAAGTAGGGATGAAGGGGAGCCCAGGATGGCTCCCGTCCTTTTTCATTCCTTTGGAGGGATGGCTTGTTTAATTCTATCAAGTTTACTGAGATTCTCCTCCCTTTCCCCAAATATTTTCCTCCCTACAATAAAAACCTTCAACATAGATCTTTCGTTGACCTATCCAATATATCTGAATCTCATTTATTAAGGATCCTCTTAATAGAAAAGTTTCAGCAAAAGAATGATTTGCCTCTAGTCTACGACAATAATGAAGTAGTATATAAGATTTATTGTTCCTATGAAGAACGACTCTCTAAGTACTGGATTATATTACTTATGTGTGTAGCTAAAACGATTGAATAATTGGGTTTTAAGTACGGAAAAATAATATTTTGGATTTCTTAATAACTAAAAATAATAGTCTGAGGCTTCCATTCTTGTCAACCAAATTCCCTTACGTAAGCTCTTTATTGATCGTAACGATAGTTTTTACTTTGTAGAAAATTCTAAAACTAGTGGTAATGCCTACTTTTGTCAGCACATTATTGGGTTCTAACAAAGTAAATCATATGCCTTCGCAACACAATTTGTGCGTTTAGATACCTTTTAAAAAGAAAATAATTTCCTCAGGTGACTCTAAAACACTTTTGCAATCTCAGAGTCAAATGTTTGAATTTCTAAATCGGACATCGTTTATACCCTTTCGGCACATAAACGATGTCTTTGTGTTCCTACTTTTGTAGCGAACCTTTTTGCATTTGAAAATAGAAATTGCAAAACAATTTTTTATTCTCGTTACAATCAACACTAAAGAAACTCACATGAGGTCCATTAGTATGAAAACCCTTATCTTTTAGCCTCTAAATCTATCTACTCATATATGGCAATCGGCAGAGTGACAAAAGCGTAAGTATCATACTTGATAGTGATAATAATAACAATGGTAAGAACATTAGAATGTAAATATAAGTAGAAAATAACTTCAATAGAGACTTTAACAATACAACAACAACAATATTGGGGAAACAAATGTAGAAAACAAAATAATAATATAAAACTAAAATCTAGAGAGTGTGTGTAGTGTTTCTCTTTAAATCCTAGCCATTTATAGGCACTAAGACATGATTACTTCACTCATTTCTCATTATTGGTCTTCATGGAACATTTTTCGTTCACAAAAATAGCTAGAATAGTAAGAGGCACACGAAAAAGGGTTCATAGAAAAAGAATCGGAAGCTGGCACTAGGGTTGTGATAGCTCATCCAAGCATTCCAAGTCCCTCGGAGTAGTTTATATTTTTTTTGTATAGTGAAGGGGAAGGGCCACTATGGGCCCTAGCAGGCGCTACGGGTGTGGTTTTTGTACTAAATATTCCTCTCTTCAATTGCCTTTGTGAATCGTATCCCTCCTGGCTCCTATTTCGCCACTGTTAATCTTTTTTCACCTAAAATATAAAAAACACACAAACAAGCATAAAAGTGCATAATAACAAGGATTAAACAACATAAATTTAAGTCTAAAACACACCTAAAAACAGTATAAAGGCAACTGATCAAAATCCCATTACTTGAATCATTTCTTATGCTCAAGCTACTTGGCTTGTATTGAAAGATTTCTTACAAAACCAATGTCATAAAAGAAAATTTCAAGAAACCATCAACATGGATACTCATACGGGAACCGTGATCAATAGTCAAATCAACTAGTACTTATTCAACACTAAGGGTATTGTGATAACATAGTAAAGTCTCACTCAAACATATAAATTCTACCATATATTTGACTATAAGTCTCTACACTTTGATTTTCTTTTCCTTTCAAACCACTTAAAGCATCTGATTTAAGGCATTTAGAGTAAAGATTATCATTACACAAATATTTTGGTTGGACTGAGGGGAAATTTTATTTTAACTTATTCACATCACACAAACAAACTAATGTTTGGGAAGAGTAACTTTTTTATGGGAAACTTGACTTACTCCGACTAGTCGTTTCTTTATTTGTACACACATATGCACAATTTTACATATTTTTTATGCAATGGGGATCAACCACCACTGTGTTGAATAACCAGATGAGGATTTCCCAACTTAATAGGTGTAGTTGTCTTTTATACCCATTTTTAATTTTTTTTAATTTATTTTTTTTTATTTCCATCAGCCAGACAAAATATAGTGCGAAATTCAAAATTATGCCAGATTGAATCAAGTGGATACTCAAAAAACACTTCTTTATTAACAAATATTACAAGTCAAATTAAGTTAAATTGACACATAATCGAGAGGCTTTAGGTGTTCGGATAAGACCAATTTTATCAAAAGTTTCTCACTGACCTCAACCTCAGCCTCTCTTCACAAGGATTCAATATAATTTCTCAATAAAAACATAATCAAAACTTAAAGAAAAATCATTTTTTATTCGGGGGTACAGGTGGATTTTTCACAGCAACATGACAAACACACAACATAAAACTAACGACTAAATGAAACAAATAATTAAACTAAAAAAGAATATAAACCCCTACCCCATACTTAAACCAGACATTATCCATAATGATAATAGTGAATGAAAAAGGAGAGAGAAAACTTACAATGTTTTAAAATGGAGACAGTGGAAAATAACTTAACTTCGTTGCCCTGCTTCTATGATTCACCCACTTCTGATTGACATTTGTTGGTGCATATAGTTTGGTATAAGATGGTGGCGCTCTTTGTGTAATATTTTTTTTTAATTTCTGCAAGAATAAATGCACAAGAAAAATAAACCAGAGAATTGTGTGGGTTTACTCCCATGTAGCACTTCTTTAAGGACATTAGCTTTACAATTTTTCCCACATGATCAAAAGGGTCTTTCCTTCAAACAAGAGTCCTTAACATTAAGCTCAATTTCTTTAGAGCTCCATTTCAACATATCCATCCATTTCCCAAACTCGTAACCCTTTTCTTTCTTTCTTTTGTGAGGGGGGTCATATCTGAGGTTTGGTGGTAGCTATTTCTTTTTCAACTTTAGGGCTACCATATGTACTACCACTTCAGATTGGAGGGTAGGTTTATATCTGACAATTTTCCATATACCTTAGCTTCCCCATTTTCACCTTCTTGCTTTATGAATTTTCCCTCTCAGACATTTTGATTAGTTATGTTAAGACTGAAACAATAGTCTCTAAGGAAGTATATTTCATTAATTTGGCCAAAAAAAACTCAATCTTCTCATCCCGTACTTCAAAGGTGAGCTTTCCTTGTTTTATATTTATTATAACACCAGTTGTGGCTAGGAAAGGTCTGCCTAAAATAATAGGGATCTAAGAATATTCCTCTATCTTCATGGTCATAAAATTGGTGGGTATAAACAACTGTCGAATCCTTATGGGCACATCTTCCTGTATTCCAACTGGGTACTTAATTTACCTATCTTTTAGTTGCAGAGAAATATTGGTGGACGTCATCTCACCAATGTCAAGTTTTTGGCAAACAGATAAGGGTATCAGGCTAATGTTGACCCCTAAATCACATAACTCCCTCTCGAAACTCATCATCTCGATAACACATGAAACTAAAAAACTCCCAAGATCTTTAAGCTTGGGAGGCTATTTGTTATGAATTAAAGCGCTTGACATAAAGCCTATGTGAAAGAGGATGTCTTTTAGAAAATTTGCATAGGAAGGAATCTGGGATAAAGCCCTTATGAAAGGAATATTAATGTAGAGCTTTTTCAACAACTCCACAAACTTGTTAAATTGGTTTACTATCTTGGCCTTAGCAAGCCTCCACAAAAATGGAATGGGTGGTTTAGAGGGGGAAGATACAACATAAGGTTCCTTTTTCTCTTATTCTTTATTAACCTTCTTCTCAGGTGTTGTTTGGTCACTCTCTTTTACGTCTTCACTTTTCTCACCAGAATATTCCACTTGCTTACAACTTCTAGTTGTTATAACATTCATTTGCTCTTTTGGGTTAGGCTCAGGTTGTCTTGGAGAGGCTTCGGGCCAGACAGATGATGATGTTTTCCATTGTTTAACTTGGGTGATTTCTGCAACATCTTGTTGTGATTTGAATGTTAGCTTATTCAGAATTTCACTTATATGCATATTTTGGCTTTTGAATTTATTATTTTGCTTGGTGAGACATATGATAAAAATTTACACCATTACTTCTAGATTGGACTTCATAAGGGTGTTGCCACCCATATTTCCTTGGAAACCAGGAGGACTAGGATTCTCTATAAACAAGGGAGAATTATTTTTATAATAAAAATTGGGACGTTCTGTTCACCCAGGATTGTAGGTATTAAAGTATGGATTATTGTGCTGATTGTTGTTAACATAGTTAACATTATCCTAGACAGTTCCTTTGGTGAGAACCATCTGGAAATCAGTTGTAGAGTGGCCATTAACTCCAGAAGTTTCATAGCAAAGGACTGCAAGAGCAGGAAGAGGTGCAGGGGTGATGTTTAGATTTTTAATTTTTTGGTACAGAGCATCTACCTTAGCATTCATATGGTCAAAGATACTACATTCGTAAATTCCACCCTTTTCGGGAGCCTTTGAAGTGAGGGCGTGATAGCTTCCCCATGAGTGGTGGTTATTCGCCATGTCATCAATAAGGGTTTAGGCTATATCCTTAGACCTATTCATAAGGGTTCCCTCAGACGCAACATCAAGGGTCATCCTTGAAAAATAAAGGAGACCATTGTAAAAGTTGTGGACAATAAGCCATTTTCAATCCCGTGAAATGGGCATAGTATCAACAAGTCTTTGAATCTCTCTCAAGCCTTAAAGAGCAAATCACCCTCTTCTTGCATAAAATTTAAATTTTGGCTTCTTATCTTTAACGTTTTGCTCAATGGGAAATAACGCTCAAGGAAGATAGTTTTTAGCTCGATCCATGTTGTAATGGAATTTTTCAATAGGGATTGCAAGCACGCTCAAGGAAAAGTCTTAATTCAATAGAAACATGGTCTACATTATATATTTTAAGCGTGCTGCGGAATTCCATAAAGAATGACAAATGCAAGTTGGGGTTTTGGGTGGGAAATCCAACAAACTGGTTCTACTGTACCATACCCATGAGGGAGGGTTTTATATCAAAGGTTTTAGCCCCTACAATATGATAGACTATGTAAAAATGTGGTTCCTCACCATAGGGAACAACATAGTCCTTAAGTGGACGATTATCATCATAAATAACACGTTGTTCCCTTGGTAATTGGTATCTCTCGTGTATGAAAATGTTTCCTACTTTAAGTGTCAAACAGGTAGGAATAAATGAATTTTTTATCTCATATTTTCTTGTTCCTCTTTTATTTGTTTCTCATACTTTAGTAATCTTTTGATGTTCTTTATTATAAGAGACATGTCACCATCAGAGTTGGATTCTTCGGCTTTGAGTGCTAGACTTTTGCTTTTCTTTTCTCCTTCCTCATCTATGGTAAGCCTCTTTAGTTCCATCTCGTGTTCCTGTAATTTCCCAAATAAGGTGTGTGCCCATAGTTGCTAGATACCTAGATTTTCAAAACGCAATGACTTTTAGTTTCTAGCTACTATTTAAGCATATAAGAATTTTCACAACTAATCCCTCATTTGAAAATATTTTTCCCATGGTTCTCATACTGACGATAATCTAATAGATTTTGTGTAGAATAATTTTAACGAGAATTATTTTTTAAGTCTAAAAATTATGCGTTTTACTATTAAAAGTTTGTTGTGAAATAAGTAGCAACATCGTGATACTAGTTTCAGCTCGAGTGAGTGAAAAGGGTATCTAATTGAAAAGAATTTAGATACTAATTTTAAAATAAAACGAAAGCACTTATTAAAATAATTTAGAACAAACTAATTTTCAAAAAGCAATTTTAAACTTGTAACCAAAAACGTGAAAGCATGCGTTTATATGTTTAGAATCTGGTCTTAAACACGCGAAAGTGAACGATACCTTTAAATTAATTTTTTGTGATTGGTATGCATCCATGTAGACATGCAGTATCTGCATTAGGGTTTAGGAACCAATGCCCTAAAGATTTTGTGGATAATTATTACTCCAATGGAACTTATTTGGCATGATATTGTAAGAATGTAAGTCCTATTAATGGACAAAACATGTGGCCAAAGGTTGACATTGAAGAGATGATACCTCCAACATATAAAAGAAGACCTAGAAGACCAAAGAAATTATGGAGGAAGGAACCTGATGAAGACCCTAATAAGTGTAGCGGGGAAATTTGTGAGTGTAAGCTATTGATTAATTTACTCAAAAATAAGCAAGAGTCGCCACCACACTTTTATTTTTATCCACAAAGGGAAAGGAAAAAGAGCGAACAAAACCTAAAGAGTTGTAAAACAACAAGAACAAACAGAGACTGGGTAAGGGGGTTGGTTACACAATGGGAAGGTGTTAGCACCCAAAACGTCTATAGTACTCTATAGGAGCCCTTTGAAATATCTACCGCTTTTTGGTTAGAAAATGGTTTACTTGTAAAGAGATTGAGGAGATGAGAGAAGAATTATTTTTTTAAGATTTTAGTGTTTGGAGAGACTTATCGCCTCATGCCTACGTACCTACGATGTGCAATGTAGGATCAAAACCCCGTAGTTCGTGGTACAAAGAACGAAAAAATTATTGGTTTTGATTGATTTTTAAGTGTAAAGACAAGTCATTATTTCTAAGCGAATAATTTCGCTTAAAGAAATGAATCATGTCTAAACTAATAAAAAAGAGTTTAAAAGAAAAAAGGGTGCATAAAAGCACAAAAGATTTGAGTGAGTTTCATATTTTTTATGTTTTCATGAAACGGTCAAAGTATGGTTAAGATAGATTGACATTTATTAAAGAAAAGAAAATTTTAAAAGTCACTTGACAAAAGTCAAGGTTTTATTATGAAAGCGGTTTTAAGTTGAAAACAAGAAGGTTTTGAAAAAAGGGAGAGGATTTTGAAAATTTAAGAATGGGGAGGAGAAGAAGTGACTATCCTAGTGCATAAAATAAAAGCTAGGGAAAAGAAGGATCTAACCAAAATGGAGCCACTTCAAAGCAATATTAAAAAAATTCCATCCTTAAGCAAAACGGCCAAATAAAGGCAAGTCTTCAATCAATACTCCAAGCAAAGGGATAAGAAGTCCTAATTCTAGGTCCATAAGTCCAATATTACTTCAAAAAGAGGTCCATGAAGAGATCACTCTAAAGCATAGGATAGTAACCAATAGTCCAAGATGAAGAGAATTAAGTTTTTTATGGTTTAAGTCTTTATTAATGTTTTTGGTCCAAGTGGACAAAGAGAAAAAGGCGGAAGCATAAACATGTGTCCAACGGACAAAGGAAAAATTGCGGAAACATAAACATGTGTCCAACGAACAAAGGAAAAATTGCGAAAACATAAACATGTGTCCAACGGACAAAGGAAAAATTGCGGAAACATAAACATGATGTGAAATGAAGCATAAAAATAAAAGAGATAGTGAGCGAGAAGGAAATATAAACAAAATTAATACAAAATATTGTTAGTAAGTTAGTGATTAGTTGTTAGTGCTAGTGATTAACAACAATTGAATAAATGCACTTAGGTCAAGGTTGATGAAGCTCATTAGAGGATTGATAAGACCAAAACCTCCTAACAACAAGTTTCATGAGTTTTGAACCATAAGACAAATGATCAACCATTCTTGATAGTTTTTCGATATGGGACAAATATTGTGCTATGTTAAGCAATCGCCGAGTAATTTACGGAGTAATTACCCTACAATGAGGCCGGTCAATAGCTCTTTGTGCTAATGTATGCTAGATGAACGATATATAGATCGTCATCCGAAAGCGATACCGCACGAAAAGAAAAGTGGTAGTGATCTAGTATTGATCAAAATTCAACAACGTAATTCCTAGATCTTTGACTTTCATCGATCAAAACAAAAGAGAAATAGATGAAGAGAAAGCCAAATTAAACCACACAAATATGTGATCTAAGGCTAAGAACAAAGGAAGAGGGAAGAAAAAGGCAAAAGAATCAAAACAGTCCCAAAACAGAGCCAAAATAGCATTCTGGACACTGGTTAATCGGTTAACACATTTGGTTAATCGGTTAACCAGTGCAGATTTTGAATTTCTGCGTACAACAAGGTGTTAACCGGTTAACCATTTTACACTGAATCTGGCTAATCGGTTAACATTGCACCAGAAGCAAAAAAATGTGCAAAGTTCAACATGATCTTCTTTCAAAACATTTTTTAAACACCTTATGATCATGAATTGAATTTGCATAAATTTTAAAGTAAAAATAGACAGAGAAACCTGCAATCAAACAACAAAATACGATCCAAAGGATCAACAACAAGCAACTCCAAGAATCTACATCTTGAATGATGAATATGAAACTTTAACAATGGTGGAAAGTGAATTACCACTCCAAATCAGAAAATCCTTCCAAATTGCAGCAAGATCTACACTCCAAAACCTTGATCTACTATGATTGATGAACAAAAACAAGAATGGATGAAGGTTTAGCTCTAAATTAGTAAGAATCAATGTGAATTCTTACTAACTTATGAAAGAAGAAATTGAGCTTTTGGTGAATTTTGGTAGTTGGGGAGAGAAATTGCAAGGGATTTTTTGGCTATCAAAAGCTTGTTGATGAATGAAATGAAGCCTCTATTTATAGAGTTTAGGCTTGTAAATTTGGTGGTTTGGAATTAGGCTTGTGTGATCAAAATTAGGATTGGAATTCAAATTTGGAGGGAAATTAAAAGAGTGGTGATTAGTGGAGGTGTATGATAAGAATTAATATTGATGATGTAGGGAATTAGAACTGAGATGGAATATTCAAAAATGATGAAAATTGGTGCCAATTGCTGAAATTTTGAATTTACTGGCCTTTTTTTCAAAATTCGCACGCGTTAGCCGATTAACCAAATGTGTTAACCGGTTAACACAGTGAAAATTTGGAAATTTTGGCTTTTTGATGTGCTGTCTTGATTTCGGCTCGATTTTTCTTGCTCGTCAAAGAAGGCATGGAAATAAACACATGAACCTTGGAGTCCCATGAATAATAATCAATTAAACCTTGGAAACTCTTGATTAGATGAAATTTTGAATTATTTGCTAATCAACCTTGATTTTATTCAGATGAAATCCATTCGAGCTGCGGGACTGATTTTTTTTTGGTATTTTTAACCCGTTCTTCCCCTGAAAATGTTAGTGAAAGAAAACAAAATATTTTTGGATTTTGATTAATGGTTAGTAAACATAAACAGTTAACAATAAAACAACTAACAAACACACACAAACCCAAAGATCCCTGCAAGGCACAATCCTATAGAAGAGGGAATCAATGTGCGATCTTGTTTGTGGTATGAAATGCAAATGAAAAACAAAGAATCTTAGGGGCAAAAATTAGGGTATTACAGCTACCCCTATTTAAGTTTCTTCTATCAGGAGATACGAAGATGGGCATCTTTGTCTCGACGAGATAGAAGAGACTTAAATATAACAACAACCCAATTTTTGGCCCTAAGAGACCACAATATGATATGATCATGCAAATGATATGCAAACACAAGACCACTGTGGGGAGAAAATGCCACAGGAGATAAACAAAAGCTGGGGAGCAAAAGAAAAGAGAAAAGACTCCGCAGGGGAAAACACATCCCAACAAGGAGACGAGACAAACTGGGGGTAAGTGTATGTGGAAATAAACCACATCACAACAAGGATAAAACCCAACAGGGAAGACTTAGCATAGCAAGGCTCCACTGGGAAAAACAAGACCTCAACAATGAACAGTCTCTAGCATACTGAAGAGACTAATCATCCATCGGAGTAGAAAACCTCAACAACGAACTGTCCCGTCAAACCGAAGAGACTTACCATTCATCGGAGTAACAAATCTCAACAACGAACTGTCCCATCAAACCGAAGAGACTTACCATTCATCGGAGTAACAAATCTCAACAACGAACTGTCCCATTAAACCGAAGAGGCTTACCATTCATCGGAGTAACAAATCTCAACAACGAACTATCCCATCAACCCGAAGAGACTTACCATTCATCGGAGTAATAAAATCTCAACGATAAACTGTCCCATCAAACCGAAGAGACCTACCATTCATCAGAGTCACAAATCTCAACAACGAACTGTCCCATTAAACCGAAGAGACTTACCATTCATCAGAGTAACAAATCTCAACAACGAACTGTCCCATCAAACCGAAGAGACTTACCATTCATCGGAGTAACAAATCTCAACAACAAACTGTCCCATCAAACCGAAGAGACTTACCATTCATAGGAGTCACAAAATCTCAACAATGAATTATCCCGTCTATCCGAAGAGACTTACCATTCATCGGAGTCACAAAATCTCAACAACGAACTGTCTCGTCTATCCGAAGAGACTTACCATTCATCGGAGTCACAAAATCTCAACAACGAACTGTCCCGTCTAACCGAAGAGACTTACCATTCATTGGAGTAACCAATCTCAACAACGAAGTGTCCCATCAAACCGAAGAGACTTACCATTCATCGGAGTCACAAAATCTCAACAACGAACTGTCTCGTCTAACCGAAGAGACTTACCATTCATCGGAGTAACAAATCTCAACAACGAACTGTCCCATCAAACCGAAGAGACTTACCATTCATCGGAGTAACAAATCTCAACAACGAACTGTCCCATCAAACCGAAGAGACTTACCATTCATCGGAGTAACAAATCTCAACAATGAACTGTCCCATCAAACCGAAGAGACTTACCATTCATCGGAGTAACAAAAGGTATTAACTGCATCGCCTCAGGCTTCTCAAATAAAGGACTGCTACGAAACAGTATTGAACCTTTCAAAAGGGGAATCATACGCAGATTTCAGCTGAAGGGCACAGAATCTCCAAAGGTTCAAAATAAATGCACTCTCAATCTAGGTTTCACAGCCTAGAGATCCAAACAAATATTGCAGGGGACCAAAGTTCAATCCAGGAACAAGCTGGAGAGAAACGGTCAAACAAGACTCATCCCGAGGAGGAAATATCTCAACTGGGGACTAATTTCATCCAGATAATGAACTGGAGAGGAAACTGAATCATAATCTTCCACGAGAAATAAACTCAGTGGCGAATTAACAAAGATGGGCATTTTTCTACTTACGGGTCGACACTCTAAATGGAGAGAGGACACACACGCTCTACGGGGATAACAACACCAGAGAGCAAAGAAGCACCAACACAAATGCAAAATGCAAAATGCAACAACAACATGTTATGCACAACAAATGAATGCGCATGCAATGTTTATGAGTATGAATATGCTGATAAAACAGACATAAAGAATAAACAGAGGGTGGAAAAACATCACAACACCACTGAATACTCGGCTAATCTAAACAAGATGGAGATGTCATTAGCAACTCTGTTAGGCATTTAGCTGAAGAAATCCTGCAAGAGATAAACAAAGGCCATCAAAGGAAAATAAATCCCACTACAAGGCTCAAATCTTGCTGGAGAAAAGAAGATACTCCTTGGGGAAAGACCCGAATGTCAATCTTCTAACATCGATGATCCACAAAGAGGATAACAACATAAACTCTACTTTGAGGATGGCAAGAAGCTGTTGGGGAATCACAACAACCCAAACTTTCTGATTCTTCCTGGGGATCATAAAGAATTCACAGGAACTTCCATGAAGAGATCTACTGCAGAGAAATAATGAATCTGCTGGGGATTGCAGACATTAAAAACATCTACGCAAAGCCCACTGGGAAAACAAGGTAAATCTACTGGAGATATAAGGACACTCTCAGAGGATTAACCAATTCTGAGCAAAGCATCCTGAACTTGCTGGGAAAACAACAAAAGGTCAACCTGTGAGGGATTTTAGATCAATACTCATCATGAGTGAGAGAAAACCCAACAGGTGACTAAAAGAGATATCATCAGTGACTTCACTGGGGAATAGCCACAATAGTGATGTATAATCTTCACTAGGAGGATAAATCTCTGAAAAACAAATCCGGAGAGAATCACATCTTGGAATTGTCGGGGGAAATGAGAAATTAACCTCACTGCTTTATAACTGGAAATGATAATACAATGCCTCCGTTGGGGAATCATCAAGGCTAAATCCCTGGGTAGAACAGCCTGGAGAGAAAAACATCCACAAGATAAGATGAAACATGACAAGCAATCACCACGTCAATGCTTCTTAGAAGAAAATAACATCACTCTCTGTTTGGGGACATCCAAAGCAACAATAACACGTCTAGAGGGTAAAACTCTGAGTGAAGATTCCTCATATGATTTTGGCTGGGGACAGCAAAAATAAATCTCTGCGTGGGGACTATCATCAAGGAGAGGTGGACCTCAAAACTACTCAACTGCCTGACCATAACATAATCAGTTGGAGAGGATTCAGATCAAGACCTAGCTGGGGGAGAAACCAAACAGCATTGGACCTTATGAATTCAACACATCATAACAAACCTATCACCTTGTCAACAACTAAACACATTCATAGGACCAAGCTCTGCCAAGGAATTATCAACAAACTCTACTAGGGAAATATCGACAAACTCTACCGGGGAGCTGTCAATGAATTCTGCCAAAGGAGCGAGAACGAACCCTGCTGAAGAAAACATCGATCCTACCATCCTTGGAATAACCATTGATGTTCCTTTTCACATTCATAACTCAAAGGAAAATGTTTTTATAAATTTTCAAAAATTTAAATCAATTATTTACATTTCGTTTCAAAAATCATCATAAAAAATAAATGAAATTTTGCAAACAGAAACAAAATAAGAATTGCAAACAAAGGGACACAGGCCCAAATTTTATTAATAGAATGGAAGCCCGCAAATGGCGTAATTCCATGGATCATTACAAAGTTTGAAAAATGGTAAATACATGGAAAGGGTTACATTGAAATACAATGACCACTATTCTCCCTAACAACTTTGAATTCCATTGTGCCCAAAACTTCAGTTGAGGATGATTGAAGCAGAATCCTTGATAGACAATGTTGCTTTCAAATGATTAAGACTGGCCAGATGCAATTACTTGCCATAATCCCTAAGTTTTGCCTAGATTGCCCTTTCGGGTTTTCAATCTACCGGGATGATTATTTCTGTTTTTGTCTCTAATTTTTGCCTGGACCGCCCTTTCGGGTTTTCAGCCCACCGAGACGCTCATTTTTGCCTAAGCCGCCCTTTCGAGTTTTCAACTTAGCGAGCTGTTCTTTTATTTTATTTTTTTAGGCGAAGTATTTCTTGACTGCATCGGCATTCACAAGACGAGTGAACTCTTCACCATCCATAGTTGTAAGAAGTAATACACTGCCAGAGAAGGCTCTCTTAACTACATATGTGCCTTCATAATTAGGAGTTCACTTGCCCCTAGAATCATTGGTAAAAGTCGAGATCTTTTTTAGCACGGGGTCGCCTTCTCTGAACACACGAGGTCGAACCTTCTTATCAAGAGCTTTCTCCATTCTCTGTTGATACAATTGGCCATGACACAAGGCCGTCATTCTTTTCTCATCAATCAAATTCAACTGATTGTATCTGTTTTGGCACCAATCAGCCTCAGACAATTCAACTTCCATCAAAACTCTCATAGAAGGGATTTCAACTTCTACTGGGAGCACTGCTTCCATACCATACACAAGAGAGAAAGGGGTTGCCCTTGTTGAAATACGGATGGATGTACGATACCCATGCAAAGCGAAAGGGAGCATCTCATGCCAATCCTTGTAAGTAACAACCATCTTCTGAACAATCTTCTTGATATTCTTATTAGCAGCTTCCACAACCCCATTCATCTTAGGTCTGTAAGGAGAAGAATTATGATGCTCAATCTTGAACTTATTGCATAATTTCTTCATCATCTTGTTATTCAGGTTCGACCCATTATCAGTGATAATCTTGCTCGAAACACCATACCGACAGATGATTTGATTCTTGATAAACCGGACCACGACTTGCTTGGTCACATTGGCATATAATGCCGCTTCAACCCACTTGGTAAAATAGTCAATAGCCACCAATATGAAACGGTGTCCATTCGACGCTTTAGGCTCAATCATTCCAATCATATCAACGCCCCACATGGAGAAAGGCCATGGAGAAGAGATAACATTGAGAGGAGTTGGTGGTATATGAATTTTGTCAGCATAAACCTGGCACTTATGGCACTTCTTCACGAATTTGCAACAGTCAGATTCCATTGTCAGCCAATAGTAACCTGCCCTCAACATCTTCTTAGCCATTGTATGCCCATTGGCATGGGTACCAAAAGATCCTTCATGAATTTCTCTCATCAACATGTCTGCTTCGTGTCTATCCACGTATCTGAGCAAGACCATGTCATAATTTCTTTTATACAGCACATCATCATTCAAGAAGAAATTACCAGCCAATCTTCTCAAAGTCTTCTTATCTTTCTTGGATGCCCCAAGCGGGTACTCTTGATTTTGAAGAAAGCATTTAATATCATAATACCACGGTTTATCATCAACAATCTCTTCAACCGCAAACACATGAGCTGGTCTTTCAAGCCGCATAACATCGATTTTGGACAAATCATTCCACCGATTCACCACAATCATATAGGATATAGTTCCTAAAGCATCCACCATTCGATTTGCTGCTCTGGGTATATAGTGAAACTCAACCTTATTGAAGAAAGTTAATAGCCTTCTTGCATAATCTCGATAAGGAATCAAATCAGGTTTATGTGTCTCCCATTCTCCTTTAATCTGATTAATCACTAGGGTTGAATCTCCATATACATAAAGAATCTTGATTTTTAAATCAATGGCTTCTTCCAAGCCTATAATACATGCTTCATACTCATCCGCATTATTTGTACAAGGGGACATCAACCTTGCAGTGAAAGGAATATGAGAACCTTGAGGAGTAACAATTATTGCCCCAATACCATTGCCATACTCATTAGCAACTCCATCAAAAATCAAACCCCAACGGGATCCAGGCTCAGGCCCTTCATCAAGTAATGGTTCTTCACAGTCTTTAACCTTTAGATACATCACATCCTCATCAGGAAAATCAAACCTGATAGGTTGATAATCATCAATTGGCTGGTGTGCCAAATGGTCAGCCAAAACACTTCCTTTTATCGCTTTTTGAGTTCGGTACTCGATATCATATTCTGACAACAACATTTTCCAACGAGCAATCCTCCCAGTTAAAGCAGTCTTTTCAAAGATATACTTGATTGGATCCATTTTGGATATCAACCAAGTTGTATGATTCAACATATACTGGTGGAGGCGCTTGGCAGCCCAAGCTAAAGCACAACATGTCTTTTCAAGCATTGAGTACCGAGACTCACAATTGGTGAACTTCTTGCTTAAATAATAAATGGCAAACTCTTTTCGACCAGATTCATCTTGTTGACCTAGAACACAGCCCATAGACTCTTCCAGCACAGTCAAATACATGATCAAAGGCCTTCCTTCCACGGGAGGAGACAAAATCGGAGGTTCAAGAAGATACTCTTTAATCCTTTCAAAAGCTTTCTGACAATCCTCTGTCCAGACACAACCCTGATCTTTGCGAAGAAGCTTGAAGGTCGGCGCACAAGTGCCAGTCATATTGGATATAAATCGGGAGATATAATTCAAACGTCCCAAGAATCCTCTTACTTGTTTCTCTGTTTTGGGCGCAGGCATTTCCTGAATGGTTTTAACTTTACCAGGATCAACTTCAATGCCGTTTTGGCTGACAATAAAGCCCAACAACTTTCCAGAACGGACACCAAAAGTGCATTTATTAGAATTCAAACGGAGCTTAAACTTTCTCAAACGCTGAAACAACTTCAATAAGTACTCAATATGATATTCTTCAATCTTCGACTTACAAATCATATTATCCACATAGACCTCATATCATGGAACAAAGTGGTTATAGCTCTCTGGTACGTTACCCCAGCATTTTTCAAACCGAAGGGCATCACTCTGTAACAGAATGTTCCCCAGGGTGTAATGAATGTTGTTTTTTCCATATCCTCGGGTGCCATCTTTATTTGATTATAACCGGAAAATCCATCCATAAAAGAAAATAGATTGAATTTAGCAGTATTATCTACCAATATATCAATGTGTGGCAATGGATAATCATCTTTTGGACTAGCTTTATTCAAATCTCTATAGTCAACGCACATTCGGACTTTTCCGTCTTTCTTTGGAACAGGCACAATATTGGCCACCCATTGAGGATACTCAGAAGTCACAAGAAAACCAGCATCAATCTGCTTTTGAACCTCCTCTTTGATCTTCACAACCATGTCGGGATGAGTTCTTCTCAATTTCTGCTTCACCGGTGGACATTCAGGCTTCAACGGCAATCTATGCTCCACAATATCAGTATCAAGACCAGGCATGTCTTGATAAGACCAAGCAAACACATCAACATATTCTCTAAGAAGCTCCACAATCCTCTTCTTAACATCTGACTGAAGCAGTGCCCCAATCTTGATTTCTTTTACCACATCATCTGAACCCAAAATTAACTAATTCCAACGGCTCTTCATGAGGCTGAATGGCCTTTTCCTCGTGCTCAAGCAACCGAGAAATTTCATCTGGAATCTCCTCAATACCCTCTTCTTCAGCTCCAAACACAGGGAACTCAAAGTTGGGAGGGGGCATAGGGTCATTATTTTCAATGGGTTTATCAATCAATCTGCACAATGATTTATGTTTGATTTTAGAATATGAACAAAAAGTGCAAGTATCATGCAGATAAAAGTGATTATCACATTATTATTTTTTTTTTGGTTTTTTATGTTACCATTTTTCAGAAATAAAGCAAAAAGGGAAAAACATAATATGGATAAACAAAATAACATTTTATTGATGATGATAAAATTTGAAACAAAGCCCTCACAAATTCACCTTCACCTTGGGCAGAGTGAAAGGATTTTTGAAAGAAACAAAAACAAATTACTTTGAAATATGAACAATAGTAGGAACATCAACAGCTATCCAATTCTGGCAGACTTGTTCATGTGTTACGAAATTGGGAAGCTCTTCCTCTTCATCATCTTCAATGATGGCACTGACTTCATATTCAGGTTCCTTAAACTTCTTCCGAGGGGAATAAAAAGGCACATATACATCCTCTGGGGACATATACCCGCGGTCTTCCAAATAAGGCTCCCAGTATTCAGCAGGAATGACATCATCTTCAGAACCAAATGAGATGTAACCTACAGGGTCATCTTCAAGAATCGCAGCCGTAGAATGATCTTTGCTAGGACAATCTTGAACCATATTGACAGACACCTTGCCATGATTGGGCAGCGGATTCGATTGGACATTATAGTTGGAATCTTCGAAAGACAAAATACCACTCCTAGCCAACCTTTGTACTTCCATCTTTAATGGATAATAGTTCTCAGTGTCATGCCCAGCTCCTCCCTGATGAAAAACACAATGAGCTTCAGGCTTATACCACCATGGTGAATCTTTTGGAACAACAGGTGGTGGACGAGTCTGAACAAGATTCTTCTTAATTAAACAAGGAAGCAATTTCGTGTAGGTCATCGGAATCGGATCAAAATCTTTCTGAAAATGGCCCCGTTGATTGTTTGGCTGATTAGAACGTTGTTGATGAACAGGAGCTGCCTAAACAACATGAGCTGAACTGATAACAGGAGTGACAGATGCAACATGTTGCTGACACTGATTGTTTCTATCATGAGGTCTTCTATACCTTTCTCGAGAAACGGCATTGGTGTCTCCTTCTTTCTTTTTGGCAAATCCTCCACTATATTTTTTGGAACTTCTAGTAGAATTGCCATCTTTCGACAAACGTCCCTCACGGACACCCTCTTCCAATCTCATCCCCATATTAACCATCTCAGTGAAATCACTCGGGGCACTGGCAATCATACGCTCATAATAGAAAGGACTCAGAGTTTTTCAGAAAAATCTTAGTCATCTCTTTCTCTTCCAAAGGAGGGTTGATCTGGGCAGCAATCTCGCGCCATCTCTGCGCATATTCTTTGAATGTCTCCTTGTCCTTCTGAGCCATTGCTCGAAGCTGGTCGCGATCAGGAGCCATATCCACATTATATTTATACTATTTCACAAACGCCTCACCCAAATCTTCGAAAGTGCGAACTCGAGTACAGTAGAGTCCCATGTACCATTTCAAAGCTGCACCAGACAAACTATCTTGAAAGTAGTGAATAAGAAGCTGATCATTATCCTTTTGAGCCGACATCTTACGAGCATACATAGTCAAATGACTCATTGGACAAGAGTTACGCTTATACTTTTCAAAGTCAGGGACTTTGAACTTATGCGGGATCTTCACATTAGGAACCAAGCATAACTCATGAGCATTCTTTCCAAACAACTCTTTACCTCTAAGAGCTTTAATCTCTTTCTGCATTTCAACAAACTGGTCTTGGATCTCTTCCATTCTATCATAAGCACTGGCATTTTCACTTGGAGCAGTATGGAAAATATGTTCTTCACCAAAAGGAACAGTATGAACCACAAGCGGTGGCGCAGTTATCACAGGTTGAACGGTAGGAATAACTGGAATTTCAGGAAGTGGTGGTGGTTGATAACCCTCAGGAACAAAGTTATGAGGCATGCCCCAGGGGAAGCCAGGAGGCATGGAGTATTGAGGAACACTGGCAGGTGCCACAGAGATGGGCGTGGGGTCAATCTCAGAAATGACTGTCCTTTGCACAGGAGTTGAAAGTAGAGGAGAAGGTGGTGGTGGCTTATTCTGAGCAGCCACCAGAGCTTCCATCATAGTAGTGAGTCTTTCCAAACCATCCTTCAGAGTTGATACTTCTTCACGAAGCTCACGGTTCTCTTGTTGCAATTGATCCATCTTTTTCTTCAGATTAGCTCGAGTATTATACTGGTGCGACAGCTTGGCTGAATGAAGACAAAAGGTAAACATAAGACACCTGGAAAAGGCAAGAAACAATGCAAAAGATGATGCTTGATGTGCAAATGCAGATGCAAAGCTTCAAGTAATTATAAGGCATATTGCAAACATTGTTATCTGAAATACCAAAATCTCATTCATTAGTGATGGAAAAGATTACATCTCGGAAGTACAAATTCAAGAATCCTAAAACAATAGAGAATAAAGAAAACTAGATCCCTAGAGAATCCTATGAGAAGAAGTCCCAGCTCTATCTTCCAGCTTCTTGATGTGGGCCTGCATCCGAGTCTTCTCAATCAGCAACTTATCGACGATCAACTTCCAAGGAGATTCTGAACTCTTCGGAATATCGAAAACTGGCTGAATGCGAGAGGAAAATAAATCCTCTTGCGTCTTTCTCTTCTTGTTGGCAACTTTAGCTTCATTCTTCTTCTTGAAGTGCTCTTGAAGTATTGCATTCTCTAACTCAACAATTTGATACTTGTTCTTCCATGCATCTCTCTCTTGTTGCATCTCGGCCAAAGCGGTCTGAAGCTTCTCTGTGTCTTCCATAAAGTAGAGAATAGGCTTCATATCAGTTAGAGATAAAGGCTCCTGATGCTTATAAGGTATCTTTAAAGTAATAGCTCTATTTTTAACCCACTGGAGGTAAGGTTTCGAAGAGACACAATTCGGATTTCCCAAACTTTCCTTTCCTTTTCTATGAATGCTGCACCAAGCTTCCACAATTTCTCTCTTGAGAGCAACCTGAGATTCTTCATCCTTGAAAAAGATACCAGCCAAATGAATGTTCTTCGGTACCTCTCGCAAAGGATATCCCAACTGACGACGAGCCAACACCGGATTGTAACTGATTCCTCCCTTTGTACCAAGAAGAGGAACGTTAGTAAAATCACCACAACTATCAATAATCATCGCTCCTACACCAATCAATATCTGAATGAGTGAGAGACATGATTTTCCGCGACCAATATAAACCATCCTTGAGATTCCAGAAAGCTGCGGACTTCGGCAAGTGAGAAATAAACAACTTGTAAAGCAAAGGCGCACAACAGATAATCATCCCTTCACCATGGAAATTCCTGAGGTGAATAGAATGGTAAGCATCGGCAAGCAAAGTGGGAATTGGATTCCCAATCAAGAAGATCTGAATAGCATTGATGTCGACAAAGTTCTCAACATTCGGGAAGAGGAACAGTCCATAAATAAGCAAGGCAAAAATAGCCTCAAAAGCAACTGTGTTCTTCACACTAGCAAAGTGATGAGCTCTATCCATCAAGAACTTAGCGGGTAACCCAAGAATATTTCCTTTGGTATCCATGCGAGCCTTAATCTCGGAAACCTTCAAGTGAGTAGCCTTCACAATAACGTGATGCTCGGGAGCGGGGTCCAAACCAGAGAAAATCCGACCATAAACAGGCAAACCAAGCAGGAGAAAATACTCCTCTAGCGTAGGTACCAACTGATAATCAGGAAAGGTGAAACAATGCAGCAAAGGGTCATAGAACTGAACCAAAGTTGCAAGCAATCCTTCAGCCATATCAACCTTCAATAGAGATAAAAGCCTCCCATATTTGGACTCGAACTTCTTAGTATCAGCAACCAAAGATCCTAGCTATCTCAAACCCTCTAACTTAGGACTCTTGAAAGTGTACTTCTTGGTACTTCTCCTTCCAAAATCCATAACAAAAGTACCTACAATGTTTGCAATAACGCCTTTAAGTTCCTTGAAACCTTCCAAAAGAATGCTCATGAATGCATGAGTGCATGAATGCAACAACCACAAACAAGATCACACAAAGCACACGGGTCAAGGTTTAAGTCACGAGCATGAAGCCGAGGGTAAGAACCAATCCCACAAATATGTGTACTAAGGTTTTGTCTTCATTGCACCTACAGAAAACAACGGTTCTAACAAAGTGCCCAGGGTCCACAATCCACTATCAGACATCGGAGGTTGGTAGTTATCCTCAAGAGAATCTAACCTGAGTGTAGCATCGCGTGACAGCTAAGTCAGATTTGCATCTTCATAGCTTCCGTGCTACGATCCTAAAAAGGCTAAGATGGGTTAAGGGTTACTACGGTCCTCAGTGTTATAGGCTTCCATGGAAAAAGTAATGCCTTCTCGATTGCTCGATCGGCATCAGTAATTCCTAAGAGGCAACCACCGAGCGGATAGATTCTCAAGTTCTTCTTTTTCAGGATTCGACTCCTTCAAAGTTCCCTTGACTATACTATCCTCCTATCTCAAAGTACACTCTGGTCCGGGTATAGGACCTATCTCACACATAGAGGAACTCCCAAACAGAACAAACAAGTAACAAGCAAATCAAACAAAAAGCCGTAAATAAATCAAAGTAGGCTAAACCCCTTAACCATAGATTTTCCCCAGCAGAGTCGCCACTTTTCTGTAGCGGGGAAATTTGCGAGTGTAAGCTATTGATTAACTTAACTCAAAAATAAGCAAGAGTCGCCACCGCACTTTTATTTTTATCCACAAAGGGAAAGGAAAAAGAGCGAACAAAACCTAAAGAGTTCTAAAACAACAAGAACAAACAGAGACTGGGTAAGGGGGTTTGTTACGCAATGGGAAGGTGTTAGCACCCAAAACGTCTATAGTACTCTATAGGAGCCCTTTGAAATATCTACCGCTTGGTTTGAAAATGGTTTGCTTGTAAAGAGAATGAGGAGATGAGAGGAGAATTATTTTTTAAAGATTTTTGTGTTTGGAGAGACTTATCGCCTCATGCCTACGTACCCACGATGTTCAATGTAGGATCAAAACCCCGTAGTTCGTGGTACAAAGAACGAAAAAATTGTTGGTTTTGATTGATTTTTAAGTGTAAAGACAAGTCGTCATTTCTAAGCGAATAATTTCGCTTAAAGAAATGAATCATGTCTAAACTTATGAAAAAGAGTTTAAAAGAAAAAAGGGTGCATAAAAGCACAAAAGATTTGAGTGAGTTTCATATTTTTTATGTTTTCATGAAACGGTCAAAGTATGGTTAAGATAGATTGACATTTATTAAAGAAAAGAAAATTTTAAAAGTCACTTGACAAAAGCCAAGGTTTTATTATGAAAGCGGTTTTAAGTCGAAAACAAGAAGGTTTTGAAAAAAAGGGAGAGGATTTTGAAAATTTAAGAATTGGGAAGAGAAGAAGTGACTATCCTAGTGCATAAAATAAAAGCTAGGAAAAAGAAGGATCTAACCAAAATGGAGCCACTTCAAAGCAATATTAAAAGAATTCCATCCTTAAGCAAAATGGCCAAATAAAGGCAAGTATTCAATCAATACTCCAAGCAAAGGGATAAGAAGTCCTAATTCTAGGTCCATAAGTCTAATATTACTTCAAAAAGAGGTCCATGAAGAGATCACTCCAAAGCATAGGATAGTAACCAATAGTCCAAGATGAAGAGAATTAAGTTTTTTATGGTTTAAGCCTTTATTAATGTTTTTGGCCTAAGTGGACAAAGAGAAAAAGGTGGAAGCTTAAACATGTGTCCAACGGACAAAGGAAAAATTGCGGAAACATAAACATGTGTCCAACAGACAAAGGAAAAATTGCGGAAACATAAACATGATATGAAATGAAGCATAAAAATAAAAGAGATAGGGAGCGAGAAGGAAACATAAACAAAATTAATACAAAATATTGTTAGTAAGTTAGTGATTAGTTGTTAGTGCTAGTGATTAATAATAATTGAATAATTGCACTTAGGTCAAGGTTGATGAAGCTCATTAGAGGATTGATAAGACCAAAGCCTCCTAACAACAAGTTTCATGAGTTTTGAACCATAAGACAAATGATCAACCATTCTTGATAGTTTTTCGATATGGGACAAATATTGTGCTATGTTAAGCAATCGCCAAGTAATTTACAGAGTAATTACCCTACAATGAGGCCGGTCAATAGCTCTTTGTGCAAATGTATGCTAGATGAACGATATATAGATCGTCATCCGAAAGCGATACCGCACAAAAAAAAAGTGGTAACGATCTAGTCTTGATCGAAATTCAACAACAGAATTCCTATATCTTTGACTTTCATCGATCAAAACAAAAGAGAAATAGATGAAGAGAAAGCCAAATTAAACCACACAAATATGTGATCTAAGGCTAAGAACAAAGGAAGAGGGAAGAAAAAGGCAAAAGAATCAAAACAGTCCCAAAACAGAGCCAAAATAGCATTCTGGACACTGGTTAATCGGTTAACACATTTGGTTAATCGCTTAACCAATGCAGATTTTGAATTTCTGCGCAAAACAGGGTGTTAACCGGTTAACCATTTTACTCTGAATCTAGTTAATCGGTTAACACTGAACCAGAAGCAAAAAAATGTGCAAAGTTCAACATGATCTTCTGTCAAAACATTTTTCAAACACCTTATGATCATGAATTGAATTTGTACAAATTTTAAAGTAAAAATAGATAGAGAACTCTGCAATCAAACAACAAAATACGATCCAAAGGATCAACAACAAGCAACTCCAAGGATCTACATCTTGAATGATGAATATGAAGCTTTAACAATGGTGGAAAGTGAATTACCACTCCAAATCAGAAAATCCTTCCAAATTGCAGTAAGATCTACACTCCAAAACCTTGATCTACTGTGATTGATGAACAAAAACAAGAATAGATGAAGGTTTAGCTCTAAATTAGTAAGAATCAATGTGAATTCTTACTAACTTATGAAAGAAGAAATTGAGCTTTTGGTGAATTTTGGTAGTTGGGAAGAGAAATTGCAAGGGTTTTTTTGGCTATCAAACGCTTGTGAGATGAATGAAATGAAGCCTCTATTTATAGAGTTTAGGCTTGAGAATTTGGTGGTTTGGAATTAGGCTTAGGTGATCAAAATTAGGATTGGAATTCAAATTTGGAGGGAAATTAAAAGAGTGGTGATTAATGGAGGTGTATGATAAGAATTAATATTGATGATGTAGGGAATTAGAACTGAGATGGAATATTAAAAAAATGATGAAAATTGGTGCCAATTGCTGAAAATTTGAATTTGCTGGCATTATTTTCAAAATTCGCACGCGTTAACCGATTAACCAAATGTGTTAACCGGTTAACACAGTGAAAATTTGGAAATTTTGGCTTTTTGAAGTGTTGTCTTGATTCCGGCTCGATTTTTCTTGCTCGTCAAAGAAGGCATGGAAATAAACACATGAACCTTGGAGTCCCTTGAATAATAATCAATTAAACCTTGGAAACTCTTGATCAGATGAAATTTTGAATTGTTTGCCGATCAACTTTGACTTTATTCAGATGAAATCCATTCGAGCTGCGGGACTGATTTTTTTTTTGGTATTTTTAACCTGTTCTTCCCCTGAAAATGTTAGTGAAAGAAAACAAAATATTTTTGGATTTTGATTAATGGTTAGTAAACATAAACAATTAACAATAAAACAACTAACAAACAAACACAAACCCAAAGATCCCTGCAAGGCACAATCCTATAGAAGAGGGAACCAATGTGCGATCTTGTTTGTGGTATGAAATGTAAATGAAAAACAAAGAACCTTAGGGGCAAAAATTAGGGTATTCCAAAAAGGAAAGGACAAAAACAAGTTATTGTTGCACAAAATATGGTAAACATGGCCATAATGCAAAAAGATACACTTTTGGTTGACCCTAAAACTGCTCGAACTACATATGTTCCTACTGCTGCACATGACTCTAGTATAATTCTTTCTGCACCTGATTATACTTTGTATGCACTTGCTATAACCGTTGAATATGGTGTACCTGGGGGAGCTATTTATGCAACTCCTACAACTCTTAAACCACTTGTGTTTCTTAATTAAGTTGAGTTTTTGCGATTATTATATAAAAATGATCCTCTAATACTATGATGTTTGTGCTATTTAGAAAAACAAAACCAAACCAAAAGTTGCATGGAAACTAAATTTGAGGACAAGTGATAGAACAAGGGTTCTTATATGCAAAAATCTCAAAGGAGAAGGAAGTGATCTTACACAACCTTTGGATTTGTAGACATTTAACATTTTAGTTAATTTTCATTATGGTTTAGGTATGATTTATTTTGAGACCTTGTTTAGGTTCAACTTTGTAAACATGAACCATCCTATTGATTTAGTTATGATGTATTTTTGTTGTAATTTGAGACATAACACAAAGTTGTATTTCGAGACAAGTTCATATGCCTTTTGGGCTATATGTATTTTAGTTATGTAATACATTATCATATTGTGCAAATCTTGATTTTATTTCATTAAGACACATGGATGAAAGCAAAAAAAAAAAAATCACAAACTTACAAAGACAATAATCATAAAACTCAAAACTTCATCTTCATTCATTAATTCACCATTATAGGGACGAAAGTCATAAATTGTCCTTGTTAGAAGGACAAAAAAAAATTACAGAATCATTAAAATAAGTTTCAACACCATTTCTAGTAAGCAATGAACAAACTCCATGAAAAAATCAACAAAAACTTAAACAAGTTGGCTTTTTTCCTTTCTTTTTACAAGTCCATTTTCATCTTCTCTTTTTTCCTAGACTCAAGGTCTAGGTCTGTAACCTAAATCCTTTACAACCTTTGAGCAATTGCAACCACTTGAATTTTTGGGTTCACTTGATATGTTGCATTCAAGTTCATCATCCCATATGAACAACTTGCAACTTGACAATGCCTACGAATAATGGACAATGAACAAAATAAGATAAATAATAAAAAATCAACAATGAACATTACCATTAAAAGATGAGCAATCAACATTGAACATTACCCCCAAATTTACACATTTCCTATATCTCCTTTTAGAGGTTTCAGTGGAATTGGAAATGTAAATCTTCATTGATCTATTGCAACCACGTGTTGTGATTTGAATTAGAGTATTTTCCAATTGAAGACGTAGTTATGCTTCACTACCCAGAGATGGATGACAACCTATAACAAGACGAATTTGAGTAAAGGAAGACGAAGAAGTTCAATTTGAAACATCATTTGCCTTTTCATTTAACCCTTCTTTTTAAAACTATTATATTGTACTTTTCACGTAATAAGAAAGTTTCAGAAGAGGAAAATGGAAAAATAATTCCACATCATCAACATTAGCCTCATTTTCATTTTTTAACAGAAGTTTAACGATAGAGACTAACCCTAAAAGAAAATCAACAATCCCTAACAAGTTTTGGGACCCTAGAAGTTTAAGAACTCCATAAGAAATATATTTAGGATTAAAATAAAAAACATGCCAACTAACAAGGACGGAAAGACTATTTAAACCTTACTTTTAATAGTTTCATATGCATAAGTCATAGTGTCCACGCTCAACGGTTGTTTCCTCGATCATTTCCTTGCTTATTATCCAAGACATGCATGATAGAAACTTACCATGCTTTAACTTGTTAACCTTTAACACAAGTTCATGCAAATATAGAACAAGACCCAAAGCTTGTGGATAATGAAATTGTAATTAATGATAGAGGTGTCAAATTATGTCAATTTATGGGCTTGAGACTTAACTCTTAAGATCCATACAATTGAGAGGCCTACAATTATAAAAATAAATGAACAACAAAATAAGTAGACAATTTCTTTTCCCACCCTTATATCTTCTCACAAACCCATGGGGAAACTCTAAAAATGCCCCAAGTTTTTGGAGATGCATCTCTGGACGCTACCATTTCCCACAAAATTGAACGCAGACGAGTGAGTCACCCTTATTATACTTAATTTTGGAGATGCATATCCGGATAAACCTTATTTTTTTAACGAAAAATGTGTTTTTGAATATGCATATCCGAAAAGTGCCCTGTTGTTTGTTTTTAAACTTAGTATTGTGTGTACCCCGATAGGAAGACCTAGTATTCATGCATTAGCAACGCAACAAATATATAAATACCAACAATGTCCATATTGAGAAACAATTGAAATTAGAAAAACGATTAAAATAAAATTATATAATCTGCAAATACAACTAAAAATCAAAGAAAATAAAAGTAAGAGTCTAAAAATTTTTTTGATTTTTTTTAAAACATGAAAACTAAAAATAAATCAAATAAAAAAGAAAAACAGGGAAAACGACACGGTACAATTTTGATTCTGAGTCGATTTTCTGGAAAACCGAGTTTATTACGCTAGCCCACGTAAATTCCAGAAATGCAGGAATCCCCAACAACGGCGCCAATTTCAATGAAAAACACATAGTAAATGGGGTTAGGGGTATTTTCGGAGATGCATATCCGAAATCGCCCTAGAAAATTTTGGAGATGGTTCTCTGAATCAATTTTGGGCAAAAACAGGGTGAATGTTTAATTTACAAAGGATTAGATGATAAAAGGTGCGTCCGGAGATGCCTCTCCGAAAATTCCTGAGAGCAATTTTAGGAATTTATATGTGTGAGCCACACCATCAAGGTGAGAAAAGAAATTGCCAATAAGTAGGCTCTCTAAACTAAAGGCCTTGATGAAAATTCATGTAAGGCCTTTAGACCCCCAACGTTTTCAGTTTTTTTTTTTTGAAATATTATTTATAAAAAGAAATATTGATTTTAAAAAATCGATTTCTTTTTTATTTTTGATAAAAGCAAATGTTTTTCTTTTTTTTGAAAGATGTGTGTTTTTTGAAAAAAATTGATTTATTTATTTTTCAAAAAAATGTCAATTTTTTATTTTCAGAATTTTTTTTTTGTTTTCGGAAAAAAATAATTTTTTTTGTTTTCGAAGAGAAAATTTTTTTTTAGAAAAAACTCGATTTTTTTTATTTTAAAAAAAAATCTATTTTTTTTTATTTTATAAAAAAGATAAACATTATTATTTTCAAAAAAAAAAAAATTTTTAAATTGTAAGTCAAAATTGTTTTTTTTATTTTCAATTTTTTTTTAAAAAAAACTGATTTTTTTTTTAATAAATCAAATTTGTTTATTTTTGAAAAAAATGATTTTTTTTAAATAAAAATAATTTATTCTACTAAATTAGATTTTAAATCCATTACTTAAAACCGTTAAAAGTTAAAAATATAAGAGAATTTAAAGATAATAAGTAAAAAAAATTCATTTAATAAGGGATTTAAAAAAAATCCATATATGATCTATTTATTGGTGTTCTTCTATATATTGTTTTTAAGACTACTTTGATGAATTTTTTCCATGTTTGTTATATTAAGAGTTAGTTTCGGGCTCTGTTTAGGTGACATAATAGATCTCTCATCGGGTGCAACATGAATATTTTTAGGTATTTTAATAATTTAGATCTCTCATCGGGTGCAACATGAATATTTTTTAGGTATTTTAATAATTTGGATCTCTCATCGGGTGACACATGAATATTTTTAGGTATTTTAATAATGTAGCGGCGGTTTTAAACTACTGCAAAAATTTCAATATATATATATATATATATATATATATATATATATATATATATATTGTTTTTAACCATTTAATAACTGTTTTAAACTTCTGCAAAATAAATATGAAAAGTTTACGGGAATTAAAAACCGCTATTAAATGGGTGAAACTGTTGGAATTAACTCAAAACCTTTTGAGAATTTCTATTCAATCTTGATATCAAGATTGTTAACAATCACATGCAATGGCAACGAAAAGAAAAATTGAGAAAGAAAGAAAGGAAGAGAAAAGAGAAATAGTAGCGTTGGAGAAGGAGATGAAAAACTGCAGAATTCTTTCTGCTCACAAACTGTGAAAACTTTGAATATTCACTTGCAATTGCAAACTGTGAATTATCAAACTTGATTATTACAATGATAAGGGTTCCTCCCTATTTATAGATTTAGGTTAACTTGCATCTCAATCTAAAGCGCAAACTATAAAAGCCCAAAAGTATTTAATCTAATATTTCTAAATCAAATCTGATCTTTCTAAATCAAATCTAATCTTTCTAAAATAATGAATTACATATTTAACACACCACCTAATTCATTGTGTCTAAACTGTCTATATTCAGCATGGCTCTTAGTCTTCTGAAAACTTCGACCTGCATTCCCTTCGTCATGATATCTGCAATCTGATTCTCAATTCTGCAGTGTTCCAAGTTCATCTTCCCTTCTGCTACCTGTTCTCGAAGATAATGGAACCTCATTTCAATGTGCTTACTTTGACCATATGCTATTGGATTCTTCGCCAAGTTGATAGCTGACATGCTGTCGATCTTCATGGTAATTGCTCCATGATTCTTCCCTGTGATCTCTTCGACCAGGTTCACCATCCACGTTGCTTGACATGCACAAAGAAAAGCATCTATGTACTCTGCTTCGCATAACGACAATGCCACTACTGACTTCTTTCTCAAACTCCAAGCAACTGGTGCACCACCTAACATAAACACATAGCCAGCTGTGGATTTTCTATCCTCAACATCACTACACCAACTAGAGTCGGTGTATCCCACTAACTTGCATTCTTTTCCTTCATCAGATGCAGGAAATAAAATGCTGTAGTCGAGAGTTCCTTTCAGATACCTCAGTATCCTCTGCATTGCTGCTAGGTGTGATACCTTTGGCTTCTGTATGAAACTACTTACCATACCCACACTGTATGCTAAGTCAGGCCTTGTGTGACAAAGGTATCAAAGTGACCCAATAAGTCTTCTGTATTGGGTAGGGTCGACATCATCTTCATCTGAATCTTTCAACAGTTGCAATCTGGTCTCAGCTGGAGTCGAAGTTGGGTTGCAATCTTGCATTTCAAATCTCTTGAGTATTTCGCCTGCATATCTTCTTTGGTGCATCATCAAACCTTTACTAGTCTTGTAGAATTCGATGCCACGGAAATATGAGAGATTTCCCAAGTCTGACATTTCAAATTCCTCACTAAGGTCATGTTTGAAATCTTCGATCTCCTTCTTGCAACTTCCTGTTATCAACAGGTCATCGACATAGAGGCATAGTATAAGTAATTCACTATTGCTTCTTCTTACATATACTCCATACTCAGTCGTACACTTCACAAATTCCTTCTCTATTAAGAAGCTGTCGATTTTCTTATTCCAAGATCTTGGAGCTTGCTTAAGTCCATACATGACTTTATGCAGTCTGTACACCTTTCCTTCTTCGCCTCGTTTCACATACCCAGTTGGTTGTGTGACATAAACTTCTTCGTCTAAGGGGCCATTAAGGAATGCACATTTCACGTCCATCTAACATGTGTTCCAATTGTTCATATTTGCTAGACCAACAACGAACCTGATTGTTTCGATCCTAGCAACAGGTGCAAACACTTCGTCAAAGTCGATTCCTTCCTTCTGAAGAAATCTTTTCGCCACAAGTCTCGCCTTGTATCGAGTTACTTCTCCTCTAGGATTCACCTTCACCATGTAAACCCACTTCACATCAATTGCCTTCTTGCCTTGAGGCGATTCGAAAAGTGTGCAAGTGTTGTTGACTTCGATGGATTCTAACTCCTCATTCATTGCTTTTACCCACTTTGAATCTTTCAATGCCTCGGCTGCATTGACTGGTTCGAAATCTGCGTAGAAAGCATAATGTACCAGCTCACCCTCATCATCAACCACATCATCTAATGTAATTACATATTCTTGCAACCTTACAGGCACGTGTCTTGTTCGTCGAGGTCTGCTTGGACCTGTTTCATCTATGACTTGTTCCTGTCGAACTTCTCTTTTGACTTCAGTGGCTAGTTTTTCACAAGAGATTCTCACTGAATCCTTCTTGACATTCTCAGTCCAATCCCATTCTTTAAGCTCATCTATGATTACGTCCCTGCTGATCACTACCTGATTATTCACTAGGTCGAACAACTTGTAACCTCCAGTCAAATGATATCCTATCAAGATCATCTGATTCGACTTGTCATCAAGCTTCCTTCTCAACTGATCTGGTACATGTCTATGTGCTATAGATCAAAACAACTTCAAGTGACTGAGGCTAGGCTTGACACCGGACCAACATTCTTCTGGTGTGATTCCTTCAGGCTTCTTCTCCTGACATCTGTTTAAAATATATGTTGCTGTCAAAACCGCTTCTCCCCATAATTCTTTGGGTAGATACTTTCCATTCAACATACTTCTCACCATGTTCATGATGGTTATGTTCTTCCTTTCTGCAATTCCATTTTGCTGTGGAGTGTAGGGTGGCACCACCTCATGCATAATCCCTTCGTTCTCACATAATGCATCGAACTCATTCGACACATACTCTCCACCACCATCTGTCCTCAGAATTTTCAAATTTAGACCACTCTGTCTTTCGACCATAGATTTGAATATGGAAAATACCTTGATCACATCACTTTTCTTCTTGATGAGGAAAGTCCACAGCTTTCGACTGTAATCATCTATGAACGTGACAAAGTATCTGTTGTCTGCAATCGAATCCACCTGGATTAGACCACATACATAAGAGTATATGACTTCCAGAATTGCCTTCGACTTCCTTCCTGCATCCGTGCTAAAGCTATTCTTGTGTTGTTTTGACTGAGCACACTCTTTACAGTCTTCACTTGGAATGTCAATTTTAGGTAATTCTGAAACCATATTTCTTCTCTTTAGCTCTCTGATGTCATTGAAGTTGAGATGACCTAGTCGAAAATGCCATAACCACTCATCTCTGATGGCTGCAGTTGCTAGGAAGTTGTGTTCCATCACATTGAGTTCAATCTTGAAGGTCCTATTCTGAGACATTGGAGCCTTCAAGATCAACCTTCCACCTGCGTCGAGAACTATCATCATCTTGTCTTCGATCGACACCTTGTAGTTCTTTTTGACCAACTGCCTTATACTAAGTAAATTACTCTTCATGCCTGGTATGTACAACACATTGGAAATTATTGACCTCTTGCCATCTTTCCTCATAATCAGAACATCACCAACACCTTCAGCTGCTAGAGTGTTGTCATTTGCAAACTTCACCGTGTTCGTCGACGAGGACTTCATGTTGACAAACCAATCTTTTCTTCCAGTCATGTGTAATGAGCATCCCAAGTCCAAATACCACTGGTCCTGGAATCTCTCTTCGTCTCTTGTTGTGACCATCAGCAACATCTCTTCTTCTTCTTCACGTTTCGCCAGCTTTGCATCATTTTCGTGATTCTTCTTCTTTTCTGGACAATCACTAAAATAGTGACCATACTTCTGACAATTGAAACATTGAATGTGACTTTTGTCCGATTTTCGACCACCACCTCTTCCTCTACCTGCAACACCACCTCTTTGGTTGCCTTGGTTCCAGGGTTTTCTTTGATTTGACCAGTTTCCTTCATGTTGATTTCAACTAATCGAATTGTTGTAGCCTCCTCTACCATAGTTACCATTCCCGCTTCCTTTGCCTTTCCTTTCCTTTTCTGACTGTGCTTGCAAAGTCATATCACTCTTCGACTTTTCTGCAGCTCTTTCAGCCATCATTTGTTCATGAGACTCAAGCGTCCCTTGAAGCTCTTCTTTCGTCAATACTGACAAGTCTTTCGAGTCTTCTATGGTTACTACCACATGGTCGAACTTTGGAGCCAATGACCTCAAGATCTTTGCAACAACTGATCTTGATGTCAACACCTCTCCACATACCTTGATTTGATTCACCAGCTTTGCAACTTTGGTGAAGAAATCTGTTATACTTTCATTGTCTTCCATCTGAAGCAACTCATAGGTTCTCTTGTGAGTTTGTAACCTCACCTCTTTCACCTTCTCTGCGCCTCCGAACGACTTTTCAAGAATCTCCCACGCTTCCTTTGCTGACTCTACATCATTAACCTTTTCAAAGTTATCTAGATCGACACACTAATGGATTATAAAGAGAGCTTTATAATCTTTCTTCTTCAACTCTTTGTGTGCAGCCTTTTCTTGATCCGTCGCGTTCTCTGCAAGCGGTGCTACTCCGTCCTTCACAAGATCCCAAAGATCTTGATAACAGAAAACCACCTTAATCTGTTTGCACCAATTCTCATAATTATCTTTCTTGAGAATCGGAAAGTGCCTGTTCGGATGATTCATCGCCATCACGATTTTCCTTCCTTGAATCGCAACTGGAGCACTAGATACCAGATGTTGGAATTAACCCAAAACCTTTTGAGAATTCTTATTAAATATTGATCTCAAGATTATTAACAACCACACGCAATGGCAACGAAAAGAAAAATTGAGAAAGAAAGAAAGAAAGAGAAAAGAGAAATAGTAGCGTTGGAGAAGAAGATGAAAAACTACAGAATTCTTTCTGCCTACAAACTGTGGAAACTTTCAATATTCACTTGCAACTGCAAACTGTGAATTATCAAACTTGATTATTACAATGATAAGGGTTCCTCCCTATTTATAGATTTAGGTTAACTTGCATCTCAATCTAAAGCGGAAACTATAAAAACTCAAAAATATCTAATCTAATCTTTCTAAATCAAATCTGATCTTTCTAAATCAAATCTAATCTTTCTAAAATAATAAATTACATATTTAACAGAAACAAAAAAAAATACACAATTTTTGTGGCGTTCTAAAATCGCCATTAAATGGTTAAAAATTCAAATAAAAAAAACTAGCTCGCTAGACAACACCTTAATTTCACTTGGGTCATGTCACTGACAATTTTCAGACCAAATTTAGATAAAATAAGGCCTAACATTGTTAGCATATGTCTCTCGTCTTCTATAAATGTGTCTTCTATAAATGTATCTAGTATTACTGTAATATCGAATAAATAAATTGGGTTTATTTTGTATTTCTCTTTGAATAATAGAAACATATATTCAAATAATATATTGGAGAATTGTTATGAAACACTTTCATTCTTAAATGGAGAATTGGCCCATTCAATTCGGAGGTCCTATTTTAATTTATAAATTAAGTTAAATTTTTAAAAAAATATTGTAATTGTAATAGTTAAAAATCATACATCAAAAATATAATTATATTTAATAAAAAATAAATTTAATTATAATAATTTTGAATTTTGATGAATCTCAATGTTTTTATGTATTGAATTTTTTATTATAAGTTCATGAATATCCAATATCCATGTGTGTGTTTCAAAATGATAAGAAAAGTGGAATGGAGTAAATGTTATATATATGCAAAGGAAATAGTCCTAAATAGAAATATTTACTCACATTCAAAGTTTTTATAAAGAGTTAAGAACATTAACTCAACAAAAGGACAAAAGAGGATAAAGTGTCACATGAACAAATGTGTTAGTCCCAAGCATTATGCCATTTGTCTCTTCCATACACCCATCGCTGGTGTTGCCATCGGCGACACCGGCTTCGGCTCCGGGACCGGGTTCGAGGGCGTGGGAGTAGAGGTGCTAGTGGCGGCTTGTAGGATGCATGGGTTTAAATTTTGAATTCGAAAAGAAGCAACACTTCCTGAAGTGTTGCAGAATGAAAATAGTCAACGCTTAAAAACAATGCAACTTTCAGTGAAATATTATTAAAAGGTGTTGTTTCATCAAAGGTTATGAAACAACATATACATGATCTATAAATACTTCATTCTGAATTCAGAAAATCATCATCACAAACCGAATATGCTCTTGAACAAATTCCAAACTCTCTTCGCCGGAAATCGAGTTTTCGTCAGTCTTGTGCAAATTCGATATAAGGCTGAATCATCATGGGTATTCCTGCGTTCTAACTTTAAGAAAAATTTGAGAGTGCTTGAAATACTTTTAAGGAAAGTGATTTCGTTCACGATTCAAGTATGAACCCATTCAATCTTAACAGTTTATCTAGCAGTCTTAAAAGTATTCCGATAATGGCTACCGAGGTTTTAGTTTCAATCATCAAAGTCATGAATCAAGATCTTGTCAAATTAGATCGCTTTGATGGAACCAACTTCACCCGATGACATGCAAAAGTTACATTCCTACTGACTGCCCTGAAGGTTTACTATGTCCTAGATCCTGACTTAACACCAATTCTTGAACAAACTGAGAATGACTTTGAAGAACTCAAGAATGAGCGCAAAAAACTTAAAGAGGATGAATTGTTATGCTGTGGACATATTCTTAATACGCTGTATGATCATCTCTACGATCTCTATATTGATACTCAGTCTGCAATAGAAATCATGAAGGCACTCGAGTTTAAATTCAAAGCCGAAGAGGAAGGTATGAAGAAGTTTTTAATTTCTAAATACTTTGATTTTAAATTTATAGATTCCAAGTACATTCTTCCCCAAATGCACAAGTTACAGGTTCTTGTGAATAAAACAAAAACTGTAAAAATATACATTCTTGAGACCTTTCAAGTTGGTGCAATCATTGCAAAATTACCATCTTCGTGGAAATGCTATAGAAAGAAATTGTTGCGCAATTATAAGGACTTCTCTCTAGAGAAAATCCAAAAACACCTTCGAATCGAGGAGGAATTCAAGGAAAATGAGAAATCAGAATATGTTGGTCTTTCCAAAGCCAATGATGTGACCGCCAAAGGAAAAAAGAAACATGATGGCATGAAGAGTCGTCTTAGACCTAAAAAGGAACAAAAAAATTTCAAAAATTCTCGCGGTCTAAAAGATCCAGAAAACGGTTGTTATGTAAGTGGAAAACTCAAATATTATTGAAGGTGAGACAAATAAACAAGATGAGGGTTGAATTATTTTATCTGTTTCTTTACTTTGCTTCTGAACATAGTTCAGATTCTGATAATTAATTGCAACGGGATAATAACAGAAGCAAATAAATAACAATAGAACACACAGAGATTTATATTGGTTCCTCCCAAACTGAGATTAGTCTAGTCCCCTTGCAGCATAAAATATTTTTCACTATAATCAAAACATTATTACAAATGCTTATACACCTAAGCATTAGACTTTTCTGCTCAGACCCTTAGCCCGAGATTTCCTACCTAAACCCCTCAGGTTCAAGACTTCCTGCTTAGACTCTCTACCCAAGACTTCCTGCTTAGATTCCACGAATCCAAGACTTCCTTGCTTAAACCCCTCAGGTTCAAGACTTCCTCCTTAGACCTTCGATCCAAGACTTCCCTGCTCAGGTTCCACGAATCCAAGACTTCTGCTTAGACCTGCAGTCTAAGACTTCCCACTTAAATCCCACGGATTCAGGACTTCCTTGATCAAGCCATCCAGGTTCAAGACTTCTGCTTCGACCCTGGGTCCAACACTTTATTGCTTAATCAACAAGTGATCAAGACTTCAATGCTCTAGCACATAGCATGAGACTTACTTGGCTCAAGCTTCACAATAAGAGACTTTGATGCTCAAGCACATAGCAAGATACTTTATCTAAACTACTAAGCAACTTGTTTAGCAGAATAGAGAACAAGGTGTACTTGATACAAAATCAGAGGTACAAGGTAATAACCATAACAAAGATCACGACACTTATGATTTCTAAGATATTCAATGTTTAATAAATAGTAAGGCTTTTTACAATTTACAACATATAACGGAGTTTCTGCATACTCGATTGTGTTGCTATTGTTGATTTGTTATTCTTCCATTCTGATAGAAGCGTTTCTTGGCTCTTATTCTTTATTTTCCTTGTTCCTTGTTGAAAATCTATCTTGAATCTTCAACTACTTATATAGTAGTTTCAGAGGAATAGCTATTGGAAAAGATAACTTGTACAAGTGTCTTTGTTACTCCATAGTACAAGAGACGTTGAAGATAAATACACCAAAAGATATTGATCCCTTGTGAAACTTGTTTAACCATTGCATCTTTCTTATGATCTTGTACTATAGATCCATTGAGAGTAGATATCTGTAAAGCATGTCAACTCTTCTTGAGCCTTGTAAACACAGAGTCTAGCTGACAAACTGATTTAACATTATAGTTTGCTTTCTGTAGTACGGATAACTTAGCTTTATCATTGGTTCTGAATGATCACCAAAAGCTGGTACATTCAATAAGTTTAGAGACAATATATTTTTCTTTTGATGTTGAAGCCTTCAGCTTCAGAGTTTACCCAAACCTATATTATTAGACTTTACTTAAAGAACGTTCTTCAGATTCTGAACTACCAGAAGCCAATAACTTAGCTTCTCTCAAGTACGTCCTTATATCACATTCTGAGTATATATTCTTCTTTAAGCTTTAGAACCTGCACATTTAGAACACACATTAGATAACACCATTGTTCTTTCAGTACTTTGTTATCATCAAAACCCAAATGATATATGTCATGAGCAAATCTTGTTCCAACAATCTCCCCCTTTTTTATGATGACAAACATAAGTATTTAAAGAAAAATGTTGGATTATTTTAATTTTGTTGACAACGTCAGGGTCTGACGTTTGTAAGCTCCCCCTGAGTCTAATAGTCAAAGGTCGAGGTTTGTAAGCTCCCCCTAAATTCTATATTCAAGAAAACTAAAATATATCAATGTTGGGCTATTTTAATTTTCTTAGCAACATCAGAGTCTGAGTTTGTAAGCTCCCTCTGAGTCTAATAGCCCAAGGTTAAGGTTTGTAAGCTCCACTATAGCTCTATATACGAGAAAACTAAAATACATTTTAATTTACTTGGCAACATCAGGTTCTGAGGTTTGTAAGCTCCCCTTGATTCTAGTAGTCCAAAGGTCGAGGTTTGTAAGCTCCGCCTAAGTTCTACTACCAAGAAAACTAAAATATTTCTCCCAGGTAATAACCGAAATAACAGAAATAACATAATTTTATATAATTAAAATAAACAACATTAAAACTAAATGAGTTCAGATTCTTTATTAAATACTTCTATATCTTTCTCCCCCTTTTGTCACATCAAAAAGAAGAAAAAAATAAAAACGAAAGAAATACATTCATAAATGCAAAGCAGATCATCATTACGTGATCGATTCCCAAGGAAGAGAAAACGATTCAAGTAGTAGAGAGCATTAAAAGCTTGTATAATGCATCTTTAATAGTTATTGGTCGTAAAACTTTGAAGGATCAAGAAAAGGATTATATTCCATCGTATGGGTTACCCAGACTCCACTATAAAAGCAATTGAACGATAAGTTATTTTCATCAACATCATTTAGAGCAATCATAGAAGCAACATCTAAGAGCACTAACATTTCTGTCATAACAGAAATTTCATAAGATACTACTAGTTTGGAGATGCAAAGTCTTCAAAAACAAGCATGTTCTGAAGCTTCTGAAACTGGATCTTCATCTACTTTGCTGAAGTCTTCTGAGGAGGGTTCATCATCAGCAGTAATGAGGCCTTCTGAAGCAGGTCCATCAGCTATTGTTTTGAAACCTAAGAAGAAGTCAATGAAGATGAAGAAGAAGAACAGAGATAGGATGGCGTTTCAGATAGTTATATCTGACTGTGAGGATGAGGATAAGCCTGATATTGATTGGTAAAACTGCGTGGGTCATAAGGCTTTATAGGAGTTAGATTAATTTAACCTTAATATCCTCTGTCCTTTATGTAATCCTTCCTTTTTGATTTAATGAAGAAATGTTTTGACCATTATTAAATTTGCAAAATTACAATTTTTACTTTTCCCTTTGATTTTCTGACAAATACATAAACGAAGTAAATAGAAGAACAAGTAAAATAATAAAACCAACAGATAGTTGTTAAGATGACATTTACAGTTGTCTTAAGAGAATCTTTATTATGATTATATACTAGACATCATTTCCCAAGAGTTAGACGTTAAAAGATTGATTTGACTAATCAATATTAAAACTTTAAACATTCAAGATAACGAATGAATAGTCACTATAAAACGATTAACAAACTATCTTTCTGAATCACTTAATCTTTAGAACATCAAAAATGTATAAGCAGAAGAAAATTTGGGTTCCAAAGAGAGATTTTAGAAAAGCAACAATACTGAATACAACAACTCAAGCAAATGAGAAGAATGTAGCAGCTGAAGCATCTTCAAGCAAGAAGATTTCTTCAGAGGAACATATATCTCCAACAACCTTTGTTGAGACACAAACAAGAAAAAGAACTTCTAGGTCAAAACGCAGGAATCTTCTGAGGAAAGAAGCTGTTGAGTTTGCAAAAGAAGTCTGGGAAGATTATTTAAACATTCTAGATATGTCAGATGAGCCTAGGGAATTCCTTAGAACAGATCCAAATGTCTAGAAAGTTTTTGATAATATGTATTAGCTTCCAATCTTTCAATGAGTATGTTGCAAGCGTTTTAAGTTTTAGTCCTAACTTTTTGTTCTCCAAACAACATAAAAAATGCACATATAACTGTTAAGACACAATGGAAAATAAACAAGAACAATGAACAACTTTTTAACAACAAAATTGCTTAATACAGGATGTTTAAAAATTACAAGGCATATATTTGCAGAAATCCAACATCAGAATTTCTCATAGATAGCTTTAAGCTTTTCTCTCTAGATTTTAGAATAATCATCCTCAGAACTTATGGTAACTCCTTGTTGGATCAGTAGTTCAGAAAGAACTCGTTCGTAAGGAATGAAGAACGTCTTTCCCTTGTGAAAGGATGAAACCGTCTTCTTCAGATAGTCAAACATAATTTGAGGAAGATCAATCTACAAGTCTGAATTGAGAAGAAGTAGCAAATATTTTTCAATTGAGTCCACAAGGTCTAGATCCTTGTCCTTAGATAGCAAGTTTGAGTTTAGAATCTAATTCCAAATAATTGCATCAAGACGAAGATTTGAGACCAGAGAAAGGTTTAATGGATCTACAAAAGTACGCCATGCAGGAAGATAGATTTCCCAAAATAAGTACTTGGGATTTCTCCAATCTCCTCACAATTGATTACATTAGCAATCGTCTTAGACGTTACTGTTATAGAAACAGATGAAATAATAACATACTGAGAATTTAGCTCAACAATGGAAGCATTAACCCAAAACTCTTTGACAAGATTTGGATAAGTAAAACCACAGAGAATATCAAAGTATCCATTCCAACCTTGTTCACAAACAATCTTCCAGAAGATAAAACATTGCTTAAACCACTCATCAAAATTCACAAACTTTTCATTGATGACAACTAGTTGGGTCGGTGTAGAATTAACTAGAGAATTCATCTCAGGTTTGGTTTGATCAACACACAAAATAAAAAAACAAATAACAAGAAACGATCTGAACAAGATTCTGACCACATAGGAATAAGAATCTTGTCAGAGGGATAGAAAAGGTGACATGAAATGATATTTCACAAAGACAGTGGATAGAGACCATAAAAGTATAAAATAAGAAAACATCATTACCTAAGGGCCCTTACCCAGGTGAATTATTAAATACACTAAATGATTTTTAACTTTATGGAATTTCAAGTAAGACAAGGATTTTAAAATAATTCTTACTTAAACTGCTTCATCAGAAGTAAATATTCCTTTTCTGAATCTCAGAGACTGACAATTTTTCAAAACCTATCTGTCATCAGATTCTAGTAGGATTAGACTTAGAGTGAGACATCTTCTCTTAATCATCAGTCTTTGATATTCTATTCAGAGTCAAGAATTTTCTCTTGAAACTAGACTGAAGGTGAGAAAAACACAAGAAAAGGGGGGGGGGGGGGGGGGGGGGGGGTTGAATTGGGGTTTTCAAAAACAAAAGCTTTTTACTCACTCAATAAAAATCACCACTAATGAACAACAAAGAGAAATACACAATGATTTTTATACTGGTTCCCTTGAAAATCTCAAAGTTAATCCAATCCACCCGCCAAGGTGATTTCTCCTTATACTTAAGGACTTAATCCACTAAAATCAACTGATTACAACTGCACTAGTAAACACTGGTGACTAACAACCCACAAAGACACACAGTCTATGTCTTCTCAAGGATTCTGACCTAACTGGTCCCTTAAGGAAATACAAACAACAATTTGATTACAACTGAACTAGCAACCGCTGGTGACTGACAAACCACAAAGACACACAGTCTATGTCTTCTCAAGGATTCTGACCTAACTGGTTCCTTAAGGAAATACAAACAACATTTTGATTACAAAGTTGTATTTACAAAGATTGCTTCTACACAAGCAGGAATAAACAAGTTAAAAGCATAATACACTTAAAGAAAATTCTGCACAAATTTAGATAACAGTCTTATACAAATTCTTCGTTATTTTGCTTGCTTGCTTGCATGCTTTCCTGCTTGCTTGCTTGTAGTAATTCTTTAAGTTCAAGTCTTAATATAGCCAGTAAAAATGATCAGTTGAAGGGTAGATCTGGTATTCTTCATGAATGAGCTGATGCCTTGAGTAACGGTTTGATACGGAGGGGACAAGAATCGTACTACCTCAATTTCCTTACTCCACGAAATCCGCTTAGTGGAAGGAATATTGGTTTGTACCATGTACTATCTTTCCCACGTATAGAATCATTCTTATCTTCTATTCTTCAGTGGCTTCTGGATAAATAGTTGTTTGAAGCATGAGTTAGAAGAGTTGATTTTGCTTGAGTTCAGAAACTTTAATCATCAATCAAAAGCTTGATCACATCAATATCTGACTTGAGATTCTTTAGAGTTTTTAGAACCTTCAGCTTTTAATCTTCAAAATCTTGAGCAGTCTTCAGAAGTGAATTGAGTAGAGTCACACGTCAGAAGCAAGAGCCAAGAGAACGTTACAGCAGCAACATACAGTTTTCTTAGAAGCTTCTCATCCGTGAGTTTGAGCAGAAGCGATTTAGATCAATATATTCAGAAACTTGTAACGCTTCACGTTCAAGAGTCAGAATCAAAGCTACTTGCTAAAGATACACAATAACAAACTGTTAGGGTACCAAAATTGTTCTCGCACAAATACTGACTTGTTATCATCAAAACATAGAGATACATATGCAGAACCAAATATTGTTCTAACAATCTCCCCCTTTGTGATGATGACAAAACACTGTATTTTGATGAACAATTTTTGTTGATAATCACCAAAACATATATTAGAAAGAAGCACAAAGCTCCCCCTGAGATGAGCAACTCTAAAAACATAATCAGAATGAAAGAACACTTCCTTGATTAACCTTTTTGTTGGAGTAGATGAACCTTCTGTTCAAAAGAACTAGTTTATCTTTTAGAAGTTTCTTGAACTTGTCTTTACTGTTGTTAAGCATTATAACAAGGATTTAACACATATCAATGCATATCAACTTTTGATGAGTTTTACTTCTGCTCAGTTGGATAAACTTGAATAATCTTTTAAGTCTTTTCTCACTCAAGATGATTCAGAACTTTAAGAAGCTAACATATCTTCAGAGTTTGGGCTTCATACGTTATGTTCTGATTTTTCAGGTGTTTCTGATATATAGTAAGTTTTTCCTGAAAGAAAACAACTAACGTAATATCCTTTTAAACAAGGGTTGGTGCAAATATTTGAAATGTTTGGGTTTGATTCAAGACATTATTTCCCAGACAAGTGACGTAGGACATAAGCAGAGTAAGAGACAAAGATATCAAAGAATGGGAAAAGAGTGTAGCAGTCTCTTATTAAAGAGAATATCCAAAAGGTCACAGAATAAGTATATGTTATTCAAGTCTTGACATCAGTCAATAAATACAAATATATGTATATTTAAAGGTGGCAAAAGAAATATGACATGGATTAAAGATTGAGAAGAGAAATACTTAGTCTCAAGAAATCTTTAACTCACATAAGTATGATGAATGCACAGTTATAGGGGGAAGGCGTAAAGATTTAACCTATTCTTAATAAGGTTATGAAACCCAAAGTCTCAAATCATGACTAAGCATGTTCATTAAATGGGACAGTTGTCACCACTATCGTTTATACATTCTCAAATGAAAAGACAACAATTAATGTTGTAACTGTTCATAATCCAGAAGACAAATCAAAGGATTTCCTTCTGAAAAAAACGTTCTAATTCATAAACCTCCCTCACTTTAGAAAGCTCATGTTTCAGAACCAAACGCATAATTTAAAAATAAAATAAACAAATAAACAAGTAAATTCATCAGAATCTTATTTCAGAAATTCTGGTAACTTGACACGTTAAAATTTCATCAACTCATTTTGGACACGGTTTTATAAATAAATTTTTCAGAATGAATACGAATTTATCTTCAGCAAGGGGTTTTAAGAAAATATCAGCCCACTGGTGGTTTGTATCCATAAATTTTAAATGAAAAATGCCCTTCTGAACATAGTCACGTAAAAAGTGATGTTTTATTTCAATATGTTTAGCCCTATAATGTAGAATATGATTCTTGGATAGACAAATAGCGGAAGTATTATCACAGAAGATAGGAAAGTTACTCTAAAAAATCTGATAATCTTCTAATTGTCTTTCCATCCAAAGAATCTGTGTGCTACATCCAAAAGCTGCAATATATTCAGCTTCAGCAGTTGAGAAGAAATTGTGGACTGTCTTTTGCTGGACTATGAGATCAAATTGTCTCCCAGAAATTGACAACTTCAAGAAGTATGTTTTCTTTCTATTCTGTCTCCAGCATAGTCAGCATCACAATAGCCTACTAGTTTGTACTCAGATGATTTTCTATAGAATAGCCCAAGGTTAGAAGTACCTTTCAGATACTTAAAGATTCTCTTAACAACTATTAAGTGGGTTTCTCTTGGATCTGATTGGAAACGAGCACATAGGCACACGCTGAAGAGGATGTCTGGTATAAAAACAGTCAGATAAAGGAGAGATCCAATCATACCTCTGAATAGCTTTTGTTCTACCTTACCACTTTCCTCTTCTTTCTCCAGAATACATGTAGAATACATTGGAGTTTTTACTGGCTTGCATTCTAACATGTTGAACTTCTTCAGAAGTTCCTTGGTATATTTGCTTTGATGAATATATGTTCCTCCAGTTCGTTGATCAATTTGAATTCCCAGAAAGAACTTCAGTTCTCCCATCAAGCTCATTTCAAATTCAGCCTGCATTAACTTAGAAAATTCCTTGCACAAGGAAGTATTAGCAGAACCAAAGATAATATCATCAACGTAAATTTGCACAACCAGAATGTCATTTTTATAGATTTTGCAAAAAGAGTGTTGTATCCACTTTTCCTCTGGTAAAGTTATTTCCAAAAGAAAGTTATTTAGCCTTTCATACCAAGCTCTAGGAGCCTGTTTCAGACCGTATAATGATTTCTTAAGTTTGAAAATGAAATATGGGTTTTCAGAACTTTCAAAACCAGGAGGTTGGTGCACATACACTTCTTCAGAAATATACCCGTTTAAGAATGCACTCTTTACATCCATCTAGTATAAAGTGATGTCATGATTTGCAGCAAAAGAAACTAAGAGACGAATATATTCTAACCTGGAAACTGGTTCAAAGGTTTCTGTATAGTCTATTCCTTCTTGCTGACTATAACCTTGTGCTACCAGTCGTGCTTTATTTCTTACGACCTCACCTTTTTCATTGAGTTTGTTTCTGAATACCCATCTGGTTCCAATGGCGTGGACACCTTTTGGTTTCTGAACAAGATCCCAAACATCATTTCTGGTGAATTGATTTAGTTCTTCTTCCATAGCCAGAATCCAATCGTTGTCTTGAAGAGCTTCATCTATAAAGGTTGGTTCGATGAGAGAGACCAAGCCAAAAAGAGTTTCTTCAGAAGGTTTGAATGATGATATGGTTCTGAATGGTGCGTCTTTATCTTCCAGAATCAATTCTTCAGAATGAGAAGTTCTTGGTCTGCTTTTCTTCTAATGAATGACCGATTGTCGTGAAAGCATTGTCTTTCCTAGTGTGATACCCATGACCCTAAGAATTTAGTAGACTTTAACCATATGATCATTTGGTAGTGCGGTGACTATCGGGAATAGTTGATACGCAATACTACACTCAAATGAGATTCATCCTAGGATATTACAACTCGCTCGAGTGAATCAGCTTGCTGTTCATATCCCTAGGAGGGGTCAATGATTTTGGGAACCTTAGAACCCGTTCTACAGATACAAAAATTGACCAAAATAGTACAACCTTTGGGGATGGGTGAGCCATGACTCCATGTTCGTGACGTTGAACCCTTGAATCCTTGTTTTCAAATGTTTTTGTGTGCTGCATTCATGCATTCATTTAAAAAACTATTTTCAAACAAGTAAAAAAAATCTTTTTCCAAAATAAACTAAACAATAATTGCAAATATCAGAGATTGAGTTATGGATTTCGGTAGAAGAAAGACGCACAAGTACACCTTCAAGGCTCCGAAACTAGAGGTTTTAAGGAGGTTAGCAAGGATGATTACCAACCCAGAGGCTTTCAGAGCTTATCACAAAGGATTGTTGTCTCTGTTAAGGGTTAACGTAGTTGAAGGAATCCTGTCTACGCTGATACGGTTCTACGATCCGGTTGACCACTTCTTCACCTTCCCGGATTACCAACTGGCACCAACACTGGAGGAGTACTCTCATATGATTGATTTACCTATCACTGACCGAGCTCCATTTTCGGAACGAGAAGAAATTCCAAAGGAACAAATTATTGCAAGAGCAATCTCTTTAGACGAGTCAGAAATTAGGACTCACATAACCACTAAAGGAGGAATCCAAGGTTTACCAGCTAAATTCCTGATGGAGAAAGCTCTATACTTTTCCAGTATAAGAAACATAACTACTTTCGAAGATATCTTTGTCCTGCTCATTTACAGGTTATTCCTCTTTCCCAACATCGACAACTTCTTCGATACCAATGTTGTTAAGTTATTTCTGATCGGGAACCCCGTACCAACCTTGCTCGCAGATGCTTATCATTCCGTACACTTAAGGAATTTGTACAGTAGAGGAATGATCACATGGTGTGTACCCTTACTTTACAAATGGTTCATTTCCCATTTACCCGAGTCTGTTGCTTTTTGGGATCACAAGAGTACTCTACGTTGGTCACAAAGGATTATGTCCCTTACCAACTCTGACATAAATTGGTACAATAGGTTTACGAAGGGATAGAGATCATTGATAGATGTGGAAGTTTCCCTAACGTACCCCTTATTGGAACTAAAGGAGGAATCAACTACCATCCAATTTTTGCTCAACGTCAACTTGGATACCTGATGAAGAATATCCCACATAATGTTCATCTGGAAGGTCTTTTCTTCAAGGAAGGGAAAAATGACAGGGCACTAAAGAAGGAAATAGTGCATGCCTGGCAACATATTCACAAGAAAGGCAGAGAGTCTATAGGAAGATTAGTCTGTATCTCCATGGAACCTTATCTCCACTGGGTACAAACTAGAGCCCTCAAGCTGAGGATGCCTTACCCTCGTCAAGAAGTTTTTCCGTTAAAGGAATTTGTCCTTTATTTCATGTCTGATGCGGAAAAACTCCAGGTCGCTCTCAACAAAGTTCAACGTGAGAAGAGATCTTGGAAGAACAAGTACCGAATCCTCAATTTAGAGTGTACCAAGATTCAGGATCTGTTAAAGGAAAAGGATGCTCTGATTGAGATATTAGAACATCATGCTATAGAGAGTCAGGAAGATCGAAGAAATTTGCTTGCTTCTTTCACTTGGCAAAGGACTGACAACCCGACAACGGCTGAAGAACCCCGGTCAAAGAAAAGGAAAATACCGGAATCGGCATTTGAGCTCTCTTCAGAGAGGACTCAGGATCCATGAGCTTAGACATTTTCCTTACAACACTTTGTAAAATACTGTACTACAATCTTTCGAATTCAATAAAAGGGGTCTCCCCCCCCCCCCCCCACTGTATGATATTTACAATCTATTGGTTAAAGTTTCTTTTTGAATAAAACAAAAACAAAAAAATATGGCATTGCATATCATTCATCATTCACACATACCACATTTTTTCTTATCTTCGAGTCTCACGTACGTGTCACAATTCTAGAGTCAAACTGTCTCATTTCATACAATACTCGGGCCAATCGACAAAAGAAAATGGACGATCTCGAGGAAGAGAACAAAGAGCTGAGAGAAGAAATCGACGCTCTAAAGGAAAGTTTGGAAAAACTTCATAGTGAAATGCAATCCCTAGCAGCAGCTCAGGAGCAGCGACATCAAAAGACTGTAATCTCAGAGATTACATCGACACCTATAATGGAGGCACATGAGAATCATCCTCGGTATAACATGCCTAAGGGTCGCCCCTGGAGCATGCCTCTCAACTTTATACCTGAAGGATATATCCCGCCGGTCACTGAAGACCCAAAAGCCGTAGCAGGAACCACTGGGCCTGAAGGTTACAAACTTCGGGAAAGCAAAAATACAAGGGTTACAACAGCAACTCCTAAAGGTTACAAACTTCAGGACACTGAAGTGCCAATAGTCACCGCTATAATGTCTATACCACAACCAGTGGTACAAACTGTCCCAGAAGGACAAATTTCACAAGAAATTTCTAGTGGAAACGAAGACATGTACAAAAGGATGAATGAGTTCCAAGAACAATTCTTGGAGATGCAGAAGGAACTGCGTGCCATTCGCGGTCAAGACTTATTCATAAAGGACGCCGCAGACCTTTGTCTGGTCCCTAATGTAAAAATACCGCACAAATTCAAGGTGCCTGACTTTGAAAAATACAAAGGAAACTCTTGCCCTCAAAGTCATCTGGTGATGTACGCTAGAAAAATGTCAACTCAGACAGAAAATCAACAGCTACTGATGCATTATTTCCAAGACAGTTTAACCGGTGACTCACTCAAATGGTACATGGGTTTAAACCGCACCAAGATCAGTACTTTCTGAGATCTCGACACTGACTTCATTCAGCAGTATAAATACAATTTGGACATGGCACCAGATAGGGATCAGCTCAGAGCAATGTCACAAAAGGACAAAGAAACTTTTAAAGAATATGCTCAGAGATGGCGTGAAATTGCTGCCCAGATCTGTCCCCCTCTTGAGGAAAAGGAAATGACAAAGATTTTCTTGAAAACCTTAAGCTCATTCTATTACGACCGAATGGTTGCAAGTGCGCCTAGTGACTTCACCGAAATGGTGAACATGGGAGTACGCCTTGAAGAAGCAGTCCGAGAAGGACGATTGAGCAAAGATGCAGAGCCATCCAGCAGTACCAAAAGATACGTTAGTGCTTTCCAAAAGAAGAAAGAATAGGAGATCAGTAATATCTCTCTCAGAAAGCAAAGGCGAAGGTATTAACCATTAGCGGCAATAACTCCCGCTATCAACCCAACGCCAGCTCCGACTTATCTACCTCAGGTTGCTCAGAGCCAACCAAGTCAACAACAGTATTAGTAAAGGCCGCAGCAACCTCTTCAGTAGGCTCGTCCTCAGTACAATAACAACAATCGTACTACACGACCATCAGGGTTTGACCCTATACCGATGTTGTACACAGAGTTATTTCCACTTCTACTGGCCAAGGGGCACGTCCAAACCAGGACTCCTCTCGCGGTACCAGAAAATCCACCTTTTTGGTTCAAAGCCGATCAAACTTGCCCTTACCATCAAGGAGGATCAGGGCATAACATTGAGAACTGTCTCAGCTTCAAGTCTGATGTACAAAAGCTTGTCAGGAACGAAATCTTATCTTTCAAAGATACCAATCTGAATGTTCAGATGAACCCCGTTGCCACAACATGAGAAGACTGCAGTAAATTTAATAGAGGAAGAATTTAGCCACGATTATCAAATTCATGATGTACTCCTATTAGGAACTAATCTGGTGTGGATGCATTGCAGACAGAGCGGGTACGGTCATGTGCCATCTCACAATTATCACCAGTGTGATATTTGCTCAAAGAATAATCAATGGTGTTTCATAGTGCAATCAGCCCTACGAGAACAAATGGATCTGGGCTGGATTCAGGATCACAAGATCCATGAAGTAAACATGGCCCATGCACATCCCAACATTGTTCAGAACCTTAACATTATCGCGATGAATGCCAATTTAGTGGCGATGCATTTGAGACGGAGTCAATATCATAATCTGCCACGACACGATTACAATACTTGTCCGATCTGCTCAACAAGCAACCAGGGATGCTCTTTTGTACAAGAGGCCCTCAAACGTCATATGGATCTCGGATGGATCCAAGACTACCGTGAAAGAAATGACCATCAAGTCAATATGGTTCAGATCTTTGACATACGCTTGATGAATACCAGTCTGGTAGAATTACATGCTAAGCAAGTCAGGCTCGGCTTTCTGGATTCATGGCAAGTAATTACGTCTAATCAGTTCGACTCCTCAGCAGTAATGCCATCTTTCAGGAAATCTTCAGTCAAGGTCACCTTTGACAGAAGCCCAGAATGTCCATAATTCAAAGTTTGTAGAAGGATAGCAGTCGTTATGTTTCAATGTAGCACCTTTTCCCTTAAATTACCATTTTCTAAACTTTGTAATAATCTATGGTATCACGCGCTTCGCTGATTTCCATCCTATCAATAAAATTTGAGCCTAATGCTTTTTTTTGCAACTCTCATTTATTTTTACTTTATAGAATGACATTTTAACATGATCAACGATTCTTGAAACAAAACAAAAATGAATTTACTTGTAAAAATTTTCTTCTACTTTTAAAATAAATATGACATTTCCTTTTTGACTTTGAACATCGAAAGGAACATTGATAGCTTCCGAAAGTGATTAAACCTCAAAGTACTCCTTCTAAACCAGTACACCTAAATGAGGGATCAACTGTTTCAGATGTAATGTCACATCTGACATCCACGACAGAGTTCTTACCTCTTAAGACTGATTGATGATTCTTTCTCCCCCACAAGGTCTACCTCTCCTAAGCAAGACAGGATTGCTATCCCCCACAGTGGCCGAGTATCCAGTCGTGTTCATCTACTAGTCTGTATGTCGCGTCAGTTTTGTCAGCATAAACATACATACATCATGCATAATTGATTCATATTCATATTCATATTGCATTAATACCGCTCTGGTAATAAACATTCCCAAGTGATAAAGTCCCATTGTCAATCAAGTTGTCAGTTTTCCTTTTCGCGTTGGATAAGACAAAATCCCGGTTTGAGTTCTTTCCTCGTCAGGAAATGTATCGTTTGAGCAATCTCTCCCCAGTTTATTTCTGGATTGGAGCCTGTCCTCGACCACTTTGATAACTTGAACCTCTGAAAGGAAAAAAGACATTCGACAGACACCTCTGGAACATCACTCTTCACTGTTGAAGAAGATATCTTTGCTTTCCCAGATAATGGAAAATCCCTAGAGAAAGCCTCTTAACCGAAGACTCTTAGCAATACATCGGTTTTTCTACCAAGAAATGTGATGTTAATGAAGTCATCAGCACCTCAAAATTGGATCACATCACATGGCATTTCTCCGAAAAGATCTCGAAGAAAAGTATGATGTAATATCCCCAAGCGAAAGGAAGTCTCTCAAGAGACTCGTTTTCCCCAGTAGAGTCAACAAATGGTATCTCCAACAGAGAAGTTTGCACACCTCTACAGCTCAGACAAATGGGAGTCTCCAGCAAGTCTGGCCTCAAACTTTTTCTATCAAATGGCATCTCCCCAGTGTAGCTCGGCGAGAAGTTTGATAAAGATCGCTACAAATAATGTTCCTTGTTGAAGAAGGAACTCGACAAGAAGAAACTAAGGCCAATTCCATGGCTGAAGCCCAGGATCGAGGGGAAGTTTATTTCAAAAAGAAACTAAGACTAGTTCCATGGCTGAAGACCAGGATCGAGGGGAAGTTTATTTCAAAAAGAAACTAAGACCAGTTCCATGGCTGAAGACTAGGATCGAGGGGAAGTTTATTTCAAAAAGAAACTAAGACCAGTTCCATGGCTGAAGACCAGGATCGAGGGGAAGTGTATTTTGAAAAGAAACTAAGACCAGTTCCATGGCCGAAGACCAGGATCGAGGGGAAGTTTATTACAAAGAAACTCCGACCAGTTCCGTGGCCAAAGAACAGGATCGAGGGGAAGTTTTGCCCTTTTCTAAGTAGCATTGCTTAGAAAAAGAAGATGGATGAGCAAATTGCCATTCATAACCACCGTCAAAATTTCGGGTATTCTGATATTTAATCCTCTTGCACCCTGAATGTCCGAATATCTTCGCCATTCACACCTTCGGGTCCAAGAAGATTAAATAAGGGCATCTGTCATACCCCAAATTTTGACCACAAGATTTCCCATCATTGTGACAGTCATCACCACAATATGGATGTACCATCATGCCTCATCAATCTCCTCAAAGATAGTTGAGCATTCACTATAATCAAGAATTAGGGTTTCCATCCCTCTCTGAGCATTTGGACAAAAGATCAATCAAGAAATGACATGATCTTCAACTTGTCTAACCTATCAAACACTAATAAAGGATCAAGAGGACTCCCACATCAAGAATCAAGCACAAAGTTGCGGCATTCCATGTGGAAGAAGCCTCGAAATACCCAGTGCCACCAAATTAGGGTTTTTGTCGACTGAGGCCTCCAGAGTGAAATTTCCATAGGGGATTGAGCCAAGGCTTCAAAATATGACTCAATATGCTCAAAATAACCCTAGGAGTCCCTTTGCAAAGTTAAGTCACCCTCAGAGAATGCATTCCTCAAAAGTCGGGAATTAGGGTTTCTCCGCCCCGAACCGCTCCGGAGCCAAAAGTCAAAACATGACTTTTTTTTGGCAAAAATGATCCTTGTGACTCATATTTTCATAAAATATGATTTATAATGTCATTTGAGCAAGAATTGATCAAGAAATCATGATAACTTGTAAAAGGGGTGACCTTGGAAATTTAAAAATTTTCTCTAAGTTACTAAATTTGGATGGTTTTGGTGCCAACTTCCAAGGACGATAACTTTTGATCCAAGCATCCATTTTGAGTGATCCAAAGCTTGATTTGTAGGTCTTCCTACATTCTACAAAAGCTTCAACTACATGAAACTCTAATTCTTCATGGATTTTTGGTTATGGATGGATCAAAGTGGTGAAAAATCAAAGACTTAACACTTAGTACAAAAATGTCTAAGTTTCAGCCTTGAACATCAATGGTCATGGGGATTTTTAAACTAAGTCCAGATAGTTTCAAAACAAACTATGACCACACATGAATTTTACCATATAAGGGCTTTTTAAAAAGTACATGAGCATTTCATAACTCCATTTTAGCAAGGAGATATGATCCTCACAAGATGACACTTTCAAACTGTCTTGTACAAGACAGATTTGTGCATTCTTGCTCGAATTGGTTAAGTTAGGCAATTACAAGCCTTGTCATCCATTTGGATACCTCAGGGGATAACATCAAAGGGAAAATATCTGATCCATAAGCCTCCCAAGTCCAAGGATCTACATGTAGCTATGTGTCACCTAAAAAGGCTAAGAATCTCAAAGACTCCAATTTTGTTTCAATGCATTCAATGGGTTCACAAGCTGGCAAGTATCAAGACATTGCCGACTGAATTGAGTCAAGCTTTATCTCTGAACCAAAGGACTCATGACCTGCTGCACTGACCCAAGTCAATGGTTAGAGAAGACCAAAGAATCCTTTTGATCAACATTAGCCAATGGATTGTGCAAGCCTCCATTCACTATTGATGCCAAAACAAACTTGTTGCACTATAAATAGACATCAATTGTGATCAGTTTAAGTACACCAAAGCCTCAGAACACTGGCTTTACTCAAAATCTCTCTTTCACTCCAAAAATTCCTTCATTTGCAAGTCACTATCGAATTTTTCATTAGAGAGCCATTCCATCACCACCAATTATTCTAACACATTCCATACATCATATATGAGCTGATCAAACACTCCTCACACTTCTGAAACATCAGGATCATCATCTTCATTTCTCACTTGGATCAATTATAGTCAAAGTTGATCCAGCCTATCCAAAGAGTTTCAAAACATCCTGAAGGTTGCAACATAATCCTTGATGCCTAAGGAAGCTATCCAGATCAATGTTTTACTTATGTAACACCTCTACCACTTAAATCAATTCTTTCTTGCAGAGGTAAGCCTTAAACTTTCGAACTCAATGAATTATGCAACATAAACATGTTTTCAAGTTACCATTGTATTTCTGGATGTTCATAGATCATTTTTCCTCAATCAATTGCTTCATATCTTGTACATATGAAATTTCATTTAAATTCTTTTTTTAGGGTTCATACGATTTCAAACCAATTTCTTTCAATTATGTGAATTTAAATAAAATTGAGTAATGCCATTCAATTCCTCGTTCAAAAATAGAAAAGTTTTGTTTTTGAATCATCCAAAATGGTTGAGTATTAAGGGAGATACGAATTTAAAAGCTTGAGGAAGATGCTGAAGATGAAGGTGGTGGCCATGGCGCCATTCTTCAAAATCAAACTTAGTTTTAGTATATATTATACACTTGCCAATATATCTTTGAATTGGCATTGCACCCTAGTGGAAACACTAGTATTTGTGTGTGTGTGTAGCGAGCGAGAGGTCTGGGGTTCGAATCCCCCTCGCCCCAGACCTTTTGGTATTTTTTTGAACTATTTTCCAAAGGGAGTTTCACATATTATTCACTCTTGCCATCCTCTATCAGCCAACTCACTTGGCTCAGTTGGTAAAGTTTTAAACCCTCCACCTCAAGGGCGTGAGTTCAAACTTTGGGAGGGTCATCCTATTTTTTTCCCACGTGTTTTCTTTCACATTTTTTTCACCATCTTTTAATAATTTCCAAAATTAATTTCTCTCTCATTTTTTATCATTTTTGATTGATTCTTTTTTTGTAAAATCACAAAAATGTTAAATTATTTTATTTTGCAAAAAAAAAAATCCAATTTATATTAATTATTTAATATAGTTAGAATTTTTGTAATTAATTTCATTTTTATTTATTTTTAAACATTTAAAAATGAAATTCTCACTTTGATCTTTTCATTCCAAATGAATTTTAATCCTTTATGTGGTTAAACATAATTTTTCAAACATTTATCCAAGATCACAACATATTTTTTACACATGTTTGATAATTTTGATCATTTAAAATGTTTTTATTCAAATTAAAATACATTTTTAATCAAATTAAGGTTTTGATTATTTTCACCTTCACAATCATTTTTCAAACACTCTTGGGCCTCTAATAGAGTGTAAGACCCATCCCTTGTCGCCACAAACTTTTTTGGGCCTCAATCATTGTTTAAGACCCGACGCAATTTTCAAAACGACGGTGCGATCACTGTTTTTCACTGGGCCTCCCCTTGTGTTGTAAGTCCTATTTTTCTTCTTTTTTTCAAACATTTCTTGGGCCTCTAATAGAGTGTAAGACCCAACCCCCTTTGTACATAAATAATTTGGGCCTCAATCATTGTATAAGTCCTAGTACAGTTTTCCAAAATAACGGTGCGATCGTTGTTTTTCATCTGGGCATCTCTCTGAGTTGTAAGCCCCATCTCTTGTATAAAAATAAACCTTGGGCCTCTAATAGAGTGTAAGACCCATCTCTTTTGTAAATACAATAAATTTGGGCCTCAGTCATTGTATAAGTCCCTCTGTGATTTCAAAACTACGACGTGATCGTCACGTTTTCAAAAGAATTCATCTGGGCCTCTCCCTGAGTATAAGCCCCAAACTTCCTTTTAAAACAACTTTCCTTTTGATTTAGATTCAAATTTATAGTTGTATCCAAACTTTCTTCAATTTCTTGAATAACTAACCATACAGTTGTGTTTATAATACTGGAAGCTTGCTCACCTGTAAGTTCTACCAGCTTCTTTTACATATTCGCTTATATATATTTCATCTGTATATATATGCCTGTATATCTGCTTAGAGTTTTCCCTAGCAACTAGGTCTAGGATTAGATTAAACCAGTGGTTACTCTTTCAACACAGTCAAAACTAGTGCCTCATAGGAAATTCCAGATACAGTCTTGCCTCCTCTTGGGCTTTTACAATATGGAATCGAGAAATGCATTATTCCCGGTGAAACTTTTCTCAAGACTGTCACTACTAGAAATTTATACAAGAAATTCATTTCCCCAAAGAGGATTAATTCCCGGTGAAACCTCTTCTGAATTTCTTCAAACCCTAGAACTGTTCACTAAAGAAATGATTATTCCCGGTGAAACCTTTCTTGAACTTTTCTTAGGTCTGGACCCACAGGCTTCATAAAAGCATCCCCAACGTCCTCTTGGGCTTTGTACAAGGACCCTCGGGCTTCTTAGAAGTTCTCAGCCTCCTCTTGGGCTTAGTACAAGGACCCAAAGACCTCCTACAGGTATAGGACAAAACTTAGTCATCCTTTGATAGTTCAATCCCTCAGGGAGTCAGAGTCAAAACATCAGACCAATTTAGGGTTGATTCTCATACCTTAAAACATCAGCCTTCTCTTACCAGTAGACTTAGACAGTCTCATCTCCTCTTGGATCTCAAAGAAACCCTCAAGTTTCCTAAAAACACAGGAAAAACCCTGATCAATCACCAACAAAGTTAAGACCTCCACAGGGTTCAAAACTCAATCTTTAAACTTTTACTTTAAAATTTCCCCAGCTAGGGTCAAATTACTACTAGTAAACCCTCAAAAAACTCAGAACCTCATGGTCTCTGATTTTTCAACTCTTCTTCAATCCCCAGCGAGAGTTGATTCCCCAATTTGGACCTGTCTCTGGATCTCAATAATCCTCAGCAAAAGTTAGCCTCCTCTTAGGCTTCATATAAGAAATTTTCCAACCAACCTTCTCTTAGGCTTTGTATAATGATCATCTCTCAGCAGTTTTAGCCTCAATCTTGGGCTTTGTGCAAGACAGACAAAATATTCTTCCAGCTGAGTCAATAACTTTTAGCCTTAATCTTGGGCTTTGTACAAGATAGATAAAACCTCTCCCCAGTGGAGTCATTTCTTTTAGCCTCAATCTTGGGCTTTGTACAAGACATACTAAGTATTCCCCAAAAGAGTCAATCTCTTTTAGCCTCAATCTTGGGCTTTGTACAAGACAGATAAAACACTCTCTTATTAAGTCAGTATTCTTCAGCCTCAATCTTGGGCTTTATACAAGACAAATAAAAACTTCCTCGGAAGGACCAATTCTTTTCAGTCTCCTCTTAGGATTTGTATAATGATCTCCCTAAACAGATTCAACTTTTAGCTTTAACCTTGGGCTTTGGTCAAGGCACACAAAAATCAACATCCCCTAAGAGGAAATAAAAAATCTCTCTGTAGGAAGACATTTCTCTGTACAATCACACATCAAAACAAATAATCAAACAAACCTAATCCCAGATAACTGCTGTAAGTGGCACACTTGTTTATTCAAAAATCAAAGTTGTAGTCCCTCTTTATCCTGGTAAAAACTCCCTTTCATCTTATTGCTGTAAGTGGCAAGCCTCTAGATTATTTACATTCAAGCCAATGTACGTCTCTTAGCATGAAAGACTCCTAAGGAAAAATGGCATTGAACAGAGACTGTTTTATAAAGGAATTATGGCATTGCTGGATTCCATACATTCCAGTTAAAGTAATTCTCCTTTATAATCAGTTACCCAAAAACTGTGATAAACAGATGAGATATCTCCCGTTAGAGATGACAAATTCTCTCTTAATCAAACCATCTAGCTTCAATCTTGGGCTTTGAACAAGACACAAATAAACTTTAGCTTCAATCTTGGGCTTTGAACAAGACACCAAACATCTTTTTCCTCCCATAGAATAGGAGGAACTACGATTTCTCTAATTTCCCTGTTTTCTTTAATGGGAATACGTAGGCATAAGATTGCGAGATCTTAGCGAGCACACTAATAAAAAACCCTTAGGTCCAGTACCTTACCAAAAACTTCAAAAAACCCCGAAAAACAACAAAGATACTCTCTCAACATTCCCAAAGAAGAAACTTTCCCAAAAGTATGACAGATAAACACCAGTAAGTAGATAACAGAAGAAAATGGCAAATAATCTATGGATAACCATATATACGCTGGGTAATTGACAACTCCCAATTGTATAAGCTGACCCCAGACCCCCAATCTCTTAGCATTTGTTAAAGAAAACATTTGCGTGCAAGGTTAGTTTTAGATATCTTCCCTTTCCTTTCCAGCTTCATAGGATAAATAAGAAATCAGAAAGTAGCACCCAATTCCAACCAATGCGGTAAGGTGGTCGCGTCACCGACAAAAATCGCACGCTACAGCAACATACAATTTTCTTAGAAGTTTCTCATCCGTGTGTTTGAGCAGAAGCGATTTAGATCAATATATTTAGAAACTTGTAACGTTTCACAATCAAGAGTCAGAATCAAAGTTGTTTGCTAAAGATACACAATAACAAACCGTTAGGGTACCAAAATTGTTCTCACACAAATACTGACTTGTTATCATCAAAACTTAGAGATATAGATGCAGAACCAAATCTTGTTCTAACATAGACTCATGCTTGACTTATGAATATTGAATTGGTTTCCTTGACCACTAACTAGCAGTAGTATTATCACAAATGGTGAGAATAATGTTTCCATAAAAATGATCATCTTCTAGTTAATGACATATTCAGTACAGTCAAATAGAACATAGTTTCTTTTCAAAGATGTCTGAAGATTCTTTTGTTGTTAACAAACAAGATTTCTCTAGAGATCTAACAGATACTTTGTATCCAATCATACTTAAATAGTTCATCGAGTCAAGAAGTTTGCAAAACTAAAGGAACATAATGTACCTTTTATTTTTATTTTTTCTTGGTTAAGCTTCAGATGAGTATTCAGATTTGACCATGAAATCTAAATTCTGTCTCAAGTGGATTCTGAGTCAACGATAGCCAAACCAATGATTCCATTGGTGTCGTGTCTTGTCTTATACATTTCCTATAATTCATTGATGTCTCCTTCACCAAGCATGTCTTACAAAAAAATCAAGTAGCAAACTATTGATAAGGGGGTTCATGCATAATTCAACCTCTCCAAATATGAATTATAGAGACATATGTTAGTTGTGAATTTCTTGGAGAACGAGGACACTAACGTGGACACTCACGTGTGCATATAGTTTGAAACCATGACATATTTCTTGTTTCTGGTGGGCTCTCTAGCATATTTATGGACATGAGCTCCACCTACCCCCGTCTGGTATATCTCAATTTTTTGGGATCTAGAGAAGATGGACGACTATGTATGGAAGGTTATAACATTGACTGGTTTGTATAAAAAGTTGAATGTTGCTACAGAGAGTAGGACAAAAACAGATTAGGGTCTGTTTGTTTTAATTTAAAAAAAAATAGATTTTTACTTTATATTTTCAAAAATAATTTCTATAAAAATGTTTTTCAAAATAATACAAGTTTTTTAAATTTATTTTTATTTTAATTGAAAGACTAATTTTGACATCCTATAACATATACATACATTATTAAAAATCAAAACATACTCAAAATCAATTTTTTTTCAAAAACTTGTATCTCAAATATGGTTTTTATGAAAAGCTATTTTAAATAGCTTTAAAATTAAGTGATTTTTTCAAAAATTTGATATCCAAAAAAGTTTCAATAAAATATTAAAATATCTAAAATAGCTTTTTCAGAATAACTATTCAAATCAAATTTTCATTTGAAACTTTTATGAAAAGTTTCTTTGTAAATTTTTTTATGCAAAAATATACAACACTTTAAAAATTATTTAAAAAAGCTGAAACAAACTGACTCTAATATATATCTCAAAATTAATTAATATACAATATTTTTTAAGGGTTAGTATACGTTGATGCATAAATTCGTACAATATTCTTTGGAATCTTGGAGTATTGACAAACACCTTCGTAGAACCTAAGATTTTGTCTAACTTTGTTGCTAGGAAATCTGCATCCTTTACGTTGAAAAAGCACACAAACTCGTATCTTCTCCTCTTGTAATCAAACTTAATCGAAATAATTACTTCATCTATACCATTAAACTTCTTTAAAACTTAATATATGTCCATTACTCTGTAATCATCCGAAAATCTTGTGAAAAAGAACATTGTACTCATAGCTATTTCCTTTATACATCCACTGAAACTCATATTGTCCTAAGCCAAAGCACATTTCATAACAATTTCTTACTATGACCACTTAATTAACCAAAGTAATATGTGTCATTAGGCGACTTTTATTTTTTACTTGTAAATAACATATAACAACAATCCATTTAAATAATCGTTGTGATATGTGAAACAATGACACGCTTTGAATCTCCACACTTGCAATTTGATGTTTTTTCGTTAAAAAAAGGGTGTGTCGCTTAATTTTTATTTTTAAATAAAAATTAAAAACTTTTCACCATGTTCCCTATTAACAATCGTAGTTAAATAATATAACATTTCACCACGATTCATTTTATGAACCGTGACGAAATATATTATCTATAAAAGGTAACTTATATAAGTTCAGTTCATACTACGCTAACAAGAAACCCTAACTTCTCTCACCTTATCCTAATCTCTCAAAACACCAACATAACTTCTCCAACTAGTATGAATCAAGGAAAGGTTTCACGAATCTTTGTAAAATAAAACAAGTAGCTCATTTCTTTGTCTTCATTCTCGACTAATCTTTTCAATGAAAGGAGTGTTCGTGAAACATTTTATGAGTTAATGTTGTTGTTCATAATATTTGTCTTGTTTTTTTTTTCTTGTTCAAAATATACATGAAACATAGTGTTTATTTTTTTTTCTTGTTGTTAAGATGAGATTATCATTTTTATATTGTTGTTTTTATTGAGATAAATAAAGGGTTTAAGTTGTTTTTGAGGTATGTTGTTGTTTTGTTTAGGTAATTTGTTGTTTTTAAGTTAAGGTAAGTTGTTGTTTTTGTTGATAAATGTTTTTGTTTGTATAATTGGAGATGTTTTTTTATTAGGTTTGTTAAATTTTTGTTGACGTATGTTATTGTTTTGTTAAGATAATATTTTTTGTTGTTAAATTATACTTTTTTTATTGATAAATGTTGTTGTTGAGGGGTCATCATGAGGGAGAATCATTCACATTGGGTCAAACACTCACCTAAAGGTCAAAGACTCACATATTCACCCAAAACCTTAAGGTGATATGTGTGTGAGTCCTCTTACTTATAAAGTGTTTAACCTCTACTTTTCTCAGCAATGTGGGACTTAGAACTCACACTTTTTTTCCAACAATTGTTTGTGTTATTGTAGATAGTTTTTTTTTAGGTATCTTGATGTTTTTATGGAGGTAGGTTGTTGTTTTGCTAAGGTCAGTTGTTGTTTATGTTAAGGTACTTTGTTTTTTAAAAAATGTTGTTGTTTATATACTTTTAAACGTTTTTGTTGAATTACGTTGATGTTTTTGTTGATAAAATATTGTTGTTTGTGTTATTGTTAATGTTATTTCTTATACATTACAACTTTCATTTTGTTCAGCCAATGTGTCCTAAAATATGATTTTATTATATTGTATGTGATTTGAGTGTTTTACCAACTCTGCACTAACTATATAACCTTTTTAATTGAATTAGAAAATAAAAGTATGAGATATTAAGTTATATTAGAAAACTACTTAAACTGATCAATGTTTTACAAGCTTTTTGCAGTCCATTATTTGTATCTTACTCTTTAACAGTTAGAATTTGATTCAATGTGTCTAGTTTTCTACTATCACTTCCTTCACTACAAATTTTGTCTACAAAGTAATTAATACTTTGCAGAATGAACTAGTAGAGAAGGAATTGTTAGTTGAAGAATTAGAAGCATTGCAAAAAATTCTAACCGTTGAAGAGAAAAATACGAATAATTGGTTGTATAATATTCGTAAAACATTGATTAATGTAACTTGTTCTTCTAAAATTAATTAATTTATCATATTATTAATTTCTAAATTAGATTGAAATGTTATATATTCAAGGGTTAAATATGTTTTTTCTCCTCCTAAATATCTCAAATTTCGGTTTAAGTCCCTTAAAATATTTCCTTCAAAGAATGATCCTCCTAAAATTTTACATCACCCTTTTGGTCCCTAATACTAAAACCGTCGCTAAAACTATCGCTAATTCAATCACTAAATTAAAAAGCATCGCTAAAACTGTTGTTAATTCTGCCGCTATGTTGTAAAAATCGTTGCTAAGTTACAAGAGAGACCAAAAATATGGATTAAAAATTTTAGAAAAATTTATCTTTGAAGGAAATATTTTAAAAGATTAAAAATAAAATTAAAATATTTTTAAAGATTATTAACATATTTAATCTTATATTTAATAAGCAGATGATGAAATAAACATTACATATAATAAACTCAAATAAACATATCATCACATTTAAAATCTATAACTATAATGTTGTCGTTGGGTTTCAAACCCCTACCCTGCACCTTTTACCAAATCCTAGATCATGTGTTCTCTAAAATCTACAACTTGTACTTCCAATACATCCTATATCTAGAATTATCTCACTACAGAAAGAAAAAAAAGGACGTGTTAAGATAAAACTATTGATTATTTTAAATTGCACTTCTGTTTCTAGAATTCAAAAATTAACTAAAAATATTTTTATTGTATATAAAGAAAATATAATATATACTTATTAATTTAGAAAGAAATAATAAAAAAATAAAATTTTATAAAGAGAAAATAATTTCATATGCATTCATCATGGTATCCACGGACAATGTAACACATATACAAGCCTAAAAGATTTTAAAGCTGAGGCATTTTGAAAAGCCTATAATAATATTATAGCAAAATTATTAAATTATGGCTTAAATATTATTTTTTATATGGTTTAATATTTAAATTTATTTATTAAATTTATGTTGACTATTTAGTTTAATATTTATCTTTTTTGGGTATCAATTTAATATTTCTTTCTAAATGATCATAAATTCAATTAATTTAGTATTTTTTAAGATAATATTAATTTAGATTAGCTTTAAAAAGAAATTTGCCGACCCGTGATTGAAATTGTGATTTGTGAATGATTTTATGCGACCGCAACGCAACAGTGACTGTTTTTAAAAACCTTGGATATAATGAGAGAAGCTCTAATCTTTATTCTTTATTGATAGAAAGATGACAAAATGACAACAATATTATTGAATTTCAATCTCACGGAGAAATCCCAGAAAACAAAACATGATATCAAAATGAAATTCTAACAGAAAAAACTCAATGACAGATAAAATCAGTTCACAAACATGAAATTTTGAATCTATTTTGAACCAGAAACAAGAATTTCATATCTAGCTTTGAAATGAACCAAAAGAGGCTCTCTTGCAGGCACAATTTCCTTCACAACTGAATGGTTGAGAAATTCTTGGCTCCAATTGTAAAGCTTTGGAAATTTTTCAGCAGTGAACACGATAAACCCTGCTGCTTCTTGAAGCAAAGGGAGCGAGAAAGCTACGAACATGGCAGCGATATCGACAAGACCAATATCTTTTCCACCAAAGAACTTATCCTTCAACTCATTCTCAAGAATCTGAAGAGCAATAAATGATTCCGCTATATTCTTCTCGCGCTCTTTCTCATTGTTAAAAGCATGAACAGCTTTAAATAAAGGCGCCACTATCTGATCATTTAAAAATATCTGCATTTTAGTTATTAATATTACAATGCTACTTCAATGAAAGAGATAGAAAATTTACCTTGTCCTGAATGAACTTGGACCAAAATCGAACTTGAGCTTTTTGGTAAGGATCAGATGGCAAAATTGGATTTTGTTTCCATGTCTCGTCAATGTACTCAATAATCACAAGAGATTCTGATATAGGTTTCTCGTTGTGAACTAAAACCGGAACCTTCTTATAAACTGGGTTACATTTGAGGAGAAGGTCACTCTTGTTCTGCAAGTCTTCTTCAACAAATTCGTATTCAATGCCCTTCAGTTTGAGAGCAATTTGAACTCCCATGACAAATGGGCTACCTACAACTCCAAATAGTTTCACCTCTATTTGATTTGTAGCCATTGCACAAATTCAATTTTTTGATCTGAACTATCTAGTGGATTTGTTTTCGTGTGAGTTTTAACTAAGGGCTTATGTGTTTTTATAGAGTTTGGAAGGATCTATTCTAGCCACTGCATCATCTAGATTATTATTTTTAATATATAATTTTTATATAATAATAATAATAATAATAATAATAATAATAATAATAATAATAATAATAATAATAATAATAATAATAATAATAATGAAAATGGTAACTTTTTAAGAGATTAAAAATATAATTTGAGCATTCTTTAAGAAATTAAAAATATAATTTTTTTTAAAATATATATATTCAATGTACTAAAAACAAAAATAATTAATTTTTAAGTGAAAATCCATTTTAGTCCCCACAAAAATTGAAAAGTCCAAATTAATCAATAAAAAAAATCCATATTAAATCCCTTGTAAAATTTAACCCAGCCATGTTAATCCTCTATTAATATTTGTCTCAAACTGGTTTGTTTACTTTTAAACCGTGATTGAACTGTCTCATGTATATTATTTTTGCTTACATGAACTTATTTTTTTTATTTCCAATTATTTTTAAATCCACTAAGATTCATTTTTTGAATTTATTTTAATTTTATTTAGGTATAAAAACAGATAAAAATATCAAAATTTTGCACCAAAATTTATTTCAATGTATTGAATATATAATATTTTTTTAATTGAAATACTAAATCAGTGTTGGAATAGTTAACATAATAATAATAATAATAATAATAATAATAATAATAATAATAATAATAATAATAATAATAATGATAATGATAAAAATAATAATAATATAATAAATTTTGTTTTTTCACTCATTTTTTAAACAGTGTAAAATTGAAGATAAGACCGTTATTTTAGAATGGGGTAATTTTTTTTTAACTTGTAAAACTAGAATGGAGTAAGTTTTTGAAAGGCTAAATTGGAGAAAGTTGTAATTCCCAATCAAAACATTTGCAAGAAAAAGTGGAGTATCTCTTTGTTTTTGTTTTAAAAATGAATTAAATTTTTAATTTTCAAAAATAATATTTTTGAAGACTTTTGTTTCTAAAATTCAAAAAAAAGATTTAAACTTATTTTCTTATAAATTAAATTATTAGTTTTAACATCCAATAATATAAACATGCATAAAAGAAGATTGCCAAAATCATATAATATTTCAATAAAATATATATCTAAAAAATGAACTTATTTTTTTTATAAATTAAAATATTAATTTTGAAATCCAATAATATAAATATAAATTTTATATATATATATATATATATATATATATATATATATATATATATATATATATATATATATATATATATATATATATATATATATATATATATATATATATATATATGATTTTTATTAAAAAAAAATCAGTCAAAATAACTTCGAATCTAAATGATTTTTTTAAAACTTTGATATAAAAAAATTTATTAAAAAGGATGAAATTAATAAAATAACATTTTATAAAAAAATATTCAAATAACTTTTTCATTTGAAACTTTTTATAAAAGTAATTTTTATAAATATTGAAATTTGAAAAATTATATGGGGCTGACATCATATCCTTAACATCATTGTCATTTTAATTGACACTCACATATGTTGAATATTATCATAGTCATCCACAATAGAGATGTACATAACAAGTCTCTCGATACGTCTAAATATTTCACCAGCATTAATCTCTCTGTCTAACCAAATGATCAAATTTTTCTCAAGGTGTTAAAACATTAAAAGTTCCAAAAACGCATCTTCATCAGTGGCTTGGTTCTCGGAAAAAACATGCTCATTTCTTTTACTACTCGTGTTAGAACAAATGAAAAAAAGATTAAGAATAAAATGGCAAGATGTGTGAGAAAAAATGGTATAAGACACACATCTATTTATGCTAAAAAGAAGTATCCAACACATATGAGCCTGATGAATAGAAGACTGCTACAATGACTTGTACATAATCGTTAATTTAATTGGTTAGGTATATTGCATTCGCTAGTTCAATTGGTTCAACCTCTTATTTGTTCAATGTAGTCGTCAATTCAATTGTCATGCATAATGCATTACAATTTTTTTTATTTGAAATATGAGTATTTTAGAAATTAATGGAGAAACATGTTTATTTGTAGAATTTTATTGAAAAACATAATTATTTATAAAAGAAATTCACAATAGGAGTATGAATTAAATGAATTAATAGGGAAAACGAAATATGATTTTTTTTAATAAAAATCATATATATATATATATATATATATATATATATATATATATATATATATATATATATATATATATATATATATATATATATATATATATGATTTTTATTAAAAAGGATGAAATTAATAAAATAACATTTTATAAAAAAATATTCAAATAACTTTTTCATTTGAAACTTTTTATAAAAATAATTTTTATAAATATTGAAATTTGAAAAATTATATGGTGCAGACATCATATCCTTAACATCATTGTCATTTTAATTGACACTCACATATGTTGAATATTATCATAGTCATCCACAATAGAGATGTACAGAACAAGTCTCTCGATACGTCTAAATATTTCACCAGCATTAATCTCTCTGTCTAACCAAATAATCAAATTTTTCTCAAGGTGTTAAAACATTAAAAGTTCCAAAAACGCATCTTCATCTGTGGCTTGGTTCTCGGAAAAAAAATGCTCATTTCTTTTACTACTCGTGTTTGAACAAATGAAAAAAAGATTAAGAATAAAATGGCAAGATGTGTGAGAAAAAATGGTATAAGACACACATCTATTTATGCTAAAAAGAAGTATCCAACACATATGAGCCTGATGAATAGAAGACTGCTACAATGACTTGTACATAATCATTAATTTAATTGGTTAGGTATATTGCATTCGCTAGTTCAATTGGTTCAACCTCTTATTTGTTCAATGTAGTCGTCAATTCAATTGTCATGCATAATGCATTACAATTTTTTTTTATTTGAAATATGAGTATTTTAGAAATTAATGGAGAAACATGTTTATTTGTAGAATTTTATTGAAAAACATAATTATTTATAAAAGAAATTCACAATAGGAGTATGAATTAAATGAATTAATAGGGAAAACGAAATATGTACACAGTATAGAGAGAGAAACTCTCGCTTCTCTCTAGAAACCAGGTTCTATCTACCCTTTCGTTTTCAACCTTTCACTCTCAGATTTTCATCTCAATAGCTCATTATGTATCAGGTGCACTAGCTTGTCACATTTGTTGATCATATTTCGCTACTTGTTCGTCAGATACTGGTTTATCTTGTAACAACTTAAGCTTTGTTGGATTTGGTTTAAAGTCCTAATCTTCGGATTAGGGACCTTCCTTCCTTCAAGGTTTTCCGGTTGTTTCAGTGTGAGCTAGTTTCTGGACGAATAGGGAAGCACCATAGTGGTTAGGTTCGAAATGGGCCATCAGTTTCAGCGCAAAGGTGATTGGGAATACGTCAAGAATTGACGTACCAATAGATCTGTTAACCTCATTAGATCTATTTGGAAGGCCTCAGGAGGTAAAGGGTTATTGAAAGACTTAGAGGAAGCTTCATCTTTCTATTTCATAGAATTTCCAGATTCGTATGATGCGAGACGAATGTTTGAAGTTTTCAAAGAAGAGGGGTTAGTGCTCGAGGTATTCATTCCAGCTAGATTAGACAAGAGAGGCAGAAGATTTGGGTTCGTGAGATTTAAGAAGGTGAGGGACGAACATCTTTTTGCTATTAAACTTGACAACATTGTCATTAATGGCAGAAAGATATTTGCAAATACACCTAGATTCCAAAGAAATGGGGGTGAACGTAGAAGGGAGGAGCAGACAGATAGAGGTGAGAAGAACTTCAACACTAATAATACGACCTGTAAAGATTACAAGGGTGTAGGATATATATAGGGCAATAGATCTTATGCTGAACTTTCTTCAGGAGTACATAACAAGAAGGTCTCTAATCAAGTGCTATTGGGTGAGAAACCAAATTTCGCCAATCTAATGTTCAACTTAAAAGATGAGGATTTCGAGAGATTTGAACAGGCTTTTGTCGGAGTTGTAGAGAGGTCGGGTTCCTCGTACGAGTTTCAAGAAGCACTTCATAAAGAGGGATTCTTCAGAATCAAAGCCACCCCATTAGGTGCCAACTTGGTGCTGTTAGAGGAAGAAATCGTGGGAGATATTAAGAAACTGATAGAGGAGGAAGTGGAGTAGATCGCCAGTTGGTTCTCTGATGTCCACCCGTGGTCCCCTGCGGATGTGGATAAGGAAAGAATGACATGGGTGAACATTTTTGGTTTACCATGCCATGTGTGGAATGAAAGTTTCTTTAAATTTCTGGCAAACAGAATTGGTTCTTTTGTCAAAGCTGATGAGGAAACCCAAAAGCATATGAAACTGGATGTGGCTCGCATTCTTATCAGAACTAAGTTCACAATGAATTTAAGTGAGGTTTTCAATACAGAGGTCAACAATCACATCTTCAGAATAAAAGTAGTGGAGATGCCATTCGACGGTTGCAACAGTGTCATGCCCATTCAGGGCCTCGCCGGAAGTTGAGAGCTCGGAGGTAGTCTCATATTCAGATGGTATGGAAGATCAACAGGGAAGTAGGGATTATTCAGCGGATAATAACTGGGAATGGGGAGATAAAGAAGAGTCTACAACTGGTCAATTCTTAAAAAATGTGGGGTTTGGCGTGAAGTTTAATAACATATCACGTGCTGAGGGTGACATGTCGCTTGAAAAATTAGGTTTCTTTGTGAATAACTCGTTGGTAAGTCCCGAGGTAGCCTTAACTAGTAATCAAAATGTGTGCAACAAGGAGGATGATAGAGGTAGTAGGTCAGTAAGTAGAGTCTTGGAGACTGCAGAAGACACAGTTGCTAATCAATTATTGACACGTGACGCCGGACACAAGAGCCCCAAAAAAGCGGTTGACAAAAATTTTCACAACAATCTTGACATGGTGATAAAAGATAATATTGGAGAAAACAATGATGGGTCACGGAGCTTGAAGCAGCACAAGGTGATAGAGCCACATCAATTAGAAGTTGGACAGAGCAGTAGACAAGTGAGGAAAAAGAAGTCGTTAGAAGAAATTTATCAAAACATTAAAATTCCTTTCGTTCCTTCTTTCTATGCAACTTTACTGAAGGTTGATAATTTGCCTCACACGCCTTCTCATAAAGGGATCTCGAGGCAGGAGGAACGAAATAGGACAGGGGAAGATAGTATGGAGGATATTTCAAACTTTTCCGAGGATACTCGTGGAGTAAGTTCTGGCTCCATTGGTGATAAATAGGTTATCAAGAGTAACTCCAGGATAAAGAAAAAACTGGCAGATTTACCTAGTCGTATTTGGGGGTCTGTTAAAAGATTGGGGATAGAAGCGGATGAAGACGACGAAGTATTTGAATCGATTATCAGGTCTATGGAAGCTGATGAATTGAAAGCAAATAAAGGGAAGAAGGTGGTAGCTACAATTCCCCCATGAATTTTGTCACATATAATATAAGAGGGAGTAGTAACAAGGCTAAGATTAGGAAAATTCGTAACACCTTAACAACTGGAGGAGCTGATCTTGTTTTTCTACAAGAAACAAAATGTACTCTAATGAATGATAATTTGGTTAGAAGCTTGTGGGGTGATGATAAGTGTTCTTGGTCAGCATCTAACGCAGTAGGCCTATCTGGCGGCATTCTCACTATTTGGAGATCAGAGCTGTTCCAACCAGTGTGCAGCTATAAAGGAGAAGGATACCTTGGTCTAAAAGTCATTTGGAAAGGGAAAGTTTGTTATTTCTTCAATATTTTCTCACCCTGTAACCATATTCAGAAAAGAAATCTTTGGAGCAACATTTTGTAGCTTAAATCAAAGTTGGAAACGGGAGAATAGATTATTGGGGGCGATTTTAACGCAGTAAAAAATACAAGAGAAAGGATTGGTCGGGGAGCATCCAACAGGAAGATGATGGTAGAATTTGCAGACTTCATTCAGTTATCAGGTTGCATTGATCTGCCTCTATCGGGGGGCAAGTTCACTTGGTTTGGCTGAACAGGGAAGGCTTGCAGCAGATTAGATCGCTTCTTAGTATCATATGGCTTGCTAACGGAGTGGAATATGGCTAGTCAGAATGTGGGATTGAGAGACATCTCCGACCATAGGCCGGTGTGGATATCAGTTAGAAATACCAACTGGGGCCCAAAACCATTCAGATTCCTTAATTGCTGGTTTAAACATCCGGGCTTTATCAACTTTGTCAAAGAGACGTGGGATTCTGAACAATTTTATGGCAGTCACTCCTTCATTCTATCTAAGAAACTCCAAATGCTGCGTTCAAAATTACGGGTATGGAACAGATACACGTTTGGGTGGGTGGATACAAAAATTGTGGAGAATACGGATAATTTGAATAACATAGAAGATGATCTAGCTGAATTAGACTGTATGGGTGGATCTCAAGAGTTCCTCAATCGCAGAACAAAAGAAGATGAAATATGGAAGCATATGAGGATTAAGGAAAGCCTACTCCAACAAAAATCTCATTCAAAATGGATTACCGAGGGTGACAGGAACACCAAATTCTTTCACGCAGCCATCAAACAACACAACATATTAAATCTCATCTCAACGGTGATAGTAGGTGATCAAACGGTTGAAGATGTTGAGGGGGTGAAAACCGTTGTGGCAAATCATTTTGAATCTCACTTCCAATCTGTGAATAGGAATTTACCATCTATTGGTAAGGTTCATGTGCAACGCCTTTCGGAGATAGATAGGTGCACCATCGAGACAAAATTTAGTACTGAGGAGATCAAGACAACTGTGTTCCAATGTAATGGAGACAGATGCCCAGGCCCAGGCGGCTTTAATATGAAGTTCTTCCAAGTTTGTTGGGATATTGTAGGGTTGGAGTTTACTAATTGTGTTCAGGAGTTCTTTGAGGTAGGAAAACTCCCCAAGATCCTAACTTCCTCCTTCCTCGTGCTCATACCTAAACGCGAGCAACCTGAAAACCTTGATGATTATAGGCCTATAACCCTCATTGGATGTGTTTATAAAGTTGTGTCCAAACTGATGGCTGACAGCTTAAGCAGGTGTTACATACAATCATATCATCTTCCCAAACAGCGTTTCTACCGGGCAGGAATTTACTAGACGGGGTGCTAGCCTTAAATGAAGTGGTGGACTTTGCAAAAAGGAGTAAGAATAAAGGTTTGATTCTAAAGGTGGATTTTGCTAAAGCGTACGATTGCGTTGAATGGAACTACCTGCGGAACATTATGAAGTTGATGGGTTTTGGAGATAAATGGATGAAGTGGATCGAGGGCAGCGTTTTCAACAACTCTATGTCAGTTCTCATCAATGGGAGTCCTTCTCACGAATTTAAAGTTACGAGGGGATTAAAACAAGTTGACCCCCTATCACCATATCTCTTTACGATTGTGGCTGAAGGACTTACGATGCTATTTAAAAGAGCTGTTGATTCTAATTTTTTTACTGGTTTCTGGCTGAGTGATAATATCTCTCTAAATCTCCTACAATACGCCGACGACACAATTATTCTTGGTGACGGTACATGGGAGAATTTGTGGGCAATTAAAGTCTTACTTAAAGGATTTCAGGTTCTGTCTAGGCTTGATATAAACTACAACAAAAGCTTTCTGCTTGGTTTTGGCTTGGACCATAATTGGCTATTGGTTGCAGAGAGATTTCTGGGCTGCAGAACACAAGATACTCCGTTCAAATTTCTCGGAATTTCAATAGGAGGTAACCACAGACATGTTTCCTTCTAGCAACCGGTCATCGAGAAGTTCCAAGCGAGGCTTTCAACATGGAAAGGAAGGCTTATGTCTATAGGTGGTAGGACAACGCTTATCAAATCGGTCATGGCCAACCTACCGATCCACTACATGTCCTTCTACAAAATGCCCTGTAAAGTTATTCGAATCCTTACAACTCTTCAAAGACGGTTCCTATGGCCAGGTTCAACTATTAAGAAGGGAATGGCTTAGATTAGATGGAGTACTGTTTGTAAAGCTAAAGAAGACGGGGGACTAGGGATAATCGACTTGCGCTATTTTAACACGGCTCTCCTCACTAAATGGTTATGGAAGTGTGCTAATAAAAAAGACAGCTTGTGGCACAATGTTTTGGTGGCAAGATACAGTACCCAGTTCTTCCAGCATCTATATGTTAGAGAACTTCACAATTACAGAGTTCTTGCCTCTTTGTGGTGGCGATATTTACACACCATTGCGCATTCTTTCGAACACAGGTCGTTTTTTAGTATGATTGCTGGTAAAGTAGGTAATGGTAGGAGCCTTTCTTTCTGACACTCCTGCTGGTTGGGCGATGAATGTTTAGCAGATCAATTCCCAAACGTTTATCATGTTGCACACAATAGGTACTCCCTCATCGCGGAAAATAAAGCCTGGACTGATGATAAATGGGATTGGGATATTAGAGCTGATGTAGAAGGTCTCCAAGAGGATCAGCAACAAGAACTTTCTTCTTTGCTGCAACATCTGGCTGAGTTTTCGTTGAACAGGGAAGTGGAAGATAACCTGGTGTGGCCGTTCCATCAGTCTTCGACATGAACGACTAATTCCAGCTACCATCTTTTGAAAAATGCAGGGCTGTCAACTACGTTTCCATCCGGTGGAGTGCCGATTTTCAAATTACTTTGGGCTGCCACCGCTCCACCAAAACTAATGTTGTTCGGCTGGCGTCTTCTACATAATAGATTACCATCTCGGGATAATCTCGCATACAGAGGTATTATTTCCAACACTCATGATCTAGTCTGCCCGTTTTGTTTTATATCAGACGAGAATGCCTCTCATGTCCTATTCAGCTGTCATAAAAGTAGGTCGGTGTGGGTCAAAATTTTCAATTGGTTGGGAGTGATTTCTTTTCAACGTGATGATATTTATAGTCATTTTAGAAGATGGTTGCAGGGTTGTATTTCTCGGGGTATCAACGTTAAAAACGCTATAAGGCTGTGGTTGGTGGTGGGGTGGGCGTTGTGGAATTGCAGAAATAATATAATGTTTAACGATGGAATTTGGGATTTGGACGAGATAGTTCACAAGATTATCCTCGTTTCTTGGTGGTGGATAGGGAAAATATTTAGCATATCTTTTACCTGTAATTATTACGAGTGGTACAAGGCACCGTGCGAATTTTTGTAGTTGTGGTGGCTTTTTTGCCGGTGCAATTTTTGTAAGCGGGTTAGGATACCCCTAGTATCATTATAAATATATTTTGCTTATTAAAAAAAATGAATTAATAGGACTACAAATTATTATTTATATGATATGTTTATATGATTCAAACAATCTATACTCTTGAAGACTTCCTGTATTTTCATTACTGTTAAAAGTTTTAATTTCCCTTATTTCTATACTTGAAAATAATACAACCTAACAAAAATATAATAGAATGACTTAGCTTCTTAAAACTCATTAACTAAAGTCCAAATTTATGTCGGTCCATTCCAAATGACTTAAGATATAAAAGTCATCTCACGCGAAATGCAAGGTACATTCTTTGATCTCTACTTTTCACTACGCTCATCTCAAATCTTGGACTGACTTAGGCGTTGACCTTGCACGTCCAGTCCAGCGCTACCGTGTTGGAGATCAGCACTACCGGTTCAAGATTCCTCATCACTAGCTTACACATAATTTTGGTTTCAAAACAAAACAGTGGCGTTGTATGTAGGAATTAACTCTAAATTCCTACGAGAAGCCCACAAACATATCATCTTAGTCCAAACTCAGATTCATACATGAGTCACCAAAGAATGGAGGTAGCTACCTCCAAGATTGCACAGAAAGACCCTGGAAAACCATCCAATCTCACGTCACCTCAATTATCTGTCATCAACGTAATCCCTAACGTAGCAACTTCGAAGCTATGGAAAATCTCTAACGGCTTTCAGTGTATATCCTTTATCGAAGCCTCTTTTCCATGTGGCGAAGAATCTCTTAACGGAAGCGGAGATCACGTCGCACCAAAATTCCTACAACACAGTGAAACAAACCGAACTCTGAAGAAAGAGTTATCAAGGATTGAAGTAATTGTTTTCGTGAACCATAGATACTCCTTTACAACGCGATATATTAGAAATTCTAATTATATCCTACCATATCTCATTATCACCACTAAGATCCGCAATGTTGCTATAACCAGCGACAAATCGTTATTAGAACACCTCTTAAATTCAGAATTACAATACTTAATAAAAAAATGAAGATCGGAGTACACAAAGATAGGTGAAAGGCAAGGAAGTTTTAAGAACCTTGAATACGAACATACCAGCAATCATGCCAGCTTCCACAACCGACGAAATAACCTGTGAGGTACCTTGTAGAGATTAAACTCCATGTGATAACCTACGATCTTGCATAATCAAACTACTAGATCCCCGTCGATCAGAGATGGACGCACATGTTAGCAAAAATCCTTTTGTATCTGAGTAGCTTATTCTTGCAGAACAACAAATATTGCACCTTCGACAAGGAAGAATGCGCGTCAAGAAAACACCCCGAACTCCTAACAAGGTAGAATAAAACACCAAATAAGAACCCACTCGTCGGCATTCTGTAGCGAGTGATTTTTGGATGTGGTTGCGAAGCATGATCGCTCTGGTACTACAACTCGATTCATTTTTTATCCTATTAAAGCTGATGAAGGAAGGGAAATAGATGTCTCCAATTAACCCTGCTTGCATACTGAGGTTAAACAGTCAAAACTATTGGTTTACAGATGCTACAAAGATTCGGGGTCTCTCCTAGGTTATTTTGTTGACAAGGGGCGCTTTAGGCTATCGGTTAGGATGTTAGGACAGATAAATGAAAGTATGGGATTTTGGGTTTTTGTTTAGCGTGCTTGCTAAGATTTTTCTTTCAATCTTATGCCTACGTATTCTTGTTTACAGAAACAGGGAAATCAGAGCGTTCGTAGTTCCTCCTATTCTATGGGAGGAAGTAGTGTTTTGGTGTCTTGTTCAAAGCCCAAGACGTGAAGCTAAATAGTCTATTTGTATCTTCTTCAAAGCCCAAGATACGAAGCTGAAAGGGTTTTACTTTAGAGAGAATTTGTCATCTCTAAAGAGGGGTTTGTCTGTCACAACTGTTTATAAAGGAGAATTATTTTAACCGGGATATGTGAATCCGGCAATGCCATAATTTCCTTTATAGGGGGGTTCCAACCTGAAGGAGAAGACTTTAACTCAGTGTAGAGCAATGTTATCTTTCCTTAGGAATTTCTCATGCTAAAAGAGGGACAGTGGCATGGATGTAGATGATCCAGAGGCTTGCAGCTTACAACGATTAGATGAAGGGGGAGGAGTTATTGATGTTTGTGTATTTTGAATGAGGCACAACTTTGATGCTAAAAGGTTGATTGGATCAACCAGTGGTTTTCCTTATACAAAGCCTAAGAGGAGGCTATTGGCCCAACAAGAGGGAGTTTTTATGTGTCTCGTACGAAGCCCGAGAGAGAGGCTAAAAGGGTTGACTCAATAGGAGAATCTTTTATACTCAACAAGAGAGTGTTTTTGTATCTCGTACGAAGCCCGAGATGGAGGCTAAAGGTTTGACTCAACAAGAGAGTGCTTTTAACAAGAGAGTGATTTTGTATCTCGTACGAAGCCCGAGATGGAGGCTAAAAGGTGATTGACTCAACAAGAGAGTCTTTTATACTCAACAAGAGAGTGATTTTGTATCTCGTACGAAGCTCGAGATGGACGCAAAAGGTTTGACTCAACAAGAGAGTGCTTTATACTCAACTAGAGAATGATTTTATATCTCCTAAGAAGCCCGAGATGGAGGCTAAAAGGTGATTGACTCAACAAGAGAGTCTTTTATACTGAACAAGAGAGTGTTTTGGTATCTCGTACGAAGCCCGAGATGGAGGCTAAAAGGGAGATTGACTCGACAAGAGAGCCTTTTATACTCAACAAGAGAGTGTTTTGGTATCTCGTACGAAGCCCGAGATGGAGGCAAAAAGTAGTTTGACTCAACAAGAGAGTCTTTTTGTATCTCGTACCAAGCCCGAGATGGAGGCTAAAGGAGGTTGACTCAACAAGGGAGTCTTTTATACTCAACAAGTGAGTGTTTTGTATCTCGTACAAAGCCCGAGTAGAGGCGAAAAATGATTGTTTCAGTTGAGTGACAAGTCCAATATGCTGATTAAAAGAGAAAATTAGTTCTTATATGAGTAACACTGTACTCATGGATTTGATCTGAGAATCGGGATTGTTTCCTGTTCTCAAAGGAAACGGGGAATCCAAAGGGTATTTGAGACTGTCCGAGTCCACGGGGTTCCTTCCTATTCTTGAAGGGTGCTTGAGAGTGTCTTGGAGACTCAAGGAAATTAGACTGTTCAAGTCTAGAGTGTCATCTTTTGTACTATGCTTTGAGAAATAGTAGTAGACTCTTGGAAAGACTGCTCTATTAAGATGACTGATTTCTGTTCCTATACCTCTAGGAGGTCATCGGGACAATTTGTACGAAGCCCAAGAGGAGGCTATCATTCCCGGAGGAAGAATCATTATACGAAGCCTAAGAGGAGGCTGTGAATACTTCTAAGAAGCCGACGGGTCCTTGTACAACGCCCAAGAGGAGGCGGGGATGCTTTTAGGAAGCCTGCGGGTCCTTGAACAATGCCCAAGAGGATGCCGATGCTTTTAAGAAGCCGATGGGTCCCCAAACACCGAGAAGTTCAAGACAGGCTATTCACAAAGAATAGATCAAGCCAGGAAAGTTAGAGAATTTGGAAGAAACTCAAGAGATGCCATTCACGGAGAAAAGATCATCTCTGGGGAATAGAGTTTCTTGACAAGTGCTTTTAAGAAGCCTGTGGGTCCCCAAACCCTGAGAAATTCAAGACAGGTTATTCACGAGGAATAGATCAAGCCAGGAAAGTTTAAGAATTTGGAAGAAACTCAAGAGATGCAATTCACGGAGAAGAGATCATCTTTGGGGAGTAGAGTTTCTTTGACAACTTCTACGAGTGACTGTCTATGAAAGTGTTCACCGAGAATGTTGCCTTTCATATCTCCATATTGCTTAACCCCAAGAGGAGGGAAGACTGTGTCTGGTAATCCTATGGGGATCTAGTTTTGACTATTTAAGAGTGATCAACGGGCTTAATGCTAGACGTAGTTGCCGGGGAAACTCTAAATATCTATACTATTATTACACAGTTGATATGAGTTTATGAAAGAAGACTTACAGCGAAACAGCCCCACAATACAGTTATATGTATATGAAAGCGGTAAATGAAAACATATAAACACTTACTCGGTTGTAGAGCTTCCATGCTGTTTGGTTAGTTGTTCAACAAAGAAAGATTGAAAAACAACAGTATATTCAAAATCAAAGGAGAAAGTGCTTTGAAAAAGAAAGATTTTGGGGCTTACAGCTCAAGGAGAGGCCCAGGGTTTTATCAGTGAGCGTACTGTTGTTTTGTACAGAGGGACTTATACAAGTGACTGAGGCCCAAAAATTGTTTTCTGTACAAAGGGATGAGTCTTACACTCTCTCAAGAGGCCCAAAAGGTTTAAAGAAAAAGAGTGGGGCTTATAACACGAGGGTAGGCCCAAAGTTTGTTTTTCCGTTTGAAATGGCGATTACGCCGAGATTTTCTTTTAACGCGAAGGGGCTTATACAATATCTGAGGCCCAAAATGTTTTGGTTAAAAGGGGATTGGGTCTTACACTCTAATAGAGGCCCAAAAGTTTTGAATGGGTCTTATAGCTCGAGGAGAGGCCCAGTTGATTTTTTAAAAGGCGACGATCGCGCCGTTTACTTGTACAGAGGGACTTATACAATAAGTGAGGCCCAAAAATGGTTTGTACAAGGGGGGTTGGGTCTTACACTCTATTAGAGGCCCAAAAGTTTTAAGAAAAGAAATGGGTCTTACTACTCGAGGGTAGGCCCAAGGTTTTTTGTTTTGAAAAGGCGACGATCGCGCCGTTTGTTTTTGACAGTATCAGGACTTATACAATATACTGAGGCCCAAAAATGATTTGGTCAAAAAAAGGATTGGGTCTTACAACTCTATTAGAGGCCCATGAGTGTTTGAAAAAGTTTTATGATGGTGAAAATCGAAGAAATCCTATTTTTATCATTTTAAAAGTAAATTCTTAAAAGAAAATCAATACAAAATGATAAAAATACCAAATAAGCAACTTGTGATTTTTGGTTGGGGTTTGAAAAATGATGTTTTAATCACAAGATGAAATAAAATTCATTTGGTCTTGATTTTCAATATGAGAATTCACTTTTAAAATGTTTTAAAAACATTAAAAAGGAATTTATTCACAAAAATACTAATTATATTAAATAAATAATATAAAACTAATTTTTTTGTGGAATAAAATATTTTGGTGTATGAATAAGAAGTGTGTAAAACAGAATTGGAAAATAATGATTTTTGCTATGTAAAAGAATTGGTTGAGTTTTTTTGAGAATAAACTAATGTCACAACATCACATTCGACATCAATCATGAGTTTTGAAGACATCCCTAGTTCTTTGATGATCAGAGATTACAACAACGTCCTCAATTTGATTGGCAAGGTAGTTCGGCGACAATTTGATGGGTCCAGAACCTGGATATGGGCGAATCTCTCCACGATCCACCTGCCCCTGGAGAGCTGCTCGCACAAGGTAGCACCCTTGGTCATTTTCCGAACAGACTCCACAACGTTCATAGTTGTGTGGTAGCACCTGGCCACGCCCGCTTTGAATGCAATGTAACCTCACTAGGTTAGTTTCTACAGATCAGACATCCTGACTTTGACGCTGAGTGGGGTTTCTGTTATTGATACTAATTTGCTGAGTATCTTCATCCATGTAGATTGGCATCCACCAATGATTTAACAAGTGCTGAAGTGCCTCCTGGACAAGGGCATATCCCTGATCGTTTTTGCAACCCGCTTTACAGCTGTGATAATTATGTGAGATCAGGAATCCGAGTCGGACCTGCTCAGCATGTAACACTACCAAGTTGGTATTCATCAAGTGAATGTCAAAGATTTGGACCATATTGATCTGATAGGGATTCCTATCATGGTAGTCCTGGATCCATCCAAGATCCATCGGACGCTGGAGGGCCTCCTGTATGAAAGAGCATCCCTGTTTGTTTACCGAGCAAGTCAGACAAGAACTGTAATCGTGCCGCGGCAGATTATGATACTGGCTTTGCCTTGAATGCATTGCCACCAAGTTGGCATTCATCGCCCGGATATCGTGGTTTTGAACGACGTTGGAATTCGTATAAACCATGTTAACTCCACGAACTCGGTGCTCTTGGATCCATCCTAGATCCATCTGTTCCTGTAGAGCTGCTTGCACTACAGAACATCCTCGATTGCTTTTAGAGCAGACATCGCACTGATGATAATTATGAGGTGGCACATGGCCGTACCCACTCTGTCTATAATGCATCTTGACCAGATTGGTCCTCAACAAGAGTACATCGTGAATTTGATAGACATTGTTAAATTCTTTCTCAATCAGGTTGACTGCAGCTTTCTCATGTTGAGGCAGCGGGTTTGTGAGAACATTGGGATTCGTATCTTTGAAAGATAAGAGCCCGCTCCTAACAAGCTTTTGCATGTCAGATTTGAAATTGAGACAATTCTCTATGTTATGCCCTAGTCCTCCTTGATGATAAGGGCATGTCTGATCCGCTTTAAACCAAAAAGGCGGATTTTACGGCACTGTAAGAGGAGACTTAGTCTGGATGTGCCCCTTAGCTAGTAGTAATGGAAATAGTTATGCGTACAACATGGGTATAGGATCAAACCCTGATGGTCGTGTTGTACGGTTGTTGTTATATGGAGGACGAGCCTGTTGAATAGGCTGTTGTGTCCTTTGCTGATTAGGTTGGCTCTGCGCAACCTGAGGTTGATACGTAGGAATAGGCGCAGGGATGATAGCACGAGTTACAGCTGCTACCGGTTGGTACCGTCGCCTTTGCTTTCTGAGAGAGATATTCCCAATATCTTGCTCTTTTTTTTAGGGAGAGCACTACCGTATCGTTTTGTACTACTTGATGATCCAGCGTCTTTTATCAAACTTCCTTCTCGGACGACTTCCTCAAGATGAACCCCCATGCCCACCATCTCGGTGAAATAACTGGGTGCACTGGCAACTATTCTATCATAGTAAAATGAGCTTAAGGTCTTTAAGAAGATCTTTGTCATCTCTTTTTCCTCAAGAGGTGGACAAATCTGAGCGGTAATCTCGCGCCATCTCTGAGCGTACTCCTTAAAGGTTTCCTTGTCCTTTTGTGACATTGATCTAAGCTGATCTCTGTCTGGTGCCATGTCCAAATTATATTTGTATTGTTGGACGAAGGCAGTACCAAGATCTCTGAATGTACTAATCATAGTACGGTTTAAACCCATGTACCATTTTAATGCGGCACCGGTTAAACTATCCTGAAAGTAGTGAATCAGTAGGTCCTGATTCTCCGTCTGAGCTGACATTCGCCGAGCGTACATCACTAGATGGCTCCGAGGGCAAGAGTTACCCTTGTATTTTTCAAAGTCGGGCACTTGATATTTGTGCGGAACTTTCACATTGGGGACCAAACAAAGGTCTGCGGCGTCCTTTCCAAATAAATCCTAACCGCGGATGGCTTGCAGTTCTTTCTGCATTTCCAGGAACTATTCCTGGAATTCATCCATTCTATCGAACATAGTTTCCTTCTTACCAGAAGGTATCGGTGGAATCTGTCCTTCCGGGACAGTGTGCACCACAGGGGGTGGGACCGTGACTACGGCAGTGAATCTTGGCGTTTCCCGAAGTTTGTAACCTTCAGGAGTCTTCAGTATGCCCCTGGCATCTTCGCTTTCCCAAAGTTTGTAACCTTCAGGCCCAACGGCTTCTATTATGATTCCCTGATCTTCAGTGATCGGCGGAACATATCCTTCCGGGATATAGTTAACAGGCATGCCCCAAGGACGATCCTTCGGCATTTGATACATAGGATCATACTTCTTCACTATGGGCGTTGAGGTGATCTCTGAGATCACAATCCTTTGTAGCTGAGCTTCTGCCATGGCTTGCATGTCGTTACGAAGCTTTCTCATATCCTCTCTCAGAGCGTCGATCTCTTCTTTTAACTCTCTGTTTTCTTTCTCAAGATCATCCATCTTTTTCTGATGATTGGCCTGAGTATTGTACGTATGAGACAGTTTGACTCTAGAACCGAGACACAAACGTGAGATTCGTAGGTAAGAAGAATACGTGACGTGAGAATGATGAATGCAATGATTATATTAATTGTTTTTGGTTTAATCAAAATAAACTTCGACAATTAGATTGCAAATATCAAACAGTGGGGAAACCCATTTTTATTGAATTCAAAGGATTACAGAAATGGAAATACAGTAGATTACAAGGTGCAGAAACCGAAACCTAAGCTAATGGGTCCCGAGTCCTCTCTAAAGAGAAATTGGGTACTGATTCTGGTACTTTCCTTTTCTTTGACCGGGGCTCTTGGCCCGTTGTCGGGTTGTCATTCCTTTACCAGGTGAAAGGAGCGAGCAAATTCCTTTGGTCATCTTGATTCTCTACAGCATGTTGCTCTAAAATTTCAATCAGAGCGTCCTTATCTTTCAGTAGTTGCTGTATTTTGATGCACTCTACGTTGAGGGTGCGGTACTTGTTCTTCCAAGACCTCTACTCCCGTTGAACTTTGTTGAGAGTAACCTGAAGCTTTTCAGTCTCAGTCATGAAGTACATGACAGACTCCCACGGTGGAAGAGCTCCATGACGAGGATAAGGCATCTTTAGCTTGAGAGCTCTAGTTTGTACCCAGTGGAGATAAGGCTCCACCGAGACACAGTCCCATTTTCCTAGAGACTCCCATCCTTTCTTATGAACATGTTTCCAAGCATGCACTATTTCCGTCTTTAGTGCTCTGTCACTTTCTCCTTCCTTGAAGAAAAAACCTTCCAGATGAACACTCCGTGGGACGTGCCTCATCGGGTATCCAAATTGACGACGAACAAGAACTGGATGGTAATTGATTCCTCCCTTAGTTCCTGTAAGGGGTACATTGGGGAAGTTTCCACAACGGTCAATGATCCTGATTCCATCATAAATCCTATTACACCAATCAATGTCAGAGTTGGTGAGGGACATGATTTTCTGCGACCAACGTAAGGCACTCTTGTGATCCCAAAAAGCAGCAGACTTAGGCAGATGGGAGATAAACCATTTATAAAGAAGAGGTACACAACATGTGATCTCCCCTCTGCTGTACAAATTCCCTAAGTGTACAGAATGATACGCATCTGCGAGCAAAGTTGGCACAGGGTTTCCAATGAGAAAAACCTTAATGGAGTTGATATCGATGAAGTTATTAATGTTGGGCAACAGAAATAACGCGTAAGTGAGTAAAATAAAGATGTTTTCGAAAGCAGTCACATTCCTGATAATAGCGAAGTACAGGGCTTTCTTTGTCAAGAACTGGGCTGGCAAACCTTGTATGCCACCCTTAGTGGTCATGTGAGTCCTGACCTCAGACTCGTCCAAATGAATTGCTCTTGCTATGGTCTGATTCTTTGGAATTTCTTCCAGTCCAGAAAATGGAGCTTGATCTGTAATGTGTAGATCAATCAGATGAGAATATTCCTCCAGCGTTGGTGCTAGCTGGTAATCCGGGAATGTGAAACAGTGATAGACCGGATCGTAGAAGTGAATGAGCGCATCCATGATTCCCTCAATCACATGGACTCTTAGCAGAGATAGCAAACCTCCGTACTTGGCTCTGAAAGCCTCTTGGTTTGTGATCATCCTCGCCAAACCTCTTAAATCCTCTAGTTTTGGAATCCTGAAGGTGTACTTATGAGTTCTCCTTCTACCGAAATCCATTAGCGTAATCCTTTTCTCTGATATTTGAAATCACAGTCTTAGTTTAATTTGAAAAACAGAGAGACTAGAAGAGAAAGTTTTTTTGAATGTTTTAATGTTTTTTAAATGAATGTATGAATGCAGCACACAAAAAATAGAAAAAACATGGGGTCAAAGGGTCGTTGTCATGAAGTCAAGGCTCTACCCATCCCTAAAGGTTTATACTAGGGTGATTTTTGTACCTGTACTCAAAATCATCAGCTCCTCCCAGGATAACAAATAGCAAGCGGATCGCCAGCGAGCTGTATGAAATCTTAGAGTAAATGCTATTCACCGAGAATAGATCATCAGCCTCAAATGAGGGTAGTACCGCGTGACAACTATTTTCGATAGCTTCCGCACTACAAAAGGGTTGGCTCCTCGGCTTCTCAGACGTCACAATCGGCCCATTGCCTATGAGAGGGAATGGGTTGCATTGGGAAGCATCCACTGAGGTTGATGGTCAACCTCGTCGCCATCACTTATCTTAAGTGTATACTTAATCTTTCCACATGCGGCATCACACGCATTCCCATTAGTAGAAAAATAAACACAGATATCAATTAGGAAAAACAGTATATATATTTGTCCTAATGTCCTAGACTTTTTAAAAGCTAAGAATCTTAAGTTCCTGACAGAAAATGGTTTCCCGGCGGAGTCACCATCCTGTGGTTTCATTCCAAATTAAAGGGGTTTTGACCTAAGATCCTAGTGACGTCAAGGTTTCTACCTAGGGGACAAGAAGAGAACAAGATCCCTAAAGATTCTCCCCAGCAGAGTCAGCATTTTTCTGTGGAAAATGGGGACGATGCCCTAAAAATCACTCTATGAGACTCCCCAGCAGAGTCGCCATTTTTCTGTAGCGAGTGATTTTTGGATGTGGCTGCGAAGCACGATCGCTCTGGTACTACAACTCGATTCATTTTTTATCCTATTAAAGCTGATGAAGGAAGGGAAATAGATGTCTCCAATTAACCCTGCTTGCATACTGAGGTTAAACAGTCAAAACTGTTGGTTTACAGATGCTACAAAGATTTGGGGTCTCTCCTAGGTTATTTTGTTAACAAGGGGCGCTTTAGGCTATCAGTTAGGATGTTAGGACAGATATATGAAAGTATGGGATTTTGGGTTTTTGTTTAGTGTGCTCGCTAAGATTTTTCTTTCAATCTTATGCCTACGTATTCCCGTTTACCGAAACAGGGAAATCAGAGCGTTCGTAGTTCCTCCTATTCTATGGGAAGAAGTGGTGTTTTGGTGTCTTGTTCAAAGCCCAAGACGTGAAGCTAAAGAGTCTATTTGTATCTTGTTCAAAGCCCAAGATATGAAGCTAAAAGGGTTTGACTTTAGAGAGAATTTGTCATCTCTAAAGATGGGTTTGTCTGTCACAACTGTTTATAAAGGAGAATTACTTTAACCGGGATATGTGAATCGGGCAATGCCATAATTTCCTTTATAGGGGGGTTCCAACCTGAAGGAGAAGACTTTAACTCAGTGTAGAGCAATGTTATCTTTCCTTAGGAATTTGTCATGCTAAAAGAGGGACAGTGGCATGGATGTAGATGATCCAGAGGCTTGTCGCTTACAGTGATTAGATGAAGGGAAAGGAGTTGTTGATGTTTGTGTATTATGAACGAGGCAAAGCTTTGATGCTAAAAGGTTGATTGGATTAACCAGTGGTTTTCCTTATACAATGCCTAAGAGGAGGCTATTAGCCCAACAAGAGGGAGTTTTTATGTGTCTCGTACGAAGCCCGAGAGAGAGGCTAAAAGGGTTGACTCAATAGGAGAATCTTTTATACTCAACAAGAGAGTGTTTTTGTATCTCGTACGAAGCCCGAGAAGGAGGCTAAAGGTTTGACTCAACAAGAGAGTGCTTTTAACAAGAGAGTGATTTTGTATCTCGTACGAAGCCCGAGATGAAGGCTAAAAGGTTATTGACTCAACAAGAGAGTGATTTTGTATCTCGTACGAAGCCCGAGATGGAGGCTAAAGGTTTGACTCAACAAGAGAGTGCTTTATACTCAACAAGAGAGTGATTTTATATCTCGTACGAAGCCCGAGATGGAGGCTAAAAGGTGATTGACTCAACAAGAGAGTCTTATATACTCAACAAGAGAGTGTTTTGGTATCTCGTACGAAGCCCGAGATGGAGGCTAAAAGGGAGATTGGCTCAACAAGAAAGCCTTTTATACTCAATAAGAGAGTGTTTTGGTACCTCGTACGAAGCTCGAGATGAAGGCGAAAAGTTGTTTGACTAAACAAGAGAGTCTTTTTGTATCTCGTACGAAGCCCGAGATGGAGGCTAAAGGAGGTTGACTCAACAAGGGAGTCTTTTATACTCAACAAGAGAGTGTTTTGTATCTCGTACAAAGCCCGAGATAGAGGCGAAAAATGATTGTTTCAGTTGAGTGATAAGTCCAATATGCTGATTTAAAGAGAAAATCAGTTCTTATATAAGTAACACTGTACTCATAGATTTGATCTGAGAATCCGGATTGTTTCCTGTTCTCTAAGGAAACGGGGAATCCAAAGGGTATTTGAGACTGTCTGAGTCCACGGGGTTCCTTCCTATTCTTGAAGGGTGCTTGAGAATGTCTTGGAGACTCAAGGAAATTAGACTGTCCAAGTCTAGAGTGTCATCTTTTGTACTATGCTTTGAGAAACAGTAGTAGACTCTTGGAAAGACTGCTCTATTAAGATGATTGATTTCTGTTCCTATACCTCTAGGAGGTCGTCGGGACAATTTGTACGAAGCCCAAGAGGAGGCTAGAAACTTTTAAGAAGTCGAGTGGTCCTTGTATGAAGCCCAAGAGGAGGCTATCATTCCCGGAGGAAGAATCATTATACGAAGCCTAAGAGGAGGTCGTGAATACTTCTAAGAAGCCGACGGGTCCTTGTACAACGCCCAAGAGGAGGCGGGGATGCTTTTAGGAAGCCTGCGGGTCCTTGAACAATGCCCAAGAGGAGGCCGATGCTTTTAAGAAGCCGATGGGTCCCCAAACCTCGAGAAGTTTAAGACAGGCTATTCACAAAGAATAGATCAAGCCAGGAAAGTTCGAGAATTTGGAAGAAACTCAAGAGATGCCATTCACGGAGAAAAGATCATCTCTGGGGAATAGAGTTTCTTGACAAGTGCTTTTAAGAAGCATGTGGGTCACCAAACCCCGAGAAATTCAAGACAGGCTATTCACGAGGAATAGATCAAGCCATGAAAGTTTGAGAATTTGGAAGAAACTCAAGAGATGCAATTCACAGAGAAGAGATCATCTCTAGGGAGTAGAGTTTCTTTGACAACTTCTACGAGTGACAGTCTATGAAAGGGTTCACCGAGAATGTTGCCTTTCATATCTCCATATTGTTTAACCCCAAGAGGAGGGAAGACTGTGTCTGGTAATCCTATGGGGATCTAGTTTTGACTATTTAAGAGTGATCAACGGGCTTAATGCTAGACGTAGTTGCCGGGGAAACTCTAAATATCTATACTATTATTACACAGTTGATATGAGTTTATGAAAGAAGACTTACAGCGAAACAGCCCCACAATACAGTTATATGTATATGAAAGCGGTAAATGAAAGCATATAAACACTTACTCGGTTGTAGAGCTTCCATGTTGTTTGGTTAGTTGTTCAACAAAGAAAGATTGAAAAACAACAGTATATTCAAAATCAAAGGAGAAAGTGCTTTGAAAAAGAAAGATTTTGGGGCTTACAGCTCAAGGAGAGGCCCAGGGTTTTATCAGTGAGCGCACTATTGTTTTGTACAGAGGGACTTATACAAGTGACTGAGGCCCAAAAATTGTTTTCTGTACAAAGGGATGGATCTTACACTCTCTCAAGAGGCCCAAAAGGTTTAAAGAAAAAAAGTGGGGCTTATAACACGAGGGTAGGCCCAAAGTTTGTTTTTTCGTTTGAAATGGCGATTGCGCCGAGATTTTCTTTTAACGCGAAGGGGCTTATACAATATCTGAGGCCCAAAATGTTTTGGTTAAAAGGGGATTGGGTCTTACACTCTAATAGAGGCCCAAAAGTTTTGAATGGGTCTTATAGCTCGAGGAGAGGCCCAGTTGATTTTTTAAAAGGCGACGATCGCGCCGTTTACTTGTACAGAGGGACTTATACAATAAGTGAGGCCCAAAAATGGTTTGTACAAGGGGGGTTGGGTCTTACACTCTATTAGAGGCCCAAAAGTTTTAAGAAAAGAAATGGGTCTTACTACTCGAGGGTAGGCCCAAGGTTTTTTGTTTTGAAAAGTCGACGACCGCGCCGTTTGTTTTTGATGGTATCGGGACTTATACAATATACTGAGGCCCAAAAATGATTTGGTCAAAAAAAGGATTGGGTCTTACAACTCTATTAGAGGCCCATGAGTGTTTGAAAAATTTTTATGATGGTGAAAATCGAAGAAATCCTAATTTTATCATTTTAAAAGTAAATTCTTAAAAGAAAATCAATACAAAATGATAAAAATACCAAATAAGCAACTTGTGATTTTTGGTTGGGGTTTGAAAAATGATTTTTTAATCACAAGATGAAATAAAATTCATTTGGTCTTGATTTTCAATATGAGAATTCACTTTTAAAATGTTTTAAAAACATTAAAAAGGAATTTATTCACAAAAATACTAATTATATTAATTAAATAATATAAAACTAATTCTTTTGTGGAATAAAATATTTTGGAGTATGAATAAGAAGTGTGTAAAACAGAATTGGAAAATGATGATTTTTGTTATGTAAAAGAATTGGTTGAGTTTTTTTGAGAATAAACTAATGTCACAACATCACATTCGACATCACTCATGAGTTTTGAAGATAAGAGAAAAAGGGAAGATGTCACAACATCACATTTGACATCAGAACTGCACCTTGGTTTTTCAACATCTTTGCTATCAAACTTCAAACATTCATAACTCTCAATTTTTAACGAAATTAAAATCCGTAAGAACCTATCTTGACCAATTTTTCGCAAGGAATCCAATGGTATCGCTCATACATACTGAAACTTAATGTACAACACACACAAGGCAAAAAACCAGATCTGCACCTTAAGTTTAAAACAACATAAACTCCACATATAAACATGTTAAAGTGCAAACAGTAGGAGGATCATAACATACACATTAAGGACTACATTTTTGCTTCAAGATTTGTTCAATATGATGCATGTATGTGGACAACAAAGGAAAGCATGATTCAAAGAATTCAAGTTGTGAATTTTACCTCTTTTTTGGAGATTTTGTGCAACCTACCAAGTGCTTTATTCCAGAAATTATTTGATGGTCTGGACACCCTCAAATGACCTCTTGGATGCTTTTAGGATGATTAGAATCAGCTGGTACCTGCAAAAACACAAACTGTCCCTTTCTTGCAAAAGGGGTTAAAAGTGACCAAAATAGCAACTCTCTCAAATGGTGTTCCAGATGGGGGGAACCATTTGGGATAGTTCAAGGATGATATTTGGAGTGTGTTTGATATTTTATCTGGTTTGGAAAGTGACTGAATCAAGACATGGCTTGAAAAATGCAAAAAAGTCCAATTTTGAGGTTTTGAGAGGTGACTTTGTGATGTTGTGATTACATGTCACTTTTGATAGTTTGGACAACTTACATATGATATATGTGAGGTGTGTGTGTGATTAGTTTGAGTGGAATTGCTCTCTAACTCAAAAACTCATAATTACTTGCTTTGGAAGGCAAATTCGAGGTGAAAGAAGAGATTTTGAGGAAAGCATATGTTTGATGGCTTTGGTGTACTCAAACTGAGCACAAATGAGCTCTATTTATAGTAGAGCAAGTTTGTTTTGGGATCCACAGTGAATGGCAACTGCAGCAGAGGTTTGGCCAATGTTGTCCAATGAAAATCCAAGTCTCCTCTAGCCATTGACTAGAGGTTAGGGCACAGGCTGCTGGTTCCATAGTTGTTGGAGGAATCTTGACTAAATTCAGTTGCAAATGTGTCAGTCCATGCCACCTCTAAGCATCCATTAAATGCTTCAATCCAAAATTGGAGTTTTGTCCCTCTTTTAGGCATTTCTAGGTTTGGCATGCTACTTCTTGTTCCAAGGACTTTGGAGGCTTGGCTTGGTGATTGTACCCTTTAGATTTGATCCTCAGATGTGTTCAAAATGATGACAAGGCTTAAAATTTCGTGTGGCATAAGAAATGGGCAAATCTGCCCCATGAAAAATTCAGCTGCAGCAAGCCTTTTTGGAAAATCCATAACTCCCTGCTCGAGTATGCTACATGGATGTTCTAGGACTTTCTGGAAAGCTGAGATGATGTACTTTAACTTTCATGTTTGACTCCAGACCTGGTTCAACTTGGATCATGGAGAAAAACAGCCTTGAAGTTGGGACATTCTTGGTGGAAAAATATTAGTGATGTCCTATGCAATGTTGGAACATCAGACAACTTTGAACATTAATAATTCCAAACTTTAATCACTTGTATCTTTTAATCCACTATGATATTTTGAGTTGAAGTGAATTGCATCTTTGATGCTTGTCTTACATGGTGACAAAGCTTGAAAATTGGGTGGCACAAGAAAAGTGCACAAAATCTGTCCTAAAAATAAGCTCGAGCAAGGCCTGTTGTGAGGTTCATAACTCCTTGCTCAATTTGAATTAATGGGAGTTCATATATATTTTGGAAAGCCCTAATGACATACTTTAACTTTGATGTTTGACTTTGGTCTTGGTTCAGCTTGCAAACTCATCAAAAGTGGTCTTGAACTTGTGTAGTCAAATCTATCCTAAAAGTTGTCATGAAAATTCTGCTTTATCAATGCTTTTTACAAAAATCATATCTCCTTGCTCGAGTATGCTACAAGGACGTTCTAGGACTTTCTGGAAATCTGAGATGATGTACTTCAACTTTCATGTTTGACCCCAGACCTGGTTCAACTTGGATCATGGAGAAAAACATCCTTGAAGTTGGGACATTCTTGCTGAAAAAAATATTAATGATGTCCTATGCAATGTCAGAACATTGGACATTAAGAATTCCCAACTTTGATCACTTATATCTTTCAATCCTTATGATATTTTAAGTTGATTCCTTCTACAATGTTGAAGTATCAAATACCCTCTTTAAAAGTAGCTCTTACGTAAAATCAATGGATGCTTAGATCAATAGTTACAACCTTGAAAAGTTGTGCACTTGAACATGATTTTAACTTAAAAAAAATTTCCAAGTTTCTTTCAATTTGATCAATTTTGTAATTTTGTATGATTTCTTGATTTAAATTTGATCAAATTAAATCATCCATCATATTTTCTTGAGTAATGGCTTGTGAAGCTCATAGTTGACCCAAAAAGTCAAACTTTGACTTTCTGCGTCAGTTGACTTTGTATTAGATGAACTTGAGGCTTAATCCACTTGAAATATTGCACTCTTGTGCTTAATTCTTGATGTGGGAGTCCTCTTGATCCTTTGTGGATGTTTAAGAGGTTAGACAAGTTGAAGATCATGTCATTCCTTGATTGATCCTTTGTCTAAAGGCTCTGAGAGGGCTTAAAACCCTAAGCTTGATTGTAGTGAATGCTCAATAATTCCTTGAGGAGATTGATGAGGCACAAAGGTACATCCATATTATGCTGATGATTTGCACCATGATGGGAAATCTTAGTGGTCAAAATTTGGGGTATGACACATTCCTCAGTAACTTAATGTCCTACATCACCCAATCTGTAGGGATATTGTATTGTAGAAAAAGAAACGGGGCTCAATCTGCAATTACCGAGGAATGACTTATCGAAGGATCCCTTAAGAAACCTCATCTCCATTTAACAACGCTCTCAGCGTAAGAAAAATCCAATCAGACGTTATGGGGTAAACTCCTACATTTCCTGCAAGCACGCCACTAATTAAGCTTCAGACGATTATGGGGAGCGATGTCTACCTCAAATTAAAGGGAAGAAAACATACTACTTGTCCAACTGTTTAGAGGATACAACACTGAGCTATTCCCAGAGACTGTAGGACCTACGACCGTCGATAAACGATGTATATGAATACACCTACAGTCATAATCGCGTACCAATAAGGGTAGGAAGACGAATCCATGGAGGACGACCTCCCCACCAGACGGAAGAGAATCGCTTCAGCCGATTGCATGGTCAGCCAAGAAATAAGTGAATAAGAAAGGGAAGCCCATATCCTTACAACTCACTCTACGAGTTAAGTACTTTATAAAGTTTTTTGCACGATTTCAATGATTAATCATCTAATTGTAAGACATTGCAGCCATAAAGGGTCTTGTGATTCCATCCAGGATAACATATGCCACTTTTCTAAGGTAAAATCCACACCTAAGGGAGCACTCTTCTCAACGTAACTATCGCACCCCCTCTTAGGAACTAGTCAATCTAAGTTAGAGTCTTATTTATAGGTAAATAAAAAGTTGGAGTCTAGTTCTCTGAAGTATTCAAGAAATAAAACAAGCACGTCGGTTTTTACCCTAAATCGGGGGAATATATTAATTAAACATTAAAAAATAGGAAATCCCCGAAATCGCCATATTCTGTGAATTCATTTTAAACAACTGTAACGTCGGTTTTTAAACAAAACTGGGGCAATAGATTAAAAATAATTAAAAAAAGGCATTTGAATATGTTGATGCAAACGAAATTACCCATCGGTTGGCAAATATAACATAGCGTAATACAAATTAAAAATTAATAAAAAAGGGGAAAGGATAAAGGGAAAGACGACATGTGTCCCCTAAACCAATTGAAAATAAAAAGAGTTGAAGCGAGCTCCTTATTAGTTATGTTCCCTCGATTTTGATAGTAATCGAGGGTATAGGTTAAATATTTTTTTTTAAATATGATGGCGATGCCATGACATATACCTCGATTATTGGTGGATTGAGGTGAAAGCTTTGTCATGAAATGCATTATTTGTAATAATGCATTATGAATATGGATCTTGCACTTTTGATGACATATGATGCTTATTAATATTAGATTAGGATTCGATATATTTTCGGTTTATTGTTTTCATATGACATTATGATTATGGAACTCACACTTTTTTTCTGGCATGATAATGCTTATTTGATATTAGAATTTTGTGATTGAAATTTTATTCAGTTAAAAAGTTATAGAAAATAAAATTAAAAGTTTAAGAAATATTACCAAAAAAATTTAATTTAAAGAAAAATAGATACAAAAACATTATCAAAACATAAATAATAATTTAAAGAAAAAAGTTTTTACTAAAAATAAAAATAAAAAGTTAAAGAAAAAATATTACTACAAATAAAAAAATTTGAAATGTTAATTAATAATATTTTAAAATGTTGCTAAAAGTATAAAATTAAATAATTAATATCACTTTAAATCGTTACGAAATAAATTATCATAAGGAATTGTAAAATAATTTGTGACGGTTTGAACTATCACAATTTCACCCTCACGAGAGTTTGAAACCGTCGCAATCGACATTGAAAACAGAACTCCAAATAAAATTCACGACAATTTGAAACCATCACAAAGAACTATTTAAGGTAGTTCACTACCTGTCGCAAATAATAACAACAAATGGAGTGGCGGTTTTCGCAACTATTGCAATACAAACTTTAGCGACACACACATTGTGGCGGTTCAAAACGTCGTAACTTTCCTTTTTTTTCTCGTAGTGATTTTATGAATTTCCATGTGAATTACCCTATGAGATGATGAATCATAGAGCATAGACTATGGATCTCTCAATTATTACCAATAGTTTGGTTAAATTGCGGAATTTTGACGTGGTTCTATGAATCATATGTTTTAATGTTAATATTATCTGTTGATAAAATGATGATGAATTAGTGTTGTTAATTTTTTTTCAAGTGATATTGTGATGTGTTATGTTTGTAATTTCGTGCAAGTTTCGATTTTTTCTATATTTTGGGTAGAGTAAACATCTTAGGGAAGAGTTTAGATGAAGATCAACACAAAAAATTTAGAATTATGAGATTCAGCTATGGCCCGTAGCACTAGCTACGGCCAGTCGTAGCTACTGTCTATGATTTTTGTATGGGCGGGTGGCTTACCTTGCTACAGCCCGTAACAATAGCGATGACCAGCCGTAACTATTTCAAGTTTTTAGTATGTTGCAGAATTGAAAACAGCATAACTTGAGTTTTGTGACTCAGATTAAAACACAGTTAGATGTGTTAAAAAGCTAATGT